>JAWNKY010001823.1:722381-1444763 GCA_035041765.1 Drosophila algonquin
GAAGAACTTATTGACTTCTTGAAACATATCCGATTATTGGCCCAAGTCCGGTAAGGGGAAGACTCCAAAGGTATGCAGGGCAAGGCTAGCGACTGCGACTAGCTACGATGCTAATGGCTTGTCCAGCACTCGGTTGTGCCCCCTGCTAATGGCTTGTCCAGCACTCGGTGGCGCCCCCTGAGCGCTTGGATGCTCCTCTGGCATTGGCTCTGTTAGCAGGTAATTGGAATACTATCAAACGCTTGACAGAGCTATTAAAATATTAACTAATACTTGCAGCACTTCGCGCAGCAGATCCTGCATGGGTTTCACCTTTACCGCTGGCAGTTATATCCTCATCCTTGCCTAGCGACTGACTACGCAGCGATCAGACTGGCGCTAGTCTTGACGCTTGGAAGGAAGCACATTCGAAAGAGAGGAGGTTCAGCGTGTCCCTAACATTGATCGATGCAACATCGAGTATTGATCGATGGCCTGAAGAAACGCGCGATGTTTTCCCAGATGTTTTCCTGCGTTGCCATATATTATTTATATAAATATAAATGCTGCTTGCAGTTAACATTGAAACTTCTTGCATATGACCTTAATCTTTCCTGAACTCCTCAAAGGAAGTAGTATTCGCATACACAATTCTACTAATATAGAACTTCATAGTAGCAGAACGCTTCATATCCACAGCAGAACCTACGACACTCCATATGTTGCCAAGTTGGAACCGGAAGAGTAATCCCCACTGGCAAGTGCAATATCAACAGTTAAACAGTCAACAGTCACTCAAGTGGAAATGGGAAACGTAATAGAAATTCGTTTAGTTGCAATCGCTCAAGAATCCTGTAATGCTGGCTGGATGTCAACGACAGGCGACAGTGAGGAACGGAATAGGATTCGGAATGGCCAAACGTTGCACGCACACAATACGCATTCTTGGGATGATTGGAGAATAAATATGGCACAGGGGAGATCTTGCAACCAAGTGTCCCTGCTCCTGCTCCTGCTCCTGCCCCACGCCTCATGCACCTGTCAGACATCAGCGACTGTGATTTGATTCGATTTAATAACTTCTGTCAAGCGCACACACTCGCAGCTCTTGTGGAAATCCTTTGCTGTTGCGTGCAGTTGACAGGCGCCACTCCCCACGCCTCACGCCCCTTCCCCTCACTGGCGGCACTCGAAGCTGCCAATATTTGCCCTGCAACAACTTATTTACGGGGGAGGCTGACTGCTGCGATGCGTTGCCATTGTCGAGCAAATAACTTCAGACCGAGACCAAGACCAAGACCGAGACGGATCCGGAACCGGAGTCCGTGGTGGAGCAAATGCCAAACGGTAATAGAAAATGTCAAATGCCATTTCCTAGGCAGATGAAATGCGGAAAACCTGTTGATTTGTCGTTTTAATTTTATGCTCAGAGAAATCTGTGCAACTTTTTGAAAGTTCTCTATTTCTAATCCATCTGTATTGGTTTGGACAGCTCCTGAACAGTAGGCCAGCAGGACAGGTCGTCATGGTACATATGCAGAACTTGAACTACCGCATACGGAGCCTCCCATAATGTTTGAGAGAAAGCCACCTTTACCTTGAAAACTCCCCACTTTCGATGATCATTCGCCCATTTGAAGAATGTACGGACTTTGTTCTGTTATTCCCGAATTGCATGGTTCCATCGAGGCACCCTGAACAGAGCAGCACCACCAACAGCAACCAAAGATTGTTTTAACGATGATAAACCAATAAAAGACCGCATATCGTACCCCCATTACCATGGGCATTCCCTTCCGCCTTCCCTTCCCTTCCCCCGCCTTCAGAAGTGCCACTTCAGAGGCTACGTGTCAGAATTGGTTGACATGTTTGCCGTTGTCTGTCCTCTGGTGACGTGAAATGTTTGCACTTCATCCTTTTGTCCGTCGGCCGTCGATTGCGACCGTAGACCGGAGACAGTCAGCGGTGCTGTCGATGTTTTCGTTGATAAAAAGGCCTTTTGTATCTGGTATCTATCAGATACGCATGAGTTTATCCACTATATGACACTAGCAACAGCCACCAGCCCCTATTCCCGTCCGTCCTTTCCATCCTCTATCATCGCGTTTCTTTATTTATTTGCTCACGCCGACAGATGTTGCATTTGTTGCTATTCCCATTACCATTCACGCTTTTCCGCATAATTCTGGATGCAACCGTCGTCTGTTCTGTTCAGTTGTGTTCTGGGAAATGTGAAAGTATCTCAGGGATACAAAATTACTTAATTTCACCAGCTGGAAGCACCGGCCAGGTGCCACGCCACGCCACGCCACGGTGGGGCAACGGATCACACTCATCATTCAGCATTTTTCCAGTCTGCTCCATCAGCAGAAACACAGAGAAAGGTTCTCATTTGCATACCAAAAGCATGGATGGATAAGCCAAAGAAAAGGAAGCAGATTTCTCCACAAAAACAGACCACACCAGACACAAATTTGCCCTCACCTCAGATTCAGTCAAAGAGATTTCTCTTCACTTCTGTGTAATCCGAAATGAATTCATTTACTATACAAATACAAGATTTTCCGCTGTGGGGCGGAAGCCAAAAAATGCCGTTAAGCAATTTTCATTCATATGCTAATAGCTTCTGTCCGAGCGATTTCTTTTTCTTGCTATAAAATCTTGACCAATCTTGCGGCAGGGGAGATAACCACCCCCGGCTGTGGGCCAAAACGTAATAAAGCCATAAAGCAATTAAATGTATGAAATGTGAAATTACTAGAGAATGGAGCGCGGAGAGCCTGGAGATGGACATTTTCGACCAAAGCTGGGATTTTCTTTGTAATTGTTCCAATTTGACGAAAATTCCTCAGAGCTAGTCGCAGGTTTGTTTGCTTTAAAACAGTGCTCGGCACTGGTATGTGAGCAAAAACCCGAACATGCCTGCGGGAGAAATCGACTTATTGCCTTACACTGGAAAAAGCGAGATGGCAAGAGCCGAAGTCGCATTGCAGAAGCCACACGAAGGCTTGCTGCTTTTTCATACTGCCCGTAAGCGGCAGAGCAGCAGCAGAAACTTTTGCTATCCACAGGGCCGTGACGAGTTTTTTGTTAACAAGTTTTGTTAAACGATTACAAAAAATATGAAGACAAATTCTATTGTTGAAAGCATCGTGAAAATTTCCCACAATTCACATTTCCCATAGTCCAAAGTCACGAAGCCAAAAATAGAATGAGTATTAATAGAAGTATTTCCTGAAGATGAACTTGGTCTCTGAGATGCTGCAGGACTGCATAGATCGGCTCGCCTGAGGATGTTGATCAATAAAGTACAGCTTGAGGGTTCGCTTGTGAATAAAGTAAACGGCATCGTCAATTAATTGTAGTCAGAGTCTGGTCAAAGCTTGGCTTCACGAAACCACACAAAGCGCAGAGACTTGGAGCACAACAGCCGTTCTTGCCACCAGTACCCACCACCCTTGATGGGTCTGGAGCATTCGTGGAGCATAGCATCCCTTGTTGACTGTGTTTGACTGAACCGCACAAGTGTAAATAAATTCGGCAAAGGACTCGTCCGCAAAATGCTCTGCCTGGCTGTGTCTGTCTGTGTGTCGGTCTGTCGGTCAGTCTGAAGGATTACACAAGAAAAAGGTTACGTGGACGGGGAGTGGAGCAGATGGAGCGGCAGTCACAATGGCAGCCAGGATAACAAGCGAAACAACAACGGGGCCGAGCAACTTGGCCCATTGTCAAGTGGACTCTAAAGCTTTTAGCTTAAATACACTTTGGGCCAACTACTTGGATGCAGGAAGCAGAGTGGAGGGCTGTGCCGTGCCCCCTTCTACTGCCATTGCCGCTGCCTTGGCCACCGTCTCCGCCTCTGCCATTGACAGATTTGGCCAGGAAAAAGGGGACGGCCAAGTGTAATTTAATTTATCGTTTCGATTGTGCCAAAGTGTATCGAGAAAATTGCGCAAAATCGAATCGCCGGGTCGCCGTTAAATGCAACTTAACGAAATTGCCAACAAATTGCTGGACATGCTACATGCGAGGGGGCAAGCATTTAATAAATGAAATTGAATCAAATCTGGCCACATGACGCATACGCAGTGGTGTACGTCGCGATTCGGCTAAATACCTGAGAGTCAGTCACACACACAAACACGCACGCTGAGCAGCTGCATGTGTTGCACGTTTATGTGGGCTTGCAACCCTTTAGGCGAGCCAAAAGCTCCCCCCACTCCACTCTCTTGTTGACACTCGAAAGCTGCGATGTTTGCAAACTTTTCAGCGCTCGAAGGCAGCGCTAGACCTGGACCTGCGGCAGTCCTTAGTCGGGACACGAACCCCCGGCGAGCGGCCGGCCACAAATCGCCGCAGTAAAAGGATGTGGGGCGAAGGTTGGAGGTGGAGGTGGTGGTGGTGGTGGTGGTGGTGGAGCAGTGGCAGGGATGGAAGAGATTAATGGAGGAGGAGCATCAGCAGGATGTAGTGGATGTTAGCGGAGGAGAGAGGCGAATGGGGAATGGGAGATTGGAGCAAAAGAAAGGACATGCACTAATCAATTTAGGAAATTAGTTAAAGATGATGTTTTATTTAGCAAAAAAACAGAAAAGCGTTGGTTCTCTCTGAGCATAGCGCTAGTTGTTTGATCGAAACTTAATTATGACCAGTCTAAGAGTCTTTGCCAGGAGGGAAATCGAAAAGAGTAGACTAGGAAAACACATGTTAAAGTTTGATATGTGTACGGAATCTATTTTACTATATTTAAAATGTAACAAAATAGTTCAATTAAGTTGATTAAATAAACTACTATGAAAATTTTTAGAATTTTCGAATACTTGGCCAATATACTTGGAATTTGTGATGCGAAATTTGTACACCCATTTTTAGGCACTTTGGCAGGAATTTTCACATGATTCTCAGATCTTTGGTTGAGCAGCTCTAAGGAGCACAAATTAAAGTTAATGCATTTAAGACTCTTTTGTTTTCGGATTGAATGCACCAACATAAGTTCTTTTAAAGAATATCTGCATTGAAAATGGTATGATATGTGACCCCCCATATAGGGGAGCTGTTGACGCATTCAGGAAACGCATTTAAGTCAATCATCTTGAGTGGGATTACCCTGATTGGGGATACGGCAATCACGTGGCAATCACGCCGATGTGCGACGTGGGATGTGGCATGTGGGTGTGGGTATGAGTGGGTCTCGGTCTCGTCTCTCGAGTGCTCAACCACTTCAAAGTGCAAATGTCATCCAGCCACCAAATGAATGTTAAACGCACTTCAAAGCCCCGTCCAAAAGCCGAATTGCATCCATGGAACCCACTCTGCCAGGGACGACATCGGAGGCAGACCTCGCTCTGAGGTCTGAGGTCTGAGGGAATCGCTTGATTACTTATTTAGCATTTATTCCAATTTACATTTCCCAAAGAGCGGCGGGCCGCCTTCGACAATTGTCTATTGTCAGCAGTTGGCACTTGGGCTCTAATTGCAATCTGCAATTTATAAGACACCGTCGTCGCCCAGGAATTAACCAAAGCGAATATGAATACGCGGGATCGTGGCAGGAGCCAGGAGCCAGGAGCAGGCAGGACCTGCACCATTGCCGGTGCGGCCTATTATGCAATCAGCAGGACAGACGAAGGCTGAATGTGAATCCCAATCTGAATATGATTTTCTTTTTGTATTTGGTGTTTTATTTCTTGTTCACGCCACTTGCGCATTATTCAAATTTTGCAATTTTCAAATGAAAAACAAAAGCTCTATTCAGAAAAAAGAAAGGAGAAAAAAAAGCAAAAAAAAGTGTTGTATATAGAGGGATTGGATTGGAATGGAATGGAATGGAGAACAGTCGTTGCTGTTGCCGCAAATCCTTTTATGATAATTTCTCAAGAGTGTCGTCCTTTGATCAGGCAAGTGCCTGGCGTGCAGAAAAAACTCATTCAAGCATGAATGTGAATATGATTTTCAACCACATCAGACCCACATACACCCACATTAAGACACTACACAGACCTTGGGCGTGGGACAGCACGGGCATGGGCATGGGAATGGGTGCGGCCATGGGCATGGGCTGGCTGCTCGCGAGGATTAAAATTGCCAACTGCAGAAACAGCAGCAGGAGCGGGAGCAACCTTGGGCCGAACGCATTGTTTTCAGACTAATTTTAGGCAAAAAGGATCAACATTTCGACAGCAAATCAATAATTTATTGTGCTGGAATGGTCGGAGGGCGAGATAACCTATCAATATGGGCAGTATAATATCATGGCAGCATATCATAGCCCAGGAATAGTATATCCCAAAACTAGAACAATATTAATCTTAATCTGTGCGTTGTCCCTTGTCTTCGGCCCACTGTACCGGCATTGCTTCATCTGCTCCTCAGCGGCGCACGTCTCGTTAGTAGTAGGATTTCTCTTTCCTTCTCATGTGGGTTTATGTTTTCCTTTCCCCTTCCCTCTTATGCTTTTTGTTTATAAATATTCAAAACTGCAGTGCCCCTAAGCCAGCCATCCCCCTCCTTCTCCTCTCTAATTGCATTTTTAGCTCAATTTTCGCCCACTCCCCCCGTCAGAGTAGTGTCTGGGTTCGTGTCCGCGTCCGTGTCCGTGTCGGTGTTCGGGTCCGTGGCTCGTTTCCTGGGAAATCATTGCAATTAAAGCGTAATTGTTTTTACGCATTTGTCCAGTGTGCCTGCCGCACCCACACCTGCCCCAAACCATTTGCAACCATTGCCCCAGCAACTACTGCACTTCTCCCTTCACTGCTGCAATGCTGCTTGGGCTTGGGCTCGTGTCTTTTGGAGAGCTGCAAAAAATTGTGTATATACGAGGTAGAAATTAATTTACAACATTCATAATGCGGCGCCTTGCCTTGCCCCATGCCATGAAACATGCCACAGGCCCCACCTGCCTGCATGCGCTTAATTTTCGCGCATTTGGTGGGAGTGGCGCAGGACCCATCCCCATACCCATCCCCATACCCATCCCCATCCCCATTGCGGAGAGTCCCAGTCCCAGCCCCATCTCTGGCTACAGCGAATACGAACACACGAATTCATTTGCATAATTTTTTAATACTCCATTTCGCTTGCAGGTGCGTCGGCGTCGGCGTCATTCATATCCACATCCTTCTTCTTCGTCGCTCTCATCCTTCACCTCATCGTTAGCTAACGAGGAGTGGATGTGGTGGCTCTGGTGCGTCCCGGCGGGTCCTGGTGGGTGTCCTCATTATTATATTTCACTGCCTCGACGAGCATACACGGGCCTCCTTCACTTTATCCGTTTATACATAATTCCTGCCAGCCTTCCCCCTCTCTCTCTCTCTCTCTTTCTCTTTTTTACTTACTCTGCGGCTGTATCTCTGTCTCTTTTTCTTTTTTTTTATTCTTTCTTTTCTTTTTTAGCTCGTTTCCCAAACCCCTCCCCTACCTTCCCGCCCAACCCACGACCAGCTCATGTCATCCAAATTAATGTTAAAATATGTTGATTTCCTTTGAGAAAAGCATTTTTCTTTCTCCGAATTTTTTTTTCGCCCGGTTTTTTCGCAGAACTTTTTACCATGAAAATAATTCTAATGAATGCGAGGAGCAAAACTTGTTGGCTACCAATTAGAAAACGGTTGCACTGCCGCCAGTCCTGACTGTACTGGCAAATATCTACAGAATGGGACAATCCTTCCTGATCTCCTGCAATCCTAGATCTAGATCTGCTATTGGAACTATATAGTAATAGATAGATAAAAAGGGGATCTAAAAGGGGAATAAGAATGAATGAATGAATATCTGATAGATAGTCTTGGGGCAAATGTTCCCTTCAAAATCATCGACTCCAACACTAAAACTATTCTCGACTCGCTCGTCTGGGAACCAATTAGCCAGCGGACATCGAATCATTAGAGCGAACCCATCCATTCGTATCAAATGCAGTTTAGACATCGACCTGCCCATTGTCCATTGAGCCTATCGGTGAGTGCACTCACTCACTCGGGCCTTAGAGACTACTGTAGTTATTCTTTGTCCGGGGCCCACAGACACAGTCCGCCAATTATCCAATCAAAGAGGCGTGTGCAAATTGCTTTCTAAAACGGGGAAAAATGAATTAATTCCATTCGAATATCTCATACTCGCATGCAGAGCACTCAATAAGCAATTCAGAGTTGGGGGCGGATCATTCGTGGCATATTCAGGAAATTTAATTGGTTCCAACGAAGCGGGGAAACCGGGAACCGAGAACCGTCAGCCGACAACCGACAACCAGGGGAAACCCTTGAGAGGCATTTTCGCGTCGTCGTCACCTCGTTAAAAAAGGTGAAAAACTGTTGTAATTGTTTTTACAGCCAGCAGAAGGCCAGAAGGCCAGAAGGCCAGAAGGCCCCGGCAAGTGTGAATCTGAGTAGACACTCGAGCGAGTGTGTGAGCGAGTGTACCTCATAATTGGTTCTGACTGCTAAATGAACCATTTACCAATTAAACTTGATTGCCAGCCAAAGACCTGAGAGCGGAGAGCGGAGAGCAGAGAAAGGAGAATGAAGAATGGAGAACCGAGAACCGAGAGATGTGTGCCCTAGAGATGGTACAGTGATTGCGACGATAGAACCACACGAGAAAAACTACGATTTACATACGATCTATCCAATTTATATAGAATATAGAACAAGCCATCTATCATCCATTCCCAAGGATATCCCAAACTTAAGGATTCATAACGACAAAATCACGTTACCATCTCTAATCGGACCTGCTGCTCGTTAGCGACCTGTTAGAGAAACGCTTTAGTCACGCTTAAGAACAGAACAGAACAGAATAGAACAGAGTAGAGCGGAGCGGGGGGAATGGAGTGGAGTGGAATTAGAGTAGAATCGCTTCCCGAAGTGCCGCGGAGCGAGGAGTTGAGGCAGCCTGGAAAAAACAACGCCCGTCAGACCTGGGTAAACGTTGCCTGTTTGCTGGAAAAGTGTACGGAAAATACACACACACACACATACACAAAATAAAAGTTGCTGAGCCATCGACGGGGCACCTGTGCTCCTGGCTGTCTTTTTTTGCGCTTAGAAAAATGGAATCTCAAGTGCCTGAACCTCCTCCGCCGTCAGCTCCTTCATTCCAACCATTTGGGTGTGGGAATACTGCCTCCGAATGAGGATCTATGTTGGTGGATAGGTTGGAGGAGGGGTAGCGGGAGGGCTATTCAAGGCAGATTGGCGTTAATCATGCAATTAATTGGGCTATAAGGGCGGAGCAGGGATAATGATAGACAGTTGGCAGATGAAATGCGGAAGGGAATGGGAATGGGTATGGGATCGGGATCGGTATCTGTTGTCCAGCTGCTAAAAACTGAAAAGCAGTTGAGTATGTTTTCTGAACTCTCAAGAATAATAATGATGAAGCTATAAATAAGTGGAATATATCATACGTTAAGCCTGAAAAGTTCCATCGCAATTATGAGACGATGGAAGACAAAATGTTCTCAAATTTGTATTTACTGGATAATAATTGGAATTATTCGTGGTAGATCGAAGAGTGAATACCTGAAGATGTAGATCAATCATCAGTCAACTTAAAACAAAACCAAAAAGACCAGAAGTAAGCCCAATAGAAGTTGAATCCTTGAAATCAAAGGATATTTTGCACATTTGAATTGCCATTATATTATCCACAATGGTAGCGATATTCTCTGCCAATTGTTTCATTAGCAGCAAAGGGATTTGCTCTCGAAACACTTGAAATCTGTACAGCTGGACGCACTGGTCAATGGCATTGTCATGGGCTCTGTTTGTGCTGCCCAACTGTTGCTCCTTACGGTTGTTTGTCCTTCTGCAGTTGTGCCACTTAACGGGCGGGAATGTAACGGCTCGGCTCGGCTCGGATCGGATCCGCATCACACCTTCGGCCGGAGGAGAGGTCAATGGTAATCGCATTCTTAAGCCGGCTCGGCCCACTCCTCTTCGCACCTCTCATGGAGATCTGCTTATTTACATTGGCACTTCTCCGGTCGGGGGGATTAGCAGCAGGGAAAGCCACACGGGCATCCTGCCATCCTGTGCTGCTATCCTGTGCATCCGTGCATGTTTGTTCTCCAAATAATATAATTACAAGTAATTCAGATGGATTCTGCAGGCTGCTGCTGCTGCTCTGCCGTCGATGATCCCATTTAGAGCCAAGACAATGGCGCACTGGAATGTCCTGCGAGGTCCCGTCACAGACCCGAGTCCTGACAGCCTGACAACTGTTGTGTCAATATTTTGACAGAAGAATGCCAAAAAAGGAAGAGGTTTCTCGCTTTCGCACACAGACTCGCAGCGAAGCAGGAAGAATGGATGGCCATGCCATGCCACACCTTTCGTGCAGGACAAGATGAGTCAGGCTGCAAATATGCAGACAGGATAATGCAAGACTGAGAGAGCGCTGGACAGCGGAACTGCCGAGAGAGCATGAACAGGTTTTCAAGACAGAAACAGCTGAAGCATCGTGGATTTAAGCACAGCTTTCGATTAGACGATGAAGAAGTTCCTTCGCATTCAGGAAGCATTGGTCACCGAAAAGACTGAGAAGTTAACATAGGAAATCTGATAAGAAAATTGGGATGAGCCTGAAGTACTACATATTGACTTCTCCGTCTGCAAGTCAGAGTACCTCCCTTAGAGCGTGTCCTGAGCGACAGCTTCTTCTTATGGGTCTTAAGATTCTTGGACTGTTTGCCTACTGCCTTGTAGGTTGGGTGTTGCTACCGAATGCTACAGAAATTGGGGAAATTGTCAGCAAATAGATTCGGGGAGGAATGTCAGGATTTCCCACTGTACTTTCCAAGTGCCAAAATGTACACCTATCCATCTCTTCATTCCCCCCCCCTTGGCGGTGGGAGCCGGAACACTCTTTCACTTAACAACAATCGGAGCACACACACATACACTCATTTTACATTTGTCAAGTGTCCAGAGAGACACACACACACACACACAGGGACCGACATTTGCATGAAAAGACGATATAAGCAGAAAACTAAAATAGAAATTAAGAGAAATGCAAGCAAAGAGAAGGAGAGAGAGAGAAAGAGAGAGAGAGAGACAGAGAGAGGAAGATAGTGAATGTGGGGCGGGGACTTGTGACTGAGAAGAGTGGCGGTGAAAAACAAGTACAAAGTGCAACTCAGATGGCGGAAATGAAAAGAAATTGCATGTACAATGCATAAGTATTGCTACGTGTGTGTGTGTGTGTGTGTGTGTGTGTGTGTGTATCTGTGTGCATAATGAAAAAGTACTTCATTAAAAATCAACAGCATCAACACCAACAACAACAACAACAACAGCATCAGCCAACGGTCCAAGTGTGTGTTGATTTCCATATAAACAAGAGAGAAAACCCATAATCGAGTCTCGAAACCTTAGATACCCCGGAAATGGTTGGAAAACTTTTCATTCATCTGGACAAAAGAAAAAGAATTGTTCTTGGAGCAATCATTACCACATATGTACATATATAACCATGCATTGGGTGATATCGTGGTCCAGCGTAGGTTCATCTAGGCTAAGGCTCTGCCCTAACAGAACTGAGCAAAGAGATTTCTACTAATATTATAGTTCTGGAAGCTCTTCATTCTACATGATGCAAGCATGCATCTCAGCAGAATCGAAATACCCACTGGAATGGGTGTTAAGAAAGCAAGAAAAAAACAAACCAGAAGGGAAAATAGAAACCAACCGAGGAAATGCAAAGCACACGTGAGTTGGGGACAGCTCTTGAGGGAGGATGGGAAATGGGCGATGGGAGGTGGCAGTGGGAAGGTGGGGAGGTGGGTGGTGGCTGCTGTATCAAGAGGCGTGGCAACGCCATTGTTGCAGGAAATGAGTTGAGCCATAATGCAGGGCCCCGAGTGGATGGCTGGATGGCTGAATGGATGGAGAAGGCCTAGACTCTGGTTCAGAATTGAAATTAAAAATGTGTAAATGAAGAAATGAATAAATATGCATCAGTGGGAGGTGCGAAGGGAAGTGGGGTGGGGTGGGGTGGGTTTTGGGTGTTTGCTAAAGCAAATGCAAGAATATAATTGCTACATTTCGTATTAAGCAGTTTATGCCCCACGCCATGCCCCCCCATACAGACATCCTGCCCCACCCCACTCCAGCCCAGCCCATGCTCTCGGAGAATGCTGCTGCTGCTGCTGGGCAAATGGCAACAATTGAAAACTTTCTTTGATCTTTCGCATGGAAATTAATTTCTTGCGCCTTTTTGTTGTTGTTCTGCAATTATGATTCGTATTATTTGTCGGCGCTGAATGGCCACCCCACACCCCCGCCCCACCAAAAGCCCAGAAGTATGCAATGAGCCTGGCAAAGGACCGTCCAGGACCTGAAGCAAGGGATAATGGAAGCTATACGAATGCGAATGGGATCTGCGAAAGAGAGAGATAGAGAGAGAGAGAGGGAGAGAAATGCGATTGGAACACTCAGTGATACGCTCAGCTCGCTGCCAGGCGTGGAACAATGGCAAAGACAGATGGGATTAAGGATTATGGTAATCTACGGAACAATTGGAATGGACGGGCATGGAAAACGCGTACAGTCAGACTGTAAAGGGCTTAATGGGAGCCAAGCACATAAACAAATTGCAATTTGAAATGGCCAGAATAGGTTTTTCAATCAAATGATCGTTGAAGAACATTTATAAGGAACAGGACCATGAGATGCTAAGGGTAGTCAGGTAGGTAGGCAGGCAGGTTAATTACTGATGACAGGGTTAAGGAATATGGAAAGAAATATTTTAAGGAATATATTTCATAATCCATTGTGGCGCTATTATTATAAAAAACAGTTTAAGGCCCAATCCAAACACAGATTCCCCCTTCTTTTATGGTATTTGGATCACATTCTAATGATCTCTTACCACGCGTTTTCTGTCTCCTCCTGTTAGCCCCTCCTATTCCTGCACAGAGAGCCCTCATGTTGCATTTCTGAGAGCTTTTTTCTGTCAGTTGCATAATCAGACCATTGCATAATTTTAGGCCTACCCACACACACACACACCAACACAGAGAGAGAGAGCAGAGACAGAGGTGAGAGCACTCACACTGTGGCATACATTAATTATAATTTGCGGCCTGTAGGAGAATCGCAGCTTATAATTATGCAAAATTCTGCATAGACACGCCCCTTCCCATTGCCCAGTACCACCCATCTAGTCACTCCCCCCGCCCACTCGCAGCCACCAATGTGTCTCCCGTCCGCTTCGCCGTTGCTTGCGAGAAATAATTGAAAATTGCGCAATTCTCACAAGTGGGAAACAGAGCCGCTCGCCCCAGCCCCAACCCCAATCCCAACCCCGAACCCCACAACAGTGCCAGAGCTCCACCACAATTAACCGGGCGCATAGCATACCCTCACACATAAGCATACACACATACATGTATATGCACATGTACATAGGAGGGATATAACCGTCGCCTGCGACGCCCACCACGCCCCCATTAGAATGAAAACATCCTTCGTCGCTAGTAGAATTATTTTCCCTCTAGGATTTTTTCCTCGGAATTTGCACAATTTTTCCCCCGCATTTTCTGGGCTTTCTCGTGCAGGCGCCAACGCCCTGGCCCGAGGGGCAGCCCATATCCCACATCCCACATCCTCTCTCCCTCTCTCTCGCTCTCTCTTTCTTATGTATTTATGTGTGAGTGCGATTATTATTATCATGATTATTATGCGCAAATTGCAAAATTTCGCGGCAGGCAGGCAGCGGCAGAAACAGAAGCGGGGTACAAAAATCTCACATGAAAAAGAACACTGGAGAAACATTTGACATTTGAATTCGGTAGACTCCGAAAGGAGGTCCTTCAAGAGAGAACGAACCCAAAGGTCTATAATAAAAGATAATATAATAATACAAGCACGACTGGAACTGCAAGGTATTTGAAAGCATGTAAGCATTTCTGTCAAAAGATCATAGTACACAGAAGTATGTGTGATCATCTTATTGAGAATATTATTCTACGTTAAGGATCATAACAAATGCATGGATTTGATTGAAGTTTAGTACTGAAAACCCAGGCCAATTCGACACACAGAATACATTTTCACTTTCAGCGAAGGTGGAACGTGTCTTCCCCCCTTTTTTTTCTCAGTGTGAGTCTCCCCATGTCCCAGACTTCGGTTCAGGCCACAAATTGCTGCGGTTTCAGGCTGCATTTTCCATTGTTTCACAAAATGGCGTGGCTTAGACTAGGCCGAAGGGAAGCAGAGATATAGAGAATGAGGGATTGGGGCTGCTTTGTTCCCACTCACTTGTTGTATTTGCATACATAATTGTAATGAACTCACGCCCGACGAGCAGGCAGGCAGGCAGGCAGGCACACATACTCGTCTCGTTGTCGTTCCCGTTCCCCGTACTCCCACAAAAGCAGAAGCAGGGGTATATCCCTGGCAAATCAGCCTCATCATTATCATTATCAAAACGTTCCAGCCGCAGAGGTGGATGGGACATGGGGCATGTGGCATCACCATCATTCGCACCGCAAATCCACCAGCAGCAGTGTCTCCCAGACATGTGGATATGGAGATGCAGCTCTCTCTCTCTCTTACGCTTCCGCTTCCGCTTTGCCATCTCTAGGTACGAGGGCTCGTATAGTTTTCATCCTGCAATTATGTGTCTGCAGCTCTCATTTGCTGAGTCTACGGATATGAGTTCTGGGAGGAGTTAAGACTGGCAGAACGAATGGAGCAGACTGGCATCTAACTGGGGATAGTGGAGACTTTCTAGATAAGCATTCATATGACTTGTAATCTCCGCTTCTAAGGGAACAACTATTCGATACATTGCACTACTACTTTTCAACTAGCCAAAGATCTTTCATTTGCCCAAGATTTCATTTCAGTTTAAGTGTGAAACGAAAACGGAAAATAGCTTCCCTCTTGGAGGCCATATTCCCTTTCATTCTCTTGGAATGTCATTCTGTTCTTCACCTGCTGCTGCTCCTCATTGTGCCCCATCACAATTTAACACTCAATTGTGAATATTGGATAGTTTGGGCTGAATATTTATTGGTATTGCGAATAGTATTACGCCATTCGATTGAGGAATATGCCCCATCCTTTCCAGCTACAATTGTTCCAGCGGCTCGGGCCGCTCACTGCCATAAAACTCCTAAAATCCAATTCAGATTTGCAGAAGGAGAGGCAATCCCACTCCACGAACGGCGGGGATTTGCTTTGACTGCGAAACAGAAAACAAAAACGGCAAAAAAGTAATCAAAATTCGTGTCGAAAATTGTGAACTGGAACTGGAAATGGAGAAATGGGAATGAATCGAATCGAATCGCTGGTCTGGGCTGGGCGGGCAGGAAGGTTGGCTGATTGAAACGCCTCCTAGTGGGTGGTTTTTAATCTCTGCTCCGGCTCGGATTCATGCACTTCTCGCACAAAGAATCAAACGGCGGCAAGTGCATTCCGAGGACGAGGTCGGCGGAGAGCCCCAGACCGAGTTCTGCGTCTCTGCCTCCGCCTCCGCACATTGTGGGCTTCTTTTTGTCAATTGCCTATATTTTATTCTGGAGAAAGCGTCGGACACAGCAGGTGATTGCCAGATGGCACAACAAAGGTCAAAGTCAAAGTTCTTCTCGGATTGCGGGAAGGGAAATTGCAAAAATATTACCTTTGGAGCAGAACGAAAAACTAGACTGTAATTACCAAAGAAAGATGGGAAGTGCTCGTATAGTTTTTGAAGTCAAACCTCGTATACTTTAAAATGTATCTCTCGGTTGGCCAATAGAGTCCCAATCCAATCTGTTTCAAAGGATGCCAAGATTTGACCAATTCGGAAGACAGTGTTTGTGATAATATCATTGGTCTAATATCAAAGGTTTGCAGCTCCAAAATTCGCGAAGGATATCCCATCTTTAGAAGTCTATATTTTAGATTACTAATTCCATCTTTTTAGACAGAAGAAGAAGTTTGGATTCGATACCTGTTTATGGACTTATTTATTGAACTTTATGAATCCCTCGCCACTCCAACGTGGAAATGTACTCATCCCCAACCATCGCCAGGAATCCTCCCGAACACAATACTCCAATTGAAGGATATTTCATTATTTTGATTCGATTTTGTCGTGCCCTTTCCGTGGACCCATATGCAAATCGGGGTGGCCAGGGCCCTTGAATGGCTCATTAGCAAAAACGAGCGACAATCCGAGGACGAGCTTTCAACAAAGGACCTCATTTTTTTCATTCCAGGGGAAACTTCGAAACTCTTGCCAGTCCCGGTCCCAGTCCCAGTCCCTGCTCCACCCCCTACCAAGGCGAGGCACAGCTTGAAAGCGAAATAATCAAATTTGCGTCATGTCGTTTTAGTCCCTCTTCCTCTCCCTCGCGCGGACTTTGATTTGAAAATTAACAAATAAAATGCCACAAAAATATATTTCGGCCAGAATGAGAGAGAGAGAGAGAGAGAGGGAGACAGAGAGAGAATACCCTCTCGAGCAGCGGAACAGTGGAAAAAACATGAATGAATGAGCCCGAGTAATAAGTAATGATGGCAGCCGGCTGAGCGCCGGAAACGCCTGCAATTTGCCACAATTGAAAGTGGCTGCCGCTCGGCACTCCTCCTCCTCCTCCTCCTCCACCTCCCCTGTTGGGCTGGCAGGCTGCCATGTTTTCTTTTTTATTATAATTCTCCTGCTTCTTTTTGTGTTGCACGAGTACTCCCCTTTTTTGGTTGGCTGCTGCTGCTGCTGCTCGACACCCGCCACCATCCATCGAAACATCAAACATCGAGCGAGCTTCGAGCATCGAGCGTCTAATTGAAGTCATTCCCATACCCATTCGCCCATTCCCATTTCAAATTCGAATCCCACTCTCCCCTCACTGCTTAGCATAACTGAAAACTCTCGCACATACAATTTGATTAACCCATAAACGAGACGCGGGACCTTCCATCATCATTAGCGACCGTCCAGAGCAGTGCACTGCGCGAAACCGCGTGTGATTCGATCAGAATATGAAAGAGATTCACCAAATCAATGAAGGACTTCGTAGTCAATATATATGGTTTCTGGGTCTAAATCTTAAAGCTTGAGTGACCGATATCCCTTATCTATTTGTAGGTATATATTCTCGTATTTATTTTCAAATTATATGTATGCCTTAAAGTATCCATAGATCTCGTTTGAAAAGCTGTCCATTTATACCAATCTACTGTAATTTTCCTACTTCATTATCTACTGAATAACGCTTTGATATATTCCACTCGATCCATTTACGCAATTAACTATTTTTCTATGCGACTTTTGATCTGTCGCATAAAATAATCCAGCAAAAGCCCCCAAAGTTTCTCTCAGTGTGACGGCCATCGAGGGTAACATTATGCAGATTCCTGTGTGCCGTGCCTCTCCAGGCCCATGCCCAGACCCAGCGGCGGGCCTCGGCTGGCTACTTCTTCTGTTACACTTCAATTGAAATTCAAGAGTTGACGTTGTAGTTGTAGTCGTTATTTCGGCCATTTTGAATTTCACACCCCTCGCGGTCCGTTCTGTGCCGTTGCGTTATTTTGTTGGTGTGTTGGCTACTAATTTATTTTGCCTTTGCATTTTTTGTTGCCTATTTTCTAATTTACTTCATGGGCAAACTACAACCACCAGGCAGACCAGCAGCAGGCAGGCAACGGTAACGGCAACCACCACTGGAATCAGCCGCCGCCACCACCCCTAATCACACCTCCGCTCTCTCTCTCTCTCTTTCTCGCTTTTTCGCTTTCCTGCTTCAGTCTAACCATCCATCACTATCCCTCTCCTGGTGTAGTGTTTGCCTTTCGGTTTATTCAAGTGCCCGTCGTCTGTCTGCCCGGCCTGTCCCATAAATTGGTTCGTCGTCATTGTCGAGCACACTCTTCGGCCACTTCGGTAGCACACACATAGGGCCAAAGACAGGCCCAAACACAGTCGCAGATACCAACCAGATACGAAGCAACCAGCCCAACCCTTGTCAGAGCATCCTCACTCTCAAGTGTTCTCAAATGATAAATCACTTTTCTCTCTCACCCCATACAAATGATCAAGTATTTTCAACAGTTTCGTTTCCCCCCCGTACCCACCTCTGCAGAGAGAGGGAAATTAGTGCAGATAATCCTATTAACATATATAGCCGTTAATATAAGGAATCACTGTAGATACAGCGTGGGATTAGTGGCAGCGGAATGGAAAACTTCAGGGAACTGGCTACAAAATCAACATCCATTCAAAAGATACCAAAACCAGCTAAAATAGCTATTAGTTTCGGCTTCTGGTTAAGCAAAAGCAAACTTAAACTAGTAACTAGCTGCTAATTAAGCGGATAAATCAAAAGTTTTCCTAATTGCTGGCGCAGTTCTGTGCGGCGGTTAGCGGGGACACGAACCACCAGCTGTGGTGTCGATTGCCTTCGGCACCGCGAAAATTAGCCATAAAAGGGACACAGTGGCGGTGGCGCCCCCTGTGAGCAGGGAATCGAAAACCCATGAGCGAAAACTTTGGGATTCATTCACCTTTTCCTTCATAATAATGGCAGAAATTAATTTTCTCACGTTACCCAAGCGACGGAGAGACAATGCGGAGTGGAGAGGCCCCAAATAGACAATTAAATAATTGAAAACTAAGCTCGAAATCAGTAGAAACACAAAGGCAACAATGGTCGAAGCACCAGCAACAGCATTAACAATAATAAATAATAGTAATATGATAATGACGATCATAATTCAGGGCTAATTCAGCGCGCCCCCTCTTCGCTCAATTTGTGCGATAAATGCGATTTGGTATACCCTTCCCTACGGTAGATTCGGTTTCTAACAGAGAGCTCATGATTCCTGATACAAATTTTGCTATTCCCGAAGAAAAAAATAATATGGGAACGCAATGCGAAATGTCGTGTATATATGATATGCTATATGCTATCTATTCTATCTTCTATCAGCTTCAAGATTTATGCATTCTTTGATCCGTTAACCATGCCGGAAATACAATTTAACTCAATCTGAAATGAACTCAACTATATCACATCTTTTCCTTAGCTTAGAGTATTCAAATTTCGTTCATTTCCAGCTTCATTATTTGCCAGTGCTTTTTTTTATGTTTAGTGTCGTTTAGCCATTGGAGCTTTGGGCCTTTATAGTTATTATTATGCCATTGTGCGGCAATTAAAGTTTCAACTAATCACACGGCAACAATTGTGTGACAATAATATTGTCTGAACTGCCCCCCCTCCGAAACGCCCCAATCCCCATACCCATCCCCATCCCCATCTTCATTTACGACTCCAACGAGCTAACAAGATTTGTTCAACGCACTTGTGGCCGACAGCGAAACAACTTAATTACACAACAATGTGCAGCAACAATGGGCTGGCTGGTTGTTGGTTTTTGTACTTGTGCGATTCGATTCCATTCAATTCAATATTTTTAGTGTATTTTTATTTGTTTTGTTTTTTGTTTTTATCGGTATTTGGTTTTTGCCAGGTTTTACAACGGCTCTCTTGAAGGCGTCCTCGATGGGGCCTGTCTGTCGGCCATCACTCGAATCTGAAGTTATTGCCCAAAAATAAGCGGGGAAAAAGTGTTGGTACATAAATCGAAGGAGAGGTCTGTCGCATCGCATCGCTCGCATTGGAGGAAGCCTACACAAAAAGTAACTGAACTTTAATTGTTCATAATTAAGTTTGTCCAATTTTGATTGTGTCTCAAGACAATAATAGTTAAGTAAATAAAACTCGACACTTAATTGACATTCGTACACTTCGGTTTCGGTTTTGGCTTCGGAATCGAAATCGGAATCGGAATCGGATTGGGCATCGATTTTGGGGATTTTGGTCAACTTTCGCACTTGAACGGCGGGCCTCAATCGTCATAATTGAATCATTTGGCGGGCCATGTCAACTACCAGAAATGTGAAGAGCAGCTCAGGCAGTTCGCAGCTCCAGACAGGGCACCCGGTATCGGCCATCGGCCATCGAGCATCGGATGGAGCATGGAGGCATCGGGAGCACTGTCCGAACCAGAAACCAGACCGAACCGACAGAAAGACAGTCCTCAGGTAGTCGGGGGGTTATCAGTCCTTCCCCTCCCTGTGTCTCCGTGTCGTTTCTCGCTCTCATTGTGTGAGAGAATTGCACGTCAAAATATTTGCAAAACAATGAAGAAGGTGGAATCCGGGACAGAGCTTCTTGGAACTTGAAGGACAACCCAAGCCAAGGGCCAAGCGAGACAAAAACAAAAACAAAATCAAACAAAAATGTGAGTGAAGGAGGGAAAAACTGTAGCCAATGGCCGCCAGGTGGGAAGCTGCAAACTGCAGACTGCAGAGGATGTGCGAGGAAAAACTAGAGAAACTATGCCAAAAATAAGATATCATATTACAGTATTACGATCATTAATCGCCCCAGGGCCACAGTGGGAAATTCAATATTTATTTTGACAGCCGAACGATTGGAGATTCACTAATGCCTGATCCCCGATCCCCGATCACCGATCTGCGAACCCCGAAACCCTGCGATTGTAATTGCAAGTTAATTAACAATCAAATTCCTGTAAATAAACGATTTCGCTCTAAAAACAGGCTCCGCTCTGGCATGAATCATCCGCTCATGAATCAGCCCTGTTCCAGATCCCGATCCTGCAACCTGCTCACAAAATATCGAATTACCACAGCCACATTCCTCTAGTACGCACTATTCATCTCTCATCTCTCATCGGCAGAGCAGAGCAGAGCTCTGAGAGCATCGCGCCTGCGCAGACCCGACGGCAACCATTATCCATCGCTGGCAGACTGCGTGGCCCGACGGATCCGAAAAATACCATTGGATTGGAATGGCAGGGGCTCTCTGGCATTTCGATTGTTTAATTGCGACAGAAGCTCGCGCGTGGGCCTACCTCTCTCTCTCCCTCCCTCCCTCCTCATAGCTGTGGATGTCGACCCATGGGGGGCGTGAGAAAAGCTCCGCTTGAAAGACCCGTTGTATGCCAATTGGCGAGCTGCCGATACGCTCGAACAAAGCTTTCTAATTTCCATTGTTTCCAGTCCACATACTGTTCATCCATCTTGGGCAACAGCTTCAGTCAGTGTAACAATATCATAGTCAA
This sequence comes from Drosophila algonquin, assembly GCA_035041765.1. NCBI lineage: Eukaryota > Metazoa > Arthropoda > Insecta > Diptera > Drosophilidae > Drosophila > Drosophila algonquin. The sequence goes on from JAWNKY010001823.1 coordinate 743,435, forward strand.
ATCTTTATCAATATATAGAATATCTTATTATTTTCTCTATTAATTTTTCCGAATATAAGCTGCACTTCGGCACCACAGTTCTCTGTGGCTGCGGAGAAGCGAATACCTGAGTTTCAGTTCAATCTATAGAACATAAGCTGAGATCCTTCAGCACAGCAGCTCTCTAAACAGTTCTGAACTTGAATACAATTGCTGCACAATTGGTGGAGGGAGAAACTGAAGGTCTGTTCCGGCTCCGTTCTAGTCCCCTTCTTTCAGCTTTTGTCTACCATTCCCGAATTTTCCAACTCCGATTTCCATAGCTCTCTAATATTTGCTGACTGCGCAACAAGGACTCTCTATCTCCATCCTCCTGCTCCACACACACACACACACATCACTACGAGCAGGACTGACAGACACACACACACACACAAGCAGAGTCCGAGAGCGAGGTTGTGTAAATGCTAATTTACGCATTTTAATAGTAAAAGTTGTACGAAAATTTTAATTAGACTGCTTTTTTTGGGTCCTCATTGTTGGGCATGGATCGAAGGGGTAGAGCTGTGCGGGACAGTGGCATGGGGCATTAGGCATGAGGCAGGGCGAGACCAGGCCAGAAACTGTCACAGCAAAGACCCGAACAGAGCTGCACATATTTTTTAGTTTTCGTATTACTCGCCACTCGGACTCAGACTCGGAATCGGAATCGGACTCGACTCGTTTTTTGGGCTATAAATTGGCGTCCTTCATCGAGAAAGAGTCCCGAGCTGCGAGCTTCGATCCTTCCCACACACAAAATGGGTTCCGCATACACTCGCAGTGGCGGCACCAACACACTCTCACCTCGGGGCACGCACACCACGAAGCATGGCACGAAAACTGGAAGCATTCCAGTGCGCTGGAAGTGTCCGCGTGAGTTAGAGCGGTATAGCTAGCTGGTCGGTCCGACCATCGCTGCTCTCCTCTGACTCAGGCAGAGCGCGGCTCGCACATGCGCCATATTGGCCTCCCGTCGGGCAGGGGAAGTGCGCACGCTAGCCGAGCCGTTCGCACTCGTTGCAGTGCGAGCGGTGCAACCCGATGCTCGCCGCGCGACTGGGCCCGCCCCTGACGCTGCCGTTGGATTTACCGTTGCCGGGCAGCGCTGTCGTCGAAGACGCTTCGCTGCCGTCAACGCTGCTGCTGCTGCTACTGCTACTGCTACTGGTGTGGCGCAGTGGCAGTGGCATGTTCTGCCGCCTGCTGCCTGCCGCCTGGCAGCGATGATGGTTTCAGGTCCTCGCCAGCTCCGTTGCCGTTGCCGGGGCCGTAGCCGTTTACCGTTTACCGTTGTGTGTTGGCCGTGCCGCTGAATGCCTTCTAGCCGGGGCCCAACCACCAGGAATGGCAACGACAACGGCAACGGCAACGTTAGCTTTTCACGACGACGACGACGACGACAAAACTCCTGGTGCACATTAAGTCAGGCAACAGTTTAACGTGGAAATTATTGCGAATTTGTTGTGTGTTTTTGCGACAGCGACAGCGACAACGACGCGTGCCGCAAATCTCGCAAATCGCAAATCTCGCAGCAATCAATTTTTTTAGTGTTCGGCCCCGCATCGTAGGTTCAAGTGCATTTTTTCGGGATTTTGGGCCGGCATAGTAGGCCTCTGGTGCCAATGAGCCACTGAGAGCCATACGCAGAGAGAGAGAGAGAGAGAGAAGAGCGAGACCCAGAGAGAGAGAGAATAGAGAGCCGGAGTTCTCATTTAGGGGAAACCCCGAAAATGCTCCATTAAAACACCAGCAGAACAATTGAGGCAGAGCCAAGCCAATCGATTAATCGAGGGAAACATAAGCAGGCAGCAGCGATGCCGCAGCGTTCGCCCTTTGCCATACAGGAGCTCCTCGGACTGGCCGTGGCGGCAGCGGCAACAACCACAACAACGGAATCGGTGGCAACCTGCGAGACGGCAACGGATCTGACAACGGCCGCCAGCAGCCAGGCATCGCCAAAAAGGGTTGCAACAACAGGCACAGCAGCTGCAGGAGGAGCAGCAACAACCACAGCACCACCAGTGGTAGCAATAGCAACAGCATCAGCAGCAGCAACAGTGACAACGACAACAACATCAACAGCAGCAGCAACATACAATAATATTGCTGCAGTGGCAACAACAGCCACAGCAACAGCAACAGCGGGAACAGCAAGCGGAACCGGAAGTGGAGCAGTGGGTGACAACATGTCATCGGCGATAGATCAGCAGCAACAGCACCAGCACCACTACAGGGACCACCACCAAATGACCATGGCAGCCGCCTCCCGTATGGCCTACTTCAATGCCCATGCAGCGGTGGCTGCGGCCTTTATGCCCCATCAGCTGGCCGCTGCCGTTCATCAGCACCACCACCAGCATCAGCCGCACCATCCGCACGGAGGGCATCCGCATCCCCATGCGACTGCTGGTGTGCCGCCGCCTCCAATGCCGCACCACCATCCACACCATCACCACCACCACCACCCGCTGCTACATGCGCAGGGTAAGCCACTGATCTGATCTGATCCGATCCCCCCCCCCCATCACCCCCACCACTGTCAGCCACTGTCTGCAGCACAGCCGCTGCACCACCCAAGCCACTCTGCCCCGAAAGGCGGCGGGAATAACAATAACAGTCAAAGTTTAAGCGCAATTAGCAATCGCAACTGGTTTTGTCACCTGCCAGATAAACGAGCACAAGCACACACAGACACACTCGTAAATACACTCGAACACACACACGCATACATAGATCAGGTCTGCTCAGGTCTGCTCAGGTCTGGTCTGTGCACAGTGGGACAGATGCGACACGATGCGTTACGGTGCAGAGCGGTGCGGAGGCTGAGTGCCGCTTAGTTAGCATAAAAAAGAAATTAATCAGCAGGCCATCGAGAAGCAAATCAGCTTTAGCCCCAATACGTCCTCCCCGAGCACCACCAGACAGACAGACAGACCAGACCCCACCAGACAGCCTCCAACGGATGGCCAACACCACTTCACTCCTCCACCATCCGCATCAAACAGCCACCTCCACCACCACCATTCAAGTTGAGCTGCTAATTGCAATGGCAATTGCTCTGCCCCGGCTGCATGTGTGTGTGTGTGTGTGTGTGAGAGCGATGAGTGGAGTGGTACAGTGGTTCGAGAGTTGATTTCATTTACTTTCACCATGAAACCATATTGTATATATTTGTATTACAAAAACAGGAGGAGGGTTGCTCCTGGATTCTGACCTCGAGTTCGGAATCAGCGATACCAAAATGTGTGGGTTGAATGAAAAATACTAAAATACTAGATCAAATTTGGTACCAATAGTTTCCATAAAAATAGTTTGATATTTTTCAATGGCTATTAAAATCATTTCCACTCAAAAAATACCAAATTTACGTGCATACATTTAATTGATTAATTTTATGAGATGCTTCAGGAGTTATATAAATGTATTATAATTATATGTATTATTTTTTATACAGAATTGTATCTGCCAAATTAAATTCCATAACAAATCTCTACAGATATTTTTGTCGGTATATTTTCCTTCGAATGTATTTATGATTGTAGTTTTTGGAGTTTAGCTTTACCGGTAGAACATTTTTGTGTTTCCCAAGGGTTTCACTAAAGATTGCATTGAACAAGATTAAGATTTACCGTACTTTACCCATTGGGCCCACTGTAGATGCGTCGTTGTTCGACGATCATGAAACCTATACACATAGAGGGCCAAAGTCGGGGCTTGAGTCGGCTCCGCTGCTGTCGCCGTCGACCTGCTGCTGTCTCTGGGTCTCAAGCTCATTTGCAAGTGGCGGAGCCAGCCGCGGCGGCAGCAGCAAGTGGCAATATCATCCAAAGCCGAGTCGATGACAGCAAACCCAGAGACACAGAGGTAGAGATACAGAGAGAGAGAGAGAGAGCCAGAGGCAGACGCAGAGGTAGGGGAAGGGGAAGATAATCTTGCAGATTCAAGTGGCAGCTGTTGTTATTGTTATTTTTATTATAATTAGCGTTGAAATGTCATCGTCATCGTCATCACCATCACCATCTCCAATCCCATCTCCATCTCCATCTGGTCTGCTCTGATTCACTGTGCCAATTTCCATTCGAATATATTTGATGGATATCGAATTGAGCTTTCGATTTGAGTCTGAATTTGAATTTTCTGAAGCCCTGGCCACTTCCGGGCTCTTTTCGCATGTGGTGGGGGCTTTCTTTTCCGCTGCGACGCCTTACAGTGTGCCGCTTTGTTGCTGTTTCTGCTTTACTTTAATTATTGTATTTGTATTTTTTTTGTTATTTTCATTTCGTTTATCGCACATTTCCACCGATTCGTTGTCGTCGTCGCAATTTGTGTTTAATAAATGTGAGAAAGAACTTTGTCGTTGATCCGATCCGGCATATGTATGTACGTGGAGCATATTGGATTATTGAAAGACCATGCAACAGAGGGAATAATATACATACATATTTTGTAAAGAGCAAAGTATAAAATGAAATATAATTGGAATCATTATGGCTTTATGAAAGCTTAAAACAGGACCTACGATCCCATACTATTTTCAGTGGTAAATATGCTTGTAAAATTATTCTTTTTTTTTTTGCTTTATGATTGAATAAAGATTTTTTATGTTTCAATAAGTTTGTCATGGTCATATTATTTGTATCCTATAAAACATATCCATGTTTATCCATTAGAATGTCTATATGTTTGAGTAGATTTCCCGCTTTTCGAGTATCAGAGTATCACTCATTCGAGCCAAGCTGCAGTGCCGCCCTTTTTGTGGCTAGTTTTGTTGTTGCCGCAGCTTTCTGCTTTTCATTCGCGTCATCGTATTTAATTTTGCATATTGTTGACTCGTTCAGCTCTTTATATAGCAAACAAATTTGGTTCCCTGTTGATTTTTTACCCATTTGCGTGCCCCGTTCGTCAATTAAAAAATCGCATCAAGTTCTTGCTTGGTTTTCGGGGGCGGATTTCCTGCCCCATCTCCTCAGGCCAGCTAAGCGATGCGAAAAGAGGGATAAGGGCAGGAGAGTGTCGTGCCCCAAGCAAAAGCTTGTGAAGCTACCAATTGGCGCCTCACGACGTGGCCATTAAGTGCCTTTGATCTTTTACCAGCGACGACAGACGGAAGGAGAAAACCAAATCGGAAAATTGGTTGCCCCACAACTACAACAACAACAGCAACAACGAACAAAGAACAAAAAATAACAGAACAGAAAACGATTTTCTCTGCTTTTCCCCACAGCATTTAATTGACAATTTTCACTTTGGTTCTCCTTCTCTCTGTCGCTCGTCCTCGCTTTGTTGTGACAGTCGTTTTGATGTGTTTGCAGACATACCAAAGCACTCACCCATACACTCGAACATACATATGTATGTATGTATGTATGTGTTTTTGGGAAATTTGTTATTGCAAATTGATAGCAAAAGATTTTCCCCACTCAAATGCATATTTTGGCAAATTACTTGTGGCTCGAAATTAACCATTTAACGGATTGTGTGGGCTGACAAGGCGCCGCCAATGGGACACTGCCAAAGATGGCTAAAGATGGAGACAAAATTGCTCTGTAATATGATATATAGTCGACTAATCGGGATATGATTGTCTGTGGAATGAAAAAACTAAAGCAATTGGTTGATTGATTTTTTATTTTTTATTGAATTTATAAACAATATTCAAATATGAATGTCTGTATTGATTACCAAAAGATATCCCAGCATCACACTGATAAATTCCCCATTCCCCCCATGCACATCCAATGCACTGCCAAATGTTCATAATCCAATCTAATTATCGCCACTTAATAATCAATTATTGCAATACCCGATAGTGCACATTCGATAGTGCACAGGAAGTGCGCCCCCATTGTGGTTTTTCGAAACGGTAGCTCATATCCGCGGCCGCCGTTCCAGAGCTGCTAATTGCTGCTTGTCAATGGTGCCCCGAAAGCGGTTCCAACCACGACATCGACTGCCCTTTGATATTTGAGCCACTTTGCTAATAGCCCCAGCTGCCATCAGCCATCCGCCTGCCGCTCTGCCACCCATCTCTGTGATGATAAAAATATTCTTAATTGTAGTTTCGCCTCGGTCTGGTATTCGGACAATGTGTGCGGTCTACGGACCAGGCCCTGAGCAGACATAGTCTTTTGACTTTGCTTTGATTTTGCGTTGACGTAAATTAGAAAAAAACAACAAAAAAAAAACAGCTCTAAAAAACAACGGCACAAGCGGAAAATCTACACGAGAAATGAATGGGAAAAAAAAGAGAAATTGTCGACAAACGCCCTTCATTGAGTGGGGCGGACGACCGCCCGGCGAGTCGAGTGTGCCCCACCCTCTGCCCACTACTCCTACCCTGCTGCTGCTGCGGGGCACTCGTGGGCATTGTCTGAGGTGTGAAAATGTTCGATGCCGCCACCGACAACGAGGCACGAGTGCAGTTATTGTTTCAGTTGCACTCTAACCTCAGATGCCCCTGTTGCCACACAGCCCCTATCCCCTATCCCCCCCGTCCCTATCCCATCCGCACCCATTCTTTTTTGGCACTTTGTCACACTTTTTCGCTTTGATTTTTTGCAAAATTTAAAAGTCAATTAAAGCAACTTGACGAACGAAGTGCCGAGTGCCACTCAAGGGGTTAATTTGCTGTGTGAGTGAGTCAGTGTGAGTATGAATGAGTATGAAAGTGAGTGCAGTTCCAGTCCCAGTCCCAGCCAGAGGTTGATTCACAATCAGCGATATACACATTCAACGGAATTAGCCGCAGTTATTTCTAATTTGTTCGACTGGAACACCACCACGCAAGAAGAGTAGAGGAGTAGAAAATTCATTCACCATAATCACAAATTATAATAATAATAAAAGTCAGCGATAAATAGGCAGAATCGTGGTTATGTGCACATATACTCGTACATATACATATGTATGTATGTATGTACACTCGTACAATCGTATTCATGTATTCATAAGCTAGATTTTGTGCCGCGTCACATGGCAATCAGAGACGGGCAATTCGTGCCCCGAAATACTCAGCGCTCCACACAAACTGCACGCCAAACAGTTGACCAGAGGCGTAGTCGGGGGTGGGCCATGGAGATCCCCCCAAAAGGGGGATATTCAGTCCGGATTTGGAATTGGACTCGAGAGAGAGACGGACAGATTACAAGCCCTTCAAATATGTATATCCTCGGCTTGAGACTTCTGCTGCTCCTAATCCCAATCCATATCTAAACATATATACATAAATTCTCAATATCACGAATATACTGCTGAATATGTTCGATTTATACCAAGGAGGGATATCCTGAACCTCAGATCTCTCCTGCTCAGAGCTCTCCTGCTGCTTCCAATGTAAATTGCCAATTTTTGAAAGCCCTTTTTGCTATGGCCGACCTCTGATAGTAAGTATGCTCCAACGCCACTGGCCACCAATGACACACTCATGCGCAGAGATACAGTCACAGAGGCCACACTTGAGCGCCGCTGCGCTAATTTTATAACGCAAATAAACACGATTTGGCACTTGAGTTTCCTCGCCTGCTTTTGTGGGGGGCTCTTTCGACTTTTGCTTCTTCAGCGGCTCGAGCGGCTCGGCTCGGCCTTTCGTATTGGGATTTGAAGCTGGAGTTGGAGCTGCATATGTATTCTCTGACCATTCGGACATCAGCTGCTTTCACTGTCTGGAGCGACAATGACTAGAGCGACGAGACGTCGCGACTGCTAATTATGCAGTACTGGCCATCTATATGGCTATTTGGAGTGGCTACTCAGCAGTTTTTGTTTTGAGGCAAAGCTGGAAATTGTTTCATTTGTGGGCAGAGCAACCGAATTCCGACTGCTCCACCTGATCGAATGAGTGTATTGAAAATTAGATTATGGAGGAATCGTTATACATATTTACATACGTAAGTACATATATGCTTTGGGTGTCTCGCAGAGGGAGACTTTTATGAGAGAATTGTGATTGGGGCATATTTACATAGAATATTAACTATCTAGAAAAAATGTATGTAATTATTAAGTTCCTATTTTCATCATTTTGACAAAACTTCGAGTTTACTGTCATTTATGTTGATCGAAAAAAAAAAAAATAAAATTAATTAAGCCGTTGTAAAAATCGAGAAATGGATGATTTCGAAGAGTATTGGAACAAGTTGTGCTCGATATTGGACGGAATTTTGGAGCGGGCCATGTGGCCGAACCTCGCGCTGACCATGGCACTCTTTGATCTGCCCATCGGTAAGTGTTCCGTGAGTAAATCGGATAGATGTGTGTGTATCTAGCAGAACCCTGTTGCAGACGAGGCACGGAAGGGACTCCGAGCGGCCCAGGCCATTGCAAAAGGTGACGGACGCACGATCATAACATTGGATGACCTGGATGGGAGGACGACGAAAATGGTTTCTCTTCGACCGCGGCGGTGCGAAAAGCGCAGGATATCATCACCGATGATCCGTTGTCTTCGTCCCCGCTTGTCCTCGGTCAATTATTGTGAGAGCTGATAGACAAAAGATTAACTCATCCCAGACACAGTTCATATCCTGCCATTTCGAGGCAGCACTTACTTTCACACCTTTGAAGACTGACAAGAATACATCAAAATACATAAATGTGTATCAAATATATCATAAATGTACAAAATAACGAATATTAAAAGATTAAGGCAAATGAAGACGCCACTGAAAACAATGACATAAAGACCCTTATGTACTCATAGGCTTTTGTCCATGGTGATGTTTTCACAAACTGGTATTCATTGATGCTTTCCAAGCTCACATTTGTGCTGAAAGAGACACTTCACTTACTCGGTGCTGCACTCAAACTCATTTGAATACTATTCGAACAACTTGTTGGAGGCTTTCCTGGCAGCCCGGCAGCCCCTTCTGCCCCGCCAGCCGTCGCCGAGAAGCACTTGGAGACCCATTCGCTGGACACTGAAGCGGCTACTTTGTATGCGACCGGTCGGCCGGCGGCTGTCCGGCGTGAGCGCACGACCCATTATTCACATTGTGTGGTCTGGGGGCACATCTATGTTTCATGGTCCCCACTTCTCTCCAATCTCCAGTCGATGATTAGAAACTTGCTCTAGTTTCAATTTAAATTCTTCCCCGCTCTTCCTCGGCGATCTCCAACAGCAGAAGCAGAAGAAACCCCCCACCCACCCCCCATCCGAACAGCAAGCCGCTCCGACCCATATCAGCTATTGTTTGGCGTTAATCAGTTTATAAATTCTTCGTCACTTGCATTTTTCCCCCTTTTCGACTGTACTGTCGACTGAACTGAACTGTACTCCCTCTCCCCTCCTCTCCCCTCCCTCTCCCCCTCCCTCTCCCCCTCCCTCTCCCCTTCTCTCATGGAGACCGAGCGACCTATGGGTTTTGTTTTTAGTTTTTGTTCTTCGCAATTCTTTAGAGAAATTTTGCGCAATATCGGATTTCATGAACGGAACGCAAACGCAAAAGCAAAAAGCAAAGAAATCGTAATTGGAATTCCTGGTAAAGCTGCTGCGATTGTGCCGCTCCGCTCCGATCCGCTCCGATTCGATCCGATCCCAGAAACATAAGCTAATAAATGTAGTTTGATTGTAGACGTTCTTGTTCACTAACATCATCATCGTCATTATGAACATAACCATCATCATACAAACGTACATACATACATACATATGTACATATGTCGCTGCAGCGACTCGAGCTAAAGCGGTTGCCCTGCTTCTGTAGCTGGAGCTGGTCCCATTGTACTTGGCATCGTTTCTCGAAATGCGTCAGCGAGAAACAATTGAGGGAAATGCCAGGGCAGGGACAACCCCTTTCGTGGCTCAGGGGCAGAGGCACACAAAGCCCAGAGCCACAGCCAGAGCCAGACCCCGGCCCAGACCCCGACAAAACTGAACCGAAACCGAAGAGAACTGAAACGAGACGGAGCGAACGCCTTGAAACAATGAAACATCGACCAGAAATTAGCGCGGTTGTCTGTCAAATTTGATTTTGCTTTGATATGTCACTCCTCTGAAAGAGGCTGGGGGCAGCAGCAGAGGCAGCAGCAGAAGCAGCAGCAGGGTGGTATACGGTAAGCAGAGAAGGCCAAAGAAGAGGTGGTGCCAGAGGAGGAGCTCGGCTCGACATCGATTTGCATTTCTGAGTGTCTGCCCATATATGCGATATATGAACGATACGAGTATATTCCATGCTCCAGGGAGGGGCTCTTGATCTTCTCCTTAGCTCCCTCCTCAATGGTGTGTGTGTGTGTGTAGTGTGTGTGTGTGTGTGTGTGAGTGTGCGGGGATACCTTGCACCGTCAGCCTTTGTATGGCTAATAAATGCTGAGGAAATCACAATCACCAGTTGCCCTCGGGGCGTGCTGTGCACAGTGCAGACTCGTACTGAAGGACAGATCGAGCACTTGAGGCATATGTACTTATATGTACATATACAGATTTTTATCTGTGATAATTATCAGATATTAATTATCAAATTATATTTGATGATTGCAATCATTTATGATGAATGGAAATATAATTTAGGAAGTATTTCTATTGCTAATCTGTTCATAATCCTTTAATTATAATACTATGTATGTTTGAGCTATTTGTTCAGTGTATAATTGAATCAATGTTTATTTCTCTCCTTTAGGATTTCCGCAGCTGAAGAACTTTGCGGCAGGCGCCGGAGCATGTTTACCAGGTAAGCCCTCACCCTGAAATTCATACAGAGTCAGGAATGGGAATGGGAATGCAGGAGGAAGGACTCTGCTTGGGCGGAAATTAAGTTTAAGTGCGCCTAAAGGTAGGCAATGCGCAGACCATAATGCAGTCCTGGCAGGGGTAAAAGCTTATTCGCTGACCGAATCCAGGCACCGACCTCCATGTCCCCCGGCCAACAGAGGGCAGCACCACTCTTTCTCTTTCTCCTTCTCTTTCTCCGCATATGTATCTGTCTCCACCCTAATTAATGGGCATTCCTGCGCTTCATTTCGAATCGGTAGCCCCAGTAGACGGGGGCGTGGACAGGCAGGAGGAAAGGGTTTTAGCATGGCAGGCACATAAATTTCCCAAATTGCTAATAAAATAAACAATTTAGCTAACAAACAACAAAAAAAAGCAGAGAAAAAATGCACACACATGTGAGGAGATACAGTGAGAAAGAAAGAGCAAGAGAGAGGGACACAGAGCGAGAGACAAAAGTCAAATAATGAAATTTTCATTTTCATTTTGTTGCATTCGCAACGGGCAATAAATATTTTCAACATACGCTTTTATACGCAATTTGCACGCGCATACATCTCCCCATACATACTTCTGGCCCGTAGGACACATGTCCTGTCCTCCGTTTGCTTTAACCCTTTCGACAGACACACACACACACGCACACACACACAAGCACACACTCACTCTTCCTCACAGATACTCACACACTCCAAACACACTCACAGATACAAGCCAAAAACAAAGCGAAAGAAATGCGAAGCGTTCACATAAACTTGTCTAATAAGAAACGCTCTGGCAATCGTGGAAAAGGGGGATGGATGCAAGGATGGAAGGATGGATGGATGGATGGATTGTGGAGTGCCAAGTGGTTTGTAAAGGTGTGCAGTGGCAGGCGAGCAGAAGGATGGAGCATGGCGGGAAAGGGACACCAATGAGTGCGCCACCGAATAAGAAGAACCGTTCAGACTGTTGACTTAATACCCAAATTTGAGCGGAGACTCTATCTTCAGGATCCCCTAATTCCCTAATTCCACTGCAATCGTGTGAATATTATGTGGTGGAATAGTATGTCTTATATATCGGCTTTAATTAGAACAGAGATAATAGCGGACTTGCAGCAAAGTTCGAGCAAACGATCCTTAGATCTAAGAAGTAAGCTTCACAGCTGTCTTAACGAAGTTTCGACGGATTGAAACAGGACTTCAGCACAAACATTTAGGCAGAAAATCTATTAATTAAATCAATGAAGAAATCTCGGCTAGAAACGAAAATATTTTAATGGAATTTTTCAATTGATGATGGTATATTAATCTTTCAAGTGTATTATTTCATTAGGTTTAATATAGAGAATTATACTAAATTACAAATTAATATGCTCTTTGCTTAGTCTTAATCCAATCCCAAACCATTCGCTTGTACATTTAGTGGCGGCAGCTGAAAATTGATTGAAGATTGTTAACCCGTCAATCTTTAAACACTTTCGTTTCATCTTGTTGCTGTGGTGGGGATTGTCTTGCCACTTAATTGCCTTTTTGTTGCTGTTGTGATTGCTGCTGCGGCTCCTGCTCCTGCTGCTGCTGTTGTTGTTGTGGGTAGAGCCTTCTAAGACTCTAATCTCTGACTGGGGCAGCCAGTGCAGCCCGGGGAACACGAACTTGGCCACTTGGCCGCGCATTCTTGCTATTCTGTTTTTATGGGGCGAAGTGCCCTGCTTAAGTCTTCCTTTAGTAGCAGAGCCACTCGACGCCTGCATTCTTCCAGAGTCGGGAACTTGAGGCAGCTCAACGGCAGCACCACCAGCAACAACAACATTAGATGAAGATGAAGATGGAGATGAAGATGATGATGAAGGGGCTGGAGCTGGGGCTGGCGCTGGGCGGGCGCTGGGACGGGCTGGTTGCAGGCACTTTGGGGAGAGCCACTTTTGAGCCATTTGCTGCGAGCAGATTGCAAGACACGATTACACAAAGGCCAAGACGACGGCGAACAGAATGAGCCGAGACTGACAAGTAGGGCAATTTGCCTTGAATGGTGGCTCCGAGTGGGTTCTCGGGCCAGTGGGAGAGTTCCACAGTCCACAGTCGGGCGAAGTGGAGCAGAGTGTGGCACAGAGATAGAGGCAGAGACAAAGAGCCACCCACATGACATTCTGGCGGGGTTTGTTGCAGCCTGCTGCCTGCTGCACTTGTGCCGCCCCATCGTGATGCACTTGTCATGGCTAAGATTTTAATTGGCATTTTTTCCCCCTTTTTTTTCCATTGTGCCACGAATCCTTCCAGAGCGTGTCTAAGTTTTATTTGCTGGCCATGGCGAATCCGATGGAAGCGTCCCCGCACCACCATTCTGCTCCTAATTGAAACACGTAAGACACGAAAAAAACACACACACAAACCAACATTGAATATGAAGGTTTTTTGGACCCTGGCACATGGTTTGTTTTTATGGCAGCTCAATCGTGAGGGACTACAGCTAAAGGATATCCGACTAATCCATTAAGTTATTTTATATGTATTTAGAATTTGTAGGGAATATATTCTATCTATCTATTCAAAGATCTTGTACGATCGTTGCAATCATCTTCTTGAAATCACAATACCCTCGGCTAGGGTATAACAGCATTCGAATCTACTCACTCGTATGAAGATGACATGTGTGAAGCGAAACCAATCGCGATTCACATCGCACCCGTTGTCTGAATGTGAATATGTCAACGCCCGTGCCCGTGGCGGGGGGTGGCCAGAGGATGGCAAGGGTGGTTGAGCATGTGGATGGACAACCTGTGCGCCAAAGAAGAGTAAATTCGGGGAACGAATCAGCCACAGAAATATGATACGTTGATGGAAATGTCACTGTTTCCAGCCAGAAAACTGAATGAATCTCCAATATTAATGGTAAACGATGAATGAATTGAAAGGAGAAAGGAATAGGACTAATGCAGAAATATGGAATCATGTTAAACGAGTATACATATATAGACAAAAATAAGAAATATTCCGGGAAACTATTCTTAACCAGACGGAAATTCATGGAAATCGGTTAATTCATATTTGAAATTCAAATTTTTGTTGAAGTAAAGTTTGGCCGGACATTCCGTCCGCCACAAGAAGTTGATCGAGTGTCAGGAGGGCATCCAAGGATCAATCTTCTCTAACCGCTGGCTTTTTATAGCTATCTGCCTTTCTCCTGTGCTCTCTCTCTCTCTCTCTCTCTTGCTCCCTTTGTGTCTATCTCTTTCACTCCAGGTCTGCATCCGTGTTATTTCCTGCACATCGTTACCGCGTCGAGATTTCACCGAAGGCCCAGAAAAAGTGAAAGAGCAAAAAGTTCAGTGCAAAAATTGCGACACTCTTGTTGTTGTTGTTATCTTTATTGTTGTTGTAGCTTTCGTTTTGTTTGCTGTTGGCGCAAAGCGCTTTGCACTTAAAGTTCGTTGAGTTTGCTTGGGTCGGTGAAGCGGAAAGGTGGCCTAAAGTGGAGGCGAGGGCTTGGAACTTGGCTAAAAAGAAGTGGAGTGGGGTGGGGTGGGGGAGTGGAGTGTTGATAGGGCCGAGAGAAAGGGTTGTGGGGTGGGTGGGGGTGGGGGGACGGTGACGGGGCCAGGTAATACGGCAACAGCAATCACGTTTACCAACTTTGACACAAAGCTGACTAAAATGCTGCAACCCAGAGGGGCATTGTGCCACCAGGTGGAGGTGCAGTGCGAGTGGGTGTGAGTGTGGCAGCAGCAGGAACGATGTGGGGGGCTAGTGCTAGCTAACAATGGACTCGATGGAGAGGCAAGCAGTGGCAGCGGCAGTGGCAGTGGCAGCAGGAGAAGACGAAGTCACACGACAAGCAAGGAATCTAATTAACAATTTTCCATTGAGTGCGCAAATTACGACCAACAGGAGCGGAACGGTGGAAAGGGAGGGAACGGAGGGGGCCAAGGGTAGATTGAGGGACAGACGGCTATCCTGAACGAGAGGGAGACATACACAAAGACAGAGATAGAGACAGAGACAGAGAAAGCGAAAGCTAGAGAGCGAGACAGACAGGAGCAATTAGACAGGAACAAACGCTGGACAATGTTTGAGACCCGTTGTCAAAGCGAATTTTGTGAATAAATTCCAGACGAAGTCGCTTGAAGGACATACCCACCCGACCACCGACCACCGACCATCGGACCGACCGAATGAAGCATCAGAGAAAGTGGAACCCACAGCCACAGAAATGAATCGTTAATCCAGAAATAAAACAGAGATGGAATATTAAAAGAGGGGCAAAAAGCAATGCGAGAATATGAAATGCCTTAATTTATGGATGGAATAGAATAGTCGATGCTTAAGAGGGTGCGCGGACATATTGTGCAATTAAAGGACATCCCAAGGTGCTATTGCCAAATAAAAGGATTAATAGTCATTGATTGCCTGCACTATTTGATGCTACAGGAAGAAACACTTACAAGAGTCTCAGAGAGAGAGAGAGAGAGAGAGAGAGAGAGAGAGTAATCTGCCTACGCGTCAGTATAAGCTATATTTTGTGGGGCATAGATCTTGAAACTTCATGCTTTTCCTTCAATATTTTCTAGCTTTGGTGTATTTGCTTTAATAGGTCTCCCAGGCCATACCGAATTGCAGTTTCGGGAGGGGGAAAAACACTTGCTGTCATATATCAAAGATTTTAATTGAAGCATTTACTGTCAACACTTGCTGTCCCATTCTGACGCTCCACGTCGCTCTCTCTCTCGCTCTCTCTCTCTCTCTCTCCCTCCCTCCCTCTCTCTATGTACGAATGATTTTGTGCATTTTCTGGTTTCTGTTTGATTCCTCAAGCAAATAATTCAATTTAATTTCTAATTAGTACGAAAAAAGCACACACAAAAATAAGCAAAAATAGATGGCAGATGGAGGAGGGGCATGCCACACACTCACACACCCACACACCAACACACACACATACATGTACAAAAACGCAGCCACTTTGGTGCTAATGCAAATTGCAAATGCCCCTCAACGATGCCGCAACGCCAACGCCAACATCAATGCTGACGCAGACGCTGACGGTGGCGGTGGCGGCGACGGCGACGCTGCCGAGACGATGCGTCGTCGCGTTGCCAACAACTCAGCCACTTTATTAGCGTATTTTGCCATGCAACTGTTTATGCGGCACATACACCACCACATGCATACCCACATACACACACACAGACACACACATTCCCATATGTGTACATACATGCACACCCGACCACAGCTGTGCACAGTGCCGCCGCACTGCCATCACACTCACGCACACTAATGCAGACACACTAGCTGGCTGGCACATGGGAAAGGAATTAGTCATTTTGTTGGTTACTTGATGCATAGCGAGGGAAGCACGTGCAGGGGGGCGGGGGGGGACTTGGGAATGGGGGCAACTAGAGGATGACGATGGGAATGGAGGTGGAGATGGGTTTGTGGATGTGGAGCCATGAGGAGACTGCGGCTAGCTAACAAAAATGGCGCGCAGCTTACAAAATGAACAAGTCAAGGAGGCGGCAACGTGGCAAAAGGAACGAAACGGAACGAGTGATGAGCAAGAGAGAGCGGGAGAGAGCGGGAGAGAGCGGGAAAGAGCGGAAGAGTAGGGCACGGTGGAACAGAACCCAGAGCGACAACATTTTTTATGCGCTTTTGAGCAAATTAGATTTCCTAATTAAATTTTCTAGTGAAATGCGCATAAATTTCATAAAATTCACTCGGAACGGGGGGAAGTGTGGGGAGGTGTGGGGGAAAAGCTTTCCTTTTGTACAGTCTGCCAGGCAAAGGGGAAGCGGCAAAAGGCAAGAAAAAAGGGATAGAAAGAGTGTGGCACCGCTCTGTTGTCGCCTTTCATTTTGCTGCCACATTTTGCATGCCCTTTGCAGAGGGTGCTATGAATTCTTCAGAAAACGAAGAATTTCCAATAAAATGAGATATCCTAGATCCTTGTTTCTGCTAAAAGAAATGTAAGATCTATTCTTATCACTAAATAAAATATCCATACAATATCTCTTATCATTCCACATAAATGATCAAAATGGCATTAAAATGATAAGCAAACCTTCCAAGAGCATGGATCGGTCATAGGTCGAATGTGTAACACTAGTAAGCTTTTAGATGGGATAATAAGAAGTACTAAATATGTATCAAAAGACTGATAGAGTATCCAAAGCTTCGGCACTACAGACTCTCCTTTTTTTCTTGTTTGCTTTTTGAATTTTTCGTGCTGACGTAGTCGTCGTCGTCCTTGTCGTCCTTGTCGTCCTGGCGTCGTCGTCTGCTTAAAGTAATTAACTAAGAAAATTTTAATTGCTAATATGTTGTGATGCATGTGTGTGTGTGTGTGTGTCGCTGTGTGTGTGTGTGGGTGTGTTGGCAGGCATGTTGGCATGCTGCGATGTTTGCCCCCTTCCGCCTTTCCGCCCTCCAGCAATCCTTCCTTCCTTTCCGGGGCGAAACTTTCAATAAAGCTCAACTTCCACTTTGGTGTGTGTGTGTGTGTGTGTGTGTGTGAGTGCGAGTGCGTGCGAGTGTGCGTGTGTATCTGTGTGGAGCTCATTAAAAGTGCGATGGCAGAGCCACAAATTTGCAGTTGCCTACTTTAGTGCGCCCGAAATTAACTAATTTCTGCATTTGCTTATGATAATCATAATTGTTTTTGTTAATTAGATTTGAGCGGCTCTTCTTTGAGGACTTTGAGGACAAATAAAACAAAATAGAATGGTAATGGTAATGGCAATGGATTGGAATGCGAAAACCAAGAATATATGAAGGATCAAATCGTGTCCAAGAATGTGCCAAGCCTAAAGGGTTTCAAGGGTTTTCAAGTAAATTAGATACCAATCACCCATACACCGAAATGAAACTGATGAATTAACACTATCATAAGTACATACACACATACATAGATACATACATATGTACGTTTCGTTTTTGACATTTTTGCACCGAAAACGTAAACAATTACATGAGGAATTGTATCTCTGTGTGTGTGTGTGTTTTTGCACTGTAATGCATTTTGGGTCGTAATCTATGATGCGATTGTTGTCCTTCACTAAAAATTTCACTATCCACTTCAATGTTGGAGATATTTTTTGGCGCATACGTATGTACGTAGAAATCAATTTCGGCATCGATTTGCCTATGCACCCCATTCATTCCCATAGCCATAGCCATACCCTTGCCTCTTGCCCCTTCCCCCTTGCCCCTTTTTCCCAGCCACACCAGCCGCTTGCATCTCCACATCGACAACCACAAAAACAACGATGTGTTTGAGGATGGAGGATGATTCGGTGGATGAGGACTACCCGTCAGTGCTTCACTTGAACATCTCGACAGCAACAACATGCCTCTACTTCATTTTTCATATCGAATTTCAATGCGAATTGGATTTGGCCGAGGTCTGCGTCTGTCCCCCTCCCTATGTTTGTGTGTTTTGTTTTCTATACTTTCGAAAAAAAATGAAAAATAACCTGTCTCCAGCCTCCTCCCTGATGCAGAGCCAGACCCAGGACCCAGACACAGACACAGACATGGCACTCCATCTCCAACTGCATCGTTAACACCGTATGCACCGTTGATTTGTGTTTGTGTGTGTGTGTTTCCGGGTGCTTCAGCGTTTGATTTGGCCAAAACGCATCTTGGCAGCATTCAGCCTTCAGCCCTCAGGCCTCAGCCTGAGGCATCTTCAAACCTCGATCGCCGCTAAGTGGCGATTTGCAATTTGCAATTTGGCTCTGGAGGCAGAAGTGGCCGGCTCGTAGGGGTCCAATGCGAAAGGATCCTCTGGCTGCGACTCATCCTCATCTTCATATACTCGTAATCCTCTGACAGTCATCAAAACCCCTGTCAACGCAGCTACCGCGTCTGTCATCTCCCAATCCCAATCCCCATTCCACATCCCATCTTCCTTTGGCCGCTTTCACTTTTACATTTGGATGTCAAGTGGGGTTTTCCTTGGAACAAAAGATGATGTGTGACAATCTCCAAGACAAAAAAAAACAAAAAAAACAAAGAAAACAATCGCCGAGAAGTGGGAAACTAGATACAATTATTAAATATTTAAAACAACAGAGAAAAACCACTTAGAGCCGCGCTTCAGCCACATGTGGGGCTGGGGTTGGGGGTTCCGGCCGCCGCGGTTCAGTCTGTGGGTCATGGGAGTCTCGTCAACTAATTTGACAAGAAAATGGGATGGGAAGACGCTTGGAATAGCTGGCATGTGGCATACGGAAATACTGTCTGTATCTTTGGGAAGGAGTTTATTGAACTGCAAATGGAATGGTTCGAGAAAGAATTTGGAACTTATAATGTATCTGCCACTAATTTCAGGTTCCCTGGCACCCAAGGACTTTGGAATGGAGGGTCTGAACGGCTTTGGGGTTGGTGTTGGGCCGAATAGCAAGAAGAAAAAGAAGAAGCGCAGGCACAGCCGCACGATCTTCACCAGCTACCAGCTGGAGAAGCTGGAGGAGGCCTTCAAGGAGGCCCACTACCCGGACGTGTATGCCCGCGAGATGCTCTCACTGAAGACGGAGCTGCCCGAGGATCGCATACAGGTGAGTCAGACCTCCGACAGGTAACCCGATACGTGGCCATTGTTCCCGTACTCAGTGCTCAGCACTCAGCACTGGCGTTGGTACTGTGTGGGCTTTGTCTTTGTCGCACCAGACCTGGACCTGGCCCTGGACCTGCTATTAACGGGGGGCTCCCTAATGAATTAACGAACTAATTACATCCGTTGAGACGATGTATAGATACGAGTTTGTATATGTTGGATGGTGTTGGCTGTTGGCAAAACAAAAACGCGGCCAAGGAATTTGCATTTCCTCTCCTCCGAAATGAAACGAAACGAAGCGAAGCGCTGGAAGAGCTGGAAGCTCTTTTGTCATCATCTCATCGCCTCATCGTCAGCTGCGTCTTGTTTGGATTTCTCTGCTCTGATTTTTCACACCTCCGGCTTTTTGTGTGTACATGTGTGTGTGTGTGTGTGTGTGTGTGTAAGTGTGCAGCGTCATCCCATGATGCCATGGCATGGGCTAACCATTTTTAATAAGCAATCAGCGGCAGTGGAGCAGGAGTGTCTCAAGTGCAGCCTCCTCGAAGAGCTCCCCGTCTCTTTCCCACTCTCTCTCTCCCTCTCTGTTTCTCTCTGTGCAGAAAGCAGAGAGAGTCCTCGCATAGTTGGCATGCTTTAAGGAACATGTCCACAGCATTGCGAACAACGCAAAATCCGGAAATCATTTAACGCAGTCCGTCCGCTTCGTCAGTGTCAGCTCTCCCCGACCCGACCCGACTCTCTCCCGCTGGGCAGCCCAGCCGGGCCACAGGGAGGAAAGAGAAGGAGACGATGAGCGAAAGAGAGGGACTGTGGAAAAAAAGAGGAATATTTTCAGCTACGTTTGCGAATTTATAATTAAGCATTTTAATGGCCGTTATTGTTCTAAGTCCCGATACCCAAATGGGAGCGAAAGAGGGAGAGATGGTCCCCCGAGCGAGATGGAACATCTCTGGCTATGTGTGTGTGCGTATCTATGTGTGAGTGCTTTCATCGAGTGAACTTCAACGCTGGCAAATTGCCACCCTTAAAAAGGCACACCGAAAACTGCTCTCTACCCCTGTCCATGTTTGATTAGCAGCCGCAAAAAAACCGAAGAAAAAACCGATGAAAAAAGCGACAAAAACTCGCGTAATTATGGCGCAATTTCAGGGCCTTGCCCGACATTGCCATTGCCCTTTTACCCGCGCGCCGCGAGTTCCCCCCATCAGAGCCACGGAGTGTGGGTCGAACGGGTTTGGTATCGGATAGGCATTGGCATCGGAAAAAGCTCTGGACTAGACACGGGTGGGATGAGGTGCGGTGTATGGTATGGTATGGTATGGTATGGTATGGTATTTATGCTAATGGCAGGCTCTGCCTCAAGTGCCCAGGCACTTACACACAGACACACACACAAAAACAAACCATATAGTGCATCTATATGTATATCTGGCTATATATGCATGTCTGTGTGTTTGTTCCAATCCTCACAAACCAATGAATATGGCACTGACAGCGTCTGCGGCTGGCCTTTGGGCTGGCTATTACTACACAGGTGATAAATGGAAATTCTTGATCAGAAATCGGGAATACTCAATCGATCGATAAAGTATCGGAATTCTATCGAAAGTACACTTGAAATCGAAAAGCACTCACATCGTCCAAGCTTTCAAAAGTTGTAAAAAAGAATTTCTTGGAACTTTGATGATTTTATGCGAATATTTATTGAAATTATTGAAATATATCTTAATTGTTAATTAATTGTTAATCAATCGAATTGGCCATGGATAATCGAAAGTATTAATCAATTTGAGGTAATAATCAGACCCATTTATCGCTGATATCTAACGTATCGACTAGATCCAACCCCATCTACAAGTCGAGATGTGTACACGTACATTTGCTCTGAAGGAATCCATTGCTTGGCTTTGGTTCTCGTTGTAATCGGATTTCCTTTCACCATCCATCTGGCATCTCCGCTAATTAAAACATCTCCTAAGCGCACACAACTGTACACCGTTCATAAAGGGGTGTGCGATGGGGGTGGTGTGGGTGTGGGGGTGCACCTCCAAAATGTACATATACGTATATACGATACATATGCAATTAACCCACTAAGCCCCAGCTAAGCACACCGCACTATCCCCCCAGCCCCCAGCCCTCACCCATGCTGCTCCGTGCCACACTTTCAAGATGCCAACTGCCATTCTGAAAATGGTTTTGTAGCTGTCGCAGTCGCAGTCGTAGTGGAAATTGAATTTCGAGTGTGTAAAATTTTCCAATTATAGACTTTGGAGAGTAGTACACCACCATGGCTTATATATGTATGTACATATAAGAGTGTCTGTGTGCTAGTCTCTGTGTGTGTGTGTATGTGTGTGTGTGTGTGGAGCATTCTGAGTGGGCACTTTGAAGGAGCTTTTGCCTTTGGCTTGCTTGGGGGCACATGAAGCGTTGCTAAAAGCGAGTCCAATTAGTAGCATTACTACTAACACTTCAATTTTGAACAGGGAGTGTGGAGAGAGAGAGAGAGAGAGAGCGAAAGAGAGAGCTTCCACTTCTACTTCCACCTCCACTAGATGTGGCTATCTCTCTGTCTCTGTCTCGGTCTGGTTGGCTGGCTGGCTGGCTGGCTGGGGCAATAACGGCAATAGTCATCAAGAGCAGCAGCAACAAGGAGCAGGAGAAGGACAACTGGCTGAGGCAATGGCGCCAAAGTACGGCCATTTTGTGTGTACAGCTGATGAGGGTCACAGGGGCTGCGGAGAGAGAGAGCCGTTATGGGGCATGGGGCATGTTAGTTGTAGACCAGCACCAGAGATGGGCAAAGAGAAGGGCGTAAATTTGCATTTAACGTTGTTTGCGGTGCCCACAAATGGAGTCAGTCCCCTCCCACACCCACATCCAGTCTCTCTCTCTCTCTCTTGCTCTGTCTACACACACACACACACTGATAACTGCACAGTGGGAGAGGACAACAGGACTCAACAGTTAGACAACAACAAAATACTCGAAAAAGACCCAAATAACCGCAAAACGATGCAAAAGAAGAACAAACCGGAAGCGAAAGATGCAGAGGAGTATGACGGCAGTAGGACCCACCAATACACAGACGCACAATACGCAGACATGTGCGTGGCCTGCAAGTGTCATTGAAACTAACGGCACTCTGTGCCAGTGTGTGTGTCTGTGGATGACTGTGCGTGTCTCAGTGTTAAGTCTGAGTAAAAAAAGGGCTTTAGAAATTCAGCTTTTGGCTCGGTGCGATGGCGCCCAAAAACTAACAACACAACAACCGCACACACACACACACACTCATACTGTGACACATACATAGAGTTACTGCCACTCACATACACACACACAAACACTAAGAGTAAGCCAAAGTTCGCTTGTCGTCCTCGTCGTCAGCATCGAATGCGTTGCATATTTTCAGGCACTTAAGCTATTTTCATGAAATGTGCACAACACACACACACACCCACATGTAGATTACCCTTGACACCTCCCAAAAACCACACCCCACACCCACAGCTTTCGCACCCATTACTTGCTTGCTTTTTGGGCTCAAACCAAAAGCAAAAGCAAAACCAAAACCAAAACCGAACGGAAAGAGGGAACGCAAAAGCACTACGACTACAAGTACACACTCGGTATTGATTTTAATTGAAAAATTGTTAATTTTCCATGCCACTAGCAGTGGCTGCCACGCCCACTCGCACATCCACTCACACACACACACACACACACACACCAGGGCACCTACTGAATGTATAGACAGACGTATGTATGTGAAACGAGTCCGTTGGGTTCTCCTCCTCGAATACTTTGCCAAGAGAACTTTTTGTGCTGCCAATTTCGTCTTCATGTGTGCGTGTATGAGTGTGTAAATGAGTGTGCAAGTGAGTGTGTGAGTGCTTATGCTGCTGGTGTGTTGGTGAGTGTATGAGTATGTGTCTGTGCTTGCTGGCTTTGCTGTGTTCTGTGTCTGGGCAATTACACGTTTCTGTGTGAATAAATTTCCAACCCCGAAGCCGAGGCGAACGAATTTCAGTCCGGAATTCTCGTACTTATTCATTCATTCATTCATTTTTTAGTAGCATTTGAAATGCATAAAGGAAGCATTTTCGATCCCAAATGGTGTGCCCTTAGTTTTTGATCCTGTTATTCCTTCTGTCCCTTTTAAAGCTATCATAGCATAGGCAGTATTTCACTATCAAAGCTCTCCTGGGAACCATCATTTCGTAAGATCTATCTTATTGAAAAGCGAAATTATTCAAACTATAATTGGAATCTTGGCATTGTTTTCTTTATATTCCCCCTACCTCTTCCCGCGTGTGGCCATTTCCACTGCCCTAACAATGGTCAGTGTGGCCAGCCGGCCCACAAGTTCTACGAAACTAATTTACTCAAGTGTCGACGCGTCCAAGTGAACAATGTCTCGATAGAGAGTCAGAGTCGGCTCTGAATGAAGCGCGGCCTCTGGACTGAGACGGGGACTGCGGCTGCGGCTGCGACTGCGACTCGGTCAAAATGTGCAAGCGTCATTGGAGCTGGTCGTTGGAGTAGCTGCGGCCCGATTGGCAGTTCCCCCAACCCATGGTGGTGCTGTGGTTGCCTGGGAACCAAATATCAGACCAAGACCCAGAGCAAGTCGCAGGGCAGACCAGGGCAGACCAGGGCCCGATCGCGCGTCAGAGCAGTCGAGCAGTGGAGCAGTCTTGTGGCAGACAAGTCGACTCGCCGATGCTGCCACTTGACGCAATGCCGTCTGCCTCCACATCGCTGGCGATCGTGTTACCTACCTCATAACGTTCTCCCTGCCGATCTCTCCACTCTACGCTCTGCCCTCCCCCGCCTTGCCCCGCTCTGTCCTGCTCTGCCCTGCTCTGTTCTCGGGGTTCCGAGGCATTTTCTCAGGCCGCGGATGATCGTGGAACTTCTTCATTTTGTTGACTCTGTACGCCGAGTACCAATTCGCTTAAAATGGTATCAGTTCTTAGAAAAATATTATTTTTTTATAATTTCTGGAGTGCGTTAATCTGTTGGAGCAGACGCGGTGCAGTTCGATCGTTTTGGGTTGTGCATAATCACGACGGATCTTCGACTGCGACTGCGTCTTCGACATTGACTTGGAGATGGAGCTGGAGATGGACTCCTACTCCGACCTCGGGTACCCCTTTTGTTGAGTGAAAACAGACGGAGAATCGGAGAATCCACAGAGTTGCAGTCTGGAGTGCGATCTCCCTCCTCCATCACCTCTCGCTCCTCTCTGCCACACACTCTTTTGGTGTTGACGTGCCCCGTCGTACAAAATGAAACGTCAATTTCAAGAGTTTTTCCTGGTAATAATTAGTAGCTGAGGTGGGCATTTAAATACTCGTCGTCTTCCATTTTTTATGGTACTGGTTCTCCCGGTTTCTCCTTCTCCTTCTCCTGGTGGTATTCCTCGTATTTGTGTATAAAAATAAAGAATACTCGCCCAGCATAGCCGCCAAATAATAATGCATATAATTGCGTTTTAAGTAGTTGCTGAAGATGCGGCCCGGAGTATTGTGTTACCTTCGCCCGGCGATGTCAACCCCGACATCATATGGTTATATGCCAGGGCAGGGGAGCAGCGGGGAGTGGAGCAATGAGGGGATTTTAATTTTCCATACTTGAGGTTTCCAGGAAAATGAAACGGAAACGCGTACAGCAAGTGGGTGGCTGTAGCTGTGGCTGTGGCTTTCCCTCCCCAAAAAGAAAATCTGAATAGAGAATAGAGAAGAGTTCTCTATGGTTAGACGTTATAGATTACAATAAGGAATGTATTTGGACTTAAACTTCATTTAAGGTAGAGTAATTCAGAGTGTCGATTGTACGCATCCCTTTTCATCAATTATGGTTACTTTGGATGTTTATAGATAATTTCATTTAATATTGTAATCTATTACAGCAGTTATCATCATTTATTTTATCATCTGTCATGGGATGTAATCCCCCAAAGTTCGCTTTGACAGGCAGTTAGTTCGATGGGGGTGGAGTGCAGGGTGCAGGGTGCAGGGGAGTGTTTTCCCCGAAGAACACATGTAAAAGTCAATGGGAACAATGTGCCACTGTGGTTTCGTCCAAGCCGCCGGCAAACTGGTATCCCGGGGGAGGGTTTGAGCCATCGTTTCTGGTACCGAGTACCGTGTACCGGGGTGGATGCTGCAAGTGCGTTGTGGCACGTTACTTTCGGGGCAGGATGAGGCCGATGATGTTGCGATGACACGTGTAAGTTCAGCCACATTGTCGCAATTACACTTATTGCTCGCCAGCGATGTGGTGGGGGTGGGGGGTGAGGACGGCCGGCCGCTTGGGTGGACGGGTAGATGGACATGGCCTCGCCCTTGTACACTGTTATTAATTTGCTACGTTTTGTTTGTTGTTTATTTCGAGTGGGATTTGCCTCTGGTGGCCTCTGCCCACCCACAGTGCGGAAACGTGACCTCGGCCGGGTTTCCCTCTGGCTGGTAATGATTTCTCTTCCACCCAGTCTCCCAGCACCCAGCACCCAGCACGCACTCCATCCCATCATCATCATCATCATGAAAATCCTTTGCCTCATCTTTGTCATATCGTGGTGGACTTATTAGCGCAAAATGAGCACCAGATCTCATCGGAGGCCGTCATCTCGAAGTATTTCAGACACTTTGGTTGGGTTGGTGTTTTTTTTTGCTGTTGCTTCCCCGTTGCTACTAGTACGTTCGTTTTATGCCGTCCGTGTCCGTGTGCGTGTCTTGAAGTGGGAAAGTAGCTTGTTAAGCACTTAACGCTTCCACTGCCAGAGGTTTTGGGTCTCTGTTTCTCTCTCTCTCTCTTTGTGTCTCTGCCTGTGTGTGTCTGTGTCATTGGCCACTGGAGTGGAAGAGTAATGGAGCGGAGAGGTGCTCTCATTTAGAAATCGATTGCTGCAGCAATTAGCCGATAGCCAGATTGCGTCATCGGTGGGAAACCCATCAATCGGAAATGAATCCCCACTTACTCTACATTCCATCTTTATACGAAACACTTACACGAGTTCAAGGACATAGTTTACTAGGTGTACAAGCACTCAAAATATATATTTAGTTTATGTATAAATACGGAAGGATTTTGTATGCCAAATGTATGAAAAATCTGTTAGACTATTCCGTTGAACATCTTTAAGTGTTGAATAGGTCTCTGTTTTGAAGATTTCTGATCTGCGGGTCTGCTGTGGGAGTGCGCACTAGAAAGCATAGCCCATATATAACTAGTATTGGTGTTTCCGGTTGTTGAGAAATTAGCCGCTTAGTTAATCGATATTCATTCATTTTATAACATGCCCTATTTATATGCTTATAATTGTATTACCCCGCTTAAGCACCTAATTGCACGCGCATAGTTAAGTACCGTTGTTGCTTGTACCCAAAACATAACTGTTACGCTCTCACACGTATAGCACCCGCCGCTGCGCACGGATACATCGATATGCACCGTTATTGCACTGAACCGTCGCATCGCATGATCTTCTCTATTCCCTTTTGTTCGACTTCTTTTCGTGGAGTTGATTTTAGTAGCAAATTCTAGTCGCAAAGAACCGCACGCATATCGCTGTACCCCGCTATTCATATAAAACACGTTGTAACCAGCCAATATTACATAATCACCTACATACATATGTATATCAAATAAAACCTATACAAAATATACAGTCCACTCATTCATAACCACCGGTATTCATTAAGGTTTTGGCTAGGAATTCGATATGATTGTTGGGTGCAATCTCGTGTCTATACTTTTAGTTAATAATGGGCCATATCTGCATCACCGTCATTCGATTATACCTGTTTGTTGATGATTCCCCAAACTGGAATACAGACGATTTGGATGTGGCATTTGTTATTATTGGGGGCCATCTTTTTGTTGTCTGGAAAGATATATTTAACCATTTCTATGGGCAAGATCAGCACTCACGTTCGTACGATTTAGGCGGCCCTAGGAGCTTTGAAACTTGGAGGGGGAGCCTGGAGGTTCTCCCGTTTCTCCTCTCTTGGCAGGTTTATTATCTACGTCCAGGTCGTCTTCCCGCTGCCTCTTTCCTTCCCTAATAGTATCAATGGTATCCATAATGGTACTCTTAATAGATAAATATTATTTTTGCGCTTAGTTTTGCACTTTTCCGATGTTTGTTCTATGTGTAACCTGGCATTAATGTAAGGAATTGTTTTTCTTAATCAAAAATCATCCAAAATTAAAGTACAGACAAACATTTTTTCCATTGAATAATCTTTTGTACACTGTCTGATCGATTGAAGTTATAGACTGCACTTCCTACTTCCCCCACTCGATGGCTTTTTCTTTCTTCCCGGGAAACTATTCTCAGCCATAGCGAATCGAGGCGATAATTGAAACACTTTTCCCTGAAGCCAAGTCAAAACTCATCCAACAATTAGGCACCCACCGTCTAATCAATTTTTGGCCAAAGTGCTGTCATCATCCAATCCAATTCAGTTCAGTTCAGTTCAATCCCCATTCAGTCCCAGCCCAACTCGAATCCGAATCCGAATCGAAATCCAAGGAAGAGGGCAATCTGCTGGATCCGCACTGAATGAAGCCTATTATCGCGTTTTGAAAGGCGTAATTATCGCATGACAATCCAAACGAAATGTGTTATATTTGTATTTACTCAATAAACATTATCGTCGATCGTACAGATTGGGCAACCCAACCCAACCCATTCCAATTCAATTCAATCCAATTTCGAGCTCCCAGCTCCCACACAACGAACTCGTTATTATAGAGAGAGGGAGAGAGAGAGGGGCAGAGAGAGAGAGAGAGAACCCGAGTGTTTGTACATTGGAAAATTAGTCATTTGGAAACTTGTATTGTTGTTTGTGGATTTCCTGTATGCTTCCAGACTTCATCTGGGAATTTCATCCAGCGAATGACTCTAGACTCTATACTTTGAGTTCCCATAAATTCCATAGATCATCAAAATGCTATGCACTTATGTATGTATATGGCTAATAAGAATTTGTATAGGATTTGAAGCGTTCCTTTTGCTCTCAGAATCGTTCCAAATATCCATCAAACATCATTGGGGAAAGCACAAACTTCTATATCATTTTCAGAGCTTAATTCACAAAGTTTTGCCTGGCAGAATCTCTCAGATTGTAATTACATCTAACCAATTGCCAGGGCTATAAATACACGATGGGCCGCGGCCATAAGCGATAAACTGTTGGCCATATACGGCGGGTCGGTCGACACTGCCACTCGGCAGTGCATTCAACTCGGAATGATTTGAAGAACCAAACGGTGTAGGTGGAGGAGGAGAGGGGGAGAAAATGAGGTAGTGGAGGGAGGAGGATGGGGGCGGATGAATCACTAGCTCTAATAACGAGCATGAATCGCCGCGATCAGTCTAATTTGGCGACTATGGCAAATTCTGGTTAATTTGCGCCCAAAAGCCTTTCACTTTTTCCCTCTCCTCGGTGTGCAACAGCTCAACAATGGGCATGGCAGAGGAATACTCGCACGCTGGATGGCAGGGCAGGAGGGCAGAGAAGGGCAGGGGAAAATATAATTAAAAAGGTGTTATTATATTTTCACGCCTCGACTGCGCGGAAAAGTCAACAGACAGAGCTGGGATGGGATGGCGACTACTATGAGTAGTGCTACGAGTGCCCCCATACGAAACAAAAAACGTCAACGACTCTTACTCCGACTCCAACTCCGAATCCGAATCCGACAAATTATTTGCAGAATCATCAAATTAAAGGTTTGATGTTGATTTCAACAAGCCCCACAGCACGGGCGGGCCAGCAGGAGAAGGGACAGACCCGACCCGACCCTCCGGTGGAGAAGCGACTGCATATGCTCGTACTTATACGAGTATACGAGTATGTATGTATTTATGTATATTTATATATCGTATATTGAAAAACTGAACAGTCATGCCATGCACCGGTCCCAGCAGCCTAGCAGCCCTCTAGTGTCTGTATAATTTTCGTTCGTTCTCTCGAATTGGCTGTCATAAGTTTTGAGTAGAAAATTGGTGTGCAACCAGCAACCAGCAACAGCAACCAGCAGCAGCAACAAATCCGATTTCAACCGTCTGACAAAGCAAACACTGTTCTCCTCTCCTCTCCTCTCCTCTCCTTGTTGTTGCTGTTGTAATTCTCCTTGCTATTTCGGTTGCCGTTCAAGTGTGGCATCGCAGCAAAAGGATTTCTTGATTGCGATAATGAGTTATACTTAATTTTCTTGCACCAAAACGCGAGCCTGAGAGCCCGAAAAAGGCCCGAAAACCCAATTGAAACAGAATGGCCACTTGAGCAGAGGCTGCCAAGGCCAAGGAACACGAACGGGCCCAAAAAGTTGGAGGATGGAAGAGAGGGATCCCTAGGACGGATGATGCGATACTTATGGAGGTGCAATCATGATTAACAACGAAGGGATTGTGCCGCTGCTGGAGGAGTAAGTGAGAAGATTTAGAGAATCGAACAGGGTTTTGAGCTAGGTTTTATATTCCAATTATCTAAATTCAAAATCCATAAATATCCAAAAATCGTATCATCTATTTGCCTTAAGTAAGAAGATAGGCTTCTTTAACTCCTTTCGCTCCTGAACCAATCAGAGAAAGGCTTTAATAGGTACCAATTGGGATCATCAATTTGTAAAGTGATAATTCAGGATAATAGCAATACATCGGCGACAACATTTTACCAACAGGATGCCTCATCCTTAACTTCCGGGCTGAGGAGAAGATGGTAATATTTCTTTGGGAATTCGTGCCATTTGCTAATGATCTTAGATCGATTACCAGTTGCAATAATTTGAATGAAATCTATGATATATGTAGTAGAAAAGATAGATAGGAAAGTCTTCAGTTGAGTTCAGCTTGCTTCACTTTCACTCCACAGGAAGCATTCTGTTCTGCTGTTGGCACAGGCCAACTAATTTCCGTTCTGCCGTTGAGTCCATTTGTTAAAAAAGCAAAACGAAATTTTGACAGTTTCATTGTTTGTACTAGCCATCAGGCGAGGCGGCCTCTAAAAGGGTTGCCTGGGCATGGCAGGACTACATTCCGTAGGTGGGTAGGTAGATGGGCGAAGAATTAGGCGCGGCCGTTGTGCAATTAGAGCAAATAGTTGCCCCTGCCCGAAAAGTCGGACTTGGACTGAGAGTTGGAGTTGGAGTCGGAGTCGAAGTTCCTTGATTGATGGTCATTCATGGCTGGCTGCCATTGATTGATGGGAAACGTAACTGCCACTTGGGGAACCTGTTTCATCTCGCCCCCTCCCCTCATGCCTCGTGTTTGGCAACCAACTAATCCAACCTTCATCTCGCTGTCTGTGAGCATATTTTTCAATTATGTCTAAGCCCCGCACAAACGGAAACTGAAACTGAAAATGAAACAGCAACAAAATCCAGATACAATTGACATTATAAATCGCGTTTCACGCTAATTTGCAACAACAAGTGGTGGGTGAGAGGATGGTAGGGTGGTAGGGTGGTAGGGGCGGGGGCTGTGTGCCAAAGGCAGATATTCGTATATTGGTGGCTCAAAGGAAACTGCGGTTTGCCAACTGCTGATTACTGGCAGACACACACACAGAGACAATATATGAGAAGGGGAAGGGGAAGGGCATTCATTGAATGAAGTGGAAGTCCCTCACTGTTGAAATTTTACAGGAAAATGCGAGCATTTTACAATCTAAGCTTCCTGCCAGGTCCCAGTGGGACCTCGGGACCGGGGGTTCACCAGGCAAACAAAACACTTACCCGGAGAAGAGAAAAAAAAACCAGAAAGGAAACCGAAACGGGGAAACATTTTGAGAAAATTAATTTTATAGATTAGAAACATTCATTGTTGAGTGGGTGGCTGGGTGACTGGGTGGCTGGGTGACTGTGTCTGTTTCTGTGGCAGGGGCGTGTACGCATTCGAGCAGGGGCAATGAGCCTTGTCAGCTGCCCCAGAGGCAGAGCTCTGGCCTCCTTCCTCTCAGGTGGGCGCTTCCCACCTGCAGGCGTAATTGAAGAATTGTCAGCGAATTATGGTCGGATAATGGGCCCCCGGAATGGAGTTGCAGATGGGGCAAGACCAGGACCAGGGGCGAGGGCTGGGACTGGGGCTGGGCACAGCATGATCCAGACTATGTATTTATATGGCACAGTCGGCGGGGCTGCCAACTTAACCCGCAAAAGTTGTGCACTTTATCAACTGTTGCAATTCGAGGGCGTGGCGCCACGCGGCGTCGCCTGCATGCGTTTGACACTTCAATTGGTTTGTCGCGCCTCACACAAGCGAACCAGTGGCAACAGTGGCATCGCGACGAATAAGAAAAAAAAAAGGAACCAGAAGCCAGAAACCAGAAACCAGGGCCGCCGATGGGATACCCTATAGGAGAATCTGAAGGAGATTTCCCTGAGATTTCTTTGATTGAAAAGGACCTTGCTAGAACCTACATATATCTATCATGGAATATCCTTGAGTAACTAGCTCTTATATTGTATGATCTACGATTGCAAGTCTGGAGTCGATTCCTGGTGTATCGATCGCCCAATCAATATACTAAAACCAATGCAGGTTAGGGCATTCGCGTCAGATACATAACGGGACAACAAACTGGCAGTTGGAGACGCATTTGTGCGGTGGACTGTTAGTTTCTGGGGATGTGGTTGCAGGCAGGGTGGTGTCAGGTAGGCGTGACATGGCGCCCAAATACCAGTCTCAGTCCAAGTCCCGGACTCCCGGACTACCGAACTCCCGGACTCGGTCTGGCTTCGACTGGCTTGTGGCACACGCAAATCAGACAATTTGTATCCAGCGGTGAATATAATTGAAAAATGATTGGTTTACCATTAATGAAAATGATGATGACGACATTGATGTTGATGTTGACTGCTGTCAACGCCAGGCACCTGCAGTTGTGTCTTCGATTGTTGGGTCAATCGGCCATCCAATGCCTCCATAATTATGACGATATGGCTCTTATCGTCGTTGATGATGTTAAAGCCTTGTTGCCTGGATAAGCACAAAGATAATTACAATGCGATTTCTTTATGCTAACATTAAAGGAGCTGAAGACAGACAAATTTAACAAAACATTATATCATAAATTGAAGAAAATATCAAAGAATGAATCAAAGAAGTCAGTCGTGAAGTATCTTCAAACCTTTTGACCCGAGTTTGGCCAATTTCGATTCATTCAGAACAGTTTGCCAGCGATGCTGGACAAGGTGCTGGCCGCTTTAACCAGATCCCCATGCAGCTTTCGCCTTCTGTCAGCCTCCTCCTTTTGTTTGCCTCCGCCCACTCGCCTCATAATCTGTGTCAGATGCTGGCACAACTCGATTCACTTTTCGCATAGAGGCACGTCCATCGAGGAATTTCCATTTGGCCTGGCTCGGGGAGCACCCGGAACTCCACATTGTTGGCGTTTAGGACTTATTAACATTAAATCGCTTTCGTTCAACAGCAGGCGGGCGGGCGGCGCGGTGCGGCACGACACGGCGCCTGTCGCCTCAAATTGGAAATTCCTTCATTAATTCTAATAAGATTATTAGTTGCTGCCCGCTCGAACGCTCAGGACTCCGGACGCTGTCGGACGTTGGCGCAAAGCCCGAGAGAGATGCCCGGAGGCCTGCCGCCGGAGCAGGCCCAATGATAATGATGATCAAATAATTTTTCGGCTCGACGGCGGTTCGGGATTTGTATTTTGACACCTCGAAGTCAACTCCAATCAGCGGCAAATCGTCCGCGATCCTATGTCGGCCGCAGGATAATGGTTATCCGGGGATACTTGCGGTTGGCGGTCGGCGGTCGGCTGCCGTTGCCGCTGCGACCGGTCGGTCGTGTGAAATTCACAAAACAGATAGTTGCCCTGGAAACCTCCCCCGCTTTCCACATATATCAGAGTGGTGCGGAGTGAGCGGACGCTCGAGTAAATCCAATAAGCATAAGTGTGTTCCATGGAGTCCCGCGAGACCCGATACTCGTCCCGTTCCGTCCCATCCCGGCCCTGAGACCATTGAGTGCGAAATGAATGAAATTAGCGCGCGTTAATCATAAACAAACTGATGATTCCGAGAAGCAATGCTCGTGGGTATGGGTATTGGCATTGGCATTGGCATTGGCTTTGAGGGTGGGATGATGATTCAGATGGTTTCCCGGAGCAACCCTTTGCAGAGCAGAGCAGAGCAGAACAGAACAGAACAGAACAGAACCCTCCCCCCACAAATGGTGTGCCCGGAAAACAAAGCGACGACATAACAAGGCAAAACAAACAAACAAATTGCAACAGTTCTCACAGAGAGTCTGAGTCTGAGCCTGCTCTATGCCCCTGCCCCCTGCCCTCCTACCACATTCTGTCTGATGATGAGCAAAATGCGAACGGGCAACCTGCTGCGACGGCACGCGTCCGCAGACTGCTCTGGGGCCGTCGTGCACTTGCCAATTTGATGATAACTACTCAACTGGGAAACCCGAATCAGTGCCACATCCTGCGACGTCCTGCAATGCTGCTTCGCGGCTTGTCTCAAGCTGGGTGCCAGCATCCCCCCCTTCCCCACTTGCCCGTTGTGGGTGCCCACTGGGAGGGGGGTTTTCGGATGGGATTTATATTTATGGCTTGGCGGATGCAGTAGCATTGGCATGAATCATAGGAGAGACTTCAAATATCTACTAAGCTAAATACTATTACTAAATTTCAAATTTGCAATTACCAAGAGTTCTATCTGAATAATTGTTTAATTATACGTTTTCAGAAAATGAATGGAATGGCAAAAACCCGAACATGCCTGCGGGAGAAATCCGTTTATTGCTTTACACTGGAAAAAGCGAGATAGCAAGAGCCGAAGGCGAAGGCTTGCTGCTTTTTTATACTGTCAGCAGAGACCTTTGCTATCCATAGAGCCATTGATAGGGCCATGCCGAGCACTGATCTAAAGTATAGTCAGAATGGAAAAATCCTTCTGAAATGGGGCTTTTCTTTCCTCCCAATTCTCCTAATTGGCGCCTTTCTATTTATTGCTATTTTGACTCCCAATTGATTTATCGACTTGAGAATTGCCCAGAAGTACTGCCATTTGATTGGTTAATGCGCTAACTACTCGTAATCTAAATACTCGTAGTATTGCGCAATTATTGAAGTCGACTTTTGGCATTGTCTAGCCGCACGGACCGCCCTCCTCGCCATTGTCTCCGTCCTCCGGGCCACCCCTTGAGTGGTGCACGCTCTTCCAGCGCGTAATTAGAAAATCGGCTCATTAATCATGATGCATTTAAAACATCATTTGAGTGGAGTGTAATTAATAGTTCAGCATTCAGAACTTAGCAGCGGAGCGGTAGTGTGCCAGTGGCAGTGGCAGTGGCAATGCCAGTGGCAGCGTCCAATGTCAAGTAAAGGTCATTAATATGACGCGACTGTACGAGGAGTCCGACTGACTCCAAAGTCAAGCCTTTAGTTCCGTTCCGTTCGTGTAAATTACTCGCGAGAATGATAAAAGAAAAAAGCGCCAACATTTCGCATTTACATTTCTTAATCCGCAAAGCTCCACGGAAAGCCCTATCCCCATGTCACTCTCTCTGTCCCTCTCTCTCTATGTATCTCTGTGTCGCTGGCCTTTGAATGAATGAATGAAACAAAAGCTCAAATGAAAGCTGGAAATTGAAGAAAGAGAATGGCAAAAAGACAGAGAAAGGGTGAAGAAAAAAGCAAACAAATTCCGCGAATGTCAATTGAATATTGCATATAAAGTGCGGGATGTCGTTATGAAATTTCCACACGCTTCGAATGGCTGACTGACTCCGCTCCCAACCGCACTCCCTCCCTCGTTCGAGTTGATGAAGTAAACCAATAAAGGCCGCATGCCGCCGCACACAACCTCAAAGCCAGTCCAAATCCCCTCAAACATACAGACAGACAGACAGACAGACCACATAGATACTCGCCCACACACACAGATGCAATCGAATGCAATTCTCATGCACATGTCACCTGAAAAGGACGAGAAGTCCTGCGAGCTGCATATGCAATTTGCGCAATTTTGCAGCACCAGTGAGCAAATATTTCAGCCTTTGCCCTCCTCACTCGTCCCCGCGCTGCGACTATAGCTCCACCTCCTTCCAGGTGGAAGCCATGGGCCATGGGCACCCCAACGGCAATCGAAATGCTTGCCACACACTTGGCCATTGAGCATCTTTGATTGGTTACCAATATTTTAATTATGGCCAAGAGTTGGAGGCTGCGGCTTAAGCTGTGGGCCGACAATTGCGCCAGAAAGGGGCGAAGCAGTTTGAAGGTCGCTTCTTGCCGATGGGAAGGCACAAATCCAGATGCTATGTATGGGAAGTATTTACACTGCAGAGTATCATTCATTGATCAGTGGATCGATTGGATGCATCTAATCATGAATGTAGTGATCTTCACAGCTTACAATGAAATATCATGCGGTTATTGGACTATCCTCCATCAATATAAAAGAAGCGTGATCTCGTATGGAACCCCTGTCCATGTCTACCGAGCGAACTGTGACCTCATCATCGTTCAATTTGGCTGGCCAGCAGTTTTATAGTTCGATAAATCAAAAGCGTTTCCACCCACCAAACAGCCAGACAGCCCGACAGGACAAGTGGGCGTGACAGTGTCCAAGTGCCAGTCGCTAGGCGGCGGCATCTTCAGTCTCGGTCCATAAAAATGTGACTGTCCAAAAAGTGCCGTCCACCCCTTCAGACATTCATGAAATCGTATCCGTACCCGTACTCGTACTAGCACTCGTATAATAATAAATTTTCAATCAGCAAATTGATGTCGTGATTCCCAGCGTATTGGCAACCGGAATAGGAATTGGAATCGATGCTGAAATGGGTATGGTTTAGTAATCATTTAGCAGCAGATTGTCCAGGCTGTTATCTATATTAAAATGGTTGTCATTATCTGGTACTCTGATACGCTCCCCCTTGTCGGTGGCTAGCAAATCACATTGAGTAACCCAAATGCCACGTCAATGGATTAAAATGGTGATTAAGTTGTCGGGCATCCATCCCATCCCATCCCATCCCATCCCATTCCATTCACTTGATACGATTGAGAGTTCTTGGATAATTAAGTTCTGTTAAAGATTAACCCAATATTTGGAAGTGTCGGAGATGGAAATTGCAGCAACCGCAATTGGTTTGATTTTAGGGATACCAGAGAAGGAGAAAGCGAAAGGAGAAAGGAGAAAGGAGAGGTGCAGCAGGTCACGATACCTATGTAGGTGCAGATAACACACGTATCTACTCTGCCGAGTTTCGGTTATCGGCAAATTTCCGTTCTGAAAATTTATGGCATTTCCCTCTTTGATTTCCGCACTCAAAATGGACGCCCGCCCAATCCAGTCCAGCCCTAGCATGGTATCATAATGACGATTGAATCTGGATGATGGCCTGTGATGGGATGTTGTTTCTGTTGCCGGAACGGAACAGAGCGGAGCGGAGTGGAGCGGAACATAAAGGGGCTGTGACAGCCAAGGGCCTGGCGGCAACGGTGCGGGAGGGGCGGCAGCGGGGGCATGGGCTCCAAATTGCAAAATGATATAATTCAATGAGAGTTGATTAAATTATCAGAGAGCTGCCGGGGCTGGCTACCGGATGGTTGGATGTTTGGACGATGGCTGCTGGATGGTTGCTGGATGGCTGCCTCCTGGTGGCTAGGAGCATCGTTGACACTCTCTCTCCCTCTTTCTCTCTCGCTCTCTCTCTCCCTCTGTATTCCGGACGCAGGCTAGGCCCTACAAGGCGGACGTTGCTTGTGTGCCTTGTTAATGAAATTTTCCGCTCCTTTGGCAGTTGCACCATCTCTCCCTCGGTGTGTGCTTTTGAGCATCTGTGTATCTGGTTGGTTGTGTGTGTGTGTGCGTTAGCGTGTGTGTGTGTACCTGCATTGTTTCCATGCGAGTATCTGTGTGTGTGTCTGCTATTTATTATTGCAAAATGTTGCTATTGCTTCTGCCTCTACTTCTGCTGCTGCTGCTGCTTCTGCTTCTGCCTCTGCGTCTTTTGTCTGTTGTTGCAACTGATGATGATGACGTTGACGTTGCATGATGAAATAACAAACCGGATTAATTTGATTTCGTAGGCAGCCTAGCCCGGCCCATGCCAAGCCAGGCCAAGCCAGGCTCCAAGTTGAAGCCGAATCCGGAATAGATTAGAGGAGCAGCGAGGCCCTGCCCCCAAAAGTGGAGCTGCCTCTTTGTGTCTCCTTATCCCTGCATCCCCGTGCCTCTGAATGTCGTTGTGTGTCTTCAAATTAATTTGACATCATTTGGCAGCCCTCTCTAGAACAGTGGCAGGCAATTTCAGGACGCACTGTTTCTGTTTCTGTTTGCAGAATCTCATCTTTAATCGGAGTTGTTCATCCGGAAAGCGCTCCGCGAGTCCTCGCAGAATCCTCGACAGTTCCCTACGGTGAGTCACTCTCACGGCAGTGCGTTTCAAAACAGTATGGTCATGTTATCCTATAAGACGCGCGTCCATAGATCTATAGATCTTCTTTTCCTTCAATTTAATCTTTAATGGATCTTAAAAGGATCACTCATTCGCTGCACATCCAATCGGATGTGTTTCTTCTGCTTGCTTTAGAGTACTGAAACGCACTGTACATATGAAAGTTTTGCGCTTTGTTCGCTGCCCCGACAGGCGGCGGCACTTTGCCAAAATCCGGCCAAAGTTGTAAATTTCCTGGGCTGCAACCGAACGCTCTGAGTGGCTCCGTCTCCCTTTCTCCCGGGCTGTACGGAGAGGAGATCTCCCTCCTTTCGGATTTGGGGCTGCCAATTTCTCATGCAGACCGGATTTATGAGTATCCCGAGAGCCAGGCCAAGGCGCTCTCCTGGTAGGCATCCAAGACTGGCGACAGAACCAAAAGCCAAACCACTTTATCTTCGTTTTGTGAGGATTGAGTGCCGTGCCCTGGTCCCGTGCCATGCCATGCCGTGCCGTGCCGTGCCACACCCTGTCGTCCACTTAACCCGCGCACGATTTGTTGCGATTTGTTCAATCCGTGTGAAAAGGAATTGGGACTTGGACTTGGACTCGAATCGACTCGACTCGACTCTTGGCTCGTGCCATGGCAGTGGAATTTCCAGCAAAAATGTCGCCACAATGGCACCCGCAAGGCAAGTAACTCAGGATGCCTGCCACTGCCTCTGCCTCTGCCATTCTGCCACTCGGCCGCCCCCTGCTTTGCATATTTTGCTTTTTATTATAAATTTTCATTCTGGACGAGGAGGCAGCCACTTCAGTGAGTTCTCGTCCTTCGTCGAATCCATTTTGCCGGGCAATCTTTACTCCCTGCTCCTGCCCCTGTCCCTGTCCTTGTCCATGTGTCTGTGTCTGCTCCCTGGTCCCTGGTCCAGGCTCCCCCTTTTCGTACATGACTAATAGCAGAACTAAACGATTTGATGGACCAGAAAAATGATGACTTCTTTTTCGGTGCAGAAGCAGGAGCATGGCAGGATGGGTTTCGAGGGTTGCAAGTCCCTTCTCGAGTTAAATCCTTTGCCCGACTCTGCATATAGAGTGGGTTCCTGTGTCCTGTATCCTGTGTTCCATGTTCTATGGTGTGTGTGCGGTGTGTGGTGTGCGTGCAAATCCTTTTATTGTGACAGTTGTTGTTGCGGGGCTGGCTGCCTCCTGCTTTTGTGATCAACATTTAATGTTTTCTTATTATTCGTATTACCAGTCGAGAGACTCGAATCGAGAATCGGTTTAATGTTTTGGAAGATAATCTAATTTGGTCACTTATATGCGAATATGTATATCATTTGCTATTATGTGTGGAGCAGCACCGCTCAGGAGTCTGTCTGTGTGTCCTCTGTGCGTCTGTTTGGGTCTGCTGCTGATTCTGCTGCTGCTGCTGCTGCTGGCGATTGTGTCATGTTGTCATCGCCAACAATGGCCACACTCTGCTGCCAGTGGCTCAGCCAAATGGGGGCATTCAGCAGGCCAAGACTGCCCCTGGAGATTGGGCGGCAAAAGAGGCTTATTGAGGGAATGACCAGGGAACAGGAAGTCGAGGCCGTCGAGGCCGTGGAGGTCTTCTGTTGAGGAAATCAACTATGAACTAAAAAAGTTACAGCTTTAGTTATATTTGCAGTGATATAGGTCTTTAAAGCATCGAAACATTACCTTCTAATCGATTTTTATATAAATTAAGCAAACGAGATTTAAGGGCAAGTCCGTGCGGACAAATTTAAAGATCCATCGAAAAGACGGGGTCACCTTTGACAGAATTACTAGATATTTACGACTTTGGTAGAATAAAGCTGATTGTAAGAGTATCCATAAAACTGAACGATCGATTTTAACGAGACTTAAAAGCAAGAAGGAGCGGACGTATGTACATATGTATATATCCATCGAATAGTCGGGGTCAAGAGAATTCCTAGGTATTTAGTAAAACTGATTGACACTTGGATCACAATTGAGTCTTGCTTTCAGATGATGCAATAAAAAAGTATTTTCAGTCTAAGATTTCCTTAATACTCCCACTGAAACATGAACCATACTACGCCCTTGGCTTTCATGCATCAATATGTGTAAGGAATCCCTATCTTTCTCTTTCTCTCTCGCGTTTGTGTGTCCTCAGCAGCTCAGCGGTTTATGGTCCAAGTATTAGCATTTAAAAAACATTCCATTTACATTTTTTCAATTTGGATGAGTTTTTTATTTAATAATTTGCAATTTGCATGCCATTTGGCTGTGACTGGAGAGCATTAGCCAGGCATCGCAAGAGGTCAGTGTCCATATGGCAGGACCCTCTAAATCCTATTTTAAGTGTGTGCTCTTTGGGTCCATTTAGTTACCTTTAAAATATTTGTAAATACTACTGATAGCGTTCTTTTTTGTGTGGTATTGTTTCAGGTCTGGTTCCAGAATCGCAGGGCTAAATGGCGGAAAACCGAGAAGGTCTGGGGCGGCAGTACGATCATGGCCGAGTACGGGTTGTATGGGGCGATGGTGAGGCACTCGCTACCGCTGCCGGATACCATCTTGAAGTCGGCTAAGGAGAACGATGCGGTGGCGCCCTGGCTACTAGGTATGGAACAGAAATGTAAATGCAACAATCATATCGAAACTATCAAACTATAACCCACATTTCCCATTTCCCATTCCCCATTTATCCTCCCCGCACCACAACAGACCATCTATCCAGCTCTTGGTATCCATTCATTCAGGCAATAAGGCGACGACGACCCCAAGAGGAGGGTTTAATTAAATTTTGAGCCGCACAAAGGACAGCAGCTTGGGGATTATAAAGTGCGCGCTGCGGATCCTGGTAAAATTGTGAGCATATTTGGCGAGCATGTCCAACAACGAGCAACGAGAATCGAATCTTTTCGTCATATGTTGCGCACATTTCCCGAAATGACTTTGCGGATTAGCAGCGGCAGTGGCAGTGGCAGTGGCAGCCCTCTCCTCTCCACTCCGACAAGTGCCACCAGTTTGGCAGGCGGAAGGAAGGTCGCGGTGGCACTCGACCAGAGGGGGTGGCTTCGTCTCCATCTCCATGTCCGTCTCCGTCGGCTTCCCTGCATCCGGATACGACTTCCTTTATTTGTTAATAATCGCTTAATAAATGCAAAATGCACACGCGAAGCCACGAAGCAGGCAGAGGGGTTGAATCCATCCCCCTCATCCCCGGCACTTCGCATCCCAATGAATTCCTCCTTTATTCGGCATTTATCGTTTATCTATTTCCATTGTGCGGAAAAAGGGGGGGAGGGTGAAGGGGAGAGGGAGGAGGAGGAAACCCAGAGGAATGGATTGCTGGAAGTGTGGGGTTAGTCGCATAGTTCATCGGCTTTGATCCTCCTCATCCTCCTGCTCCGCTCCATGACTCGCAAATTAATTCCCAAGTAGCCGTGGCCAAAGTTGGTTCGAGCCTTAAGTGGCTTATCGAGGACTTAGCGAGTGGTCGCCCAAGGAGCGACCCATAGTTCATATGGGATTCGGATTGGATAGGATAGGATTGGTTGGGAGTTTTTAATTAAGTCGATATGTCAAATTAGTTGGCAATTGATAGAGCACATGAAATATGCATTGTTGTTTATAGAACTCAATTAGAAGAGCGATTAATGGTTGGGTGCAAGGATAAAGGCACTGATAGGGTAGGTTCATTTATCATCCAAAATCAATTGGAACTACATACTTCATTAGTTCTTCCAGAAAGCGGAAATTTATCGGTCTACTCTTGAGACTATAGAGCTACTTTTTAGCCGTAAAACTATAAAATAACTTGACTGTAAATAAATAGTTCATCCAATTTAATCGATACGTTTCCAAATTGGTGTAACTTTTATTCAAGTTTCATAGAAAGATAGATCTAGCTCTCCAATCTTGAACCAGTCCCAGCTTCCCATGACTCTACTCAAGATCTAAACAGATCCATAAAGCAGCAAAAACCACTTCTCTCTAAATATCTGTCAATATCTATCCATCTCTAATCTCCATCAGGCATGCACCGCAAATCGATTGAAGCCCAGTCCGCCCTCAAGGACGATTCGGGGGTGAGCGATCACGAGGACTCCGCCGGCTCGAAGTCGGCCCACTCCGAGGATCTGCGCTCCCACTCGCGGGCTCTCAGCTCCTCCACGGAATCGCTGAATGTGGTCAGTCCGGCACCAAGCAGTTGCAACACCATCACCTCGACGGCACCGCCGACCTCGACGACGCCGCACGGCAGCAGCGGCTATGCGGCCGCCTCCTCGGCAGCCACCACGCCCACCGGTGCCAACACGAACAGCTCGGGATCGCCCCACATCGAGCTAGGCTCCCCATCCCCGCAGCAATCCCAAACCCAGGCTCAGGCCCAGGCCCAGGCACAGGCACAGCTGATGCAGCAACAGCAGCAGCAGCATCAGCAGCAGCACAGTCAACATTACTTGTCTGGAGGTGGAGCCGCCACGGCCACGCCGAGCTATCATCCGCTTCTGGATGCGGCCAATGCCGCTGGCGCCGGTGCCGCGGCCTCCAGCAAGGACTTCCACTTAATCATGAACACGGCCGTGGCGGCTGCGGCTGCAGCGGCCCAGCAGCAGCAGCAGCCCCAGATGTCGGCGGCGCCACCTGGCCTGCATGCCCATCATTTGGCAGCGGCCCTCATGGAACACGACCCGGATGCGTTTAGGTGAGACAAAAGCCGGAAGCTGTGCTTACATCTCGACTATGTATAAATATTTTCGTCAATTGAATGGGCTTCTTTACACTTCGCAGGAATAATTCCATTGCCTGTCTACGGGCCAAGGCGCAGGAGCACCAGGCGCGGCTGCTCAACAATGGTGGCCTCTTCCTGCAGGTACGGAGCTTTGCGGCCCATGCCCAGGCTCAAGCGCAAGCTCAGGCTCAAGCTCAGGTGCAGGCTCAAGTTCAAGCTCAGGCCCAAGCGCAGGCCCAGGCTCAGGCCCAGTGTGATATGCTGAAGCACAACGAGGAGCACAGCAACAACAACAACAACAACAACAGCTCACAAGCAGGACCCACACCACATCCTCAAACCAATCCACACCCACATGCCAATCCGCATACCCACTCCCATTTGCAGTCCGCCTCCAATCAGCAGCACATCAAAATGGAGCTCACTGGCAGCGGCGGCGGGGGGTCGATGGCCGCCTGCGATGATGTCTGACGTCAGCAGGACATCTTCAATATGCAGTAAAATAACCACAACCCCCATCTTTCCTCACACACACACAAACCAAACCCGAACCAAATGAAAGGATACCATTTTTTTTGATTAGACTTAAGCAATTAATTTTCTTGGATATAGATCTGTAATCGAATATTTTAAAATGTACGCATACTTTTATTTTAGCTGTAAAGACACCAAATCGTAATATTTTTAATAAATATTTAATCGAAATTCACATTATTTTCTATGAATAACATTTAAATAGTGTGCTGTGGGAAGAAATGAAGAACATTTGAAAAATCTACTAAGAATATGATATCAATTCTATATTCGTAGTGGATTTTTCGTGCTTTGAAATGCCATCTCTATGTCTTACTTTTAGTGACATCTACACAGATCTACATACGATCCACAGTGAAAGGCTTTTAGGCGACACCTGACAGGACGTTAATTGCATTCCACATTTGACATACATGTTCTACATTTGAGCTCATAACTTACATTACATTACATTGACATAGATGTTCTACATTTCATCTTCCATTCACATACATTTCAGCGCTTAACATGTGACAAGCCGACACTCCACAGAAGCTGACATGTATGAAACGTATGTAATAGATTAACAGACCAAATTTTTTTTTAATTTGAATTATAATTCTCTGAACTTCCTAAATATAACTGAAAAATTTATTTGCAGACAATTTTATGCAGAATTATTAATCAGCAGATCCTCGGAGCCAACCCCCTAGCTATGTGTCCATGATGAAGCGCAGGAATCGGCGATAGTCGATGCCCTTCTCGTTCTTGGCATTGCACCTTATGCTGTCGGTGATGATATCCAGCTCCTTCGCCGTGAACGAGTTCTCATTGCGATTCAGTAGCTCCAGCAATTTGCTGCTCCCTATGTAGCCCTTGCGTTGGGGATCCGCCTTGCGCAGGTCGTCGATGAACTCGTCCCGC
The DNA here is from genome assembly GCA_035041765.1 of Drosophila algonquin. NCBI lineage: Eukaryota > Metazoa > Arthropoda > Insecta > Diptera > Drosophilidae > Drosophila > Drosophila algonquin. The sequence continues at coordinate 787,310 of JAWNKY010001823.1, forward strand.
TTGGTCATGTCCATGTCGACGGCGTTGCGGCCCAGGGCCTGTAGATAGCTGCGCGCCTGGCGTAGCGTCTCTGCCACCTTCTCATCGTGGGTGCGCATATTCGCCACGAGGTCCTCGTAGTGGACATTGCCCTCGATATCGAGACAGAGGCGAGCACGCCAAAGACCAGGGTCTCGTCGATGGGGTCGCCCATGGTCGTGAGCATTTTCCGCAGCACCGAGTATGGTATTTTGCCAGTTTTCTTCACGTCCCACGCCCGCAGGGCCTCCAGCGTCCCCGACTTTGGGTGTCCCATCAGCTTCGGCTAGTTTGCAGTACAGCGTCAGCACTTTCTCGAAGCTCAGCCATCTCTGGTCCGTCGGCGGCAGATTTTCCTCCAGCCATGATTGGGTCGGAGCTAAGCCCATGGCGTTCAGGCAGTAGCCCACATCGGCGACTGAAATGCAACCAGATTTGGTGGGGTCGAAAATATTATACATCTCCCGGAGATTGGGCACCAGCGGCAGCATCTCCATTAGCTCCGCTTGCTTGAGGAATAAACCGAACATGGGCGGTCGACTCAGCTTGAGGCACATTGCCTGGGGCAGCTCCTTTTGCGTGGCATGGACTTGAAAATTAATTTTTGTCAACTTAAAATCGAAAGCCAAAAACAAGAAAAATTTAGTGAAATTTTTGTATATGAGGTAGATGGCCAGGCCTGCCTGGATCTCTGGCTAAAATTACCAGAATGCGGATTCCTTACATCCTACAACGAAAATTTAAATTATGTATATATAACAAATATATACAAAATATAAACTAAATAATTTTATATATTTAAGTTGAGATGTCGTGTGTTCCGAGGACTTGACATTTTTGAGACGTTCTTATGTACATATGTGTGTGTAGATGTATATAGATCTTAGAAGTTTTTTTGTTGTCATTAATGTGTGTTTTTGTCCTGTTGGTCTGCGTTCAGCCTGCTCACATCCAATGGAACACATCGAGAACTTGGCGCGGAGACTCCACCGATATCCATGTTCACCGTGTCACCGTGATTGTTGTGCACTTCGTCTGTATTATCCTGGATAGTCGATGTCTTGTGGGTTCCATCGGGCTGGAGATTAAACTTGACTGCCCGCGAGTAGCCGATAATATCGTCAGTGTCCATACCATCGGGACACCCTAGCTTCGGCTTCTTGGCTCGACTGCTGAGCGAGAAATCATATATAAATCGGGACTCAAGAATGTATTTCTGAGATATAAATGAAATTAAATGTGTTTGGGTCAAGCTTATGCTACTCACTTTTGAGCGTTCTTGCTGACCTTCGAAGTTTTGATCGGCAGTTTAACATCAGTAAGTAGAACTCTGACCTTTTTTATGTTTCCCGGACTCTCACACTCTTGCTATATTAGCTCCATTAGCTGTTGCTGTTCCTGTTCTTTCTTCCAACGATCCATTGCAATCCGATACATTCGCTCCTTTTCTTTGCGAAATTCACGGACTTGTGCTTTACAAGCAGGATCTTTAAATAGTTTCTCCTGGTCGGTCTCAAAAATGTGAATTTTCTTTGTTTCTTTCTCCTGCTCAGACATGATTTAATGCTTCCTGCTATGATTTTACTTTGGGACTGTACTGAGTTTGTACTTTGACATGTATTCGATTTGAGTGTTCAAAAAGAGCTCTCTGTACGATAGAAAACTATATTCAAACCATTGACATATCGGATATGGGTCAATATGTACTGACAGGATATCAAACACGTTAAATTTTATGTTATAAGAATATGCTATGGATTCCTATTGATTTCCTGTATTAAATACAAGTATCTATTTAAAATAAGAATATAGGAAAACAAATACCCTTTTGATGATATGATAACGAAATCCACTACCTTCAGAGGGACATCCAAAATTTGATAGGCATTGTATTAGTTTTATATAAATAAAATAAATATATTTCTTGTGACAAAACTATCGTAAAAGTAGGCTAAAAATATTTCAGATATTCAGTAAATTCGTACGTTAGATCCCTACAACATTAAATGCGTTCTACAGTTGCCATCGATGAAATCCTTACAAAACTGGGAATTGTAAAGCCCTATTCATAGATACTTAGGCTACATTTTTGGTGGACATATCAAGGATGCATCGAAAGATCATTAATAAATTAAGGTAAATGCTAGGCAAAATGCCAACTAAGGTGTGCAGCTCATGATATACGTCGGGGGTGTGGGGTGCAGCAAACTGAGACTCCTTTGATCCCTGCTTAAGCTTTTGACGTGACGCTTAAGCAAATATGGTCTTGCAGTGGGTGATCAGCGAGGAGAGCATGAATATCTCCTCGGTCAGGTTCGTCATGTGCTGGGGCGTGGCTATCAAAGTGGGGGCGAACACAGTGGCCAGATTGTGCTCGTTCATCTTATTGACGGCATAGTGGGAGGCCACGCTGCAGAAAAAAAGGGCGAGGTGATTGAGTTTCAGTTGGAATGTATGGTATGTATTTGCATGCCCCCAAACTACTCACCGCTTGAGGTGCTCCAGCATGTACTGCAGGCAGCTGTAGTGGGCCGGCGGCAGACGACGCACTGCCTCTGACATCAGCTGCAGTTGCTCCGCCTGTTTGGTGTTCCCTGGAACGAGTATTAAATGCGATTTATATTGGCCCTAATTTCAGATTACAACATAACACTTACGCCCGGCAGTCATGAAGCTGGGGTACGCCTGGAACGTGATGAGCGGCACGGGCAGCAGCCGCAGATAGAGCTTTAGGGTGCCGGCAATGACATTAACATTGCCGTAGGCCGCCTCGGACATGTCCGTTTCTCACCCTCCCGGTCGAGGGCAAGCGAGGGCCTCGATCTCGTCCGCGAATCCTGAGACGCGGTAGATGCCCTCCTGAAGCATGCCGCGGGCCTCGACCTCTTCCACGCAGCGACGCACAACGAAGGGGATCTGGTGGCGAGGGTCCAGTTGGACCATGGTGGCAAGATCGGTCCCGAAGACGCCGCGAATTCGCTTCAGATCGGGCACACACTTCGGCGGCACCAGCTCTGAGCACTTTGTGTGGGCCACGAAGCCGCAAGCCTCGCACTTGACCCCCTGGGCGGTGAAACCCCACAGGAAGTTGGCGCAGAACTCGCACCAATTGAGCCCCTTGAAGGTGTGCACCTTGAAGTGGTGCAGCTTCTCGTAGATCAGCGGCATGGGATCCACTGCAACAGCGGGCGGCTGACTGGCCAAGGGCTGTGTTGGCATCAGTGGCACATCCACATCCTTGGGAGAGGGCTCATCCTTTGCTGCTGCGGCGGCGGCGGCATTAGTTTTGCCCAGCTCATTGGAGAGGGCCCGTAGCTTGCGCCCGTTGAGGGTCATGTATGGACTTTGCTGGTAGCAGTTTTTGGTTTGCTGATTAATCTGCTGTATGATGGGGCTGGCGTGGAGCTGCATGTGGAAGTTGATCAGACCATCGGCCACCATGTCGTAGACCGAGTCGAAGCGCTTGTCCTGCTCGCGCAGGTAGTGGCCCACGCCTGGCTTGTGGAACAGCTTATAGTGCTTTGTCCTCTTGTTGAAGCGTAGGCTCAGCGTGTAGAAGCCGTCGGACATGGGGCTGCGTCGCACCAGATAGCTACCTTCGCCGCCAGTGCGCCCTAGCAGATGCTCGGCCTCCAGGTGGCCCATCAGTCCATGGTACTCGGAGCCGTATAGCCGCGCAGCTTGGCTGTCTTGCTCCAATTCCTCGGCAGTGCACTTTGTCGGCGGCAGCGGCAAGGTGCGCTGACACCGCATCGGACACGGGGACGGTGCCTCCAGCTGGATCTTGTACACTAGCCAAGTGAGAGAGAAAGAGTGAGAGACAGATGACCACTGGTTGTGCTCCTGATGGCTGATGGCTCACTTACGCTCGGGCTTCCACACCTTTGCACTGGAGAGCTAGGCTCGCCGCCGCCTCCGCCGTGCAGAGTGGCGACAACGCCCGCGGCAGCGTTTCGGGACATGGTCCGCGCGGACTGGACTGCAGCGAACCGAAAATAATGATAGTAAAAGCACTAAAATGTCGGAGAACAAATTGAGGAATGCACTTGTTTTTTTGTTTTTGTTTTGGAACCAGTGTGACCGTCAGAAATAACCCGCAAGGAACGGTCTCATTTAAAATATATCCGACGAAAATCATATTCCTCGATTTTTATATTCCGACTAATATTGCTAGCTAACTAGAACCCTCAGGCCTGAACACATAATTTTATACAATAGATAAACAATTTTTTAAGTGACTGGCTAATTTTAAGGACTCCGTGTGGTTGTATTGTTTATAAAATAACGTTTATAAGACTTAAGTGATCATGACATGCGACGTAAGAAAACGTAAGTGAGCATGGAATGTCACGTAATTGGAATCTTAACCGTTGGTATGGACATATTTATACCCTTTCTCATTTTAATATAGTTGAAATTAATATAGCAAAATTTCGTTGAGGTAGCTTTAAAATTAGTTCTTTAACTGTTTCTGGCTGCCCTGGAAACCCTGATGGCCCTTATCAATTTGCAAAACAAAAAGCCGTGTTCTCCGAGGAAAAATGTGAGTTGAATAAATAAAACAGAATGTACGGCTTCAATTGCTTTAATTTACTTTTAAGTACGTTTTTGTTTTCTCATGTAAAAATAACCTACGCTCACTCGCTCTTTTTTTTGTTTATCTTTTGTTTATTAAATACAAACATTAAATAATTTAAAAAAAAACATGTAAAAGTTTGAAATGCGCATATAAATTCAAACAAACTTTATACGCTAACCATACACTTTTGGTTAGTTTAGAAATACTTTTCATGATACTCTTACTGCAGTAGATATCGGTATCCCAATTCGGATTCCAGTCCTACGTATGTATGTATATATTGTATAACATGTTTCTTTTAATGTTTTTAAAGATTAGAGTTTGCGGTAAAAAAGAAACGCCGGAATATCGGGTTTAATTACTGTTCAAATTTCTCTTATTTAATCGTTATTCAAGGGTGTAGTGTGTGTGTGTGTGTTGCTCTCCAATGGCGATGGTTAGTTCTTTTTGGGGCGGGGCGGCAGAGCTGCCCTGGTCTCCTGCCTGCTGCTCCAACTGTCGCACTATCCCTCTCTATCTATCTTTCTCTTTCTTTCTACTTCCATCGTCGGTCGTTGTGTTCTGTTGTCTTTCATTGGAATATTATTTCTGATCGTCCTTTGATGATGGAAAAAGGACATGGGGCATAGGAATATGAAAATTGGAATTTCGGAGTTGGAAATTCTGGCGGAATGAACTACATGTCGGCTATCGGCTGTGATAGCTGACAGATTGGCAGGTGTATATTGTTATTGTTGCTACTGTTGTTGTTTTGTGTGGATGCTGCTGGTTCTCTTCGTTGTTTCTGGGGATGGGACCCTGCCAAGCCCTAGCCGCTCATGACCATGCGAACGAACTCCTCGTAGTTGATGTTTCCCTGCTGGTCCTCCATGTTGGCCAGCAACTGTTCCACCTCCTCGTCGGTGAGCTTCTCGCCCAGCGTGGTCAGGAGATGGCGCAGCTCGGCAGACGATATGTAGCCACTGGCGTCCTTGTCAAAGTGACGCAGTCCCTCGATGAAGTCATCGGCCGTATCCCCGGAGCGGGCCTTCGATATGGCCTGGTAGATGGGCAGAAACACCTCAAACGAGATGCGTTCGTCCGGCTTCAGCTGGTGCGTGCACTTCTTCACATCCGACTCGGTGGGATTCTGGCCGAGGGCGCGCAGGCATTCGCCTACTTGGGCCAGCTGGATTTTGCCATCGCCGCGATTATCAAACAGATTGAAGGCCTCCTGGAATTCTGCAATAGAAGCAAAAACACAGGGAAAGAGCGAGAGAGATGATGTTAGAAAATGGAAATCATATCAGAATTAAAAAATCTCTCCCTTCTCCAGCATTAACCTTCCACCGTGGTGAACGTTGGCTTCACATGGGCTGTGTAGTAATACATGATGAACCGCTTTGATGACCGCCTCGCCTGCTACTGACGCTCCAGCTCCGGCTTACAGATTTGGCCTAGCAGCCTGGCAGCCTCGCAGCCAACTCCACGAGCCGCAGCAAAAGCAAAAACAGCTGCAGTAGCAGGCAGCACCAGCAGCAGCAAGAGAACGGATTCAGAGATATACCCTCACAGCGAGGGTTTCCACTTAGCAGAAGGATTACCACTTTACATATAACCATTCTTTCTGGCAATAGGATAACACATATCTAAAGGTTTAATTCCCCACTTTTAGGAGTAGACAGACCTTCGATTCAAACTATGATTTGAATCTACTCCGCAAATGTCGAATTCCACTGCCTTTTCATGAGTGAAGGGTATCTATGCTTCTACAACACATGCATCAGCGGCATATGTTGTTTTGGCCATTGCATGTGCATATGGCAGCCAAAAATGGCCATAAAAGCAAACGTTTTCAGCGCATTTTTGTCCGTTTTAGGCAATGTAGTGAATGACAGAGCGGCACGGCGCGACGCGACGCGACGCGACGCGGCGCCACAGATCAGCGACTGCAGTACGCGGATTCGCGGTTGAATGGGTCAGGGGCTGACGTCAGAGACTTATCTGGTCGGTCGGTCGGGCGGATGGCGCGCATTGAGTGGCTAATCAAACTGCAATCGATGCTGATTAAGTTATCAGCGGAGCGAGCTGGAGGAGCAAGAGGGCGCGGAGTAGAGGTCTGATCGTTGCGTGCGATCCGCCATAATGGCCGCTGGCCAGGGCCTGGTCGTGGCATCGAGATGCATTTGACCCAGAAGGTGATGGTGGCCCGGTCTGGTCCGCCTTAAATGGCGGCAGCCGGTCGAGCGACTGCTTTGGACATGGCCGAGATGCGAGAGATGTGGCGATCATATCGGATCTCAGCTGCAGTCGCCGCCGGGCAGTGGACGTGAGCTAGTCCCTGCAGTTCCTTCTCCTGGTATCGAATCATCTCCTGCTGTCCCTATTGCTGTTGCTCTCTTTATCATCACTGCCGTTCGCCGGGTGAGTCATTCCAACGCGATCGTATGGCTGCCTTCCAGTGCTTTCCCCTCCTCACACCTCCCACCATTCCAAGAGTATTTGTTTTATCAATGATTCATACCGCATATGAATATGTGTAGCACTCGCACACACATGCATGCTACATTTCTTGTCCGCCTCACACTCAACAAACACACTCGTACACATTCCAATAAAGAGTGAGAGAGAAAGAGTTTAAATTTGCCAGCGCATGCAAATAACTGTTTTTAATGTTGTTTTTTTTTGCAGTCGGCGAGGCTGGCAAGGCTGCCGAGGAGAGCTTTGAGCTGGCACTTTGAACTTCCACACACACATACACCCACTCAGAGTGAGAGAAATAGATAGAGAGAAACACTCACCAGCCAACTGATCCTCGGTGTAAGCTGCCTGGAAAACCCAAACAAAAGAATGCATTAATTTCCAGCAAATGTCTTTGGAAAATCTATACGCAGTGGCTATATATTGGCCCGATATCAATTACTTGTCGGCCCACTTACCATATTGATTTGTTGGTGGGCTGGCTGGGAAAAACAACACAAAACACGGGATAAGTGTGAAGCAAACGCAGGCAAAAATTTGATGCGACAATTCGCTAGAGCTGCAGATCCCGCGATAACATCTTTCGATATGTGCTGCTGTGGTAACACTTAAGGGTGGGGCAGTTTGAGTGGAGTTGCGGTTTGTGGTTATGAATTTGGACAACAACACATCAACACAAGACGTAACATAATTTACATTTGACAATTTTGTTTTGTTTTTACAACGAAATTTAAGCCAATGACAGTTAACACAAATTTCAGTGTCAGTATCGATGTTGAATTATCGATAGTGTCATCGATGACGAGTGTGACCATATTGCCACGTGCCGCGGATTCAGTTTGTTTTGATCCTCCGAAAGCGTTTTTGAAATCAAATTTATGCTTAAGATTGCGGCCCCGTCATGAGCACGAGCACACAGAAACTGGAGTACGATGCCCGCATGGGCGGCCCGATCACACTGCCCACGCACGTGTCCACCTACCGGTACGCGGCAGGGGCGCTTAACGAGATCAAAGGCCTCATCGCCGAGGCCCTGAATCCCGTCAGCAGCAAACTGATCTTCCAATCTCTGCCCAAGCACATGCGGCGCCGCGCCATGTCCCACCACCCAAAGCGGCTGCCGCGCAAGTACCGGTACGCCCACAAGAATCAGATGAGCAAGGGCGGCAACGACCCGGTCATCCGGAAACGGCCCTCGCGTAAGTACCGGCGCCGGCCTAGTAACCTGCTGAAGGAGTACGTGCGCCGCCAACGGCGCCATCACTGGCTGGAAACGCACATCTGGCATGCGAAGCGCTTCCACATGGTGGACCGATGGGGCTACCGCCTGGCCAATGCCAGCTGCGACAAAACCTACCGCGCCTGCTACCGGGCAAGCGTCCAGCACTGCCTACTTCAGGACATCTCCTATTATACCTGCGTCGAGCTGCAGGGAAGCCTGGATGCATTGCATCAGGGATTCGGCCGCCTGACCAGCCCTGAGTGCGGGTTGAGCGTGACGGCCAAAACTTTCCTCACGGGTCGTCGCGAAGGTAGCGTGGAGCTCTTTTCCGATAGCCAGTATCCTCGCGGGGCTCTCCAGCGTGCTAGCTTCATGTGGCGACCCCTGGAGAAAGGAGCGGAATCCTCACAGGGAACACGCACCCTCTGGCTTTGGCTTCATCCCAGTGCCACCCAGGCGACTGTCGAGCAGCTGCAGCGGGTATTCCAACTGCAGTCCAGGCGGCAACAAATGTTACCCCTGCAGGAAAACTCATCGAAAGAGCAGAAGGAGCCAGATGAGAAGCCGCTGCGTTTCTGGACGCAGACAAAGGCTTTCGAACGACACGCCCACTACTCCAACCCGAATGACAGCCTCCAGATGCTGGTGTTGCGGCAGGAGTTCAACCGCTTTCGCCTAACAGGACCTCAAGCCCAGCGAGTGCTGGCCTCCAGTCTGCGGGCGCATCGGAAGGATCAGCTTGAGGTCCAAGCGGCCCAGGCCGACTACTGCGAGGCCGCCCTCCAACTGCATTCCCCTAGCGAAGTGCTCTCGAACCTCATTATGGGCCTCCACATCGTGGATCCCCGTCTGCAGCGTCCCTGCAAGCGCACTAAGGCGGAATCTCGTGCGGGAGCGTCCCCAGCTGGTAATCTCCTGCTCAGTCAACCCGATTGTCTGTCCTGGAGTCCGCTCTGGCAGCAGGAGGAGAGGGAACGCCTATCCAGGGACATAATGTCCACGCAGGCCTACCAGGAACTGCGCCAGCAGCACGCTGTAGTTCCGGGAGTACCCTGTGGCTTCGAGGACCAGATGCAACCGGTTCCACTGTTGCTGATCCAGCGTCCTGGCTCGCAGAATCCCGAATACAAGCGTCTGGGCTACGGCTGTGGCTGGGACGTGATTGCGCCGGCCAAATACGGCATGGCCCTCTGGCTGACACTCACCATGTGGGGCGCCAGGCCAGGCGGCCTGCGGGAGCTCGATTCGGTGGCCAGGGAGTCTGGCGGCGAGCAGCATCTGCTCGACACTTTGGCGGGTAAGTGGGTGCGCTCAAAGAAGGCACACTATATTCCCCATTTGAATATTCATTTCCAGGAGTGAAGTTGGCATCTGCGGCTGCCGAGGAGCGGCGCGCTCGCTACTTCCGCCTGCCGCCCAACAAACGCACCAATTACCGGAAGCTGGCGGTGGCCAGCCCTTTCAGTGCCCCCTGGAAGCATCTGGTGCGAGACTGGCAGACCACTGCTGCTGCCTCCAGCCCAGACGTTGGATCGTATCATGTGCTGCGACATCGAGAGCTGCTGGAGTCGATCGCCGATTGTCTTCGATTACGCCAGCCTCTACCCGATCAGGTGCCCGACGACTGTCTCATCCAGATCCAGTTACGTCTGAAGGCCCGTGGACATGTGAAGGACAATGCCCTGATATGTTTGCCCTCGGCTGCCGATTACAAGCGACGCTGGCGTCAGATAAGTCGCAACGAGCAGGCGCCCGTCCACATAGAGCCCCCGCAGCCCGATCTCAACGAGCAAACGCGTAAGAAGCTCCGCAGTGACCACAAAACCAAGCTGAAGCGTCTGCGGGCCCGCCGAGTGCGCGAGAAGCGTCGCCTTCAGGAGACGGCCACCAAGCGCGTCCACATCCGTCCGGCCAACACGGCGGCACTGGTCCGAGCCCACCTCCTAGAGATGTGCCGCCTCTGGCTACCCACAAACCCCGCCGAAACGCACAATAGCGTGCGACGCCAGTGCAGCCGCGAGGTCTTCGGCTACGTGACTACGGCCGGCTTCAGCTTCACGGAGGCGACTGTCTGTGCTGTCGGCTATGTGACTCCCGGCGGCCTGCAGCAGTTGCTGCGCAGCCTGAAGGACTCCAAGGGACGCCAACTCCAACCGATGTGCCTGGTGCGTGACCCCGACAGCCGCGACTATCGCTGGGCCACCCTCCAAGTGAATCTGAGTGTGACCGCCCAGACCTTTTGATCCGAGAATTAGCTCATAAGCCCGTGTATTTATAGTTCCTAGCATACATACAGTCGCTCAAAGCCAAAACAATGCAGTGTCAAATAAAAGTTAAATTGGCTGCCATAAAGTTATTACACATTATTTTTCAAAAATTCCAATGACCGATGATAGGTATATACATTAGGTACCAAAACCAATATTTGACCCCTAAATACTGGGTTTTCCCCACCTGTTAGGTCGGATTATGCAAAACAGTAGCCCAATAAGAGGTACCAGCTTGTTTGGTGCAGTCCCTTTTTGGAGACCTGCGAGTCATAAAACCCGGGTTTTTGCAGAATGTAGCTTATTTTTGGTATAAATAGGCTAATCCTTTCTAATGAGATTAGTCTTAATCTGGATCTGGAGTGTGACAAGCCAAAAACAACAATGGGTAAATGGACAACGATGGAGCAAAGGAAACTCGTCTTGGATCACTTCAAAAACGGATTTTCGCAGCGCAAAATAGCTCAAATGGTTAATCTGAGCTCATCAACTATGCAGCACATCATCGAGCGCTTCACCGGCGAAAATCGGAGAGGAAACATGGGCAGAACGGCGCCGAACAAGATTTTCACTGAGCATGAGGAGCGACGAATCATCAAGAAAATTAAGGAAAACCCTAAACTTTCGGCCCCAAAACTTACCCAACTTGTGAAGGACGACGTGGGGAAGGACTGCAGTGTGGAAACTGTGCGCCGGGTTCTGCGCAAAAATGACTTCAATGGCCGAGTACTCCGAAAGAAGCCCTTCATAAGCCTGAAGAACAAAGGGACAAGGTTAACGATCGCAAAAACCAACTTTTACAAGGATTTAGTGTTCTGGAATAACGTAATTTGTGCACACGAGACCAAATTCAACCTTTTTGGGTCGGACGGAAGGAATTTTGTGTCGCGACAGCCAAATACTGAGCTGGATCCCAAACATGTAAAAGCGACAGTCAAGCACGGCGGAGGAAGTGTCATGGTATGGGTATGTATTTTCCGCAGCCGGCGTCGGAGACTTGGCGTTTATTGACTCTACGATGGCTACGAAGCTCACGTACTTCAATATTCTCAAAGAAAATTTGCATCAAAGCTCCGAGAAACTAGCAATCCGACTTGATTTCCGGTTCTACCAGGATAATGACCCGAAACATTCGTCCGGAATAGTGCAGTCCTCGCTTATCTGGAACTGGCCCCACTTGATGATTCCCCCAGCCCAGTCTCCAGACTTAAATGTTATTCAAAATTTGTGGGCTGCGTTGGAGAAAAACACCCAGAATCACAGGATTTCTAGCAAAAACGACCTTAAAAAAGCTCTGCTGGAGAAAGAGCCCGGAAAGCACTCGGAAGCTGGTCTCTTCCATGAATAGTAGGTTAAAAGCCGTAAAAAAGGTTAAGGGATTAAATACTAAGTATTAAAATACCTGTTAAACCTTTTATTAGACTAATATTAAACTGGTTTGTGGCTGCATGGTTTTAGCTCGGACTAGTATTTAAGACATATTTTTATTTATTCTTTTATTGTTAAAACTGAGCAATATTAAATCAACAAATAAAGTTTCTTTTTTAAATGTGATAAAACATACAACAAATTGGCGTTTAAACATTTTTTGTTTTTGCTCTAGTTTAAAATCTGTACCACCTTGAACTTTTTATTTGACACTGCATAGTTTTGGCTTTGAGCCACTGTACATATGTATATCCGAGATGTACCAAACAGATGATGGATGATCTTAGCAGATGATTGACCCGATTTGTGGCTGCCTTTGGCTTGGTTTAATGTGTGCGTAGCAAAAACAATTCTTCGTTAACTCAAGACTAAAATCGCCACTTGTCGCCCCAAAATGTGAAAAAATCTATGGAAATGGAAATTTTAGTTGCCAAAAATCTTCAGAAAGAAAAGAAACGAGTGCTAATGAGCAGAGCAACTGGGACGAGAAAAGGACCAGAACGAGAGCTTGGAATGAGCGAGTTGTAAGCCACCCAAAGCTGTGATCTTATTGGATTTGCCATGTCCATCCTGCAGGTGTATCGGAATTCGGTGAAAATAAAACGCATTTGGAAATTTGTTGTACATATTTAATACTAATTTTTATTCAATTTAAAATTACTTGTATGTCATTCTTGCTTCGTTTACCATCATCCACCTCCGCATCCAACTTGTTTTTAATTCAATTTGTATCTTTGTATTCGTTATGCAATGTATTCAATCGAGTTAAGGAGTGAGTGAGTGTATGAGTGAATGTGTCTGTGGGTGGAAATGTAAGTGTTGTGAATACGATGGAATGTGTTTGTGTATGTGTGTGGGCTTCGAAACATTTCGAAATGTATTTGAGCTTGGAAATGGTTTAATTTAGTTTTCCTTTTCGCTTTCGATTTTTTGTTCATCTTCAATATCGTTTCTAAAATGCGACAATGATTAAAAAATTGCTTACAATTCTTTATGAGGGGGAGGGGGTATGGGGTTGGCTGTATCATATATTATACGAGTGTGTATTCATCGTTTTATTCTGTCTAATTGTTGAATTATTTGATTTCGATTTGGTTTGGTTTGGTTATGGGAAAATGTAACTTGAATTTTCGCTTAATGTTGGGCTTTCTCTTTATATATAAGTGTATATATATATATATATTGTATATTTATCAGTTATTGAAATTGTCTATATACTGCTTATGTATACATATGTACTCTATATATACTTATATGGTTGTTCGTGGTGTGTTTTTCGTTACTTTGGGAAGTTTTATAGCTGTCTTGCTTTTGGTGTTTTCTCTTGTTCTTGTTGTTGTGGTTGTTGTTGTGCGTTAAGTTGCGTTTTCTTTTCGAATTTGTGTATGTTTCTCTTTCATTGATTTCTGCCCCATCGATTATCGATATCATCCATCCCATCTCTGGCCCAAAATGCTGTCCAAGAATGCTGACTGGTCTGTCTGGTTCCCTTAGATACAGATACATAATTCCATTATGTAAACTTTCACTTATAATTATACAACTTAGTTGAAACATTTAATAAATATTTCGGTCTTTGGCTGTGATCCGTTTTTGTTTTATTCACTTCACTTTGTTGTTGTTTCTTGTATGACATAAAATATGATTCGATCTTATGTTTAACTAAATTTTAAAGAAAAAACAATTAGCTTTATATTTATATATATATAATATATATGTATGTATGTATACATATATAGTATGTGTGATGCATTCAATTACAATTACTAAGAGCCTACACAAGTACAAGTTTCAAACTGAATTTGATTCGCAAACTTTGAATATATTCATGTTCTTCTTTATATGGCTTTCTGTCTGTCTGTCTGTGTGTGACTGTGAGAGTGTGTGTGTGTCTATGGAGTATCTGTGTGCTGAACTACTTATGATTTTTTCGATTTTGACTTTATCTATTACGAGAGTATTGTATATTGTATACGTATGCTTTTTGCTTTGATCGTTCGACCACATTTTACTCATTTTCTTTGACCTCTGAATTTCCTTTAAGTTTGAAACATACACATATACATATATATATATATATATATATATATATATACCTTTTTTGTTTTATTTGGATTGTATATAGAATCGTATATATGTATATGGCCCTAATCAGGAAATACAAATACACACACATACATATAGAATACATTTATATCGTTAGAGCGTGTTTAACATGTATTTGCTATGTATAAACTTGTTGTAGATTCATGTACTCGCGTGGATCACTTGACGGGCAGTGTGTTCCTCCTCCTCCTCCTTCTTCAACTCCACCGGCGACAAGTTCTTTCAAAATTCAACTCTCAAATTCATTTCTTTTTGCTCTTTTCTCTTCATTTTCCCCTCAATTTATGTCCTTCTCTTTGGTCTTTAGCAAACTCTTTCGTTTTCTTTACTTTTTTTTCAAGTTTCAGCTGTTTTTTTTTTGGGGGGGATAGTGATAGATGGGATAGGTGGACAGGGCTTTCATGGGATGGGAAGGGGGTTCTTTTTTGGGTATGGTGTCTTGTCCTGCGCTTCGTCTTCGTGTGTATAAAACGTTGAAATACTTTGAATTTGGTGGGTTAGTATACATATATTTATAGATATACGTGGCAATATATCTTTCAAAATGTCATCTTAACTTGTAGATTGTGTTTCAAATTGTGTTTCCCTTCCTTTTCTTTTCTTTTCTTTTCTTTCTTTTTGGGTTTTCATTGATCTTTTCTTTCTTTGTTTCATAAATGCGGGGATAGTAGTCGTATTCGTAAATCGTTTACATTCTTTGGGTACTTTCTTGCCTTCATCTTCTGTTCTACGTTTACATTCACTTTCTTTTCCTCTGTGTTTTCTGTATTCTCTTTAGATTCTTGGCGAAAAGGCTCGCTTCGATCCTATGCTATAACATACATACAATATTCTTTTTTTTCAATTATTGTTAGTATTATGTTTATCGTTAATTATGCTTTCTTTTGTTGCTTTTTGGTTTTCGTTTAACATCACTACTAATAATCAAAAAATGGACATTTATAAACTTTTATATAATGTATATTAAAAATGTGTTTTGTTCATTTTTTCTTTTTTTTTAATTTCATTTTTGGCCTCAGAATGCCACAATTCATTTGGTTTTTTATTTTTTGGTTTTCTTTAGTTGTTAGTTTTTGTTGGTTTTTCTTTTCTGTTTGTTTTTGGTGCCATGAAGTTGTTGCAACGCCATTCGTGTTTCGCTTAAATTCTTACAAAAGTTTTTGCGACCCGAAACTGAAATGCAGCTGAAAATGCACGAAAATATAATTAATATACAAAAACTCATAAATTTTTGCAGAAAAAAATGAGAGAAGAAAATGTGATTGAAATGCATGAAGAGAACAAAATTATAGTATTCATCACAGTTTTGTTGTTGTTCGGCTGATTTTTTGTTTTAGTTTTTGTTTTGGTAAAAATTGAAAATGAAATGTGTTACATTTCCGTTTCCGGTTGGCTGCCTTTCTTCATGGCATGTTGTTTTGTCTGTCTGTCCGTCTGTTTGTCTGTGTGTGTTTGTATGTATGTGTAGGGGGTCGTTCCACTCCCAGTAGGGATATTCCTTACCTACTCATTGAGCAAACTCGAAAAGTAAACAACCATTTTGTAGAATAATTCACTTCTTATTCGATATATGAATTTTAATTGGTTTTTTTATGTTTCTTTTTTTTTTGTTTTTTGGATAATGATAAAACAATTATAAAATTAATATTATCTTGATATTGTATTGCAGCGTGTTAAAGAAATTAATTAATAATTTAATATTCAACTGAGATTAAACGTATTCGTGTGCCATGTGATTCTGGGAAGTGGGTATGGGGTGTAGGGTGTAGGTTCTGTAAACACTATGACTTAGTTCTGTAGATTCCGTAAGATATTCCCATGATTAACAAACTAAAAAATAAGAAAAGCAAATGGAGAAAGCATTAGGCGATTAGGCGACCGACTGTCATCATCATTCCGCAAATAGGGTTGCATATGCCCACTATCGTATCGTTTTTCGATCGTTCGATATCGATATCGTATTTTCGATTCATTTCAATTTTCGCATTGGTTTCGCTTTTGCTTTAGTTTTAACCTATTTCGTATTCGTAAACTAAAAACATAAACGATAAACAAAAAAAGTATATAATAAATATAATTATATGCGGTAGGTTTTCTTTTTGCATAATGTTTTAATACGTAATTAGAAACTAACTTTTTTCACTTGATTTCTGTTTGCGTTTTGGTTTTGGGTTCGCTACATTTTGGTTTTTTTGGTGCATTTTCATAACTCCCTCGACATCCAGCGGACTGGGGGGGACTGCATCCTGCGTACCTCTCAGCCTCTCTGCTTACTCCAGGCGTGCCTTGTAGGTGGTCTTCCAGATCTCGGCGAGTGTCACGGCACTGTGGAACCGATGAAAGATGCACAGCGGCAGTGTAATGCGCTGGATGATGGACCAGGGCACGAAGCCATAGAAATCAAGCTGAACCTGTTGATTCAAGATCAGATCCATTGGGATATTAGTTAGTAAATGGAAACACTAATTCTATGATAATAACGATTAGTAAGCCAACTCAAACAACATGCAAGAGGACAACACAGAAGCTCAAGTCATTCGCTTTCGTGGAAATGTGATACCAAAGCATCGAATAGAAGGTACACCGATAAGAGCCCTGAATGAACACACAGCAAAAATTTCGAACGTCTAGAGCGATTCGAAATGGTGTGGATTCATGCCGGACATGCATCTAATCTAGTACCTTTTTCTTGAATACAGAAACATGCAAAGACCATATGAGCACATGAACACACTTATGTACATTGGGAGATGATATTGAGTTAAACATTAATTAGAATAGAACGTATAGAACGGAACGATTTGAGAACGAGAGCTTTAATCGTTTTACTTAACTCAGTCTCGCTTACGTACATATCTACTTACAGGATTGGCGAATACTTTTTGAGCTTCGAATGTGTAGATGGCGAACATGGCCACATTGCAGATGAGTAGGAAGGTGACGATCTGGCGGCCGGGCTTGCTGCGATCGTGCTCCGGCAAGTGGACGCGACGCCGCGATACATCAGCGATGAAGAGCAGCTGCAAGATCACCTGGAAGACGGCCACACCGCCGGTGGTCGTCACCAGGAGGCTGGGCTCGCTCTCCAGCACCTTGAGACTGCCGGCAATGATGCTGAACACGGAGTATGTGAAGAGGCCGAAGGCCGAGATGCGCAACAAGATGTCGTTCAGATTGGATTGCTCTTCGCAGCGGAACTTAAGATTCTTTACCCTGTGAAAGGAGAGAAGAGTGTCGTTAGTGGGGATCGAAAATAATGTGGAGGAATGTATATGTATATTCTAGATGAGGAATATGGAGAACCAGACCTGATGAAGCCCACTATGATGGCCAGTATGGCGAAGGCCATGAGGATGCAGTGACTGGCATCGGCCAGGTAAATGGCCAACAGCGAGAACTGCTGATGACGCACCAAGACGAAGAAGAGTATCAGGCAAATGAGGGCGCCGACCAACAGCAGCAGACCAAAGAACAGTCCCTTCGACGAGCCAACGCAGTCGACGCGACCGGAGCGTGCCTGCTGCGCCATGGCGACGGCACGACGTGATAGCATCACTTCCAGACGGTGCTCCAGATCCTCGTCGTTCATCCGTCCCGGATAGCGGCCGATGTGCTTCCACATGACATACAAAACCACCGCACCGATCAGCGAATACTCAATGATGAACGGATACAGATACGGCGCCGAGTCGTACACAATGGTCCCCATAATATCGATGCGCCCGCAGGCGGTGGAGTTGAGTGTGCCAATGTTGGAAGACAGCGCCGCCGGGTAGATGCTGTCCAGGCTCTCCAGATTCTCAAAGGCCACCAGGCCACCGCTGGAATCGTCGTGCGATATGTCCGAATAGGTCTGGAAGCTGTTCTCCATTCCGGGTCCGAACAGGTTGTTCATAATGTTAACCGGGCCCTCTGTGCTGGCGGCTCCGATGCTGGTGCTGGGCGTGGATGCGGCAAAGCTGTTGAAGAACGAGGAGACGCTGCCAGTGGCAGCAGCGGGCAACGCCGAGGAGGCGGACCCATCGACTGGCGTCAGACTCGGGGCAGCGCTGGATAGGAGTCGCTGGAGGCCGCTGAAGGTCGATTCGCTGGTCGTGCTGCTGATGGCGTCCGTTGCAGTGCTGCCGGCGGAAATGGGTATGGCGGTGGTGGTGGTCAATGGGCTGGTGGTGGTGGTAGTGGTGGTGCCGAAGGTGGTGGTGGTGCTGGCAATGGTGCTGGGGCTGCCGCCCGTTGTGGTGGCTGCTGTGGTGGCACTTGTGATAAACTTCTTCAGCTTGCGGGCCATAGTAGTGCTGTGCCAGTGATAGCCGGCCGTTGTGTACGGTGCCCGAGTGGTGGTGCTGCTGACGATGCTGTTCGCTGTGCTGGCCACATCCCCGCCCATGCCCAGGCTCTTCGAGATGCCATCGACGGTGTTGCGCACCAGCTTGGACAGCACGTTGTCGCTCTTGTAGACATCCTTCGGCAGCAGATCCTCCCCGTCCAGCACCTCGAACTCGCTGTTCGGCCCGGCATGGGTGCGTAGCACGGTACCGGCGTGCCGCAGTGCATGCTGCCGCACTGAGTGAGCTATGGACGAGGCCTCCGGATCGGCTTCGTTCTTCTGGTGCCAGATGGTGATCTCCAGAAGTGACTCCTTCACCAGCGTCCGGATCCACACGCAAATGTTGGTGGCCACCACATGCATCAGCCCGAAGCGGGCAATCACCTTGAATCGGTGGATGTTCAGCTGCAAGTTCAGACAGAGATGAAGAGACGGAGAAAACAGAGAGAGAGAGAGAGAGAGCAATGCCCGAGTTGGGCGCTTGAGTACGACTGAGAGTCTTGGATACCGCTGGGTTGCAGGTACATTGATTACGTAGATTACAGGCAAAATTCGGCCTCGGTCGAACCGAACCGTATCCCCGACTACCCCTGCAGATGTTCCTAGAGGGTATCCAATTATTGTTTTCTTCAAGTTTATTAACGATATACTCGATATATACATGATATACTCGTTGGCTCTCGAGACGCTTGAGACGCTTCGACACGTTTCGAAATGCTCACGCAGAAGATTCGTGATGTTTGAATTGTTGGATCTGATTTTTTAAATGATTCAAGATGATTTAGAGGATGTGCATCTTTGGATCTTAATATTTTAATCCTTGGGGAATCTACAGCGTAAATCGTGATTATCAATGCTACATTCGATGCGGAATTTTAGTTTACATAAACTGATTTAATCTTGGCTTCATTAGAAACGCTCAAGCAAATTCGAAACGCTCGAAATACTCGTATTCCGAATGTTCCCATGAGCCTAGGCATGGGCATGAGCTGTGGATTATCTAAACAGATCAACTACCTAGTAGTACATAAATCTTTGTTTTTAGAAACTTAATACTCTGCAAGGGCTAGTCGGTGGAGGTGGGGCAACTAAACAAAAACCAAACTGCCACATCAGACATGAATCGATCCCTTATATGTAGATAGATACGAGTATTGTAAGTTATAGAGAGATATTGTAAGCTAATGGTTATCATATACGAGTATCGGTAACATAGTATCATAGACATATGTAGGATGTATGTTTTTTTGTATATGCGGTATACAGTGTGAGAAATGAGCGTAGAGTAGGGAGTAGTAGAGAGTACAGTAGAGTAGAGTAGAGTAGAGTAGAAAATGATTTGCTATATCGTACCTGAAATGGTGGCCTAGTCTGCGATCGCGCGAATTGTGGGGCGGTTGTTGTGGGATTATGTACACAAAATGGTTTCATTAAATAACTACTTAGCAAATTTCGACAAAAATTTATTTAAAAAACAATGAATGCATTGATGGATGGATTAAATGAATGTTTGATGAATGTTTTGATGGATGGATGGATTGAGGGTTTGAAATGCGTTGTCGTGTTGTTGTGGTGGTGGAATGGTGTGATAGTTATGATAGATGATGGATGATCGATTCGACCCCAGCCGAATAGCACTGGACTGTGGTGGAGTGTGGCTGCCACTTGTTGTGGTGGCATTACGTTCGAGCCAGAGACAGAGACGTACATAGATAGAGAGAAGCATGGCAAGCGAATAGATGATGTGAATAGCGGTTGTGGTACGAGTGGAGTATGATATATGGGTGCGAATGTTGCGGTTGCAGTGGCAGTTGCAGTGGCAGATGCGCGAATGCATGAATGAAAACTCAACTGAAACTCAACTCAATTGCATAACTGCCAATTATCACGCCAGATACAGATACAGATATAGCGATGCAGCGATATAGCGCGTTTCACACAGATACAAAGTGAGGGTGAGATACCGAGTCGACCGTAACCGTTACCGTAACCGTAATCGAATTCCTAATGTTTGATCCTAAACCCCGAAACCGAGTACTCGAACCCGAACCCGAACCCGAATCCGAACTCTAGAGAGAGGTGGCAGATGGAAGACTAACCTCGAACTTTTTTTGGAAGCCTTGGGGATGTGGTTTCGTGTACTTATTCTTTGTTTAACATTTAACATACGATTACAGAATAGCCGTAGATAATAATAGTAGTAGCAGTAGGTAGTAGTAGAAGGTAGTAATAGTGGGAGTAGTCATACGCTTACAGTGTTCTGTTGTTTAGGTTTTTTTAACATTAGACACTGAGAGTGATGACATCGACACTTACCCGTGCATTCATGAATATAAAGTACATTTGCATGAAGGTGAAAATCATCTGCAGCAGTGGATTAACACCGATCAGAATGTGGTGGCAGGGCGAATCGAAGGGTATCTCAAAGAACGATCCAAACTCCAGTCCAATGTAGATCATGGCGCCCAGACCGAATGCTGCACAGAACACAGAACACCGAAAACCCCGACCCCCAAAATCAGATCCATGGAACACATTTTGCCATCTATTTTGTTATCCCTCTTACCAATGGCTCCCACTCGCAGAAAGAAGCTGCCGTGCGTCGGATCGCTATGAGTGGTTTTCCTCTTGCGCACATTCTTCGGGGTAACGGCTACCTCGGCATCCACGGGTGCTTCCTGCGTAGAGAGAGAGAGAGAAAAATAGAGATTCAATGCCATAGGAAATTCGCATACGACCCATAATTGATGCGGCCTCACAGTATAATTAACACAACAAGAGCTATGGGGGCGCGAACAGTGAATATCTATTGAATGGTTACCCATGGAAATGCATCTATGGCGCACTTTTGTTGAGGTTCATCATTGAATCAAATAGTTTATGTCTTTGATTCCCACGTGAGATCAGTAAATATAGATTGAACAGAAAGCTAATGGCTAAAAAAACCAAGTTGAAGATCATTGAAGATCAATTGAATGATTGGCAAGTGTTTTAAAAGGAACAAAAAAAGATTCAAAAATATCAGGGAAGCATAGATGGACTTCTTATCTAAAATGATTTAAATCTTAAATGCTGGAGAGATTCATCGAATGTAAAAGCAACTCCTGAAGACCATCTATAATGATTACACATACACATACGAGTATTGTATAGAACGTTCTCTTGTCGGTTTACCTGATATGCGGCGCCTTTGACAGCTGCTTTGCCAGAGTCCTTGGAGCCCTTCGCTTCCTTCGAATCGGCTGGATCGGCATTCTTGGCTTTCTTCGATTTCTTCTCCTTGGGTTGGGGTTTCGGCTTGCTGCCATTGCCGTTGCCATTGCCGCCATTGCAGCAAGAGCTCTCTGATGGTGCACACACAGGTATCACAGTATCAGTATCAATATCACCCCGCCATTCGCATTCGCATTCGAACTTCGACTGTATATGTAGTACTTACCCTGCAGCAGGAAACAGAATACGTAGAGGAGGAAGAGTATGCTGACGCCGTACAGATACGTGAAGAATGTCTCGTAGTAGAGCACTGGCAGGCGGTGTGTGGTCACATCGCTGATCACGTATGCAATGCATACGACGATCAGGAGGATGGCGTACACCAGACTGGTCACGATGAATAGCGATGTCCTGTATGGGGAGGGATGGGAAAGGAGTCAAGTCATTAGTTCATGGCTTTAGAAATTTGATCAAAATATGGGTAGGCGGGTGCTTATACGTGTGTGTGTGTGTGTGCTGTTATTAGTGTGTGTGTGTGTATGTCTGTATGGGAAGTGTGTCAAGATCTGGTTGCAACTCCCCCTCCGAGTTGACCCACTATCCCGGATTTAGTAAGTGCGAAAGTGTCTCAATCTCCTACTTTGGTATAACTGTGTTGTACTTTCGTGAGTGGTTGTCTGTGTGTGGGTGTGTATGTGTGTGCGTGTATCTGTGTATGCGTGTATCTGTGTGACTGACATGCAACTACATGCATACTCTCAAAGAGCATCTCAAGTGCAGCCGCCCCTCTCTCTCTCTCTCTCTGCCTCTCTCTCTCTTGACAGCTCGAGAGCATAACAGCCGCCGTGTATTAGCCCTAATATGATATTTGATTAACCCTCTACTCCTTGCACAGTGGGCTCCATCCATACAATTCTGAGGCAACCCACTGTGTGCGTTTGCGTGTGTGTTGCAGCCAGTTCTTTTTTGTGACCCAGTTAGCGGCATCAACGACTTGGCTGCAGCTTAAAATACACACAAAGCGTGTGCTCCCCCCGCCCCCTGCTTAGGCAGTCACTCATTTGCATGCACCCCCTCTGTGCACAATGGTGGTGGTGGAGCCTGCAGGGAAGGGGAGCCTAAGCTCCGGAATCAAAACTGAAGGGGGTGCCTATTGAACCTACATAATAGAGGTCATATGTATGTACAGAAGAGAAACTGAATCGAAACGGATATGGAATAATGGAATTACTTGATTAATTAATGCAAGATCTTAGGCAGAAACTAATTTATCGTATAGATTGTCCTTTTACAGATAGAAGAAGGTATTCAGGCGGATACATAATATATTTTTTATATGCAAATTATATCTGTAGTTTTCACATACAAATTGAATGTAGTAAATGCTGTGTCTTCGCGTCAAAAATAAAAGAGATGGTTCCTTAACATTCACATCTCTTTTCTCAATTTCTGGTCTCTATAGTCGTATCCCATAATCATACATTTCTTCAAGGATTATTCCACAATCCACTGTGTAAACATATAAGATGTAAGGACTATGGAAACACGAGGGAACAATGGAACATTCGTTTTTTGTACGGATGGGCTTTGGGTGGGATATGGATATGGTTATCATCAGAGGTATCATATTACCATAGTTCGATTGGTCCCGTTATTGGATTTGTTTGATATGTGCCCTGTACCGTTATTTTCGCTGGCATAAAACTGTGTTTATTTGGATTTGGCTTGAACGTGTAGCAAACCCTATAAGATTTAAGATATTCAGATATTTCTGGTTCTGCGTGTGGGTGGGGTGGGGTGGGGTGGGGTCGGGCACGCTGGGGTTTTGGTTTTACATAGCTGCTGCTGCTGCTGCTGCGGTGGGGGTTTTAGGTGGAGCAAGGTGGCTAATCTTTCGGGCAGGGCGGGGGCAGGGTGCATGAAAGAGAGACAGTGGGGTCCTACGGTGGCTTTGTTGCGGGGAGGGGTTGCACTTGGGCCATAGCATACTTGTGTGGTATACAATGTTTGGTCGGTGTGTGTATCTGTGTGTTTCAAGTGGGTTCCCACAATCCACTATCCCTAATGCCCACTCCCACACTGATGATGATCGCCCCCTACTGGATGGATGGATGGATGGATGGGTTCGGTTCTCGCACCTTTGCAACGGCTGCGGCATGACATTCTTGAGCTCCATTTCCTTGTTGGCCGCATTGTTCTTCTCGGCACTGTCGGTGCTGCCAGCGGTGTGGGAGCGGGAGACCGGCAGTGTGGCCATATTGTCTCCGCCCTCCACATCGACGGTAGCGACCTTCACTTCACCGCCGCCCATGGTTTCCGTTTCCGTTTCGGCCTCCGTTGTGCTGGCTTTTCTATTCGGCTGCTAGATAACCGACGATTTCTAGTTTTCTCGATTTATCGATTGCTCGATAGACTCGATAGGGTTCTCGATAGTTTTCTTCCTTTTTCTTTCACTTGTAATTTCTTGTCACTGTTTTTTGTACGGTTTTCGCTTTCTATTCTCTTTTGCAACTCTAAATCGAAACGAAACAATTTGCAGAACGATTTTCGCGGGGGGGGGGGGGGTTAATTTGGTTTTTGTTGGTTTTGTTGTTTCTTGCTGTTGCTGTTGCTTTTCCACAGAAATATGCAACAGAATTTTTCGAGCTAGCTCTCTCTTTCCCTCCACTCAACCAGGCACGCACACTCCCACTCCCAGTCCCAGTCCCCTCTCTCTTTCTTTCTCTGGCTTTCTCTAGCCATCCCTTACTGCTGCTGCTGCTGCTCCTGTTCTCACTCTCTCCCTCTCTGTCTTTTTGATTTCTTGGTTTTTTTGTGGAACGCATTTGAAATGCATTTGACAAATGGGCAAATGAGGCGTGGCCTCAAGCCGCGCTTTCTGTTTTGGACTGCATCCCGGGAAGCCGACGACCTACTGACCTCTCTCTCTCTGTCTCTTACTCTCTCTTTCTCTCTCGTTCTCTCTCTGTATCCCACAGCCACAGTCCCCGGGTAAACAACTGTGATTTCAACCCTCGCATTCGCATTCCGGGCGGGGAAAGTGTATCCCAAACGAACGGAGAGTGGAGTCCTTCGGCTGCGTGTGTATGCATTGGATCGGCTATATATATGCACATATATATACATATATCCTCATTCTGGTATATAGCTCCTCTTGAATCTTGAGAGCTCTTTCTCTCTCACTCTCTCGGTGTCTCTCTCTCTCTCTCTTTCTCTCTCTCTTGTCTGTATAATAAGCTGTGTATTAGTGCCCGGTGCCCCATCAAAGGTTTCTGATTTCTGGTTTCTGTTTTCTGGAGGACCCACAGTAAATTGCAAGCTTTTGGATGAAAAAAAAACGCCACTTCATCGTACGGATGGTATATATGGGTAGACACTGGACAAATATCTTCTGCAAATTGTTTCAGTTTTGAGCCAGGCAAAAATCTCTTTGAAGTAAAAGTTGGATGGATATAAGCCATATACATTTCACTTCACTTTCGGACACATTTTTTCGCACACTTTAATGGTAATTTTCACCAAAACAAAATAAATAGAATGTGCATGGAAATGCTCTGTTCTTTGATGGGTTTGATTCCCTCTGCCAGACTGGTGCTGCTCCTTATCTCGAGGCTTTACCTTGCGAACGTTCCACACAAAACACGTCCAAGAACCTCTACTATCCAACTACAACTGAAAAGGCTCGTCGAGGCCTCGTCTCACCAGAGGTCCAGCAGCATCCAGCAGAATCCAGCATCAGCATCAGCAGCAGCAGTAACCGCCCTCAGAGTGCGCCGAATCTCTCTCTCTCTCTCTCCCTCTCTCTTTGCTTCAGAATACTCCTCTCCGAAGGATACTTCAGAGCTGGGATGCTGCTGCTGCTACTGCTGGTGCCTGCTGCCTTCTGCCTGGTGCCTGCTGCCTGTAGGGGAAATTTCGGTAGAGTATGCCCGAAAGTAGGACACATTCTATGTTTTATTTCGTTTTGTTTTCAGAGGCGATATTGATATAGAAGTAAGCACTTGATTTCCTTGATTGAAATGTTTTCACCCCGGTCATTCATCCATCCATCCATCGAGTTAGTCTATCCTCTGACTATCCTCCGCCTATCTCTTAATTGAGTACTGAATCGGTGGGCAGGCCAGTGGGAGACTCTTTGTTTAGCTTCCATCACAACTGAAGCAATCGCAGCTTCAGTTACAGTTACAGGCTCCTGCGGCAGCTAGACAGGCACTCGGGCACCCGTGGGGTGCCCCCCATGTAAATGGGTCACTAGCAACCCAGGGGTTGAGGTTGACATGCCAATCAATGGACGCCTGACTGGCTCCAGGATGCTGGATGCAGGATGCAGGCATCACATGGCAGCAGGCATCAAGAATGGGAAGAGGGTAGGGGTGGGGCAGCCGTCAGTCATCGAAAAGCAACAGCCCAAAACTCAATTACGGCTGCTTTTACTACCAGCTACTCCATGGAATGGCACGGCTCTTACATACAACCATCCACAGTGCCACAGAGCCGGAACAACCCCAGAACATTGAGCAGGCACGCGGTCTGTTCTGCCGGGCACAGTGGATGATGTGGCTGAAAATCTTCTTACTATTTAATGGGGAGATAAATCCCATTCGGTAATAAAAAATAACTAGTACTATGATTGCGAGTGCTGATTATTTGTAGATTTTCATCGGGGGCTTAATTTTCGATTGGTACATTAAAGATTTAATCTGATTTGTACAGTGCATTTGGTGAAGTTCAATTTGAATAGAAATTCTTGTTTGGTCTGCTTTGTCCATGTCGTACTAAATATGTAAATCAGTTTCACTAAACATTTTTCCGAGGAATCTTAACTGATATCCATACTAGTATTAACATCAAACGAATTGGTTCTTTGGGAATTGTTTTTTGCGATTCGTTGGCTTTGTGCGCCTCATCAGACCCTCATGGTTCAGCTTCCTGTCCGTTGCGACTTCCACCCAATGCTCCCACCTGAATCCGTGCGCGCCCCATCGTGCGCAGCGGCAGAGGAGAGCAGCGCGTCAGCAGCGAGTGTCTGTGGCGGTGGCAGCGCAGCAGCAGCAGCAGCATGTAGCAGAGAGCTTACGATATAGTAAAGCCGACGACGACGCGTCGTCATACTGTCTGATCCATTCGTTTCCGTGGCAGTCGCGTTTCGTCGTCCTTTTCGTCTGGCTTTCGGTTATATCGTAAGTCTAGCGCTCGCTCCCTTTTGTGCCGCCCATTCGCCTGGCCGCCTGTCTGTTGCGGCCTCCGCTTTGTGCGCATTTCACAACAAGCAAAATGTTTCGGATTCTGTTTTGGTTGCGCATTCGCTAGGTTGCCGCCCCCCGGCAGGAATCTGTACGCTTCCAGGACTCCGAACAACCGTTCTCGACTCCCGTATGCCGTATGCCATGCCGCAGCCATTGACTGCAGTGTGTATGCCCCATGCCCCGTGGGTCGTGGTCCGTGCCCGTGTTGTGGCAAAGCAAAGGGGTTGCAGCCGTGGAATCACAGGAGTGGAAAAAAATGACTACTCGGATAAGGATTTGCGTCGCAACTCCAATACTGCGTCGTAGTTGTGCCTGGAGTGCCAGACAGACACGAGGCATGGGGCATGAGGCATGAGCCGCACCCTGATCCCAGCCAGAGGAGGATGCATGACCCAAATGCCTGCCACACTCACTAATCCCGCGAGCAACGTGAACAAATAAGAAAAAACCCAATCGATGAGAGCCGACGCCTTGTGGGAACATCTGCAATCATCTAAAGGAGTCCTTGATGACCACGCTTATGGCTGGCACATGCCACAAAATTCCACATCATGGCCTATAGTGATCTATGACTTATTTCAGGATAAATAAATTCCAAAAGAACTATTGACAGTATAGATGAGGTTGCTGGAAGAAGTTTCGGCAGAATCTGAATACGTTCCTATTCAAAGCACTATCTAATATGTTATTATAAAATCTGGAAAAATTCATTAAAGGAGACATTATTCCTATAATTAAATTTCTAAAATACCTACGAACGCATTTAATATCTCATACTCTACAAAGACCCTCCCAAAGCTAAGAATAAATACACTAGAACTTAAGAACTTAGCGACTCTGGTGAGCGTACTAGTATATTCCTGAAATCAAAGAGCATTTTCGCAGTGTAAGTTAGTTTCAAATTTCGACAAGCAGGTCCTGATTAAGCACATATTATTACAGTCCTTAGACTACTTAGAACCCTGTAAAGATCTTTAATTATCCCAGGATTGTTTTGAAAGCCAATTTGGATCAATGGAAGGGCAGCTCCTCACCCTCTTGGCTGTATGGCTATAATTACTGTGGCGGCCTTTCATCTGCCACCCCTTTTGAGGGCATTAAAGAAGGGTTGTGTTTTCCTCTTGCCTAATTATATTTTTAGCTTATAAACAGATGAGAGGTCTTTATCAGAAGGTCTGAAGTTATTATTTATAAAACAAAAAGCAGTGAAGTCACACGAGTGCGAGTATTGGGGGTTGCACCCAAACCTTGTGCCTAATCGGGTGATAATTACCGTGCAAGGCTATAGCCTAGCCAGGGGAACAGAGGCAGCTAGGCAGCCTTCCACAAATAGATTCGAGTCGAATCAATAAGTTACAACTTGGAAAAGCCATGTTCTGGAGAGTCTGGAGAGTGCCTCTTGGACCTATGCCAAGCGTCGATAAGTAGTCTTCCTGTCGCGCCCTGTCCCTCCTGTCCTGTCTTTGGCTGCTCTTCACGAATGTAAGTCATTCGTACAATGACACTTTATGCCAGAGACAAAGACGGGAGGCTCCTATCTCCGTTCCAGCCTTGTCAGGTTGTCGTTCATGCCGCAGTGCCAGCGCCCGAGCCAGCGCCAGCGCCAGCGTCAGAGCCACCCCAGCCCAGCCGAGTGGAATGCTCTGTCGGTTTGTCAAGTTGCGTAATTTGTTTGCAACTTCTCTTATTCTCCCATTCGAACGTTACCGCCCACCTCCCCCACCCAGTACATTGTGTAAGCGATTTTCCTACTTATTTGTTAAATAGGAGCGGCGGCAACAATGCCACAGCATCGGGAATGTAAGGCAATGTGCCTCTGCTTGGGCTTGGGCTTGGGCTGTGTCCTTAGTTCATTGACATTATAATCCGCAGGATGCCAAAAAGAAGTACAATAAAAGCTGCATAAATTCGGGGCTTAGACTCTACAGCGGATATAAGCGGATATTCCCCCTTGGATGGATCGAGATCTGGGGTTAGATGTTTTTTTGGTGCACTACTGGAGAAGCCATCACGCAAGATGCAGGTGAAAGATCTACTAAGAACGTAGTGAGTGAGAGGCTAAGCCAAAGATTCTTGGGGTCGGGATGTTAGTGGGGATAGAGTCAAACGGTTATAAGAAGGAACTATCTATTGTATATATGTATTAAATATATATATATGTATATATAAAGGAATTTGATTTTCATATGAATAATACCAAATCTGACCTTGGCTGTGGGCGCGTCAGAACCGGTTGATGTATGCCGCTGTAACGGTTTCTTACTTTGATTAATTTGAAAATTTTGTACGATTTACGGTTTAGAGAAGGATTTCAAAAACACTACACTACGATATCTAAGGATCATAGACTAGATACATAGAGAAAGTTCTCACAGATCGAGAGAGGAACAGACAGAGAATGAATGGATGATGGAATGGACACTCAGTCCTTGTTTATAGCGGCTGGAACTTTTGGAAAAGGAACGCGAGGAAACGAATGGAATGAAAGCGTAGTACAGTTTCGGGTGGAGATGTTAAACGGAAATGGAACACAAAACACGTAGAGTGACGACAAGGGGGGGGATCATGTGATGCATGTGACCATGGTACCATGGAACGCACTTACTTTGCATTTTTCGGTCTTCGGGCATCGATCGGGAAGTCATCGTCGAAATCCAAATTGAAGTCCTCGCCCAGATCATGTGGCACTAGCGGTGTGCGCTGATGTGCAGGACTCGTGTGATAACCGTCTCCCTGTAGCTGTTTCAATCGGTATTAAGTAAAATCGTAAGTTAATCTCTCGTCTCTGCATTGAAGTTGTTAGCTTTTTTTACAACAATAAATTGGAATGTCGTATAATACAAGATGTTACACATGTTATATACAGAGACACATTTGTATGTACAGATATCTATATATATTATATATATATTATATTATATAGATGGTTTCAAGGAAGCGTATTGCATGCATATTTTTTTTCAAAAAATAATATCGAAACAATTCCAATTTATTGCCAGAAATCATTTTACTCATGAGAGTGGGCTCTCTCCTTTTTTTCATTGTTTTTTAATTTCAGTTTCGAGGAACATAAAGTTAAGGGCGAATCGTTTACTCGTGCAAGGATTTGGTTCATCAATTCATGGTTCATGGCTTCTCTATAATGGTAAAAATCTTTAAATATAAATCTGCCACACAAACAGACACTCACGCACACGCACACACGCCATTAAATCGGTTTAATTCTTATAATTCATATGCAATATTTACAGGATTTTCGAGTTGCTGATGCATGTATTCATTTGTATGTATCATGTATATTTGGATGCAAGCGCATGATGTACATTTGGGTATTATCTTTGTAAATATTGAATGTATGTATTGCAAGTGGAGTGATTAAATGTATATTAGCGGTATTAAGCAAATATGTATGTTCTAGTATTTTTTTGGGTTTTTTAAGTATTATTATCATTTCTGGTGTTATACTTGAAACATTTGCTTAAAAACCGTTTTGTCTTTGATTTAAACTGGTTTAGGTCTATAATTTCGAAAGGTTCAAGGATTAATATCAATGAAATTTGATATGGTTAGGCTAGAGATCAGTTATCTCTCATTTACCACTATCTAGCATAATGTGCTGTAAAAAGTGTAACTCCAGAGATTTTTACATACATATGTTAAAGTGACATCATAATCGCATGTCTAATGGATGCTGGATTGTGGATAAGCTGTGTATAAGTTTTGTGAGTGTGTGTGTGTGTATGAATGAGATATGTATGTATATTGCATATGATTGAGGGGGGAGGGGAACGGGGGAATCCTTGTAACGAGTATATCGAATAGCCCATACCTTGACCACAGTGCCGACCTGATTCGATTCGGAGGCCGACTGTCGATTGTCGAGCAGATTGGCCCGTTCCATGTTTTCCAATTGCAGTGTCTCCCGTGGCTGGTCCAGCAATCGTTCTCGCATCTCATGTATGTAGGGACACCGCTGCATTCCTCCTCTCCCTGGGGTCCTGATGATGATTCTCTTTTGTGTATCTTTGTGTCGTATATCTGTATATCTGTGTATCTGTGGGGTATCTCTGTTTCTCTTCTATGTGTATTTTTTGTATATCTGCTGATTGATTGATTGATTGATTGATTTATTGCAAGTCTTAGCTAGCTACTTGGTTAATCGGCTCAATAAATAGTTGAAGCTTCTAGCGATAGAAGGCCATTCATTCTTCCAAAAGTTGGCTAAGATTGTTTTTGAGTGTAAAGGCTATATAAAGTTCTTAGGGAGTTAGTTTTCTTGGGGAATTTGTGTTTCCCAATTCCGTTGGATAAATCAGTCATACAAATTGCAGCAGCAGTTGATATTTTCAAGACTTTTTAGTTAAGCAAATTGGTCGATCTGGAAACAGAAGAGAGCATTTTCTTTTAGTTAAAAGGTTTCATTAAGAATTCTTAGAAATGGAATCAATTGGAGGGAATAGCAATGGCATTGAGTGTTCCGAGTATTTCCATATCGTGCCAAGTTTCTTTTTTCACAATCAAAAATATTCAGATTTTGATGCTCTGCTTTGCATAAAAATAAAATGCTGCCCTTGAAAACCGAGAGACGAAACAACAAGTGGAAATTCCAGTAGGAAAAATCCGCCAGCCACCAGGCACTGATGTCAGATGCTGATGGACGTGTCTGGCAGCGGAATCCCATAAAATCTCTCAAAGAAGATCTTGACAGATTGATGAGGGTGCCAGTCTCTCGGTCGTGGTCGTGGTCTTGGTCGCAGTCGTGCCCCCAATCCCCAATCCCCAATCCCTGGTCTGGTAAGCAGCTTACTAAAGTGTGTCCGGGAATCGGAACCGCGGCAGCTGGGGCAAAATTTGATTTGATTATGTGCCACACTTTTGTGCCTTGGCTGCTGGCCAGAATGCGGCACGCATCCATGTGGCATGCTGCAGAATATTATTCAATAATATGTTTATTTTCTCGTCTGCTTTCGGGGCAACAGGCGAATGGAGCCCGAGGTCGTGTGCCGCACCAGAGAGGCAGAGGCGCACCCACCCACCCACATCTCCCTACATCTGCGGCCCCCGTCCCCCTTTTGACAGTGGCATGTGAACGACCCTGGTGCACCCGAACGCACAAAAGCAGAAAATACCCCGTGACTGGAAGGCGTGGAGGGGGCATGGCTGGCCGTACGCATTGGGGGAAATCGGGGATGTGGCAAAGGGTAAAAAAACAAATACCCACCGATCCGTAGAGATCGATGTGGCCTATATTTGCTTGGCCAATGTGAGTGCCAAAATATAGAACCCTACAGTGGAAAAAACAAAACAGGAACAAAGGTCTGGAGTCGATCTTCTCTTGGCTTTTCCTTAATTCCCCTTGGTTTTTCATTCTTAAGACATTGGAGTAAACGATTTCATCAGTACAAATACTTTCATTCTCGAAGACCCTCTTCCCAAAGAACCTCGAAGTCGAAATATTAAGAGATTAGGGATCCCTAAACAAGATGTTGTAGATTCGCAATATTTCGCTTCCTTAACAGAACCTCTTATTGGGAGCTTAAATGGCAAATATCTTATGATGCTTCAGAAAACGATTTAGAATTTCGGGCTTCGATGAAAGGGGAGGAAGGAAAGAAGAGAGTGAAGAGATCCGATTTTTTTTTCACCCCCTCGATCAGGCGCCGTTTCATCGAGAGAACATCTTTTTGCAAGGCAATCGATTTGCCGATAATCGGGTCAAGATAGCGATTCGGCTGCGGCCCACAATCGAATGTTGCCCACAGCCAAAACGGGAAGGGGGGCACTTGCAATTAACAACATTTGGTTAGATTTTGCACCAGTTCCTAGTGCGGACAGCAGCGAACATGGGGCGGACAGTTGTTAGCCATCAAATGTTAATGGTATTAGCCAAGCTTTCAATTTACGCGACTGTGTTGGTTGGGAGAACTCAAGAGCTCGAGAACGCGAGAACGCCAGAACGAGAACGAGAACATGCGACAATTCTGGCCAGTGCCAATGGCCATGGAAAATGCCCCCAAGAGCTGAAAGAAGCTGAAAACGGCAGCAACATTGTGCGAATGCAGCATGAGCGCTTTTTATGTCTGCCCCACCATTGCCTTAATGCGGTTTTAGCCATAGTTTTTTTTCTTCCTTTTTAGCTTGTAATGATGGGTCGTCTCTGAGGCAGGCCCTCGTAAACTCTTAAACTACTTTTAAGTCTCCTCCTCCGACTGGGACCGGCCATCATCTATCATTTTGGAGAGAGGCTGTGGCTGAGGCTGAGGCTGAAGCTGTGGATGTGGCTGAGGCTGTGGCTCTGACGAGTGTCAACTTTACGATGGGAATGAATTTAATGTGAGAATAAGGCTGCTGTTGCGTTGAGTCATTGCCTTTGGGGAATTCCCCTTGAATTCGCACCAACATTTGAGGAAGAGAAATACCTTTTCGTTGGGAAACAGAGAGTAATATGGCATTAAAAGAAGAGTAAATGTTTGTCCGAAAACATTCTAAGAAAAGATATGATTCTTGAAGTACTTTTTAAACCCCCATTTCAAAGCTGATTGTGTGTACTCGATTTTATCCAAAACAAACGCTTATCGTGTTATCCAGATTTTCCCATCGTATATTCCAAAGAACTTTCATTTGTCGAATGAAAATGGTAATGGGAAGCCGCATACATTGTAAACAAACGATGCCACTTGAATTGGGGAGAGGGGATCGTTGCAGTGCTTCTGTCGATGTTTATGACAGGCCTGGCAATGTCCGATGGCAGATTACAAACAAACCAATCATCCAATCATCCAGCCATCCGTCCATCCAATCATTTGAAACCCCAACCACACCCACCCACATCGACACACGGCCACACGGTGGCGGGCGCCACTGACAAATTACAACTAAAAAACTAAACAAGATCTATGCAGATCTCGGGGAACGTAGCGTCGTTGCAGCGGAGACACGGAGACGGCGCCCACATTGAGAACCGGATATTGCAGATGGAAGACAACAGACACCAGAGCAGAACACCAAACTGGGAATCGGATTTGGAATTGCAATTGGAAACGGAGTGGAAATGGAAGTGGAAATGGAAATGAGAACAGAAAAAAGAGGAAGAGAAGAACAGGCATGAGAACTGACACCAGATGGACGCATGTGGCAGACGCAGACAGTGGCAGACATGGAAATAGGGTGACCTTATAAACAGACCGCTGCTGCTGCTGCTGCTGCTGCTGCTGCTGCCGCTGCTGTTCCCAGTGCAATGTTCCATGAGCCATGAGCCATGGCATGGCATCGAATGTTGTGGCCCTGGGCCCCTGCCTTTGGGTGGGTGATGATGGTGGTGGTGGGTGGGTGGCTGGGTTGAAAGTGTGTGTGCGTTCCTTTGGTCAATCCGTATGTACGTCTGTCAGTCATTCAGTCATTCGCTTGGTCCGTTTCGTCATCATCCCCATTTTTGCATAGGGCCGCCGCCGTCGTCGTGAGGTCGTCGGCTCATTAGTTAATATGCCCCGGAATATGCAGAATATGCATTTTGTTTTTTGGTCTTTTCTGCCTCTTGGCTCTTTCATATTTTATGTTGCAAACCAACCCCACCCCACCCCACACCACCCACACCCACACGGACCCACCCATTTAACCACCGTTAGAAATGGAATCGCGTGTCGCTTGTCGCGGCTTCGACATCAACCCTCCCGCAAATGTTTTCTCTATTTTGTACGCTTTGCTAACATAACATTCCTCCCAGCGGATATGCGAGCGTCGAACGACTTGAAGGCAGAGCCGTTTCAAAGCGAAGATCGATAGCAGAATCGATAACGATCACAGGGAAGAAGTAACGCTGTAAGGGGAATATAGAGCTAAGGCGTTCTGCGAGTTCTGCGAGTGGAAGAAAGTGGAGGAAATATCATTTCAGAATGATTATTCTATGCAGGAAGCGGGGAAAACAATAGGAATCTCATTGGATGTCAAGATTCTGCCAAGCTATCGATCGATATTCTTAGTATGCCCCTGATAGCGATAGTGCTACGATGAAATTCTAAGGCTTAAGTGTCCGATTGACACAGTTTCAGCGCTTTCGCAGGACAGTGCTGGAGTGATCTTACCTCCTAGAAAGGTGACCTGACCCAATTCCAGCCACTGTTTCACTAACTTCTGCCTGTCATAGAGAGTGTACCCCAAAACAACACCTCTCCATAGCACTAGCCATAGCCGTAGCCATAGCCACAGCCACAGCCACAGACGCCTAGCCGTTTTGTGCGGTTTTCCTTTGTCGCATTTCTTGTGCAATTAAGATTTTCCATTTCGAGCACTTCTATGGGTTGCCCCCAGGGCCTGGTATTGGGATTGGGTATGCCCCAGGGGGGATTGGGGGCTCTCGGGGGGTCTGGCAATTCCAACAAAAAAGGAAGCGAAATCGCCTCCAATGTCTTTCTAATGGAAGACCAAGAAATGGGCGTGTGTGTTCGTGTGTGTGGGTGTGCGGGAGTGTAACCCGAGAAGGGCAATTCGAGTGGCGATCAAAAAGGGGATTAGTGGCTCTGGCACACCACCACCCCCACAACCACCACCACCAAGTGATGTCATGTGTGCAGGGTATTCGTTGGGTTCATCATCACTTACTTGGGGGCTCTTCCAGGCTTCGGCTTCCTTACATGAGGAGTGGGGTACTCTCTCTCCTCTCTCTCTCCACTGTCTCTCTTTTGTTTTGTTAGGAGTTACGTATGTCCTGGTTTCTGTGAATCCTTCGTGGAAGCCGGGGGTATAGTGTGGGGGCGGGGTGTTGGGGTGTGGTGCCCCAATGAGTGGCTGTGTGTGTGTTTCGCGTCTGTTGCGCTTTGTTTCGCTTTGTTATTGCGTGTCCTTTTTGCGTCCTTTCGTTTGTTTGTTTGTTTGTTTTTTGTTGCCTGCTTCTGCCGGAAAATGCGTTGCAGCTCAACCGGAAACGGATGCCCTCTCACACACACACACGCACACACGCGAAAACACACACAGACAGCAGACAACAAGATGGACGACGACGACGACGTCTGATGCGCACTCAAAAAATTTGATTTGTTTTCTTTACTTTGTTCCCACCGTTTCCTTTTGCTCGAATATTTATTTTCTTTTTTCTGTTTTCGTTTTGTTTTTTTTTGTTTTTATTCAACGCACTTTTCGTACACTGCACAGCAACAATAAAAAAATGAAGAACATATTTTAGCAAAAAGTGTGTGCAACAATTGCTGATGGTGACAACAGCAGCCAGCGACAATTGCTACCACATCTGCAACAGAAACCGCAACAGCAACGTTAACATCAACATCAACTACTACAATTCAATCTGATCTGTGAGCAATGCTATAAGAATTGCACTTTAATTCATTGATAATTGAAAACGTTTAACTACTTTGGACCAAGTTGAACATTACACCTTCGATTCGATTGTTTATAACAAGTTTTAGTTGTTGCTGTTGCTGTTGCAATTGTGGTAATATATTGTTAATATTTAAGTGGAAAAATTGGAAGTGGCAGGCACCGGTATGACCCTTCCAATCGCTCGCAACGCTTCGAAATGCGGAATACGCATACGAAATATCGTATAAAAATCAACTTGTTTGGATTTTCACCGAAGCAGCGGAATAGCAGAGCCAGAGGCAGTGGACGAGCAGCGGCAGAGCCAATAGCAGTGCCAGTAACAGAGACAGAGACCGAGACAGAGGCAAAAGCTGAACAAAATCATAAGCAGAAGCAGAATCCAGTAGCAGAGGCAGGAGAAGAGCAAAAGAAACGCAAGAAGCAGAGCAATAACAGAGGCAAGGCAGAGAAAAACTGTGGCAGCAAAATAGAATTACCAGAAGCGGCGAAATAATGAGTAAAATAACAGAGACCAGTATGTGAGTCGCGGCACAACAACACCCTGTAATACATTTAACGTAACGAATTCTAAACGTAATCGCATCTTTATCAAGGATAAAGAGAGAGGGAAAGAGCGTAGTTGGGGATCAGCAGCGGAAGATGGTTGTCTTATATGCCCTATGCTATACCTTATGGGATCTTCCTTCTGGCTGTTACACAGATCTTAACGAAAATAATATACCCCAATACTCATGGAGTACCGGCTATAAGCAGAACAGCACCAGACCGAAACGTAGAAAGCACCCCGCTGCGACAGAGCCACGGGCAGAGGCAAAGCAACAGCAAAAGCAATGTAACGCAATACGATAGCCCACACACACCCCCTGGCAAGGCACGGCTGTGCAAAAAACCACCTAAGCGACGTTGACAGCGACAGCGACGTCGACGCAACAGTCAGCCGTAGCGTCGCAGCCGGCGTATCACGTATATATATATATATACGATATTCGTGCTCCGTTTGTTGTGATACCCTTTCCCTTGACAGAAGACGGTATGATGAATTTTTTTAATATGTAACTACAGATATATATAATCATCTTTACCTACTAAGTATGCACATAAAAGATTGTTTTAAAAAAGGGAAAAAATATATATATATATTGAACATTTTAGAAATTTTTTTAATTCTATATAACTCAACCAAGTTTAAGTTTATATGTATATTATACACATACATACATATGTGCATATGTATAGTATGCATAGCTGCCATGGAACCGATGGATCTGCCAGGGTATTTAATGCTTCGGCTACGAATCTTTGCTTCCTTCTTGTTGCTTCTCGCGCTTTGGCTTTTTGTTGCTCTGCCGCTTTGCTGTTGCGCTGTTTCTGTTATTTTCTGTACGCTGGCCACGCCACTCGCTGGACGAATGGGGAGCAAAGGGAATGCGATAATAGCGCCGGCCCGAGAGAAGTCGTATTTTTTTGTTTTTGATGATTGTCGGAAATGTGGCCAAAGCACGTG
Organism: Drosophila algonquin; assembly: GCA_035041765.1. Classification (NCBI taxonomy): domain Eukaryota; kingdom Metazoa; phylum Arthropoda; class Insecta; order Diptera; family Drosophilidae; genus Drosophila; species Drosophila algonquin. The sequence goes on from JAWNKY010001823.1 coordinate 825,013, forward strand.
AATGTGAATACTCGTATTTCTATGCGAAAGATTGAATAATTAAACCATGCACTCACACAAACGCACAAACACACACACACACACCGCACACAGCACACGAGAGATGTCAATAATTGAAAGGCGGCCCACAGTAGACATCGAAAAACACAGTTGAACTTCCATAAGTCGAACCACTCTTATCCAAAGAAAACGATTTACTTATGGAGGCTTCGACTTACAGAATTTGTACAGAATTACAGAATTGTATCTACTAATTTGGTACATATGTACATACATATGTATGTATATTAACTCCATTGATTTGATGGTAGGGGCTTTTTTATCTCCTTGGGGACCTAGAGCTTCTCCTCCATCGCAATCTACTGAACGAATGCAAGAATTGATGTTGGAGTTACGAATTGATTCGTTGACTCACTTGGCTATCAAATTTTTCAACATTTTTTCCGTCCGAAAATCGACATAAGTAGATGTTTCTACCAAAGACAATATAAACACTATATAAATATAAACAATATATGTATGTAAACACATATGTATATAAACACACGTATTTTATCTCTTACAAAAAACGTCGCTGCATGCAGCACATAATTGTATTGGCGTTACTCATCTGAGTGTTTATATTGTCTTTGCTTCTACGTACATATGTACATATGTACGTACGTTGAAAGGTTTCGAGGTAGTGCTGCTGATCATTCAGAAGAGTGAAATATACAGATAAAATAGTAGTAATAGAAGTAATTGTATCCATTAGATAGTCTCCACTGTACTCGTGTGTTGGATGTCAGAATAATTACATACCTTTGCACATAAACTCTGATCCATAAAAGCATGGATGAGAACTACATGAGATTCCCTTTAATTACGAGTATGCATAAAGAATACGACTTCCTTTAAACTCAAAAACAAACTGCGATTGAAATCGGAGATGTGACTGGGACGGGGACTAGGACTGGGACTGGGACTGGGACTGGGGCTACCTCGCTCTTCGTCAATGAACGTTTTTACAACTGAATAATCAGATTATAGCTAACGACAGCTAGCCAGTGGATAGGGAGTTCTTGGCACGGGGGACTCACTCCCCAGTGGTCACTCCCCAGGAGGCCAGTGGCTAAGAGGCGTTAATGCCCAAAAAGGTGCGACAGGGGCACCCAAAAGATGCAACGCCAAGGCGTTGACACAAAACATAATAGGTGGGGAGGAGTGGGGAGTGGTGCGGGCACGATGGTTGGTTGAGGGTAGGGCTTTGGTGGTTGAGAGAGGGGCACTGCTTTGCCTCTGACTCTGGCAGCACGCATGCGTCAGATCCTGCCAAAGGACATTCACCTTTTGGGTGCTTTAGTTTGCCGCCAAACAGGGTGCATTTATGTAAACCCTGGATCTGAAATCGTATCTAATTGCAACCTGGCGCGCCCACAGAAGGCCTGCCTGGCTCCCCGTTGTGTGTGGATAGATGGACGGATGGACGGATGGGTGGACGTGTGGCAACGAATGCTAATTGAATTAGAGCCTGGCCAAAGTGGATGTGCTGGATGTGCTGGACAAACAAAGCCCTATATCATAGCCATATAGTACCGCGGAGGAGCTAACCTAGTTTTCGGGCAGCTCGGTTGGCCAGGGCGTGGTTCAAATCCCGGGTAACCAGTGGCACGCATACTCGCAGCGTCGTAACGTCGCACGGGTGCCCGAGTACATAGGCACCCGAAACGGACATCCACAAATTGCAGTGAAAATCAGGGGATAGCATCCACAGAGAGATAGCGAGAGTTCCATAGAGATGAAGAGAGAGATGGAGCTCTTGTTGGGGAAATCTGCGCTCCATCTCGCTCTGTCGTTGCACGCACCCACTGGCTCCGCTGCTGCTGGAGCAGCTTCAGCCATAGGAGCCCTTGAGGCTTCGGGCTCGGATTCGGATTCGGGGTGCCTCGCGTGCCATCCTCATGGATACATGCCCGCAGTCATTTCCGATACAATTGCGAGTACATTACACTTTCCGAAGTTCCAGTTCCAGCTTCAGTTTCAGCTCTGTATCTGTATTTGTAAATGTATCTGCTCCTGCGCCTCTTGCCCCTCTACACTAATTTCGAGCGCGTTACGCCCATAATTGTATGTAGTCCCAGTCCCCAGTCCCCATTCCCCAGTCCCTTCCGAAGGAGCAGGACCAGCCCAACGTGACCCACATATAAAAACAACAATCAAGGCGTCTTTTTTCATAGTAATCGAATTACGTTTCAATTTATTATTCATATTTATTGCATATTAACTGCACTTTTATAGTCAATATAGCATTTGGGGGAACATTCACGACTAGTTTATTACTTTTATCTGTTTTCTATGTTCTGTCTTTAACTTCGGTTTTTGGATTTCGGGTTTCGGGTTTTGGTGTTTTGATGCATTTCCTTTTATTATCTTTATAGGCATAATTGTTAATATAAATACTTGCAACACTTAATAAAAACCTCCTCTTTTCAGGTTTAGTGGAGTTACATATGTATATGTAGGGGATAGAATGGAATGGAACAGTGGAAAGAGAATGCCGTTCTGTTTGCATATTGAGCAAATGGAAAGGAAGTGATACATTATGATACGATCCAGGATAATTTATCATCTAGAATATCTTTTAGGGGAAATGATGTGAATGAAAAGGCTTCCTCATTGGAATGATTAGAACAAGATGGAACATCAATGTCTATAGAAACACTCAATATCCATTAAGCCATCAGAAAAGTCATCAGACTATTATATTTATGTATCATAGAACATTAGAAACATATATACTTATATTTTCTAAATTCCTTAACTATGAATATTATTTCATTGAACCATATATTATATTTCATATAATTTCAATGGAACAGTACGATAATTTTCATTAGAATGCTGTTGGTTACGAAGTATAGAGTTCGATTTCAGATTATTGAAAAAACTTTCAGTGCAATTTTTCTTCAAATAGATACACAATATATCTCTGTCACAAGCAAACACAGATTATTTCTCGAAACCGCTGAAGCGAAACATTGAAATCAGGGAAAGATTGAAATGGAAAGATAAGGAAATGGAACAGTAGGAGAAGAGAAAGTTGGAAATAAGGAATGGAACTTCAAAATTGTTATCAAAGATTGAATCAGTAGGAAGTTGAATTGTGTCCCACAATTACGAGTATTACATTTATTTTGATTTTCAAGTGGCTTTGTTTTTGGTTTTATGCTTTTGTTTTTTGGGTATAACTTGAGTATGTTGTTATTTTTTTGTTTTGCGTTGGTTTTCTCTTCATTATGTTGCTTAAAATGTTATGTTTTTTTTTCGTTTTCGATTCGCTTGGATTCGGTTTTCCTAATACTTGGAATAGGAGTTCCTCTAATGAGTTTTGTGGCATTTTATTACCCAACTTCTACTTACGAGTACACGAGTACAATAAATTCTAAGTAATACAATTTCAATTTCAATTTGATTTTTTTCGTTTTCGTTTTTGTTTTCGTTTTTGTTTCTGTTTTTGTTTTTGAGCAGTGTCCAAAGTTGGTGTACAATAAATACATATAAGAAAATGCATACAAAGTTACAGTTTAATTCTAGTTTAAAAATTTAGTATCGAGTATAAAATTGAAATAACTAATTTATTATGTGTATAGTGTTTGTCTCTTTTGTGGTTCTCTCATGGTTCTGGTTCTTCTTCTTCTTCGTACCATTCTGGTATCAGTTTTGGCATTAATAACGTTTGAATATAGTACAATGGATGAGTCGGTCCGATGGTCAAGTCGCGTTCACACCATCGTCAGTATCAGTAGAAGAAAGTAATCTCAACTTAGGCTTAAAGAACTCTTTGGCATTGACAAAATATACAAAACAATCGCGTATCGTAAATATATGTGGAGTCTAATCCTATATCTTGTATATATAGTATATATATATATCTTATACCCTTATGGTAGACACAAAAAAAACAGACATTCATATTCATATATATGTATCCTTAAAATTGCTTTAATCTATATAGATTTGTGCGCCTTATAGTAGGTGTGATTTCGTGATTTGTCCTTCTACAGTTTTTGAGCTTTTTTTATCATATTTTTTGCTTTTTAATATTGAAATATTTGGTTAATATAATAGTTAAAAAATCAGTTTAAATCGGAACAAGCAAAACAGAAATTTGTATCACAAAAAACCTATCCGCTTCAGGGGTGGCAAACAAAGTCCTAACATGATCTTAACCCATCCAAAAATTAGTTAATAATAATAATGCATTAACGCTGTGATAAACTAGGAATTTCAACAAACGATCCATTAATGTGGGACATTGGGGGATGGGAGATGGTAGGGAATGGAATTCTGGATAGGATAGTATAGACCATCTACATACGAGTATGTGTATATATACTTATGTGCTATACTGTCTATACCGTCTACTATGTAGTACGAGTGGTGTTTTTTGTTATTATTAACTTTCTCTGGTTGTCGACATTTTCGCCTCGATTTTTGGTGGGGTTGATGAATCATCTCCTTCTCTTTCTGCTCTGCTCTTCTCTTCTCTATTTTCTTTTATTTTTTTCTCTTTCTCTTCCGGCAGGAATACACAACCGAATCAATCCTTCGACACACTTTAAAACATTCGAGCAGAACGGGACTTAACGAAATCAAGCATCGATGTCTTCTCCATTTCATCTTCTGTTATAGATTGATTGAATGATCTCGAAAGAGTTTGGTGAACGCTTGTGAACACTTTGGATATTCCTGCAGGACTCTAGTTGTATATGTATATATGCTCTATGCGTATACCGTATATTGTATTTAGTTCTAGGATCGTTAGGATCATTAGATGAATACTTCATGGTGTGGTGACTGATCGAAGAACCCACACAGCAGTCAGCAGTCAGTCTCTATATATAAATACATGCTATATATATCATATATGTATATAAAATTCATGAGTCCGTCGAAAGAGAGACAGTTAACACTTTTAGGGTATGGTATATTTTTGTATATGTTCTGAATATCCACCTACAGATACTACAGTACAGTACGAGTATTATCAACCAGAACTCTCATATTGATTAAACCATTTACGATATTGCGTCGTGGGCTTGCAATTATTTGTGCATCGCTTTTCTGTTTCTGTTTTCGTTTCTGATTTTCCGATTATGCGGATATGTTTTTGTTTGTGTTTTTGTTTGAGGGGGATAAGGATAATCTCTTTTGCTTGGCACCCGCCCCAAAAATGATGGTGGTTTCATGATGATTTTGGTGGGTGATGTGCGCTGTGGTGGGTGGTACTGGTGCTCCTTCTCCTTCTCCTGTGTGGCTTATGGCTTATGGCGGGTGCATATCCTAAACAAAGCTGAGCTCATGGCCGCTTGTTGCGTCGATGAACTCAAAGTGCGCGTAAACTCATTCACCATTTATGACGTATACCGGACAGAAGGCCTTCTCCGTGTTAAGGCTCTGCGGCGACAGTGCACGCCGCCCACTGTCGCCGCCCAGGGCATGTTTCACTTCCATCTTGCCACCCTCAGCCTCAGCATCAGCCTCAGCCTCAATCTCCTCCTGATCTCCAGGCACCGCCCCCGATCCCGAACCGGATCCTGAACCCGAACCCGAACCCGAACCTGAACCCGTCCCTGCCGCCTCCCCAGTATTGGTGTTTGCACTTTCACCGCTGTCCACCTCCTCGACGGTCTCCAGTTCGCCGCCGGCGAGGGTCGTGGAGCAGTAGCAGTAGGAGAGGTTAGTCTTGAGATCCTCGCAGAATTGCTGCTGCTGCGCAATGCTCTGAATGCGCGAGCGGGCGAATTCTCACATGTACGTGGGCTTCAGCTTGTAGGCCCGCTTCCAGATCTCGCACAGGCACACGGTCGAATGGAAGCGATAGAATATGGCCAGCGGCATGGACACATGCGTGATGATGGTCCAGGCCCATAGGCCGTAAAAGTTCAGCTGGATGGGATGCGATTCGGCGCGCGATTTCTCCAGCGTACTGATCGCCCACATGGCCAGGTTCACCACCAGCATGAACGTGACGATTTCCCGGCCGGGCTTCTTGCGGATGTGCTCGGGGCTGACGGCCTGGCGGCGACTGGCGTCCAGGATGAACATCGTCTGGCAGGCGGTCTGCACGATGGAGGCCAGGGCATTGATGGGCACCAGCATGTCGTCGCTGCGGAGCGTAAAATGTCCCGCGATCACCGTGAAGATGTTGTACAGGAAGGAGCCAGTCTGGGCGCCCACCAGCAGGATATCGTCTAGGGAGAAGCTGCGGTAGGCATCGTACTGCAGATGCCTGATCTGTATCATCCCCAGCAGAGTGGCGATCGTGGCCGTGCCGTAGATGAGAAGCTCACAGATGGTCACCTCTGTGACGGCCATCGAGACGAACTCCGGCCGCGAGATCAGCACAAAGAAGATGATCAGCGAGATGATCGTCAGTACCAGGATGAGGATGCCCACGAAGAGGCCTTTGTGGGCCCGGGCACAGTCCACCGAGTAGTGGTGGGGCGAACGCTTCATCGGGGAGCTGATCATGTCTGGGCGTTGCTGTGGAGTGCTCTGTGGTCGCGAGATGCTGCGCCACATGACATACAGAATGGCAGCGCAGATCAGCGAGTACTCGATGGTGCATGGAAAAAGGAAGGGCGAGGCGTCCTGCACCAAAGTACCGATAATGTTGGTGCGCCGGCACTCGAAGATCTGGTAGGGGCCCTTCAGGCCTCGAGCCACTCGCAAATGCGCCGTCGGATCGTGCACTGGAATGACGGCATGCCCGCGTGAGTGGCCCGGAATGCGATGCGAGATGCGCAGCGTGCGGTTCTCTGGATTGTAGAAGGTGAGAATCTCGTGCTTTGTCTCCTGGATGAGCACGTTCAGCCAGACGGCCAGATTGGTGCCGATCATGTGCATCAGGCCGAAGCGGGCGATGATTTTGTAGCGATATACCTTGATCTGCTCGTTGTTCAGGAAGATGAAGTACATCTGGATGAAGATGAAGGCCATCCGGGTGGCCGGCGTCAATGCCAGCAGCACGTTGTGGCACTTGGTGTCCGGATTCAGTTCAAAGTATTGTCCAAACTCCAGACCCGAATAGATCATGCTGCCAATCCCAAAAGCTATAAAGAACGTTTCGAAGAAACTTAGTTTCCAAAGGAACACTGATAGGACGCGAATAACCATCTAGGACACTCACCCACAGCGCCCATGCGCAGATAGAAGCTGCCATAGTGATGCTGCCTGCCGAGGGGCGACAGGAGGGATGGACGCCGCACCTGATGGCCGGTGGTAGGCGCCGATGGGTCGAGGTGCTGTCCGTGTCCGACTCATCCATGCTGTCCGAGGTGCTGGCCTTTGTTGTTTTATTTGGTGATGTGGCTGCACGAAAACAAGGATTAATTATGGGGCAAGGAGGAGATGGAAAGCTCCTCCCAGTGGCAGGCGGCACTTACCCATGGGTGCTGGCAGCTTGGGGCGACCCCACAGCAGTGTGGCGTACATGAACAGCAGAAAGATCATGCTACCAATATATAAATATAGGTAGTATACCTGAAAAGAATACGATTTTTGGAAATGTTTTGAAAGCTATTTAGAACACACTTCAGTTTCAATTAGTGGGGTTCGATTCCATGCTCCACGAAAGATCGTAGCTTTTTGGAACTTTATCTGATTCCAGTTTATCTTTGAAAAGTTGGGGGTTTTCAAATGAAACTCTGTCTAAAAGTAGTATAATTCCATGTACTTTTTACACTGAAATAAGCTATTGCTTTCAATTAATTTGCTCATTCTTTTCCCTTTTCAACACTGTAAAGCGTTTACCAACACTGATCACGCACCTCATAAAACGATGGCGGTATGTAGGTTGAAATGACCTCGGCCATGGGAAATGCCACGCCCATGACCACCAGCAGTTTTCCGTACAGGGCTGAGAAAAGTGTGGCTAGAGCATCGCCACTGCAAAGAGAGAACATAAGTTAGAGAATTACTTTAGGCATCTGAGGGATCTTAACTTACGCCTTGACCCTGGGCATTGGCGGATAGACGAACGATGGCCGATGGGTGCGTTTGATGGCCGGCAGGATGGCCGGATAGTTGGTCAGCTGGTGCGAGTGGTACATCAGAGCCAGCTGTCCGTCCGCTTGGCTGCCGCTTACCTGTTGCTGGGAACTGCTTCCAGGCGAAGATGGCGGATCGGAGCTGTCGCTACCGTCGCCACCACCACCACCACGCCCGATGTCGCGATCACCGTCCCCATCGCCGCCACCGACGATGATGCCACTGGGTCCGGCCGTGGTCTCTACCACGCTGACGCTGCTCTTGCGCGGCAGACTGGACTCATCGATGGTCACATGATGCTGGGAGCCGGAGCGAGCTGATGCGCGGCCGGGCGAAATGGCTGCCGTCACATGGGCTGTGGCCCCATCGGCGGAGGCTGCCGACAGCAGTGAAGAGCTAAGGACAGGAGCGGCCATGGCCGGGATATAGCTTTTGCGGCTGTACTCAGGGAAGCCGTCATCGGCGGGCGGTGGCGGCGGCGGAGCATAGCTGCTGGGGACAGTGGGCGTGGGCACGCGAACGCTGTGCGTGTGGTGGTTCTGGTGGTGCGGATGCTGGAACTGGTGCGGCAAATGGTAGTGGTGGTGGCTGCTGGTGAAGTGCGTCCGTGGTTGAGTGGTAACTGGCTTTGGCTGTGGCTGTGGCTGCACCTGTGGTTGTGGTTGTGGCTGTGGCGTTTGGCTCTTCTGCTCATCTTGGAAGCTAAGTGTTGCGATCGGTGGCTCGGCGGCGGCGATGGTGCTGCTGCTGCTGCTGGAAATGGAAGAGGATGTGGAATGCATGGTTGACGTTGGTTCACTGAATAGTGGCCCCAAAGCCCGTCCCCGTTTTTGCAGAGGCAGCCACCGATTCGGATTTGGATTGAGATACTGTTGCAGACACACACATAGATACAAATAAAGATACATGGAGAGGCGGCTTAATTAAATAATGGACGGAATCGGAGTCCCCTCTTCGAATCAGTGGTACATACAACCATCTCTCCACACGGTGCATGGGTGTGTGGCGGCTTCCATTATATCGGATGCCAGACATTTCCGTCGTCATTGTGCGAACGAACCACAAAAGATCACGCAAATGTATCTACATATATGTGTGTATGCTACACTGAGCGGAAAAGCCACCAGTTTCCGAATATATCTACATCTGCAGGATGGAATTTTGGGGTTTCCTTACTCCAAAAGGAGTCTTTCAACCAATAAACAAGTTATGTACATACATACATATATCCCTTCGAAATTGGAGGCAGATTAGATAGTAAGTCTTTAAAGGTGGATCCCAAAATATAAACTCCAAGAGGTTCGTAAAATGTATAAACTATGTACTAGTATGCAATACCCAAGAGTTTATCTTAAGAATTCATTTACATTATATCCCTTTTCGGAAATATTCATCTCTCTATTGTATACAAACAATTTATATTTTACTTCGGGATTGGGGCACGAACGAAGCAAGTGGGCAGAGGGCTTGCCCTTAGTATTTAATCAATTTTGATCTAAAGGAAACCTCCTTAAACTAAAACCATATACTAGAAATGAGGCTGCTTTCTATCTTCTATCTTTTGCTTTTCAAAACTTTATAAAATCCTCTCAGTGTATATAGTATATACATATATATGAAGACATTCCGGAATTGGCTTTCCAAGATTAAGATTCGTTGAACTTAACTTTCGCTGGATCTAGATGGCCGGTTGATCATGGAAATCTCTGAGAACTGAATCTGTATCTACATCTGGATGGATCACTGCTCTGGATGTCGAGAATACGAGAATAGCACCTATGTATTTATAGACTCGCGTGTTTGGAGGGTACATTTTGGAGGTTGGCCTACCTTCCGGATGGGAACCCACTTCACTACCATTCCTCCTCTCCCCGTACAGCAGATTTCCACCCCTAAATGGGGTACACAGGCACAAATACAGATACATACTCAGTCACAGCGTGAGCTCGTAAATTGCACTTAATCACAGATGCGGTACGAAACAGAGCAAAAAAGTGAACACACACGAAACTTAATGAATGAAGTCCCTGTCCCGACTGTCCCGTTCTCGAAAGCAATTGAAACTAATCGTCGTCTAGTGGCACAGAGCACAAATCTATATAAATATGAATAGTACAGTGCGTTTCAGTAGCAGTAGAACAAAGCCATAGCCAGAGAGAAGCAAATAAAAGATACCTTGTGAAATATCAAAAGAAAAAGAAAAGGGATTTAAAAAATATATAATAATCTGTGTAGGGTCCAATTGTACGAAATCGTTGACTGAAACATTGTTCTGATATCTGCTCTGGATGCTATGTGTCCCTTAAGGATCTAACAAAAAGACTGAGAGAGTACGCTGAAGCAGAAGTAAACGACAGCTATGTTATTTTTAAATCCATTTACTGGAAATAGTGCAATCCATTCTACAGCAGATTATCGAGGAACTGGATCTCCTATGGAATGAAAAGAATTGAATTCTGAACGAATATGAATAGAATAGTATAGAATAGAACAGAACAGAATAGAATATCACTGTTGGCACGCACTGTACTGAATGCAGATGCAGAGGCACCTGCTAGCTGTCTGCCTGGGATTAGATGGATGGCACACAATGTTTGTTTGCTGGCCAAATGGAAATATGAAATATGTTCAGGGCTCGCGCATGTGATTGCGATGTTTAATTAAGACGGGGCCCCTTCCTCACATCGCACCAGACCGAGCACCGCAAATACGACACGCAAACATGACCCCCATGATGGCTGCCTGACAGGTGATGCTTCAGGAAGCACTCCCCAAATATGAGACTGAATGCCTGCTTCACACGCCTCCCACGCCAGCCGCGATCATGCCATGCCATGCATCATTTATTCCCATTCAAATCACGTGCGGATTGAGGATAGACCGACATCCTTGAAAAGATTCTCCTTCGTCGGAGAAGAGGGCAGGGCATCGTTATGGCATATGGTGGATTACGAATGCAAACGCAAATAAGGAACTGGAATCGCAACAAGTTCTGGCTCTTGGATGGGGGGGCTTATCAAATAACCTTGACATGAGGCCAAAGCACAGCATGCGACACAGCCGCCCCCATGCCAAATCCAAAATGCAGCACACGGGAGACGGGGCGGGGCACATAATGCTCTAGCGCGTGTCGAGTGGTTGCAGAGTGTTCTGTGTGTGTGTGTGTGTCTGTGTTTGTGGTTTGTGTGGGTCATGCACTCAAGCGCACTTGTAATCAGATTTCTAAAAGCGTGCTGCATACTTTAGGGCGTCATTCTCCTGTTTTTTTCGTTGGGGTTGTTAACCTGACGACACAACAGCCACAGTCCCCAGCCTGGTCCTGGTCCTGGTACTTTTACTGCTCCTGGTCCCTTCTTTCCTTCCCACTCTACTGTTGCATAAATGGATGATGAATAAAGTCCCGGGAGTTCTGTGTTGGGGTATGGAAGTGGGAGAGGGACTGGGACTGGGAGCATGTCACAAAGTCACAGAGGGCGATAAGCGACAGAACCCCGTTCAGGGCCCTTCCATTTCCATTCAATTGCAATGTTTTACAGTGAACAAAAACCAGACAAACCCGGTTGAAAGTTAATTATTGTGTGTCGGGGTCACCTTTAAGGGTCATTCTGCATCGCCCGCTAACTGGTTGCAGTCCGCGCGTAAAAATATTTTTCTTTAGTTCACTTGAGTCACTTGCTAGTGAACATAATATTAATATAAGCATATAGTGTAGCTTCAGCCTAGACAAAAGCCCCTTGCCGATCAATGAATTCTTCTCACAAATAGGTGATACCAATTAGATATCGGTATATATGCATTTTCAATTAAAAATTAATCACTTCATAAATATAAATGGCAATGGAATCTGGATCATGGAAGTTGGCATAAAAAGTGACCGACAACACTCGGCTTTCCCCATCAGGTGACCCCGATGACCCGTCGAACCTTTCGTCTAGCTCTTGCTCGTACTGCAATTTGATTTGCGGATTTCCTGCTCGACTCCCCGGCATTCTCTCAAAATGTCTGCGGCCGGAGGACATCAACTATTCATTGGGGCACAAGACACACAAAAGAAATAGCCGCGTACACTGGCCTGGAAATGTCCATTAGGGGGGAGGGTCTGGATCCTGGGAGTCGTTGCATCTGGACAGAGGGCAAACAGAAACCGCAATTGAAACAAAAAGGGGACGGACTCTTGTTGGGGTCGTGGCACTCGTCCAAACACAAGGCACAACAAACTTTCAATTGACCTATTTTGCGGTCGGACTAAGGGTGCGTGGCGCTTAAGTGCGGGCGGTGGTGTGGCGGTTGTGTGGTGTTTGCGGTGCCTTGCGGCAATTTAGTGCCGTAATATGTATAATGGGCATGGCAACGGCCAGACGACAAAATTGTGCTGCAACAGTCCACAGGTTACTGGCCGGGAGAATCCTGTAGGTCTTTTTTTTATTTTCCGCTCTGAAACAATTTGTGCATGTCAAGCCAATCGAGTGGCTGGCGGCAGGAGGTAGAAGGCAGGTGTCAGAAGGCAGGCAGACAGACCTGTATACGCACTTCAGATGCCGCATACGTCGTGTGGCACCAGCTCTGGCTGTGGCACTGACTCTGTGGCACTGGCTCTGGCTCTGGCGTGAAACTTGTCAGGGTGTTGCACTGGAAACGTGATGTTTAATTAATGCACAACGGAACGTAGGGGAGAAGGATGCAGACAACACCAAATGGAGGATGCTGGATAACAGAGATGGGAATGAGGATGGGATTGAGGGTTGAGTCGCTGTACGAGTTAAACAGTTTTTCTAGAGCTATTAACAGCCGACTAATGGAGGCTGATGACTATGAGACTGCGCTGCCTGCCTGGCTGACTGGCTGGGAATGTAGTTAGGCGACAGATTGAGTGCAATGATGAGGATGCTGCTGCTGCTGTTGCTGTTCATGATGATGATGATGATGATGATGAGCAGCTTATGCAATTAGTAAAGTGCTAGAACAAGGACAGCCAGGGGATAATAGACGCCCCAAACGCCAGACACGATGTGACAATTAGATAAGCGTTTGGGTTAGACAGCATTTTTTTAGATTGAGAATCATCATGTGAAACCGATCGAACTCTTTGCGAGTTCCATCGATTCTACAACTTAAATTTGAATCTTTTCATCGGGATATTCATCCATATATCGAATAAACGACACTCAAAGAATTCCATCGGATGAATATAATCTTCTTTAAATGATCACCCATCCAAAGCAATTCCATCGAGATATCAATCATCTTTGATTTGATTGATCCTAATCCTAAATCTTTTATATGTTCTGTCCCCATTTGTGTTGTGGCTTACCTGACGATCGGCTGATCCTTGATTGTGACTGTGACAGCGGCTGCGGCGGCGGCTGCTGCCGTCTCCGCTAGCTTGGGTGGACTGCTGACCAGCGGCGGACTGCAGACACGCGGCGGCGTTGTGATCCTTGGCGGACTGTGCATCTGGCGGGCCTGCTCCGGCGGCGGACTGCGCATCAGTGGCGGCGAGGGCATGGCTGGAGCCCCCTCGCCAACGGGCGGGCTCTGGACACGCTGTGAGCTAGACTTGATGGATGCCACTGGACTCTTGGTGGAGGATTGTGAGTGCGACTGAGAGTGGGATTGGGACTGCGACTTGATGGACGCCTGCGACTTGAGAGATGCCTGTGGCGAGAGAATGCCCGCAGCAGTGGCGGAGCGCTGGCTGCCGGTTCGGCTGGGACCACGACTCTCCGAGAGTTTCGGAGAGCTGCTGCCAGTAGCGGCATTGGCTGCCATGGCTGCTATGGCACCGCTGGTGGACATGATGCCGCCGCTGGCGATGCTTGCGGCTCGTGGGGAGCTGATGCTGTCCGCGTGTCCCTCCTCTCTGTCTACGGATAAGGGATCTTCGTCGTCTTCCTGGGTAATGGGCTCCTCGGGGGCCTCTGGCTCCCCCATGTCCATGCCTAGAGGCGGCGGCGGAATAAAGGCCTCACGTCCTGCTCCACCGCCCACGCTGTCTTCGTCTAACTCCGCAAAGTGCTCTGGCGGCGGGGCAATGATCGAGGAGGCGGAGTACCCATTGCTCGGTGGCGTGGTAATGGTGGTCGACTCATCCTCGTTGTCCAGCGATCGGCTATAGTCCCTGCCGCTCACGGGCTCTGGTTCCGGCTCCTCTTTCGGCTCCTGCTCAGGCTCTTCCTCCTCCTCTTGAGGTACGGGCTCTGGATCTGGGTCTGGCAGAGATTGTGGATTTGGGGAATTTGGCTGCGATTCTTGGTCGCTCTCGGAGGAGGGCGTCAGTGGTGGTATTTGGCTAACGTGCTGTGCCGGTGGCGACACCATTCGCGTGAGATTCAGCTCCGGGCAGGGCGGTGGCGTCACCGGTGGCGATGGCGAGTTCGAGGGGGATTTTGTCAGGGGCGGAGTGACGTTGCCCTGGACATACGACAGATTTGACGGCAGTGGTGGCAACGGTGGTGGCGGTGTGGACTTTTCCTCATCATCGTCTTCCTCATCCTCCTCCTCTTCCTTGTCCTCTTCCCCCTCATCTACTGCTGCACCATCAGCCCCATCCCTTGGCTCCTCTGTCATGGGGGGAGGTGGGATGTGCAGCGGTGGCACCGCTGACGCCTCCTCCGCATCGTCCGTCTCCTCGCCATCGTCGTCCACATCCGTCCGCAAGCCGGCATCTTCCAAGGGGGAGAGGGGCGACAGCGGCGGCGGCGGAATGAGCTCCAGCTCCAGCACAGAATTGATGGGCGATCCTGGCGGCGAGGTCGCCTCCAGGCTCATCTCCAGATCAATGCTCAAGTCCAGGCTGAGCTGCGGTTCCGCCTGCGGATGGCCGATCATCGGCGGTGGTGTGGGCGTCGGGGGCATGTCCTCGGCCTCCGTCAGCGTGGGAAGCGGCTGGCCAAGCAGCGGCGCCAGCGGTGGCGGCGGCGGTGCCACCAGCAGAAGTATCTCCTCGCTGAGTGAGACTGTCGGGAGTGGCGGTGGTGGCAGTGGTCCATCCCCCGCTGTGGTGGTGCTGGTGCTGGTGCTTGTGCTGGCGGCTGTGGTGGTCGCGTTGTTGTCCACCTCCTCGATGTCCGAGTCGATGCCCTGGGCAAAATCCATGTAGAAATTGTCCCGCGAATCACTAGAGCCGCGTCGCAGCTTCAGCGACAGATCCGGCGAGCTGTCCATATTTCTGACTCTCTCTTTGCTTTTACTATGTGTTTTCCGGCTGTGTTCTTTCAAATTGTTTTTAGGAGAAATTCCTTTACACTCACGACTCACATCGATGGCGCACTCTGTTGGCAGCGACTGTTGCTGTTTTTTCTTGCTTTTATTTTGTTTTTTTTGTCTTTGTTCTGTTTTTACTATTTTGCTGTTTTTCTGGTCACTCGTTTTCACTCCATTTCACTGCACGCACATTGTGTGTGTATCCCTGGAATGCCCACACAAACACAAACATTATGAAGAGTGTCAGGAAGCACACACACATACACACGCACACATAGAGAGAGAGAGAGAGAGAGAGAGTCAGCAGTCAGCATCCTCGCTCTCTCACTCCAAAGCTTGCAAAATCCGCTTCCACTCCCACTAATGCCTTTGCTTCCACTCCCGCTCTCTTTTCCAATCAAAAGCCCGGCTTTGGCCTCCACCACTGCTTGCATGCATTTACCGATTTTGTACATACTCTACTGCTTGCACATTGCACTATTTCTCCTCCTTTTATAGCTGTTTCCACTTACACTACTGCTTCTTCTACTGCTTGCAATGCTGCTCCACTAAATCTCCGGCTTTTATTCCTGCTTTCACTCCAGCTTCCAATATTACTCCCACTATCTTTTTTCTCTCTCTCTCTCTCTCTCTCTCTTTGGTTGTTTCGTGGGCGGCATGGGGCGTGGCATTGCATTTTACTGCGCACTTGACTTTTTACGCAACAAATACTACACACACACACACATGCATACATTTGTACGGAGTCCTGCAACAGTGCCTGCTGTACAAATGTGTGCATATAAATGCGTAGTTTGATCAACCACCGCCACGGGTATGGGGAAGGAGAGAGCGAGGCAAGGCATGTTCAGAAAATGATAAAGCAGCTTCACGAACCGGAACAGGAACGGGAGCAGGACCAGGAGGAGCAGGAGCAGGCCAAACGGTTATCTGGAAAAGTTGTTGCTCTATTTCTCTGTTTTCTCTCTGTTTGTTGTTGTTGTTGCTGCTGCTGTTTTGTTTGTTTGTTTGTTTGTTTGTTTGCTGGGAATCTCCTCTGTTTGTGTCTGTGTGTGTGTGTTCGGAGTGAGCTTCGGAATAGCATGTATATGTATATGCGGTTGTGTGTGTATGTGTGTGCAACTCCTCAAAAAAGAGGATGCGAATACTGCGTATGATTTTGTAGGGCAGGGACTTTTGGGCAAACAACAGAAACCAATAAAACTTATTTGCGGCACAAAAAAAAACTGTAAAAAAACACCCACACTCTGAAGACCGTTCAAAGTGACCGTTAGAAAGCACGTTAAGACTCCCTTCGATGGCAGTACATACTGGATGGAAGCCGTTTAAAAGCCGTAACACACACTCTTCGGAGACACACGCACACTCCCGGAAACCGGGTGAATAGAGTTCAAATTTCTGCATACCGTTACTCCTGTTCAAAGGAGAGAGTACCTTTGTACCGCCAGATGGACACCAATCTGTTCTGTTCTGTACTATTCTGAAAAATTATGAAATTTATGTGTATTTTTGCCAATAGACAGACCGTTAGACGGCTTTCCCTCTTCCTGGATCTTCTCTTCCGTTTTTTACACTGCACTCTGCATTTCGCACTGCATTGCGCTTCGGTTCATTCGCATAAGTCGCGAGACTCGGTTTCAGTGATGGTTTCTGTTTCGCTGTCGCTGTCGGTTTCCGTTTCGGTGTCGGTTCCGGGGCATATACAAACGGGCTTTACGGGGCCACACCGCACACACCCAACACACACACACACACACTACTCTGGAAAATACACACACTTACACGGAGCGCCTGTCGCAGTAGTCGACTCCTGCTGCGGCGGCACTTAATTCTAGAATGAAACGCCATCGGTTCGGGGCAGCAGTACCAAGGCAAAGCTGCGCCATTAGACGACGACAACAACAACACTGCAGCCCCACAGTGTTCCCAGCACAGCCTCTCCTCCGGTGTCAAAGAGAGAGTAAGAGAGAGCGAGAGAAAGCAGGGTAGCGAGAGCGCAGCTGCTGGAGAGGAGAACAAATCAAGAGCAGTGCCCAGTACATACAATATGTAGGACAGGGGGGAACGAACGAACGGTGGTTGTCAAACACAATTGAACCGAACCGGGACTCATAACTACGCACTTGACCGTGTTCCGTTCCGAAGACTTGTGCCTTGTTTTCCCCAGAGTTGTCGTCCAGCGTATCTTGCTTCCCATTTGAAGCCTGAAGGCTTATGAATGTGTGTCATGCCTTTAAGCATCATCCCTACTATTCCTTGATATATAATGCAAAACAGATTAAAAATATTTAGATAGCATTTCGATCCGTCGAGCCCATTGTGCTCTGAAGGGTGGAGCGGAGGAGACCTGTGAGCGTGTGAAAAGTGTCACTGCATTGTGATGCCTCAATTGTGACTCGTTTGTGGAGCATCGAGAGCAATAGAACCCGACCGAGCCGAACCGGTAACAACAGAAGTGCGCAGCCAACCACACATCCCCATTCCTAATCACGTCCTCATCTGCGTGTTGCCCTGGGATACACTCCTCCGGCTGTGCTGGAATTTCGCTTACATCAAGGGAATGAGAGAGAAAAAAACAAAAGACAAAGAGAGACAGGTGGTGAGTGTGGAAAGGGTTCTCGTGTTAGTGCGTCTCATTGTTGGGCCTTGAGCCTGCGTAATGAGGAAACGAATGAGGAAGTTCAGCCAGGACTGTCAACTGTGTTGAAATTAAGCGGAACTACCATTTTGCAAAGGGAATCTACCTGTTATTAAACCATAACAAATGAGCAAAACTGAGCCTTTTAGCTATATGGCGATTTGCACTGCTTTTACATACAACCTTGGAGTATTTAAGTGGTTCGAAAGAATTTTTCCCCTTCTGATGTCTACGGCATTTACACTTTTAATTCTCCATACTTTCAAATTTGTATCTTCCAATTTAAATGTAACGAACAAAGTAGTACTAAGCAGTGCGCCGTGCACTGCTTACATACAGTGGCAGTCGAAAGATTGATGAACAGCGTGCAGTACACTGCTTGCATACAGTGGCGGTCGAAAGAGTGTGCACACCTGGCTGCACACTGCAGATAAAGATTCGAACTCATGCGGAATTCCACCCGCAACTGATGATTGGTGAGGAGGGGTTGTTATCACACGAATATAATGCAGATAAGTAAGTGCTAGTACAAGATATTTCACTGCTTGACGCACACAAAGAGCCAAAATTTAATTTTCAAAATCCTAAACAGGGATTCGTGGAATCATAGAACAATTTTTAATGGTTAATCCAGGATTTGGGTTTAATAGGCGGATTACAACAAATAAAGATTATAAGGGACCACTTAAAAAACGATAATTTGATAACATAATCATACATATACATATAAGTAATTATATATCTATATAGTATATACAGACGAACATCCCTCTACAGATCTACTGCTACACTATATATTATCACAATGGACGGCGCTGGGCGGACCCCCGCCCCCCGCAGCTCCTAGATGCCGCAGCAGGAACGATGGCCGGTTCCAGTGTCGTCACCGGTGCCCTCGTCTCCTTCCGATACACTCACAGCGTCGGTCGCATCTAGGGCCTGCAGCCTCAGGAGGTTGGGGGGTTCAGCCTCCCGCTCCCGCTGACTGAGTCGCTCCAGCATCAGCTGGGTAAGCAGCTCAAAGATCTCGGCCACACCCTCGTTTTCCTTGGCGGACGCTTCCAGGTACTGGGCGCCCACCGTCTGGGCGTACTGGCAGGCGTCCTCGTAGCCGATGGCCCGCTGCTCCTCCAGGTCAGTCTTGTTGCCCACGATGATGAGGGAGATCTCTGTGCCGCGCATTTGCTTCAGCTCGCGTACCCACGACTTGACCTTCTGGAACGAGTCCTGGTCGGTGATGTCGTACACCAGCAGCGCTCCGTCAGAGCCACGGTAGTAGATGGGGCCCAGCGCATGGAAGCGCTCCTGTCCGGCGGTGTCCCAGATGTTCAGCTGGGCCCGCCGCTCGTCGGGCAGCGTTACCTTCTTGGTCACGAACGATGCCTGCAGCGTGCTTAGGTGCTGGGGATTGAACTTGTCCTCCATGTAGCGCAGCACCAGCGATGTCTTGCCCACGCAGCCTAAAAGAATCGTAATCGCATTTATATGTGTACATCGCATCGAATGTTTTCAGTGGAGTTGGTTTTCAAGACTCACCTTCGCCCAGCAGCACCGCCTTAAAGTTCAGGGTGGGACCGCTCCTGCTCCTACGCGAGCTCATTTTTCCTCCACTCGTTGGCCTGTCTGTCTTTTTGCGAATTTCAACTTTTCAATTTAGTTTTGATCAACTACACATTTGCTGCACACCATACACACCAAAAACATTTCTACGGACTAAGAAAATTTGAATACCCTACTCTACTTCTGAATTAATTTCAGTTCGTTTCAGTAGGAAGATAAACTATACAATTTTATTGAGTTGGCTTAAAAATGTGGAGATAATTTTTACATACCAACTAAATGTACAAAAAAAGTTTGTAAAATCAGTTATAGCATTCGTTGGATTTAATCAACTCCCGTATGCTCTTCCGTAGAAGGGTATTTTATAATATGCCCCTTGATGAAGAAAAAGCGGGTATGTACAACAGGGAAAACGGCCCAGAAAATTAAACGCATGCAGGGTAAAATTCACACCATTGCCTAACTTACCGTGGGCTCAGGGCTATCCCCATGTCAAATCATATGTAGGTTTGCAGATGAGGTGAGGTTCTTATGTGCCTTGCCATTTTCTTTGGCTGTTTTTGCCTATTGTCCCTACCTTAAATAGCTGGAGAAATATCGATTTTAACACCGATGTCATCGATATTTGGGTGTACGCTCAGCCATCGATTTTTATTATCAATTTAAATGTATATAATGAGAGTCTAAATATTTAATACATTTTTTATTTTAGTATTTTCTTACAGAGATTAAAAAGTTGTTTTTAGTTGCATTCATTTAAAAAAATATAATGAAAAGTACACCATTTTACAGATTCCGATATCGATAACCGAATCGGGCTGCTTTAGCAGTTATGATATTAGGCCGTTGACTAACTGCAAAAACAGACGCAGCTTTGAGAGAAACCATGCAGTGGGAGCCAGACAGATATATGCGTCAAGTTTTCTACTGCAGCTGGGAGCAGCGCTGCGGCAGAAATTGATGGCTGACTGGCTGTGTTTTGCAAAACATAATTTTCTATCTTTTAATGATAGCGGGGAGACTTTTTTGGAGACGGCTCTGATGCTATCTCCCTCTCTTCGCTGCAAAGTTAGCAAAGTACATAAGAGGGGCAATTAATACATTAATTGCAATGTCATACATTAAGAATATCGATAAACGATGAGCCGATACACATTCACCACACAGCCCCGCTATCGAACCATTTTCAATTCCCATTTGTTTACCTTTTTCCTCCGCTTAATTGGCAGCTGGTCAGCAGGTCTGGGAAACTAATTCATAATTAATTATATACACATTCGCAGCTAATGATGGTGCTGGCAGGACTGGGAGGACTGTCGCGAGGGCCTGCTGTAAGTGCACAATCAAAATGGAGTAGGAATTGTGTAATTTTCCCTATTCATGACAGTCGACCATTAATTTGAATTCCTTGCAGGACTGCAGCGGCGGTGCGACTCTGTCCATTAAAGTAATTGACAGAGATTTCCCTAGAATGGAGGGCCGACAGTTTCTGCCTGGTCCCCGTCTCCATCACCGTCCCCGGGGTCGACATGGGCAAGTGTTTGCGTTCACAGGTAAACACTTGGGTGATTTCAGGATATTTCCACAGGTGGGTTTTAGTTGCACCCTCCCATTCCAATTCCGACTCTGCGGAGGCTCGGTGCTGCAGTCCGTTGATAATTTCATTTGCTCCACAGCACTTGACGAACCATGAGGCAGCTGCTGATTCTGCTGAGGACGCTCCTCGTACACGGATTCGTGGCGCTGTTCACCGTGCTCACCCGTGTGCTCCAGGCTGCCATCCGTCTGTGGCACTCGCTTGTCCTTTAATCGTCTAATAGTCAGTGGAAGGAGACGCCGAAATATGATTGCCCACCCTCCTGGTACCGATAAGGGCTGTCGGCCTACCTGCCGTCCAATGTGTGTTTTTTCCACTTATCGGCAAAGCAATCAATACTACTTACCTTATCACTCTCGCACCTCGGCCGCAAGCGCGAGAAGGCGGGGGAACAACGATAATCGCGGCGAAGGAACGCGTTGTGTTATTTGGAGACCAGCTAATGCCAATTAGCAATCAATGGCTGTTCGTTCAGGTCGGTTCGTTAATGGGTGTCGCCGCCCGGCCCTGCTGCTGTCTCTGCTGCTGTTGGCAATCTTCTTCCTCGGCCCCCTGCTGGCGCTGCACAAGCTCAATCATTCGCCGTTGATACACCAGTATGACATCCTGCAGGAGTACCTGGAGAGCAGCCACCAGAAGAGTTCTCGAACGCGCACCATCCTGCTGTGGAGCAGCTTCTTCGGGGATCCGCGCTGGGGCCTGTCTTCGGACTCGCTGGGACCGCAGGAGCTACGCGAGGACCTGCACTGTCCCGTCTACCAGTGCGAGGTGACCAACAGTCACGACTTCCTGCCCGCCCCGGAGCTGTACGACGCCATTGTGTTCCATGTGGCCGAGCCTTTTCCTTTTCTGCAGCCGGTGCCCGCGAGGCGCAGTCCGAACCAGGCGTATGTGTTCGCCCTGTTAGAATCGGCGGGCGAGACCAAACACCGGCTGAGCGACGAGCGGGGCTTTTATAACCTCACCATGACCAATCGCATCGACTCGGATGTGGTGTGGCCCTATGGCCAGCTGCAGGAAATTGAAACGGGCGCCGTGGTGGCCCCCAGTGCCCAGCCGCACTGGCGCCAGCCGCCACCGAAGGGCACCTGGAACGACACCCGGGCGTTGAATTTGTGGCAAAGCAAGACCAAAATGGCGGCGTGGTTCGTGTCCCACTGCCAGACGCTGTCTCGCCGTGAGAGCCTCACGGCGGCTCTCCAGGAGCATTTCGAGGTGGACGTATACGGCAAGTGCGGACCCCTCAGGTGAGTTAGCAGCTTGCTCAGGCCCCCATGCCATCGTGGAGTCCACATTAACGCTCTTGCGTCTTACAGCTGTGACCGCGGCGACCCGCACTGTGATGAGATGCTGGACACGGACTACATGTTCTATCTGGCCTTTGAGAACTCGCTGTGCGAGGACTATGTGACGGAGAAGCTCTTTGGAATGCTGGAGCGCCATATCATACCCGTGGTGTTTGGCGGGGCCGATTACACGCGCTTCCTGCCACCTCACTCCTACATAGACGCGAATCGTTTCGACACCGTCCTCGAGCTGGCCGAGCATATGCGTTTCGTGGCCGGCGATTTGGAGGAGTACACAAGCTACTTCTGGTGGCGTCAGCACTACCGCCTGGTCACCGTCTCCCCCTTCTGCGACCTGTGCGCCCGACTGCACTCGTCCGCCCTGCGGCATAGGTCTCAGGTATATGGCGACATCGAGTCCTGGTGGTTCAACAGCTGCAGGTTCAAGGCAAACATCCAGTTTTGAGCGTAGCGCACGAGAAGGAACAGGACGGCGCTATGCGACAGCCTCACGCGAGCAAGCGGGATAGCATGCATGCAACTGTTTGCATACAATATGAGAACCTTTTTCCTTCGTCTCGTGCTCCAACCGTCGTGGCCGAGACCACGTAAAATTCGTCAAGCGCCTCCCAATAGTTGTGTGTCAACGCTAGAAGTCCCCAACCCGATAGATAAGATATGCGGGGAGGTGGCTCTGACTACGATTTGACATTATCGCTCATTCGCAGTCACCATTATGAGCCTTAAGGGGCGATAAAAGAACGCGCACACACACAGTCATCTATGTATGTATAAGTTTCATTTGTTTAGTTTGCTATGTAGACCCAAGGGCCATCATTATTTCTTCCAATATCAAGCTGCACCCCTTCCTGCATTGTCTCTTTTAATAATTAGTATAACTTAGTCAATAAGAACAGCCTGACCAACAGCTGAAATCAGTAGTGCCATATGGTGGCATACTGCATTTTAGGTTTAGGGTTTGTGAATGTCAATAACGGTTGAGGCCCTCAATGGGATGTTGTTGATTTGTAGGTCCCAAAATGTTCACTTAATCATCGTACGATTAAATTGATTACTTAGCTAATGAAGTACTTCTTGTTTTTATTTACGCATTTAGAGGCTCAAATTTGGAAGATTTTTGTATACTAGATGTCTGAAAAATCTGTTAAAAATACATTTTAGTTTCTTTTACATTTAAACAATCGTTTTATTTTGGTATACATATGTACATATGTTTTAGACGTCACCAGTTTGAAGGTTCTGGATAATACGGGTGATCGGTAATTTCCTTGCTGGGGCACTACTTATACGTAAAATTCGTCAAGCGCCTCCCAATAGTTGTGTGTCAACGCTAGAAGTCCCCAACCCGATAGATAAGATATGCGGGGAGGTGGCTCTGACTACGATTTGACATTATCGCTCATTCGCAGTCACCATTATGAGCCTTAAGGGGCGATAAAAGAACGCGCACACACACAGTCATCTATGTATGTATAAGTTTCCTTTGTTTAGTTTGCTATGTAGACCCAAGGGCCATCATTATTTCTTCCAATATCAAGCTGCACCCCTTCCTGCATTGTCTCTTTTAATAATTAGTATAACTTAGTCAATAAGAACAGCCTGACCAACAGCTGAAATCAGTAGTGCCATATGGTGGCATACTGCATTTTAGGTTTAGGGTTTGTGAATGTCAATAACGGTTGAGGCCCTCAATGGGATGTTGTTGATTTGTAGGTCCCAAAATGTTCACTTAATCATCGTACGATTAAATTGATTACTTAGCTAATGAAGTACTTCTTGTTTTTATTTACGCATTTAGAGGCTCAAATTTGGAAGATTTTTGTATACTAGATGTCTGAAAAATCTGTTAAAAATACATTTTAGTTTCTTTTACATTTAAACAATCGTTTTATTTTGGTATACATATGTACATATGTTTTAGACGTCACCAGTTTGAAGGTTCTGGATAATACGGGTGATCGGTAATTTCCTTGCTGGGGCACTACTTATACTATTTTCTTCACGCAGATGCATCGCCAGACCCGATCACAACCGCGAGACTTGTATTGGGGTTTTCTGTATTCATTGCGATTTTTGTTAGGAATTCGAATTAATTGTTGGATTAAGACTAGTGGCTATAGTTTTAGTTAATAATTAGGAAGATCTGCATAACCATCATTCTATTCTATGTACCTGTTTGTTGATGATTTATTGTGGCATTTTTATTTATTTGGGGGACATCTTTTTTTTTATTACTAGAAAGATTTGGTTCCCCATATGCTTAATAATAATAATTTTTAAGATTTGGCTAGTAATTGGCAAGATCAATACTTACGGGAATGCGATGAGGGGTGCTTTAGTCTTGACGATCCCCCGATCTGCCTTCTTAGGAGGATTATCTTCGTTAATATCTTCGGCGTCTTCTCGCTTCCTCTTTCTATCCATTATCAAATTATGAATTGTTGTTGTCGATATAAAACTAAATAGTTGTGCGCTCTTGCTCGAAGTTGATACTTGTTTTCTTTAAACAGAGATATAATCTAACTGGCATTAATATAAAGGATTGCTTTTGTTAAATACACATTTTCATTGGGATTGCTTTGAACCAGTAGATTATATGGCTTTATGATATAGTCTACCCATCTGTTCGATGCCGATCCAAAATTATAACATTTATGAAAGAAAATCATGTAAAATTAATTTTTGACGAATTAAAAAAATGAAAGACTAGTTTGAATAGAATGACAAGATAAGTCCATTTCAGTGCTCTAATCTACATATTGCAGAAAATTTAAAGCACTCACTCTCTCTGGAAAATGTTCTTGGAATGGGATAGGATACATGTTGTTATGTCTATTTTGATTTCAGAATTGGCACATCGACTAGGCTAATCGATTTGATGCTGATCTAAAATATATATGAATATTTGAAGCATGAGCTCTTTTACCATAGGGATAATCAAATCAGAGCCTAGGCACAATTTCAGAGAACCTTATGAAATATTAAAGTTCTCCAATTTAATTGGTATTTATCATCATTATTCGAATTGAGATGCTTACAAAGCATTTTGAAAGATGACCCTTAAGAATCAGGGTCACCGTTTTCAACGCCTTCCCACATTAGTATAACGGCAACTATGGAGCTTCTCCAGGGCTGGGAACTTGTGGAGGCGCATGCGTCGCGATATTCGTGCGTCGTGCGTCGTGTATTCCAAATGTCAAGTGTCAAACTATGACGTCTCTGACGGGCCGAAGCAGCAATTGTTTCGAGCATCTTCGGTGAAGCTTTTCGACGCTTCTGGAGCACTTCTGGAGAGCAACAGAGTTCCCGCGGGAAAGGGACGGGACACACACCCTCACGTCAGCTGTGGACACCGCTGTGTAAACTATATGTGTGTGCGTGCGTGTATATGAAAGATTCTTTCGCGTGAAAGCTTTTTCCAGTCGCAGCTTTTTGAAGGATACTGTGTGGGGGTACGGTACTGCTCTGCTCTGAAAGCACTTCCTATGGAAATTCATGACATTTTACTCATTCTGTGCTAGATTTCCCGATAGTTCAAATCAGAGGTAACACAATTCGAGGAGATTACGACAGTAAAACCCTCAAAGTAAATAAGAAAGAGCCAGCGGACAACGAAAAACCAAACCAAAACCAAAAACCACGTTCAACGACCAATACCTCCACAAAAAAATATACAGAACTAAAGTAAATTTAAGAAATTTCATTGATTTTCGGCAAGAAGTGTGTGTGGTGTGCCACGAGGAAAAAAACGTACGAACGCAATTGTTTTCCTGAATTTTCCCCCTACACCCAAAAAAGTGCGCAAGAGTGAGACGTAAGTTGCATAATTTTCTGAGAAAATTGAACCGAAAATCAACCAAAAATCAAAAAAAAAAATCAAGCAAAAGTGTTAAATTGCTAAAAAAATCTATTAAATATTCATCCAATGAATGTGTGACAAATTTTTTAATGTTCATTTTGACTGTGAGATAAGCGTGTCGGGGAAAGTGTGACGAAAAGTTGAATAGGAAAACTCGTGTATATATATAACGCATATATGTATATATATAAATATCCATATATATATATTCATATACATATATGTACATATATCCCTATATAATGTGTGATGGACGTTCGTTCTCCCTCTGTATGTCTGTCTCTTTTTCTCTATGCCCCAAAGTGCGTCTCTATATCATCGATTTTTCCCACACTCAAAACCCATAGGCAAGAACAACAATAGAGATGTAAGAGATACTACTGCCCCCATTCGTTGAGAAGCGTGCTGTCCTGCTTTTCTCTGCGGCACATACATCATAGGCATGAATGATGATGCGGCTGAGAATCCCTGAGAAAGGATACTCTGCTCTATCTCTCTCTCTCCTCTGTTTCTTTCTTTTTGTGTGATCTTGAAATATTCAATCAATTGCAAAGCAATTATCGATGACCCCCAATGATTGTGGCATTCATTCGCAAATAATAGATGTTGCTGGTGCTGGTGCTGGCAAAGTGCCCGTCAAAAGTCACTTCACTCAACAGTAAGTGCAAGTGGGTGAAATCTATTGCCTGCCAATGTGAGCTTTGACTTTTGTGTTGAGTTCTCATCTCGGTTTCTCGGTTTCTTGGTTTCGTACGCTTTTCGTTGGTTTTCGTTCTGTGGTTCTGTGGTGGAAAAGCTTTCCCTGTTCGAGGAAGCTCGTGTGTAGGTACAGACACATTCAGAGACGCAGAGCCCCGCCAGGAAGCTTGTTCGCAGAGAGAAGAGAGGAGAGAGCACAGAGACAAAAAGAGAGCACAGAGAGAACTAGAGAACAGAGAGACCATGTACATTTTTTCCACGGAACGGAAACGCACGAAACCCAGGAAACAGGGAACATTCGATATCCCGTTGTAGGGCTACACAGATTTAATAGGAAATTTCGTATGGATTTTCCCAGAGTGTAGATTTTCCGCGGTTGTCAATCTCTAAAGCCTCCAGTGGACATTTGGTGCGGCGGCGGTGAGTGCGATAGACGGTTGTGGGGTTGAGTAGTGACTTCAGTAGAAAAATCGCCACTTCATATACATATATATGTATATATATATGTAGCCCTTAAATGTAAATGTAATGTGTATCCGCAACTTAATCATCAATCAATCAATTAATAATCAATCACTGTTGACTGTCTTAGTGCGTAGTTCGATTCGTATTCGGGATGTACATAGATGCAGATGCACCTATGTATGTATGTATGTACATGTGTGCCTTTGCCGATGAGTAGCTTACATAATAAGTATCCCTTTCCCGCAGTGTCCAATTCACCACCACCACCACTACCACCTACCCAGTCAGTCCATCATACAGTCCTTCGTAGAAGCAAACCTCTAGCTCTGTCCAGTATCCAGTAATCCAGCTGAATTGTGAAGCAGTTGTGGGAGTAAGTTCTCGATACATATTTGCAGACCGATCTCGATGTCTCCGCAATTAGATAATGCTTAAGCTACCAAAGGGCCTAAAAAAGAAAAAGAAGAAGTCGAAAAAGGACCAAGAACTCTTCACCGAAGAGGAGCTCGAGCAATACAAGCGCGAGCTCAGGGCCAAGCAGGAGGCGGCGGCCAATAAATCGGACGCTGGCGAATCGGACGGTGGCGCATCGGACGTCGAGGGTGCCGCAGGCGCCACATACCACAGATCCTCTATCGGAGACGATCATCTAGCCGAATCCGGTGCTGCAACCACATCCACTGAGGACCACCACCATCACCACCAGCATCAGCATCAGAGTTCCAGCGGCGGCGGTGGCGACGAGGAATGGGCCAAGTTTAAGGCGCTTACATCGGGCGTCGATACCATCCTACATAAGACCCAGGACGAGCTCGATCGCATCAAGAAGGAGTCCTTCTACCAGCGCTTGCCCTCGGCGGCCGAAAAGAAGAAACAGGAGGAGGAGGAGGCAGCCCGTCTCGAGGCCGAGCGTCAAGAGCGTGAGCGCCAGCGCCTCGCATTAATCGAATCACAGCGCGACAAGCTAGCGGAGGCCGTTGTTGAGCTCTCAGATTCGGAGGACGAGCAGCAGGACGAGGTCGATGACATCTTCGCCACCGACTACATCGAGAAGATCACCAGCGGAGAGATCCAATTAGCTGTTGTACCCGACTCGCCCGTGTACCAGGAGGACGACGGGCCCGATCCGTTCGACACCGCCTACGCGGAGAAGGTCATTGTTGGCGCCGACAAGGCCAAGGGCAACAAGAAGCTCGTCAGCCTCGGTGCCGCCGTAGAAGTACTCTCCGGCCGCGTGGACCGCGATCACGCCCTAGCCCTAGCGAATCCTAAACGCAAGCTCCGCAAGGGTATCCAGAATCTACTGCTCAGCGAGAGCGTAGAACTAGCCGATCCCGAGGCGGATCTACTAGCGGCAGCTGCCAACGCCGAGCCGCAGCACAATCTGCTCGACGATCTCGTCGACGACGACCTCACCGAATCGGCGGGCCCCATCGATTTGAGTGTCTCGCTCCATCTTCATCTGATCAAGCCCCAAAAGGTCGAGGAGGAGGACGAGGACGCAGAGCATCAGGGCACTTCTCTCAATCCCGATCTAGCCGAGTTCGACGCACTCAAGGACGAGGAGGACGACGAGTTCGCCGAACTAGCCGCCGAGTCACTCACCAAAAAGGAGGACATCACCATCGTTAAAGAAGTCGTTCTGCCGCCAGTCTCCCTACTTGCCGAAGCCGTTGCCGAGGCCAGCTGGGCCGAGTTTGAGGCGGAGCCAGACTCCGAGGAGCCACTACCAGGTGAGCGATCATCCATGGAGATACCCTTCAAACTTGAACGCATCTCTTAGCACACAAAGCCATTTTGTAAGAAGGTCGTTCTGAGAATTTCGATAGATGTCAAACCGCAAGTAAAGCACTTCTTATACGAAAGGAGTTTTGGCTTCAAGAATAATCCGATTTCCAACAGATTCTGCACCGGAATCTGACTGTTACTACACGAATTTAATATACCCCTATACTCCTCCATTCCATTCGAAATTTTCATCATCCAAAATATATTTTCCCTATTTAGGGATTCCATTCAGAAAAGTTCAGTTATGGAATTATTGAATGTTAACGGTTCCTATTCGATTTGTGTACCGGAGAAAGCTATTTTCGTATTGATTATATCCTTGGTTTTTTTTTGAAAAAAATTGACTGATCCTTGAGGGCAAATCAGAAGAACAAAAAAACAGACGACGTACAAGTATACTCTCGAATTGGGCTCTATACTTTGAGGAGCCGCAGCAGATCGCACACACGCACACACACCTCTGCACGCCTCAGCAAAGAACCCGCTTTCCGCTATCGAATTGTACTAATTGTAGCCCCGTATTTGTTTCCTGTTTTTCCCAGGAAAACCCAAGCGTCCGCCGCCACCGGCCAGGCCTGCCACTGGACCACACATTGTACCTGGTGCCATCTACGTCAGTGACGACGAGGACGAGGCCAATCTTGACGACGACCCCTTCAACACCAACTACGCGGAGCAGGTGATCAAAAAGACCACCGTACTCGAGGAGGACGACGATTTTGATCCGCGCGCCGAGGAGGATACCACTGGCGGATCCTCATTGCTAGCGGCTCCAGGACGCGATCTTTTGGCCGGTAGCGCCACCGATCTTAGTAAGGTGGTGCCAGCGCCATTGGCGCCCACCCTTAGCATCGACCAAGAGCCGGAGGACTTTGATCCTTTCGATACTTCAGCGGTCAGTGCAATTGTGCAGCCAAAGGCCACAGAGCTGCGCTTCCTAGAGCGGGAACTGCTCACCAACGAGACGAGCGGTGGACTCAAGCACTCACTGAGCGATCCGGACTTTGATCCACGAGCCGGACAGGAAGAAGAGAAGCAGCAGCAGCATCAGAAGCCACCGCAGAGGCCCAAGCCCCCGGTGCCACCGCGCCAACAACATCACCCGGAATTTGACGCCGCCAGACGCAGGTCCTCGCTGAGCCTGAACATCCAGGCGAAGAGTGTGGGCTTCCTGGTGCCAGGACCGGACCTACTCGGGGCCGGTAATGAGGTCGGGGCCAACAAGAAGCCTTTGACGCCGTACTACGCGCCCTCAGCCGCCGCCTCCGGCAACGCATCGCAGTCGATTGCCGAGGGCATACCAGAGTCGGAGGATCCCTTCGACACCTCCTATGTGCCGGAGGCCAAGCTCAGCGACATCGAGCTGAAGCACATCGAGGCCGATCTGATCGCGGAGCCAACGCCCACGCTGCGGCACAGCCTCTCCGATCCGGACTTTGATCCGCGTGCCCCGCCAACGCCCGTGCCCGCCGAGGTGCTGCTCGCCGTCGACGAGAATATCGACATCAAGGTGCTGACACCCGCGCAGGAGCGCAGAAAGCTGCCCAAAGCCGGCGGCGCCCACAACGCCCAGGGCGAATCGGACGAGGACGACGTCGACCCATTCGACACTTCGATCGCCGCCAATCTCCAGCCCGGACAGACGGAGCTGAAGCTGCTCGAGAACGAGCTGCTGCCACAAAGGAGCGCCCAGGAGCTGGCCATTGACGCCCAGAGTGACGCCCAGGATCTGGGACTTGGTGACAAGGTGCTAACACCCTCGCTGCCCTCACGGCCCCCGCCACCGGTGCGGCCGCAGGACATCGATCCCTTCGACACCTCCATTGCGGAGAATCTAGCGCCCGGCGAAACGGAGATCAAGCTGCTCGAAAGCGAGTTGATCGAGCGCTAAGCAAAGCACAAAAACCACAAAAGAAACCACAGGAAAAAGCAGAAAAAACACCCGAAGAGAATGGCCAATCCGTTCCTGATGGACGACGATCTGGATGGCGGCGATATGGCCGCCAATCCCTTCCTAATGCAGTCAGATGCGGAGCCGGGCGAATCGGAGTCGAATCCGTTCGGTGAGGCAGCCAGCAGCGCCATCGCCAGCGTCAGCGCCGCCTCCAATCCGTTCGCTTTCGGCGGCGACGATCTCGAACCAGAGCCAGAGCCGCCGATCAACGACATCGATCCGGCCATGAGCTTCTTTGGCACTACCATAGAAGCGGAGGACGACGCCCTCAGCCTCAAGTCCGGCGCCGGTGAGGAGGAGGACGACACTGCCGCCGCTGGGAAGAAGCAGCCCCCGCCTCCGCCACGACCACAGCCGCCGCAGAGCACACAGGATCTGATCAGCACGGTCTCCAGCCAGCTGGACGAGACCTCCTCGGAGCTGCTGGGCCGCATACCCGCCACACGATCGCCCAGTCCAGTCTCGATGCGCGACCTCCACTCGCCCAGCCCCACACCAGACTCGGGACTGGCCGATCTGTTAGACGTGTCCGACAGCGGCTCCAATAACCAGATAATGGATCTGGATCTCATTGGGGGAGTCACTGCTCCCACTACGGCAACAGCAACAGCAACAGATGCTGTTCCTGCTGCTCCTGCTCCTGCTGCTGCACCAGTTGCGCCTGTGGTTCCGCCACCCGTTCCTGCTCCCCCTGCCAGCCAGCACGACAATCCCTTTGCGGTGCCCACGGCTGTGCCCAGCCTGCAGGGGGCCACGCCCATGCCCTCGCCGGCTAAACAGCAGCCGCCACGTCCCCCGCCGCCACGGCCAGTGCCGCCACGGCCGACGCCACCAGCCCACATGGTGCAGCATGGCCAACAGCAGCCGGCACCGGCACAGGCACAGGCACCACCGCCGCAGCGTCCACCACCGCCGTCAGCCACAGTCGCAGCCTCAGCCCCAGCCACAGTTCCAGCGGACTCGGAGGATTTGCTGGACATGTTCGGTACGACCAGCGGAAAGCCGGCCAAGCCGCCGCCGCCCAAGAGCAAGGAGGACATCCTCAGCCTGTTTGAGGCGCAGCCGCAGCCGGTGGCCAAGCCCGATCTCCTGAACGATGATCTGCCCCAGGCGATGGTGGCCTCCGAGGAAGAACGCGATGCGGAAAACAACAGGGACGCCGACGATGACGACGGGGAGGACAAGGATGAGCCCATCTTCACGTCTGTGCTGACTAGGCCGGACGAGAGCACCCATGATATCACCTGCCAGCCGCAGGCGGCGACACTGGCCCACATTGCGGCGACACAGGGCCACATGGCGGCGCCCCAGGACACGACGGGCAGACAGAGGGCGCCCACGCCAGATATAGAGATCACCACGGTGGAGGATCTGCCCCGCTCCGACGACGAGGATGAGCCAGAGCCAACATCAGCAGCAATAGCAACAGCCGTTCCCGATCAGCCGGAACCCGAAATAGAACCAGAGGTCGCAGCCGTTCCAGAGCTGGAGGCAGAGGTGGAACCTTTTGGAGCGCCGGCAGCGGCTGTGGAGTCGGATCACACTGGATCACCGCCCACTGAGTCACAGCTAGCCTTCGAACCCAGCATGGAGCTGGCCAGCGATGAGCCCGAGCAGATGGACACGGGCCTGGACTTTCCTCTGGGCAGCGGTGGTCTAGCCAGCGGCCAGCTCTCGGCCAATCCCTTCGCCAGTCCCGAGGAGGAGGACGAGCCGAGCTTCGTGCCCGCTGCTGTCGTGGGCAACATCTTTGCCGTGGACGACCCAGAGCCAGAGCCACAGGTGGAGGCGCCCGTTCAGCAGGCGCCCAGCTACGGGGCCAACATCTTCGCCGTGGAGCCGGACGAGTTTGACGCCTTCTCGGCCAAGTTTGATTCCGTGAAGAAGGACAACATCAGCATCCTGGACGGCTTCGGTGGCTCCGGAGCCATAACGCCCACGGGAGGAGATGGTAAGTTCATGATGGATCCTCAGTATAAACTCCAGACCGAACCGATTCACTTCTTTCAGCGTGGGGCGACAGCGCCTTTGGATCGGCGACCATTTCGGCAGGCAACGCCTTTGGCGACGCCACATCGGCGGACGATGGCTTCGGGAACGAGGACGATGACTTCTATGCGATGCGGGCACCCGTGCGGGCCGATTCCGTGGAGTCGGTGGACAAGGAGTTCAGCGTGGTGATCCGGCCCAAGGCAGAGGGCACTGGAGGCGTGGCCCCGCAGCTCGCACCACCGCCGCCGCCGGCCAGGTCGGCCGTGCAGACGGCCAGCCAATCTTCAACGTCGCCGCCGGCGACAGTCAATCCCTTCGAGGATGTGACCGGATTCCCAGCTCCGGCAGCAGCAGC
Organism: Drosophila algonquin; assembly: GCA_035041765.1. Taxonomy (NCBI): domain Eukaryota; kingdom Metazoa; phylum Arthropoda; class Insecta; order Diptera; family Drosophilidae; genus Drosophila; species Drosophila algonquin. The sequence goes on from JAWNKY010001823.1 coordinate 858,461, forward strand.
AGCTGCCACGGGAGAGGCGGGTGAGGCAGGCATCAAGCGCACAGACTCCCAGGACACGCCACAGACGCCACTGTACGACGAGGATGTGTCGCAGCCGCTTGAGGAGTTCCCGCGCCTGCACTACGTGGGACCCGGGTGGGAGATGCAGCTGCGGCAGCCGAACAAGAAGAAGATCACGGGCCAGCGCTTCTGGAAGAAGATCTTCGTGCGTCTGGTGGTGCAGAACGACGTGCCGGTGGTGCAGCTGCTGAACCAGCCCGGCGACAAGCAGCCGTTCCAGGAGCTGCCGCTGCAGCCCTCCTACTCGGTCTCGGAGATCGGGGCCCAGCAGTACGACCAGTTCGGTAAGATCTTCACCATGAAGCTCCAGTACATCTTCTACAAGGAGCGGCCCGGTGTTCGGCCCGGCCAGGTGACCAAGGCGGAGCGCATCACCAACAAGCTAACCAAATTCGCACAGTACGCCATCGCCGGTGACTACGAGGGCGTGAAGGAGTTCGGCAGCGATCTCAAGAAGCTGGGCCTGCCCGTCGAGCATGCGCCGCAGTCGTCGCAGCTCTTCAAGATAGGTTCGATGACCTACGAGGACATGAAACAGTTCTCCGTCTGCATTGAGGAGGCCCTCTTCAAGCTGCCGGCACTGCGCGAACGCGCCCTCACCTACAAGATGGAGGAGGTCCAGGTGACCGCCGTCGATGAGATCACCGTCGAGCAGGACAGCGAGGGCAAGATCCTCAAGCAGATCGCTCGCGTTCGCCTCTTCTTCCTCGCCTTCCTCACAGGGATGCCCACCATCGAGCTGGGCGTCAACGATATGTGGCGGCAGGGCAAGGAGGTGGTCGGCCGTCACGACATCATTCCCGTAGCCACCGAGGAGTGGATTCGTCTCGAAGCGGTCGAGTTTCACAGCGTTGTCAATCAGCAGGAGTACGAGCGAACGCGCACCATCAAGTGAGTAGTAATCATCGCATCCCAAACGATCGATCCCAATTCCAATTCCAATGGCAATTCCAAACAGATTCCAGCCGCCCGATGCCAACTACATTGAACTGCTGCGCTTCCGGGTTCGTCCGCCAAAGAATCGCGAACTTCCGCTCCAGCTGAAGGCCACCTGGTGCGTAACCGGCAACAAGGTGGAGTTGCGTGCTGACATTTTGGTTCCTGGTTTCACCTCCCGCAAGCTTGGCCAGATACCCTGCGAGGATGTATCGGTGCGCTTCCCCATACCCGAGTGCTGGATATATCTGTTCCGCGTGGAGAAACATTTCAGGTGGGTGTCCATTCGCCCTGTGCATTCGGATCGGTGAATAACTCGAAAATCTTACTGGGGTGGGTGGAACAGGTATGGGTCGGTGAAGTCGGCCCATCGACGGACGGGCAAGATCAAGGGAATTGAACGGATCCTCGGTGCTGTCGATACGCTGCAGGAGTCGCTGATCGAGGTAACGTCGGGCCAGGCAAAGTACGAGCATCACCATCGGGCCATTGTCTGGCGGTGTCCCCGCCTGCCCAAGGAGGGTCAGGGTAAGCCATCCAGCAATGCACAATAAATCCAGTTCCATCTGAACCGATTAAATCAATCTCATGCTGCCGTTCCACAGGGGCCTATACCACACATCAACTGGTCTGCCGCATGGCACTGACCTCGTACGACCAGATCCCCAGTGAACTGGCGCCATACGCATTCGTGGAGTTCACTATGCCCGCCACGCAGGTCTCGCATACCACCGTGCGCTCCGTGAGTGTCCAGGACTCGGACGCCGATGAGCCACCCGAGAAGTATGTCCGCTATTTGGCACGACACGAGTACAAGTGAGTACTGCAAACGAGGGCAGGATCTCTTGAGGATCAGCGCTAATCCCTGATCTCTCTCTCTCTCTCTCTTGATTCCAGGGTTGGCATCGAGACCACGCACGGCGAGTCCACGAACGCGTATTTGGCGGCAACTCGTCCTATCAAGGAGGAGACCGCCAAGGAGGTAGCCACCAAGCCGGTCGCCTCTCCGGTCCCTCCCAGCGACTCGGACACGGACTCCAACTAAGCGGAGAGAAGCGAAGCGCAGAGATCGCGGCTTTCTGTAGATATTCCTCGTGTGCATGGTTTACCCAATCGTTCTTGTTATATACATATATATATATATATATATATATATATATAGTACATATATACATACATATATATATATACACCACATAGATATATCTGCCCCTCTATACATACAAACAATATATATATATATACTTATATGTGTAATTTCATGTGCGTCTGCCCGCTATATTCCCCCGTTTAGCTTGTGCAGCGTGTTCATCATCTCGGGCTCCGGCTCGCCCCAGAGTACGAGTATTAGGTGAAGATTAGTTGACAATAATGTTAAGAGAGTACAGCAGCGGATGTGAGAGAATTGATGAAATGACGATGAAACAGAAACTGAAACAGAAACTAAAACTGATAATGTGAAAACAGATATAGTGCAGAAGATGATGAGCACATTGTAAAAAGCCAAAAAGGAACAGAAAACCAGATGAAGCTGAGGCTGAGGCTGAGCGAAGGATGTGGATGTGTCAACGGAGGAGGAGGAGAAGGAGAAGGAGGAGGAACAGAGGAAAGGAAAGCTAGATACCATTAACCCCCTGCCCACCACCCACTTACCCAACTCTAACCCTACCTTACATAAATCTAGCCTTAAACGCGTTACTTATAGCCCATACTTGTACGAGAGATCACGTTAATGTTAGCCATTGGTAATATATCAATCCATTGAGGCGTACGTAAAGTCAACCCATACATATGCATAGAGTTAATGATTATAATCGAACCAGTACACACACACACACACACAGAAACACACAAGCATATACTATACATGCATACATATATAATCGATGGACCTTCTTAGTTCTAACTGATCGAATCGAATCGAAGCACTAAGCGACAAGAAATTGACAAGTAATATGAAAATGAAAAGCAATTCCGCCACAGAAGCATTGTTCATCGAAGAAGGAATCGAGTGACGAGTGAAGATCGGAGCTCAAGTGGAAGTGGAAGTGGATGTAGAAGAAGGCAACACGCACACATTCTCCTCCCATTCCACTTACATACATATGTACTACAATTCGTAGATATAATGGAAGTGGAACCTATGGATACGGATACGAATACGGATACCTACCCATGCTGCCAGCATATCATCAGATATAGCATCATCATATACATACATATGTAGTAGCAAGACACTGGAGACCGAAAGCAGTAGAAAACCCCCTAACCTCCTTCTGATAACTTCTGATATCTGGACACGACACGACATAACCCATTGCCCATAGCCCTAGTACTATTCATCTATCACAAAACAAAATATACTAAGCTTTACCATATTGATTTAATGGATACATTTAGAGACGGGAAAGAGATTCAGTGCATATTCAAGAAAAAAATGTTATTGTTGTGAATCAAATTAAAATTATATTCAGTAAAAAAAAGAAGGAAAAAGTAAACTAAACTAAACTAAACGAAAAAACCAAAAGGGAAAACCAAAACCAAAACTAAAACTTAAACTAAAACGGATATAGGAAAATCATCTTTGTTGGTCTACAAACACACTACATAATTAAATATAGTACGGATAAAACCGAAAAAAAAATGTGGAAATATTATAAGTACATACGTAACTGTATGCCACACACACATACACACATATTGATCGATTGGTACCGATCGATCGGTATATATTGAGTTTACTAGCAATATTGCATAAAATAGATTTGTTAATTGAGTGTTAAATGAATATATACCCGCATCCAGCTTTTGCCCGACTATCGACTATCCACTATCCTGTCATACACATACACATATACATACACATGCACAGTCCTGCTGCACTATAACCATCCCATCCATACAAAGGAATTCCATTTATAGTACTATAATTCGTACCACATTTCGAGAGTCTCTCAATGGAGGAGTCATGATATATTGATGATAGAGAACTATGTATATTGTATCCTTAAGAAGCTCCCTAAGAATCCCCAACATCCTTCATCCCCATCCCCATCCCCATTCTCCATCCCGTTAATTTATTGTATGTTAAATTATTTAAATACGTTTAACTCTACATATACTATATCGTATATATGCATATGTATTGTATGTACAATAAAAAGTCAAACCAAACCAAACCAAACCAAGTCGGATCGGATAGTGAAAGTTCCCGACAAACACTCTCACATGTTATATATATTAAATATACATACATTAATTGGCAGGCCCCACGCCCACACCCACACCCACACCCTGCCACGAGCTGCCACACAGCATATGCTGCACTCCTCATCCGATCTAATGAGAATCAAAAGGATTGAGGCATATGCTGTGTGGTCTGGTCTGCCCGGGAACGGGAACGGGGCTGGTGTCGGGGTCTGTCCCTATTATACAAGAATATGCGGCGATCGCTAAGGTATTAACCGATCAACTAAATAAAATATAATGAATTATTATGAACAGAACAGCAAACGCATTATGGTGGAACCTTTACCTAGTCAAATGAGAAAATAAATATGGAATCAACAAATATTAAGCAATGCAATTTGGAGTTTCATTTTCTAAAGGGAACAAGATGGGCTTATATGTAGGATTCAATTAGAAGAGGTACTATACTCGTATGAGAACCTTTTTTATTCAAAAATGGAATAATGATATTTGTTGTGGTAGCTTTTGATGGGTCTATTCCCTGCGATGATATGAGAACTGTAAGGGTATTCGATTCTACTTCTACTTATGGCAGAGGTATCTCAGATCTCTAGTGCAACCTCCCATTTTCCTTATCGGTTTGTTTTCTGGCGCTTTAAATTGTTGTTTATTAAGTTTTTTTCAAGATTTAACTATGGCCCACTTTTAATAGGTTTTCTTGGATTTTCTACGAGAATGAATGAGTCTTTATGTAATCTCATGAGCATTCACTAGACCTACACACGGTTCAGTTGTATCATTTGATGTCGTATCCTCCTGGTTGTTGCCAAAATATAAGGAACTATGGATGGAAGCCCTGCCAATTGTACGATATTCATCTTTTGTTTCGTTTGTTTTATTCTCTTTGTGACCCAATGCGGGGCTTGCCCTTGGCTTCATTTATCATCACCAGTTGTAGGATGTCTTTTTGCGAGGATTTTATTATTATTTCTTCATAATTTGATATACCAAATCCCAGAGCTACTGCCACAAAATCCCACCATCTCCCCCCCCCCCCCCCCCCCCCCCGAGAAAGGACTGACTGCAGTTTTTGGCTGCATGTTGGGGCCATTTATCATGAGTTAGCATCCAGCATCCAGGACTGCTGCAATCAGTGCACACATGTGCAGCGGAGATTTGGCCATGAAGTCCTCATAAAATATTATGCTCAACTTTTACGCTCCGGCTCCGAGATGGCTCTGTTGTGTCTATGGCTCCTAAGGCCTTGATAGTGGTCGTGCTGGTGGTCGTGCCGGTGGTCGTGCCGGTGGTCTCGGTCTCGGTGGAGGAGCTGACGTGACTGTTTTTTGAGTGCCACGAAGCCGTGCATTGGCTATGGCTTTGGCTTGGCTTTGGCTTTGGCAGTCAAATAAATCTGAAATTCTCAGGGAATTCAAATCGGAAGGATGTACGGCGTACGGAGTACAGAGTAAGGCTCTCCAGCACCTGTCCCGCCTAATGAGTTTACGCCGGAGCCGAGCTTACATTTCATCGGACTCTGGACGTGATGGAAATACGCTGTCAGCGCATTGATAGCTGGCAATATCGGGGAGGGAGGGGGATGTTCCAGTAAATGGTACGTTTCCTCAGCGCGGGTGGCATAACTAAGGCACCAGCCCCCTCTCAAGACCATGCCCCTGGCCTGAGGCTTGAGCACTTGTCCAGCACGTCTTTGGCCCCATTGTTCCACGGAGCCAGCGGACTCTATCAATCTGTCGACGAACACGTGTCTCCTGGCCCACATATGAATCAATAAATGAGTCGAACGAATGACACAAGCTGGCTGCCTGCCTTCCAGCCTGCCATTCGTCGTCCTGCGCCTCTTCTGCTCCGCTGGATTGAGCTTGTTTACGAATATGAGATTCTAACATCTGGCCACGGGGAGACAACACCCTGCGGCGTGTTATTGAATAATATTGGAAAGATTGACTGGCAGCTGCCGATTGAAGCGCCAAATGAGATTCACTTGTCCAAATATTCGCTCTCCGAATACGGTTGCAGAGCCCTCTGGACCCTCAAGGGTCCTCTGGCGCAAAAAGTTCCTTTCCAGATGCCACGCCATAACTATTCGATTGTCTTATTTGGGATAAACATCTTTCAGCATTGAAGTTGAATTCGGTACGAGTATCCCTTGGATGCGAGTCAGTCTTCTCTTCTGTTCTCAGATGTAGGGAATCTCAAGCTACTTTCATTTATCGCACTGCTAGACGCGTTCCGGTGGATGTCCGAGGCCTGGCTCCGTGCCAGATTCGAATAGGCGGAAGCAGCTATCATAAACTGAAACTGAAACTGCAAAACGGAGAGGATATCCTGTTACCCAGTTGGCAAACGTCTACCACTAATTACTGGAAGACCGAGCCGAATTCCGAGCCAAGTAAATTTCGAATTCGCATTAAAATCGAATCAATCACGGTACATCCTCGAACCGGTGATGGCATTCAATTTGGTTGCTCCTTCCTCCAGCTGGCAGCTGGAGCTGCAACAATGTGGAGCCACTCAGGAAGCGATTTGCGGTCGGTTATTTTGCTTCAGTTTATTGGCGAACATAACACACAGAAAAATTCCAACATTTCCGCATCTAGAACCAGATACCTATTCTCCACACACACCCGGACCCGCACCCGCACCCGCACCCGCACTCGTAACCCGCCTTGGTGGAGGTACACGTACACCTGGCTGGTGGGCCATAAAACCAGACCGGGCTCAACACATAAACCATCCGAATGGCACCCCCAGGACGGAAGGGAGGAGGTTGTGGATGTGGATGAGGATGAAGATGCTTCTGGGTCTAAAGATGCTTCCGAGGATGGGCTTAAGGATGCCTCTGGGGGCAAGGGTAAGGTGTTTCGGTGTATGCCACAGCTGCGTACATAATTATGCAAGACGAGAAGCCAAGACAAATTGGCATAATGAAAACTGCTGGCAAAACGCCTCCGAGGGTCATGGCTGCGAATGGCGAATGCAAATTGCAAATGTCACGTGTTCCTGCACATTTCACTTGTCGCCTGCCTGCCTGCCTGCCTGCCTTTCCTGCCTGCCTGCCTGCCGTATCCGTTTGTATTTTGTAAAATATTTCGCCTTTTCGCCATTCGTATTTCGAATTTGTATTGTATTTTGCATTCTGCTGTCTGCTGCCCTTCTGTCCGTAACACATGTCCACATGGCCACATATGCCAGGGCTGCATAAATTTCTATCACACTTTTGCGGCCAGAGGAAGAGGAGGAGCAGCCAGTCCAGAGCAAGGGTCCTAGTCCTAGTCATAGTCATAGTCGTGGCTGTATGCGCGCCATCTTCCCGGCGATATCAAACGAATTAGCATAGAAAACTGCAAATTTGAATTATGGCCAGCGGCGGGCAGAAGATACAACGGAGCAGAAGCAGAAGCAGCAGCAGGAGGAGCAACTGGAAGGAGGAGCTAGTTCTGGTACTGGAGCAGCAGCTGTTCCGCTTGCCTCTGTTGAAGCGGCAAAATGTATGCGATGGGTAATCAAAGGAGCAAAAAAGTGAACAGAATCGGAACAGAATTGGTAGGAGGAACCGAAGAAAGCAGGTTCCTCAAGACGAATCCAACGATTCCCTAACAATTCGAGATTTGCAATATATATACGGATTGTTCTATAAGGGAATAGATGGAATATCTTCCAGAAGTTATATTGAACTTGATGAAAGACGACATGTGTGTGTACATCGCATATATCGTTATATGTCCTTAGGAATTGGGCATCCTCCCTCTGTCAGTCGATGTACCCTGTGGTCTCACAGAGGGAAGGCAATGGCGAAGCGAAGCCCTTTTCCAATTTGCATGTGCATATGGAGGAGTTGCCGAGTGCTCGGCATTGAACCCTGACCACTGGGAGACTGGAGGATGGAGGAGGGAGAATGGAGGATGTGCTAGTGCCAGACTAAACTGTTATGCCAACAAACGAATAGGAATACGACTTCGAATGCTCGTACATAAGTGTATATTTGGTTAGAAGCAGCAGTTTGGGGGGTATGTCTGTGTGTCTGCATGTGTGTGTGTGTGGGCGGATGAGGTGGGCATGAGCATCCTGCCGAGTCTAATGCGACTAATAGATACTTGTTTGCCGAAAAGTTTGCGGCACTCCCATCACCATCACCACCACCACCACCACCACTCCACTCTTACTGCTACTGCTACACTGGTTGATAGCTCCTTGGTGGGTGCTCCTGCTCTCCTTCTGTGCGAAGCATCCATCCCGTTCCATGGGTCTTTGCCCTTTGCAAATACGTAATCAGTGAAATTTTCATGCACATTTTTCTTCAGTCTTCAGTCGTGTGCTCGGCAAACAAACGGCGCTTTGAGCTGACGCTCAACTTGAAATACGTTGCTCAATTTCCATAAACACGTGAGCAAATAACACGTGTGCCCAGGGCCAGGACTCTGGAATCAAAAGAAGCACCAGAACCAGAACCAGAGCAAAAGAATCAAGACCATCATGGAGACATTCCGACGAGAGGATACCTGCTAAGGACCCCTCTTAAAATGAATTGGCATCCGATCTCGTAGATAATAAATAGAATAGTGTGTCCTTATATATGATGCTTTTGCTGTTATTGATCAATAATATTTTGTACTCTTATGATGCGCAATACGAGTATACCCTCCTTTTTCTCTATGCCTTCCGGACTGTGCCCAAAATCGAGCAATGATCATTGAGCATTTCTTTATCAAATGTGTTAACTATTGCCGACATTTGCCTGCGTAGGTGCCCACCCCAACCCCGTCCAGAATTCGTGGGACCCCATACCACCACATAACACCCCACCCAACCCCACTGCCACTGCCAATCTTCCACCAGTCGTCGTCTGTTTGAGTTTTGGCGCTGGAAAATGCGCCTCAAATTGATTTTTGTTTATATTTCAAAGGAAAAACTTTTGTGCAGCTGTCGAGTTTGTTGTTCTTCTTGTTTTATATTTTTGTTGCCGTGTTTCCTTGCCGCCTTGCAGCTGCGACAAACTGGCGAATCCACGGCCCCCGTCAATATTTCATTACTGCTCCTCTTCATACAACTTCGATTTTGGCCCGTCTCGGGGAATGGAATGGAATAGCGCGAATAACGTTACTTAAAGAGGCCCAATCCCTCGGAATGTGCCTTTAAGGCTTCACAGAGTAATCGCTCTTTAAGAGCGAGGTAGGGTGCTGTACTGCCAGTACTTGTACAATGTATAACAACAGGCGGGCTTCAAACTTCGAATCGTTTGTGAACTATTCTCTAAGATTTTACGATATATGTATGACGCCCTGTCCATAAATCGATCATCTTTACAGATCGTCTTTACACACCTCTTAAACACTGCCCTCAAAGGGGATTTACCTATGCGGCGAACGTTAAACTTCGATCTAATATGATCTACGAGCGGACAGTCGCGACAGTCTGCGGTTGGCTGTTGCGGGTTGCATCACCCGGTGCACGTAACCTGAAACTTGGATGGAAATCAATGCCAATGGAGATGCCAATGGGGCAGAGGCGCATCGAAGGGGAGCCATGGAGTCGGCCAGAGATGCGACTAAGACACTGGTCCAGAGGCTGGAAGCCCTCCCTGTGATCGGAGAGTTGGATTTGTGGCTTGGATTTCAGTTATTTTTCCACCATCGACATGGAACGTTGGCATAATCGGGTGGCCGTTGTGACCGGAGCCAGTTCAGGGGATTGGGGCGGAGTTGGCCAGGAAACTGATTGCTGCTGGTGTGGTGGTTGTGGCCCTCGCCCGACGTCTCGAGCGCCTGGAGCAGCTGTCCCAGGAATTGGGCCCACAGCTCCACATCCGTCAGTGCGATGTAACGGATGTGGATTCGGTGAACGCCGCCTTCGACTGGGTCGAGGAGCAACTGGGCGGCACTGACATACTGATCAATAATGCCGGCAAGCTCTCGGGCGGCCAGCTGCTGACCATGGCCTTGGACACGGTCCAGCAGGTGTTGCAGACAAACGTCATGGGTGTGGTCTACTGCACCCAGCGCGCCTTCCAATCGATGCGCCAGCGCTCGGTGTCCGGCCATGTGGTGCTCCTCAATAGCATCGTGGGCCACTATCTGTTCAATCCGCTGCCGGGCAGCCAGCAGGAGCTGAACATGTATCCTGCCACCAAGCACGCGGTGACCGCCCTCACAGAACTCTTTCGCCAGGAGATGCGTGAATTCAAGACCCAAGTGAAGGTTACGGTAGGTAATCGGAATCCGAATCGGAATCGGAATACACCATACGTTCTTCACTTTTTTTCCTCTTTGTAGAGCATCAGTCCTGGCCTGGTGGACACAGAGATGGTGCCAGAGGCCTACAAGAGCCTACCTATGCTGCAGGCCGAGGATGTGGCCAATGCCATCATGTACGCCTTGGCGACCCCGGCCCATGTCCAGGTGCACGAGCTGACCATCAAGCCCCTGGGCGAGCCATTTTGAGTGGCATCAGTATCAGTATCAGTACCGTTGGACTTTGAACTTTGCATACATTAGCGCATGCACATCTACTTCAGCCGCACCTGCCCTTTTTGCATAGTTCAAAGAATGGCCCCAGGCGGTTCAATCGGGCGAGAATAAGAGATGAATAGGCCCCAAGAATGTGGAACACTGAGATACTTATGGAGTGCGCGGAATACTCGGAATAAGTGTCGTCTATCACTTTGAAAATCGACAACAACAATTATTATTGATGAAATATAATTATTTTCAAACATTCAAACATTCACATTTTCATTATCATTAATAATAATTATTCAACTTTGAGTTACATAGATTTTTTCGTTGGTTATGGATATTTCAATATATGAATAAAAATTAATGAAAGTTATCATAATGAAAATAAGACGATAATTATCACCAAAGAATATCCTATATATATTTGTTAAATATAACTTATAATGATTACGATCCCTGGCACTTACTGCGTTGATCTATTAGGTTAAGAAAAATCATATCATCGTTTAAATATGTTTTGATCAACGATCACAACGATTCTATGCCATGCACATGACTTGGCCAGAATGAGTAAGCTCTTTGACCTTTTGTGATATTTACGGTTGCCGTTTACGTCTTAATTGCCCCGATGAACGTGCCACCCACTGCCACCACTTGCCACCATTGCCGCTATTGCCATTACCCCTCGGGGCACCTCAATTATTCAGCTCACGTGTGAACTGTGCGCGCTTGGGCCGGCCACTGTTTAATAATTGATAATTCCATAGGCAATGACGTGTGTGGCCAGGCGGGGGAGACGCTCGTCTTTGAGCTAGTTCCGCGGCTTTGGGCGACTGCGTATATAAGACGCTAGCCGGAGGCCGCTGCAGAGTCAGTTGTGACGAGTGCTCCACTGGACGAGGAGCAACCGAAACTTGAGCAAGCCGCAAACGAATCAATTCGATCGCCTCTCATCGAAAATGGAGCGTTGGCAGGACCGTGTGGCCGTGGTGACGGGTGCCAGTTCTGGGATCGGGGCTGCCACGGCTAAGGCACTTGTCGAGGCGGGTGTGGTGGTGGTGGGCATGGCCCGCCGGATGGACCGCATGGAGGCGCTTAAGGCCGAGTTGCCGGAGGAGATGCAGGGGCGCTTTCATCTGATCCACTGCGACGTGGCGGACCAGGACTCGCTGACGGCTGCCTTTGACTGGGTGGAGGAGCAGCTGGGCGGTATCGACATTATGGTGAACAATGCCGGCTGCCTGTTCGCCGGCCAGCTGCTCACCCATGAGTGGGAGAAGCTGGAGCAGACCTGGAGGGTAAACATCATGGCAGTCCTCTACTGCACGCGCCGCGCCTTCCGCTCCATGCAACAGCGGGACGTATCCGGCCATGTGGTGCTGATTAACAGCCTCACGGGCGAGACGATCATCAGTCCGCCGGGCGAAGAACTGCCGCTCCTCAATATGTACCCCCTGACCAAGCACGGCATTAAGGCCATGCTCGAGGTATTGCGCCAGGAGTTTCGAGCCTTCAAGACCAAGATCAAGGTTACGGTAGGTTCTTTAGGATTTCCATTCGTCGTCAAATCTTTCCCCACCTTCCCCAGAGCATCACGCCGGGGGTCACGGACACGGAGATTCTGCCCAAGGGCTTTGAGACGCTGCCCATGCTGAGGCCCGAGGACATTGCCGCCGGCATTATCTACGCTCTGGCCACGCCGCCGCACGTCCAGGTGCATCAGCTGACCATCAAGCCGCTGGGCGAGCCCTTCTAAGCGCCACCGATGGTGTCATCATCATTCCGATACCCGATACCCGATTCTCGATTTTCGATTCTCGATTCTCGATGATGGCATCATTCTCGGTAAATATATAGCTCGCAGTGGGCCTGTCTCAAGGGCCTGCACACCGACTGAAATTGCGTTTTCTTTATTTGAAAATAGCTTCCGATGGGTGGCAGGGATTGGGTTTGTTGGGTGCTGGGTGTTGGGTTGCTCGTGTGGTGTGGGTATGCAAAAAAATGCGAAAATAAGTTAACATTAACATGACAAGACCAGCAGCAGGAGCAGCAACAACAAGGATGTCGATGGGCGTGGAGGTGTCGGTGTGTGGGGGGCAGCAGCCGGAACAGGTGGCGCGTCCACATCCGCACCGGCATCCGCAATGGCATCCACACCGACATCCGCGAGCGTCTACAGCAACGATGCTTTCTGTCAATATTGAAAGCGTACGCGTTTGACATAAAATGTAATATAGTCGCAGCCCCAGCCAGACCCATACACTGCCAAAGTTCAGCCATAGAAGACGTTCCATAGGAAAGAAACAGAGAGAGAGAGAGAGAGAAATGATAGAGAGCAAGCTAGAGAGTGGATAGAGTAGGAGAGACAGTCTTATGCAAAGCATCGGAGATGCCAGAAATCCACTCAGAGAAATTGTTGCACTGCCTGAAAGCTACATATTTGCTTCGATTGCTTCCGAATAGAGGTAGGTATGCATGAGTGAATAAGGATGTAAGATCGAATGGATTCGAATTGAGATATTCGAATATGGCAAAATGGCAATATTCTTTATTCATTTCGATAGAATGCCAGTTATGGAAGAACATTTCATAGGAGTCAATTTCTGAGTGGGTTCGACTTATGTATCTAAAGTTCGTATGATTGGTGATCACTGAATATGAATTATATAGTTTGAAAGATCGTGAATATAATTAGAAGACTCGTGGCCATTCTTGCAGTGCGTTTTCCGTTGCTTCACATTTTGCATTTCATTTTCGGAGTTTTTTTCCGAGCACACATGGCGCATTCCTCTATCCGCCGTCTTTTGGGCAAGGACCGAAGTCAGACAACTTTTATGACTTGCCTGCAAGCCAGAAGCTTCACCGAGAGAGACAGCACTAGCAGTGGCATAAGCTGCTGCAGTAACGGTAATGGTGATGCTTATGCTTATGGTGGCAGCAGCGGCAGCAGTAGCAGCAACAGCAGCAGCAGCATATCCAACATCCAGCGTTCGTTTCGCGTCAGTCGCGTCACGCCAAGTTGTCAATGTTGCATATAAGCACGATGTTGTCAATGTTGCTGCTGTTGCAATATTGTTGGAAGGAATTCTAGAAGGAAGGAAGGAAGGAACTGGGGCAGCTCGTTTACTTGTCTGTTTCAGTGGGAGCTATGCTCCTTGCACCCAGCTCCTTGGGCTCCTTGGGTTCCTTGGGCTCCTCCTGTACCTCCTCGTACCTGCTCGTCAGCAGTCTGCCACAAATAGAGCTAATAATGTCGCGGTTCCTTGTTGGCCCTGGCCCTGTCCCTGCACCCAGTACCCAGTACCTGTCCCTATCTCATGTCTCTTTTCCTGGTTGAGAGGGTCCTGTCAACTGACGCTTGCTGCCTTCTGTGTCCCATGGAGGGCTCCTCTTGCATCTTTTTCCCCTGGTTATCCACTTAAATCCGTCAGGCAGGTTGAGCATTAAGTCGACAACTGAAATATGTAAGCCGAGATCCCACAAGCTAATTAACGTCACACCAATTTCATACAAAACTTTCGATGCTATGGCTTATCGATTGGGGGGCTTTTAATACGGGAAGTGCACAAATAATCTCTGGTTGGGGCTTCTCTAGAGCTCTTCGTTTCGGGGCTGATCAATGCTTGTCTTTGATCTTTGGCATCGATCAGATCATCAAACATCACCTTAGTGCCAGAAGCTCTAGGAGGCTCTATAGTCCTTTTGTGGTTCTGCTCCGACACCCCTTGACCTTCGACAGCGTACTGCCTTCCAATTCGAGCTCGAAACCATCGAAATGCTCTGCTCTCTGTTCTCTTTGGTGTGGCCGGCCACTTCCGTTCATGTTCCATTTCCGTTTCCTCATCACCAGCGTGTCGGCGCTTTAAGTTGCTTCAGCTTCACCTTCAGCTCTAGCTACAGCTCCAGCTTCAGCTTCAGCAGCAGATCCGCGCTGCAGCCTCGACTTCTGTTGGGCGCTGAGGCAACGGAAGAAATTTATTTTCCACTCGACACTTGAACTTTTCCTTTTCATGCGCGCCTCGTGTTTTTCTATCCGCCTGGCCGAGTCCTGGCTGAGTCCTGCCCGAGGCCAGTGGGTGGCAGAGGCAGAGGCAGTGGCAGTCGCTGTGGCGGTGGCGGTGTTACAGCACTTATTAGTGGCCAGCTTCTAATTTGTTTTTAAATATGTAACCCCAGGCGCAACCATTTAAGTGAGCGGGAGAAAGGTGAAAGTTCTGGGGCTAATTGGGCCTCGGTGGAATGCCAGTGGGAGGTGGGGAGGTGGAGAGGTGGGTCAGTAGAGGTAGTAGTAAGAAGTTCTGTAGCTCACTCGACAATTCGATTAATGTATAGCATAGTGCCCTCGACTTAGCTTTCGCGGCAACACTGTGGAAAAATCTCAAATATTTTGCCAAAAATTCTCAACTATAGATTAAATATTTCCAAAGGTCTCTTGCTGATTGGTTGTTGGCTTTATAACCGGATGAACTGGCCATGGAATTCATTGAATAGGAATGGGGTATCCATAATTCATTAAACCAAATATGTATGTACATATACTACTTGTATACCTTCTGGTATAGCCATAAGGGTTATTCGTTATCATTCTGCCATGTCGGACTAAATATATTCATTTATCCCAGTGCCGAATCGGGCTTGAAATCACTGGAAAAACTTGCTCAATGCAAAGCACCGCCAGGCAGATTCCATTTAAATTCAAATTTCTCACACACACACACACACACACGCACAGCGGCTGACCCATAGCCCCTGAGCCTGGCTATTCTGTCACCTGCCTGGGGATGAGCGTCGGTCTGTCGGTGTGTCGGTGGCTGTCCGAAATTTGATCAAATTTCTGTTGCATACTTCTGGGCGTCAGCTTGGAATTTGCATTAAAATTAGGCAAAAGCGTCACGAGGCGACCTGAGACCCATTGTCCGATTACGCTAATCAGTGGATCTCTCCCTCTGGTGCCCCTCTCGCCGGCCATTTACTTGTTAATTTGCTGACATTATTACGGTGGCGGGGGGGTTCCCTCAAGGGCAGGCAACGGCCCTGAATCTTGATTGATTTGCCGAGACATTTTGGTTTCCACTCCCCCACACCCCCCCAATTTTTTGGGGCTAATTAACATAATGCTGACAGTTTTTAATAAGTTGCGGTCAGCCGGGCTTCCAGCCAGCCAACCGGATGGGGGATACTTGGAGCAGGTGCTCCAAATGCATTTGATTGCCCAATCCAGTAGTTGCCTTTTAATTAAAACTTCAATTCGAGCCGAAGATGCAGACCCAGACCAAAGCCCAGCACGCAGTCACAGTCACAGCCCCATTCCCAGTTGGAGTCCCCGTTGGAGTCCCACTGGCAGTCCCACTTCCACCTACACTACCAGTCACAGTCGCAGTCCCTGTCCCTGTCCCTGTCCCAACTCCCAGTTCAGCTGTGACTCAATCACGCGGCTCACATCTCGCAGCGAAAATCTAATTAAACAGCTTCGAGAAGGTCCCGAGTGCCCCGTGTGCCCCGTGTGGGTGTGGGTGTGGGTGGATTGCGTTGCTCGGCATTTTGCATGCCAGCGCCTTGGGGGCCACCCCATCTCACACCCACCGTGTCGGTGTCCGTGTCCGGGTCCTTGTTTGTGTGTGGCCTGGGTAGTGGAAGATGAAAGCTTTTGTGGCCAGCCGTCTGACACTCAACTCATTTTGAGATAGCTACGATTTCCTGGTCCCCCAGCCCCAAGGAACGTCGCCTCCAAATGGTCTGGTGTGGGCCGACTTGGGCATTTCCTCACCTGTTGAGTCCCAGCATTGGCATTGGAATTGGATGAGGAAACCACCTATTTGCCGCTATTTCCTAGTCGGATCACTGGAGGCTAGTCTTTCGTGGTTAATGGCGTATATAGGGATGTCAGATGAGAGCGGATTAAAGAATTATTTCTGAAGGGAATGCAACGGGGAAGGATCTGTTTCAGATTAGGTATAGGATCAAAAATGATCGTCATTGCCTTCCTAGACCTTCCTCATTCGCGGTAAGAGCATCGGTGGCCACTCCGTGGGACCTCTTACGCTCTCTCGCCGCTGTGCAAGCCCCTCAACTTATATAATTTCCGTTATGCTTTCTCCTCTTTGGCTTTTCCGCTTCCGTTGTCGTTGTCGTTGTCCTTGTCGTTGTTGCTGTCCCTGTCCCCGTCCCTATCGCTGTGGCTGTTGCTGTCGCAGCTTTCTTCCACAGGGCTTACCCATGCTTCTGGGCGATGGTAACGTCAACTAATTATAAAGTTGAGAGCGGAAACATTTACAAAACATTTAGCGAAAAATGCACATTTCCCAAAAACGTGTGCGGACTCGGGAATGAGAGAGTTTGGCCAAACTTGCTAACGAAATCAAAAGGCCAATCCCAGTTCGGTCGACCCGACCTACTCCTCCTACGACACGTAAAATGGCCAAACGGGGCATGCAAATGCCTCCGTCCGACAACCGACAACCGAAAACCGACAACCGCCGACCCCTCGACCGCAAAACGAGACCGGGTCTGGGACTGGGACTGGGTCTGGGTCCTGGTCCGGGTACGACTCTCATTCTTCTTCCAGCTCGACGTCACACATCTCTCACTCGCTCCGTCCATCTCTCTTATGAATGTGTGTGTGCCGTGTTTGTGGGACTCCAATAAAAACGAAATAGGAAGGATTGCTGCCTGGCCGAGTCACGTAATACTCTTCTAGATCCATTGTTCCACTGGGATCTGCACAGCCGCAGGAACCAGGGCTCAAGATCAATGGCCACACAGAGGATGGGCTTCCTAATTTGATTAAAACTCCTAGTGAAAGGTCATAGTTTGGGCTTTCCATCGATGAATGGTCAATCTTTGCGTTTCCAAAGTCTGGAAAAAGGCACAATGCCTTTTGAAAGGGCATGAAAAGACGCAGCAGCAGCAGCGGCAGGGGCAGCCGCAGTGGCAGCAGCAGTGGCAGCAGCAGTGGCAGCAGCAGTGGCAGCAGCAGTGGCAGCAGCAGTGGCAGCAGCAGTGGCAGCAGCAGTGGCAGCAGCAGTGGCAGCAGCAGTGGCAGCAGCAGTGGCAGCAGCAGTGGCAGCGGCAGGGGCAGCAGCAGTGGCGGCAGCAGCAGCGGCAGATAATAAATGTCAAGCCTGTGTGAGACGTGGCCATTGTGGCTTATGGGCTTGGAACTTTTTAAACTTCGTGCATTCCTGAATACGTAATCGTAATCTCTGCATATGCGTGCAACGCACTCTCCCTATCCCTCTATCCTTGCCCCTTTCTCAACACCCCCATCCCCCTCCCCCTTCCCCAGTCACTCTTTCGCTCTGTGGCTTCGGCTGCAGGAGGAAGTGGCATGGCGCGATGACGCGGTGCGAGCTACCCATTTTTATCGCTGTAACGCTTAACCCCTCTCTCTGTTGCAGGCCGATAAAAGCAGCTGAAAAAGAAACAGCTCAAACCGAATAAAAAAAACAAGTACCAGAATTATATAATTTCCCACAAACGCTGCCAAATCCCTAGGGGAATAAAAAAAGAAGAAGCCCTTTTTGTTGCAGTTTTGATTAAATAATCAATCAACGATAAGAGCAGGCGATACGAAATACTGTCACCCGTTGACCATTAGGCAGTTTTTCATGGGTGCATCAATGCAATAGTTGTGTTTCAGATCAGAGATTATATACACAGTACACAGTATAGATCACAGAAGTTGATTCTTCAAGTGTAAATACATATATTTTATAGTAGATCTAGGTCGAAGAATGCTCAAAGATACATAGGTTTGCTTGACATTTTAATTGCCACTTCCATTGAAATCAATCCCTAAGGGACCCCCGAGGATGGAGGAACAGGATGAAGCACTCGTAATCGGATGGGTTCCACCGATCATCAGCCAGAAGTGCCATGCACCTGATTAAATCATAATTGGTATGAAAAAACATGGCTTTATATCAATCAATTGGTAAATCACTTGTTTAGAATGATCCCCAAAAAAAATATAATCTAAATGTATTCCAAACTCCAAAACCTCTATTTGAATTGGAACTCCAATTCGGGATGTACAGCTCTTCTCTATGAATATAATAGATATTATTGATTATTATTCTTTTGGGATTCTTACTGTATGTAGTTCTAGAGCTTTTGTTATTCCCACTTTCAAAACACTTTCACCCACTTCAGCTGTGTTGCATGCAGTAGCAAAACAGACTGGAGTCTGTAGTTTCATGTGCCGCATTTATTTCTTTATATCTTGTAATGCTGCCAGTGTTGGCAATGCAACAACGCTCTCCAATTAGTTCACTGAAGCATTGATACCGTGTTTCCACGGGAGTAATGAACCCTTACAAACTGTTTATGCTTAAACAACCTCATTAACCGAGTACCGAGTTCCGAGCTGCTCACAGTTTTATTGTGTGCTCAGTAGGGTGGACAGATGTCCCTCGAGGTTGCTGAGGTTGCCAGAAGCAGTCATGAATGCAACAGTCGGAATATCCAAACTACAACAAGTAGTCGCACTGTACAACGGCAAATAAGAACAAAGCGAGCAGCATTTTGCACCCATTAAATCTGTCAGGTGGAGACACACACCACAAACCACACACACACACGCACACACACACACACACACACACCATTCCCTCACGTGCTGGACGGGACTGGGACCTACTGTCACGCGGATCATCATGAGTTGACCATTTGGGCATACACACTGTACATACATAGGTGCTGGGGTGGAGGGTCCACAGGGAGTCGTTATTAAGCGACTATAAAATACTCCCCCCACCCCCGCCTGAAAATGGGAATGGGGGTGGGAAAAGTGCTGCTCAATCGGGCGGGACTTGTTTCCGAGAATGCATTACGAAAGCGACATGGGGCTCTGCTCAATGTCTTCCACACAGAGTTGAGTCCCTTTAAAGACAACAGACAACAGACAAATTGTCTCAATGGCAGTGCTGAGAACTGTTGATATAACTGGGACTGCTTCTCAGTCTTAGTTAGCCATGGATCACCAAAGTCTGTAGCAATAGGTTCATAGTTTTCTATGATTTATAGTCTCCAAATTTAGGAAATATATTTTCACAAATAATATATGTATTATGTAGGGGAATGCAGGTTTTCTTTTTGGAATCTTAATATCTCTGCGGCTTTGTAGAGTGACTTTTTCGCTGGTATTCACTGTATCACAGTCGCATCTCTGGCCAGAGATCTGTTCAATTGAACCGAAGCAAAAGCGTTCCAAAAGCGCTGACAATTCAAAAACATTACATTCTTTTCTATGTACATGTTATGCAATAAATACTCCCGTTTTATAATAATCTAATGGCAATTGTGGGCGACAGCATTTGTTCTCGGTCTCGTTTGCAGTCTCCATTTCACCATTTCCCCAGTTGCCCAGTTGCCCGTCGAACTCCACTCGAACGTAAATGGCACGGAAAGAGCCAGGAATGGGTATAGAATGCCATGCCATGCGATGCGAGGGGGTCCGGGGAAGGAGCTTGTGGAGTCCGACAGTGGCTGGTGGACTGGTGGACTGGCGGACTACTCTGGCGAACATCAAAGGCAGGAGCATCGCACTGCTTGACTAATAAAAATGGCAACGAAATTATGCAATTAGTGGCGTAATATGAAGCACTTTACGGGCATTGTGGGCGTTCTCGTTAATAAACGTCCCTCACTCTGCTCCGCTCCCTGTCTTTGTCCCCGTCCCAGTCCCTGCTACTGTTCTGGATGGAGACAAAAAGTTGTGTCCCCCATCCCCTGTCCTGTCCACGGTCCATGTGACTGTGAATGACCCACGAACAACACCATTGAATTCCTTGGTTTGATGTCGACAATAACGGTAATGGAGTGGTCACCGGCCGAAGATGTTTGGCCACAGATTCATGGATTATCTCCTGGTGCTGGTGATGGTGAAAACTTCAGTGGCCATAATGTTCGCTTGGGTTGTAAATGACTTTCAAATCGAAATGCTCATTATCCAAACAATCAAAATAATTGTGGCCGTGATTCAGGAGAGTTTTATGCTTGTGAGTTGTAATAAAAGTGCAAATTACTTCTCACTCTTAACTGAATTCCGTTTTGATGGCCAGTTTTGGCTAATTGCTTTTCTCAAGTTATTTTCAAAGATTTTTGGGGGTATTCGTAATTGTTTTTGATACTCTGAATCAAGAGGAGATACCAAAGAGTCGAAAGGAGATAAACTATGCTTTAGCTCTTCGATTTTTATAGCCGTATAGAGGATCCTCCCTTCCATCGTTGGGATACAACTTATATTTAAAATTGTTAAAGTATCTATGACGCCACTGAATGCTGTGAGTTGTGGCATGTTCTACAAAATGTATACTGATTGCAGCCACCACACGGCGCTGCCAGGACTTGTTGAATAGCATCGATATTTTGTGCATGACTCCTCCTCCTGAGAAGGGGACGCCAGAGGAGGAAGCACTCTTTGGATTAGATTTTATTGCATATGCATCTTAGCATTTAAGGTGCAGATGTGATTTAAAATCAGATCGTCTCTATGGCAGTTACATATGAAACACGGCAGGCACCATTAGGAAACATTTCAGCAAGGAAAGGTCGAAATATATTGACTTGGGGGATCCTTCCTTCTCTGGAAGGGTATTTAGAGAGGGTATATGAAGCAGTGAGCCAAGAAAATGCTACCCCAGGAGCAGGAGCACAAGGAGCAGTTGCTGTAGAAGGAGCAGTAGCAGTAGCAGGAGCAGGAGCAGTATGCATTCGCAATTTATGGTGCTTGCTCCTGGTTTTGGTCGTCTGGCAACCATGTTTCATATTCTCCATATGTGTGAGGGGGTGCTTTAGTGCGTCTGTGTGTGTGTGTGTCTTGGCTGCTGGGCGTTTGAGTGTGTCGAGAGTTGCCTTTTTATATTCAGGTAGCGCGTAACCTTGGCGTCGCTTTCTTTCCTTTTATTTTTGCTAATGCTGCTCCTCTAGTGCTTAACGGTTTGCTTTGCATGTGCTGCAAGGGGCAGACTGGTAATGGGGGCACATCCACACCACACCATACCACAGCACACCCCAGCCAGGAGCCACAGCCCCAGCCCCAGCCACTGTCGCAGCCGCAGCCGCAACATGGTGGGGCAGAGCAGGTGCCGTACTCGTATGTGTGCTTGTGGCGTGTAAATACTTGTGAGTCGCAGGCCAGATAAGTGCACTGCCAGAAATGTGCACAGCATTCACCAGAGCATTGGCTGAGGCCAATCTGGCCAAGGCACAGCCATTTATCTCAGATTTCTCCCAGTGTACAATTAATTCGCTGTTGGCGAAAAAATGTCATAACATGAAGAGTGATATTCCACGCTCCAATTACGAGCAGTCGTGCCACTGCCAGCGCCAGCGCCAGTGCCCGAGCCAAAGGAAAAATGTGCAAGCGACTGCACGGAGCAGAAAGCGGCAGGAGGCAGGAGGCAGCAGGCAGGAGGCAAACCCCCAACATGCCACTGCCATTGCCACTGCGACGGGCTCTCCTCCTCCTCCTCTGCGCCAACATTTGCGCTTATGCAACCAATGTCATCGTTATTTTTAACTTAATTTACATGCTTAACTAAAGTTGTCAGAAAATTATGTTGACGCATGCAGCTTTCAATTATGTTGCACACTCGAGAGGCCGCCACGCCCACGTCCCAGTCGTCACAGTGCACCGCCCAAGTCGGCTCCTGTCCCAGTCCCAGTCCTAGTCCCAGTCCCAGTCCCGGCTGTTCGCTTTATGGCTACATCTGTCTGTACCGCACCGCACCGCACCGCAACGCGCTTCATTCTGGGGCAACATGGCGTATGAGTTTTGGTTTGACATGTGCACATCATACTCGTATTATCATAATTGCGGCGGCTGTACGTGAATAAACCAAATGAATGACGGTCGCTTCGCTGCATGAATGAATGCGTACTGCGGACTGACACTGAGAACGGGGTGGTTTACATACCCTACCAAAGGGTCCCACTGCTACCATAAAAAATATCATGACCATTTCATAGACCTTCGATTGGAAATACTTAGGAACCTGCAAGGGGCATCAACAGCAAGCTTTCCATGGAAATGCCAGCAGCAACTTAGTAATGTGTTCGATAGGCTATTCGAGGATTTCAATCGATAGTTCTGCCCGCTTTAAAGTGTTTTATTTTCTCATTCAAATGCCGAACCACTGAACTTCCCATTGCATAAAAACTTTGCTTTTTATCGTACAAATGAAGTGCACATATGGCACATATAAAAACACATACGTATATTGAAGAGGTGTACACAATCGTATTAATATTGATATTAATTGATATCGAATCTACTGATGGAATAGTCTCGTTAGGCGTGAAAGCGAAACAGGATTGCATGCACACATATTTCTCCTCTTTTGCAGTAGTTTTTCCTCTGTGTTGTGGACTTCAAGGGTCTAGACCTGGTCAAAATCGAAGTTCGAAACGTTGGGCATTCAATTGTGCAGTGCATCAGAAAACCAAAGAATAATTACATTTCAAAATATAATGAGAAATAAACCAAACCAATTTTGGGATTTGTACATGCTCAAATGTCTGCTAAATTCAATTCAAAATAGCATAAAAAAAACAACAACAGTATTGGTTGATATTTCGGTAAAAATAATTGAAGGATACAAATGGAGAGTAAGCAAGTAAGTAGTGGAGTATACAATTAACGAATGCCAGTCAAAACCCTACGTGATTTTTCGGTTGGAAATCATGTTGAAATTTCATATTTCAAATTTGTATTGTATTTGGAAATGCATACTGCCTGTGGGATGTTATTTAATTAAATGTTGTGAACTGTAGTTTAATTAATTGTCGAGCTGGTTGAATGTATTTGACAAACATTCATACAATTTTAGCGATTGTTGATTGCACGTTTTTATATATACATATATATTTTATAGTGGGGGCTATTTATTGGTATTGGTATTGGCAAGGAAGGGAATGTTTTTGGAGTACTTCTTTGCTAAATGGGACTATCATTCCAGGTATAGAACTGAGATAAACTATGTCTAGTAATCTCTACTATGTTTTTGTTTCAACTTCTTAAATTAACAGAAACCAAAACAAAAACCATTATTGGTGTAAAACATGGAACGTTGATAAATGATTTGCCATTTAGTGTCCGAAAACACTTTCCATTTCATTTGCACTCGACACAGATTCATCTTCACGTTCGAGTCCTTTTCTGTACTCCACTGACTTTCCGTTCATTTATTTATTTTTATTTTTGTGTCTGTCTGGCGGAGGGATTTCCGTCTGGATGTGTGCCCTTTGAACGCAGCGGGACAATTAAATTTAATAGCAACGCAATTAACTCTTAATATCTATTTTTTGCCATCTTTCCCTCTCTCTCTCTCTTTCTCTCTGGCACGAGTGTTTGCTTCGCCTGTTTGCAACCTGCTGACCCCATTGTCTTGGTGCCCTCTGCTGCTCTCTCTCTCTCTCTCTCTCTGTGGACGTGTGTCGTGCCACTAAGCGGCCAATATTTTAGTTCGCCAGGAACAAAAAAAACCCGCCCATTCGTAGGGAGTACAACAGCGACAGAGGTCATTTTATTAATTAACCAACAGGCAGGCAGGCAGGCAGGCAAACTTGCGTTTGTTCTGTCTGTCGGACCCAAGTCCCGGGTCTCGGGTCTCGAATCCCAAGTCCCAGACCTCAGACCCCTCTCCGGGCTCCCCGGGCGACTCTGAAAGGTTGACTAAAATGTGCGGCAAATTGCGTGAATTATTTCATCTACTCGGTAGCTTGTGGGTGGGGGTGGGGGAGGGGGTGTGGCTGTGTATGGGAGCGAACGAAGGTGTTGGGCAAACAGGGGTCTCTCTCTCCCTCTCCCTCTCTCTGCCAAATTGAACCAAAATGCTCGCTCGGTTCATGCACTGGCAAAAAATAGTCGTTCAAACTACAGAATTTGTCCTCATAGGAGTAGCTCCAGCAGGTCCAGATCCTCTTTATGGAATACAGTTTGGACTGCAGAATCGTCCTGTGTTTTGAAAAAGGAACTTCTTGAAATACCTTTTCCGGTGTAGAGCTTTACCTCAGTGTGGGTCTCTGGCTCTGGCGGTGAGGCGGTGGGTCGGTGGGTGGTGGGGCCACCCTTCGAATTACTTCATTAAATTTGCATATTAGGTGCGGATTTGGTTACATTTACCGCACTTTTTTTTTAGCTCTGCCGACCCGCTGCGGCCGTTGCTTCTCTTTTTACCCCACACACACACACATATACAAGCTCCTATTTTTTACCAACTTGACTTTTTCCAGCTTAACCGATAACTGTTGCCCTTGGCCAGTACCGAAACGGTATGTGGGATGGGGGATGGGGGATGGTGTATGGGGGGTGGCAAAAAACGCAGAGCGTTGGATGGGATTGAATGAGAATAATGGGAATCAGCTTAATGGGCAGACTGCGTCGATGCCCCCGGCTCCCGGCTAATGGACAAATGGACAGCATAAAGCGTGCGAGGGGGGAGGGCGAGGGGGAGGCCGCTTTACACAAAGTGGTAGAGTCGACAAAAATATACTTTATTCCCATATATTTTTGAATTCCTTCCTAGTTCCTACACCAACTCCTTGTCGGGCAGGTCTATTAATTATTTACGAAGAAAATAAGTATGGCAATTACACGGATGTTCTGGAATGCTGTCTGGAAGGAAACGTTCCAAGACATCCCAATTATAAACTCCTATAGTCGATGGATAATTGAGTACGTTCTGATTGCTTTAGTCCCTTTCTTCGTTGCAAATCTTTCGAAGAGACTATCGATTTTCCAGTATCGTTTCCATGGCGATTACAATGTTAAATGCTGAGAAGATTGTGGCTCATTATCCACCTGACAGTCGCCAGATCTGCAAACACTCAACACTTAGCTTCACCCCAATTCCGAATCCAATTCCAATTCCAATGCCAGCCCCAGCCCCAGCCCCAGCCCCCTCCCTTGGTTACTACCCGTAACACCTACATAACCTCTGATCCTGCACTAATCCTTCGCTCTCGCTCTCGTTCTCCCCTTAAGTCTGGCGCTCCTATGCGGCTTTCAGGCACCTGTTAGGTTCATGAGGCAGTCCCCATCCCCCACCCATCCTGTATGCAGCGCCAATGCCAACGTCATTATCATCTCCATAATCATCTCATGCCAGAGCCTTGGGTGGGAGTGGCAATGGGCAGTGGGAGGGCTGGGTTCTGGCTGGGTTCTTGGGCGCAAAGCCTCAGCCTAGACAGCGAAAAATTCAGCGACGTTGCCAGATGCTATAAATTAGAAAGTGTCAGGTTCGTTACGTAAATTACCTGGCCGTAAAACGAGGGGGTTGGGTGGGTGTGGGGCAGACTTGAGGCGATGGGCAAGTGTGGGTGTGGGGGTGGGTGTGGGTGTGGCAAAAGCAAAAGCAAAACCAAAAGCAAAAGCAACAACGACAGCAACGACAAGGACAACGAATTAATGTCTTTTTATTTGCGCTTGGCGCGCCGAAAGGGCAAAAAGATTTGTCAAGGATATTTACGGCAGCCGGCGGCGGCGGCGACGTCGAGATGGGCGTGGCCCGGCGTCTAGGGCGCTTTGCATGCCCCAAAGAACAACACCAACAGAGGGATAGAAAGAGGCAGAAGAAGCAGAGGGCCAACGGGAGAGTGAAAAGGAAAAAAAATAAATAAAGATGCTGACCCAGAAATAAAAATGAGATTAAGTGTGATTAACACGCTGCCGAGCTTAGACGACGTCTTCCATATTGAATACCCTGCCAAAGGGTATACCGATTCCAATCAGATACTGAGCCCATCCCGGGCCCATAGAGAACATATGCTCGTCTCGTTTTAAGGAGTCAAAGGATTATGACTCATAATATAACATTTGAAATTGAATCTTATTAGATAACATACAAAGATGAAAGTTATAGTAAAAGTGTAGTAGTTTTCTATGGGGTATCCCACA
This sequence comes from Drosophila algonquin, assembly GCA_035041765.1. NCBI lineage: Eukaryota > Metazoa > Arthropoda > Insecta > Diptera > Drosophilidae > Drosophila > Drosophila algonquin. Next base: position 885,020 of record JAWNKY010001823.1, read on the forward strand.
ATGATGGTGGTATATTCCATTTATCGATTAATTGGTTTAAATGTTAGTCAATGTTTGAACATTTCCCTGAGTAACATTGGTACTTCTAGGGTATCTTAATCTTTGTTGCACAAACCAATATTTCCTTGTTTCTTTTTCTGCGTACCCGTACCCCTCTGCCTCTGCCTCCGCCTCTGTGTGGTGTTGGGTCCAGCATTAGCGGCATTTATGCATTATTTTCGCTTTCACAATTCGCAAAAGGAGACGCGGAAAAGCGAAGCAAAGATAGATAGAATAAAACAAAAGGCCGCTTGGCATCACCATCGCCTGCCCCCAAGCGTCACCCTCATCGTCCAGCACCATCTCTCCTTCCGGATTCTGTATTCCGTATTCCTTACTCCATACTCCGGGTATCCCCCCCGGTCCCAAGTCGCGTATCTTGCATCTTTCCATCTTTCGGTCGATTCCCTGCCCTGCCTCCTTCTGGGGGCGGGGCGTTGGGGTAATTTATTTAGTTACAACTTGATTTGCATAAAGCGAACATTTACTTTTTAATTAGGTGTAAAATTTATGCACTTCACTTTCATTTCGGCCATTGCTTTGTTAATTCCTTTCCACTGACCCTCCACTGTGCCTCTGCTGCTGCCTCCCCCTCTCGCTCGCGCACCGCGCACTCCATGCAGAAGGGATTGTCAGGAAGAGAGAGAGAGAGAGAGAGTGAGTGAGAGAGAGAGAGCTTTTTGAACAATCCTCTTCAACTTCTCAATGGGCAAAGTTGGCCACAACCGACTGCCAGGACTTCCCTGTGGAGGTCCCTGGAAAAGAGTGCTGCTGCAGATTACCAGGGAACTTGTTGAACATCCTCAGGAATTTCAGGATATGCAAAAGGATTTCGGAGAGTACAAACTCTTCAAAAATCTGGACAGTGCGCCAATCTTTAAGGCCATAAGGGTTCGCGTATAAACGTATTTATCTCTCGAAACGAATTCCCCGAATAGCTCGCTAAAAAAGAAACATCGTTGAATCCAAACCAAACCCATAAATGCGGCTATAACCGCCATTTCCATTTCCATTCCCGTTCCCATTCCCGTTCCCGTTACGGTTCCCTCAATGGCGACTGTGTTCAACTGTTATGCCATTCAATTTGATTCGATACCACGCCATGCCATGCCATGCCGTGCTATGCGATGCGATTCGATTTCCCCAAGTTGCTGGGGAAACCCAATTGTCAGTTGCCAGTGAAGTGAGCTTCAGCCAAAGACGGAGCATCGGCATCAGCATCAGCTCTTGCAGCAGATTCTGCCCTCAGCTTCAGCTCTCAGCTTTAGCTTCTGTTTCCGCTGTTCGATTTCGGCTTTCGCGAGCTTCCTCAGCCTCAGCCTCTGGCTCGCTGGGCGAACATTGTAGTTTGGTGGCTGTTGAGCGGATTACCCAATGTCTCACAGCCTTGCGGAGCCCGCACAGCCTCGGTGGCACAGCACGTCCAAGATACATTTGCCTCTCTCAACACGTTGCCCCTTGGCCTCCGCCGCCGCCTTCGTCTCCGCCTGCGCCACCACCTCCAGCCCGCAATCCATCCATACATACATGTATCGCCTCTCATCCGTGGCATGTGGCAAATACTTTCGTGTTGACACTGACGCTGGCGGGTAGTTAATCGGTTTGCTTGCAACGCTCTCGCTGACGCCCGTCCCGACTTGCCCCGCGCGAGGTAAATGACGGGACTGGGGTGGCTGTGGCAGTGCCAGGTGAAGCCCAGCCAGAACGTGCCCGTGCCACAGGCCCACTTAATGCTGCACACTGAGGTGCGATAAGGAATTTCTAGATTTCTTTTGTACATATGTATGCGAGTGATACACACTCGCATGTCCGATACAGGGTGTTTGCTTCGCAAATCGAAGATTTCCCATTGATTTTAAGCAATAAAGTCCATGCTATTTTCTTGTATATTTTAATCGAAATTTAGCAAGTGCCAGAAGATATGAACTCGATTGTCAATCTACTTTCTTCTGCTCTCTTCCGTCTGTTCTTTCGCTTTCTTCTTTTAGAGTTGGTTCATGGCTGTACACTCCTTGGAATTCTCCCCCATTCAGTATGGATCCTACCATTTTTTCTTGAGTTGTTGCCTTTGGATTAAGGACACCCTTTATTTATTTGAATGCCTCTCGGTTTTTATTTTCTTTTCCTTTATTCAGTGGCAACTTTTGTTGCTGTTGTTGTTGTTGTTGCTGCTTTCTTTTTCTTTTCTTTTCTTTTTTTTTGTCGCTTTTGTGCTGTTTGTGTGCGCATTTCAGTGGCAAGAACTGTCAATCTTTGTGCCACTCCTCGGCAGCGACTGATGAAGCTCCAACGAGCATTGCGATGCCGCCATGTGGTCGTGTGTTTTGATACACATATTGTATCGTTTTGTGGCGCCGCAACCAAGTCGAGTTCCATGTCCGTGTACGTGTACGTGTAGTTGTACGTGTACGCTGGCTCTCCAGGTGGGGCCGAAAGGGTAGGTGGGCAGGACGGCAGGAGGGTAGGAGGAAAGGCAAGGTGGCTAAGGGGGTAGGGTAGGCATAAGTGCCTGTATAAAAGAAGTCGACATTTATTTGCGAGCATGTTGTAAATTGTAAATTACATTCCTAATCTGGGGGGAAGGGCGGGCGCCGGGCGCCGGGCACACATGCCGCACTAACTACACTTTAAGGCGAGTGTGTGGCAGTGGCAGTGGCACCACCAGAACCCCACACCATCCCATCCTTGTGGCAGCTCCCAAATGAGGCACAAATAGACTTGGGGGCGGGCAGCACGCACTTTTGCTCATTTATGTTTTAAATTTCATTTCCAGACAATGGCAAGACGGGCGGGGCGGTGCTGGGGGGCATGTAGGGGTGGGGGAGATCTGTGAGTGAACAGGCAGGCAGCCAGAGGAAAAGGCAGAGGTAGAGGCAGAGGGTAAAGCTGAGGGAAAGCAAGGGAAAGTTACAATTTAGACGCCCAACTTCAGATGTCGTTGTGCTTAATGCTTTGGGGACTTTGTATTCTGGCTTTTGTCCTTGCCATGATTTCTGCGAGTGTGTGTCGGTGTGGGTGTGTATCTGCGAGTGTATTTGTGTATCCGTGTGGACTTCTGTGTGTGGATGTCGCTTAAAAATCTGCTACAGTGACAATGTCACGTTTTGTGTTAATTTAATTACAAGAAACCATTTGTAAATATTACGACGTGATTTGCAAAGGCACGCATGTACCGCCCCAACCACTCAGCCCATTGCTCATCCGCTCACTCCACTGCCACGCCCATAGAGTTTCGTGAAAATGATATATAATTTTCAAGCATTTTCATTTGCATTTGCAATTCATACGCACACACACAGGGGCACACACAGGCTATGCGGTCTTCGAGTCGTATCCGGGTGCAGGACTCTGTCGGATGGCTGAGCCCTGGTATGATATCGGTCGACATCCTAGCAACCGAAGATCACACAGATACATACATATGTACATATGCAAAGAGGGGATAAGCGGTATCGACAGAGACCATCCAAGCATCGAAAGGAAGGGCTTCGATGGAAAAATGGCAGGTGGACCCACATAATAATACCAAACATCGAGTCGTGAAAAGGGCGGAGAAGCGGAGAGTAGAATTAGCACTTTGCCCAAGTCCTGGCATGACACGGAGGTGCCAGGAAGTACCTGCATAGGTGCAAATACGAGGACACTCCCGAGTGTCTTGAGTGTGCGAATGCGAGCGAGGATCCGGAGCATCTGATCTGCCACAGAACGAGGCACAGCTCAAGTACAGCTCGAGTTTGTGCCACAAACAGAGGAGGAGACGGAGTCAGCGTTTGCAACACCCTAAAAGCCTTCTAAACTGATCTGAGACACACACACGAAGATAGAGTGAAAAATTGTCTTCGCGCGTTTTGCTAGCATACTTTAGGGCAGCGCAAAAAAAATCACTGCTTCAGTTGCTTGGCAACAAATTCCCATGTTGCCGAGTGAGTCTGTTGTGCAGCGCAACAATGTTGCCAGTCCAATGCAGTGTTGCGGAAGCTGAATCTGTGGAACGAAGGAGGAAACAGAATAGCAGAAAGATGGGAAAATATGTGGGCAAGAGTTAAATTATCTGTGTTTAAGTGCTTACCTGGAACAAGGACCGTATAGTTATAAGTCCTGTTTTAAGAATCATAAAATAATAGATAAATTTACGTTTTAAGATATATGTATGTATGTATGTACATATATGTAGATATGTATTAATATCCAGACGAACACGTTAAGCAAGATTTTTGGCGAACAAAATGCATATTTAAGCCCACAATAGGAAATGCCCCAACTACTCTCAACTAAAGCCGAAACCCTACTTTAAAGACACATTAAGGACAATTCAGCTTTTGAAACAGGCATATTCAGATTTTTGCCAGCTGCTAATCCCCGACAATGAGCGTTAATGCAGCGGCAACAATTAACAGGCCATAAGTTCAATTGGCTATAAAGCACGATTTGCATTGATAGGCGCCGAAGGGCTTAAGCAAGTCACACGAGCTCAAGTCGGATTCCAGGAGTCCGATCAGAATGAATCAGAGCAGAGCAGAGCAGAGCGTCGGGCACACGTCGCATTACAGGATATCCCCCAGGGATTAGCGACTACAAGTGTGTGTATTATGTGTTGTGCAATTACTCATGAGGGGCCTGTGGGAGGTGGGTTGACGGGGCCGGGGTTGAATTCAACTAGCGCCAACATTAAATGTTGCCATAAGAAAGAAAGTAGCCGAAGTGCACTCTCGGGTCGCCTCGCCTATTACTCCTGCTAATGGCGTGCAATCCCGGCCAGATGCAGGTGGGCGAATCCGAACAGGCGAACACTTAAATGAAACACCCGCCAGCACTTGGGGCAATTCATTTCATTTCATTTTCAGCCCGGACGGAGCCAATGGATGTGGCACAACAGCAAACGGCAACAGCAAATCCTCAAAGTGCAGCACCGTGACAGCACCGCACTCCGCACTCCGCAGTCCGCCCTTTGCCCTTTTGGCCACTCCTGAAATTGCAGAAATGGCATGAAGATGTGTGCCCAAGAGTCTCACTCGAAAGTGCTCAAGGATTTCTCCCCAAATGTTGTGGAAATCCACTAACGGACACCTGACTTGCTCCGCCCCCCTCTCGAGTACTCCCACATGGGAACGAGGCAGTGGCAAAGGCACCCGCCCCCAACCATCCAGTGCCACCCAACTGCAAACAGAACAATCTTTTCAATCTCAAATTAAACTCTTGTTTCTCACTTATTTCGATTTACATTTTTCCAGTGCATCATTAGGATTATGGGACTGTGGACTCGTATGATTTTTGTTTTTCCTCGTATCCTCATTTTTGGGGAAATCGTTCCGAATTCGTAGCATTTTGGGACTCTGCGAATCGTCCATCAGGTCCACGTAATAGAGACATATCCCATTGCTGTCCGAGATATCTTTTACCGACTTGGAGTTCTCCTGCGAATCGTCAGCATTCGATAGTGTATTTACTTTTGAAAACAGTTCAGCAAGAAATTCGGGATGTGCTCAGGCTCTTCTTTTTGGATGACAGGCTTCATATCTTGCGTCGTTCAGTTTTCGGGGAGAAGATCAGCATAGCTCTGCAATTTATTAACCATTATTAAACATATGTACATGGCAATGTCTACAAGAACTATGCCGCTTGTATGGCTTGGCTTGTCGCCTTTGATTGCATAACACTGCATTCAAATGTACTCTAAACAACACACAAGACTATGTGCCACTGTCGAGAGATTTGGGTGATCTTGTATATTTACGAAATTTGTACCTTTCTTACGAAATTTGGGAATTTTTCTTGTATTTTGTATCCCCAAATTGCAATTGCGTGTTTGGCTTGGCAGTGTTCGGCAACGCAGTGTTCCAGCTGCCCAGCAATGCGTTCCTTGCATCGTGCGCGTGGCAGTGTTGGAAAGTGTCGCCCGCCAATCAGCTGATTGAGGCTAAAACTTTGTTGGAGCCGTGTTGGTGGTGGGGCCTTGGCGGTATTGGCCATTGATTTCCTCGGTTTTCGTAATCAAAAGTTCGGCTTACACGGATTTCCCACACGAACAGCTTAATTTTCTGCAGTTTGCAGAGGAAAAAAGGAGGATTGGAGTACGAGTACGAGTTGCAGTATAATAAATTTGTGTGTGCCACCAACACTCTCACAAATTAATTAAAATGATTGGCCCGCTCCGGCGGATGCCTGGCTCCGCCTGGGACAGGCCTCTCCCAGTCCCTGTCCCTGTCTCTCTCTCCCCCATCTGTGCTGGCAGTTCCCTGAAGCTTCAACCATACCCGCACACACGTACCACAGTTATGTAGATAAGCGGGTGCGCGGGTGTGTTGCAAGTGGGGCAAATGGCGGAGATGGACGCCGTGTGCCGTGCAGAATGCTCACATGCTCGGGAAGCGCTCGACATTGGCGACGTGTCGCACGCAATTAGCAAAGTAAGCTTAATGTGGTTTCACTTGAATTACTTGCGAGTGGCAGCGAGTGGCACTGGGGCAAAAGCAGTGGGGCATTCCTAGATGCCGCAGATGCAATGCTCTGTCGTGCTCTGCCGTGCTCATCAATTGCGACGACAGCAGACGGCAGACAGTAGACTGTAGATGGTAGCTGGCAACCGAGGAGGTGGCACACTCAACTTCATTTATTTTACTCAAATTTCAAACTGCAACGGATGCACTTGCAACGGCAGCATTAAGAACGGATGGGACGGGACTCCTACTGGGACTCCTCCGCCCAGATCCCAGTTCTGTTTGATGGCAAGGCCTCCAGTTGGGTGGCCCCCAAGCACGGCCATATGCCATCGATTTGGGCGACGCGCCAGAGAAATGCCAGGCCAGGACATGCGATAGAATCGCTTCGCGGTGGCAGGTCTGTTCACTCAATCGCATATTTTCCGAGCCAGTTCAGCGTCCCAGTTTCGATTTGATGCTTGTCTGCCTTTCGCTCTAGTTTGTTTTATTTCATTTTATTGCCTGATTCTCTGCTAATTGTTTTAGGCTGTTGTTTCCAGCTGCAAATATCCATTTTCCATGCGACTCGGATTGCAATTTGGTTAGTTTTCAGCCTCTTCTGCCGCGTCCTCCTGCCGCATGGTTGGATTGATGGACACCTAAGACAAGACCCTTTCTGCATACTGGTTGGTACCCACATCTCGGTGTTGATCCTGTTTAGGATCTGGCCCACTCTGCTTGGACACAAGTGGTTCCCGGATCAGTGAAAAGGTTTCTCCGTGTATCATTCCTCTTAAAGGAATTCCAGAAGCTGTCTTCGCCGTGTGTGTGTGTATGTGTGGAGCGGAAAACGAAAGTGCACACCATTTAGTCGTCGCGTTTTGCTCAGCCATCCGCACATCATGCCAAAGAATAAAATAAAGAATATTCCTCTAATTGTCCCCAAGTGCACTTCAGGATCACTCTCTCTCTCTCTCTCTCTCTCTGTCTCTCGTCCTATATCTGGCTGTCCGTGACTACTTTTGTCATTATGCATGCAGGAGCCACAATGACACAAGACAAGGCCAGACATTGTGTTGTTTCTGAACATCGAAAGGGAGTGGTGTGGAGTGGAGTGTAGTCCAAGCCCAGACCCACTTCCTTGTCTGCGGCTCTGCACGTTTGCAATTTGGACACACAACTTTTTTCCCGCTACGTGTTTCATTTTCTGGGACTTGGAATTGTCGCGCTCTGATTCGTCTGTGCTCGGCTTGGGCCCAAAACTGGTCTGGAGAGGGGACATTAATGAAGAGCCCGAGCCTCTCCTTTACACATCCTTATCACAGTAAGGACTGTCGTTACGTGTCTGTTGGTGGGTAAGTGGGTTATAGTAGGTAGTAGGTTATAGACTGCAGGCTGTCGATCGCTGGAGACTTACCTGATCCCACGGGTTCCCTTGGAGTGATTGTGTAAGTGGGCTTTGTCAATGCGAGATGCTGCTTGACAGGTTCCACGTGAGTGGATATCGATAGTGCGATAGTTCATTGCCATCTCTGAATCGACGCTTAAAATGTCAATTCATGAACAGTTGTGTCAGTGAAAAGTTAGCACCTAAATTTGATAAATATATTTGTAGCATTATCTGCTACTTCTCCGCATTCCAATCGTTTCTGCTGCGCTGCTTTGGGGGTAAGTGGAGCATAATTCGGTGTGGAATATTGGAATATTATCCAACTCCTTGCAGCGCACTTGCCTCAAGTATTACCAAGTAAAATGAATAAATTGACGCAACCAAACCTGCCATCGCCGCGTTCCTCCACATTACACATGAAGTCCGACTACACGTACACGGACTTCCTGAAGAAGCCGATCCACCTGACGTGCGTCAACCTCGAGAAGGGACGGTGGGTAAAGCTGTTGCTGAAGTCCAAGAGCGGCGAGAAGGTGCTGGCCGAAATGCGTGAAAGTGCGCCGAAGGTGTATCTGGACGTTGACATACACTGTGGCGACCAACTAAGCCTTGAATCCAACTGCTATGCATTTGTAACTTTGGTGGGATGCCTGCGCGAGCTCGAATACGACAAGGATCAATTTCGCATGGAGGATTGCTTCATAACCACCACGAAGTGGTTCAAATGTGAAATCCAAACAAATAATCCATTCGCATAAGTTTCCTATGTTGCAAGACACACTTATCACACCAACGCTCTTCAAACATATTAATCGATCAAGAATGAACAATTCTCAAATACAAACACACACACACTCCTCAATGGAATTTCAATGAAACCCCATAGTAATTTTGTTTCTTTTCGGTCTATGCATCGCGTGTGTTGTTGAGCAGTTCTTAGTGTGGCTTTAATGAGAAATTATATTACCATTTCTCATCATGGCTAAGATATCTGAATCGGTTGCCCGCTTGCCCCATTATTAATCAAGGAACATTTTGTGGAGTGCTGCAGTCTGCTGCAGTTTGGGCCGTTTAGTGCCTGCCATGCTGAACATTGAAGGGTATTTTGGTGGCTCTTGGCCACAGATTTACACGCCAACCACCACATCACATACACACATACATATGTACATATGTATGTAGTTGTATCAAATGTATCTGGGAGTGATTCGCTTGCCAGGATGCGGATGCCCGGATGCTCGACCCGCTCCGCGGGGAATTTGACGGTGTGAAATGCGTAAAAATGTTCAAACATTTGAATGTGTATCATTGTGGTGTGGGTTGTGGTGTGCTCTACTCGGTCTGTGGGTGTTTATGTGTGGCAATCCGAGTAAAAATTACATTAGTGAATGGATCAGAGGGAGCCGCGCCCTCTGCTGACGGATGGATTCCCCAACGAGGGAATCAAAGTCATGTTTGACAAGGAAACTCCATTAAAAATGCAACTTTTGAATATTCCGACGCTCAATGGGCAAACAAACAACGAAACAACGCAACAACTGAACTGAATCACCGACAGTTACATTTACAGTTACAGCTACAGTTACAGCCACAGCTACAGAGGAGCCTCAGTTACATTCCCAGCTAAAGCAAAGAGGAAAAGCAAAAGCAAAAGCAACAGTGTGCCCGTTAATATTACTGCTGGTTTTTACAGCCAAACTTACAGCTGGACGCGGACTATCTATCCCTTGCCGCAGATAGAGGAGGGGCACGTAATGTGGCGGTACGGCACCCAAAACAACTTCCAACCCAACCCCCAAAAGACTGTTTGTTGTCTTTGTGATAAATGACCACTCCATAAATTTTTATTTCTGCTCAATCTCAATCTTCTGACCAATCTCTCGAGCGAGCTGCGTCTCCGTGGCACCGCCGTTGGCTCCCTCTTCCCCTTTTTTCGGCGGTCAGTTTTATGGAGCCCAAGCTCCACGGCCAAGTTGTTTTTCCAGCGTAGCGGAAAGCTGTCTATCGTATCCGATGGAGAAGTACGAGAATGAGTACAAGTATCCACAAGTAGGAGTACGAGTTCGAGCACGAGGATGAGGCATGCAAATTGATTGCATTGCCAGGTGGCACTAACAGCCAAATAAATGAAAGTACTGCCATTGACATGCTCATGGCATACTAATTCGTTCTCATTGTCGTCCTCGATGGTCGTAGAAGTTTCATTGTCCTGCCATAACCAGAGAAGAAGATGTCAACAGGACAGACGTCAGCCTGGCAAGATGTTCTTCAGATGCTAAAATACTTAATAATTTCCTTAGCATTTTGAATAGAATATAGAGTACCAGGGTCCATACTATAATAGAGAAATGTATATACTTGTAAAATAGAATATTAGGAGGTTTATATTTCAAATACTTTTCCATCTTGTAGGCACCTTCACAATCCCTAATGTTTGTCTATGATCACGATGAGTCCTTTAGGCACGAGCATCATCGTCAAGTCTCCCTCCTATTGTAAGTATTTTTTTAAGTTCTCACCTCACATTATCCTTAAGTTAATTCGCTTTCTTGTTGTATTTTTAAGGAACACTCTCTCTCTCTCTCTCTCTCTCTCTGTCTTTCTGTCTCTCTTTGTACTATCTGAAATTCAAGAGCAGTTTATCATATTATCTTGTTGTGAAGCTGCCATACCCCTACCCATACCCCTCTCGCCTTTCTCTCCCCTTGACCTCGCCTCATGCATTATGCAGCAGCGTCATCCACTCTCGATCTCAATTTAAATCGCTGTTGCCATAGAAGTTTTGACTCATTTGTAGTCGTCTGGGTGACTCCTCCTGGTGTCCTGGTGTCGTCCACCGTCGGCCAGCGGTGTCTTCCTCTCAGCACTGCCCTGCCCTGCCCTCTCCTGTCCTGCTTTTCCATTTCCTTTCGTTTCGTTTCGCTTTTCTTTTGCGGCGTGTGGGTTTTCTTTCTCTGGTGTTATTTCCCGGACGTGATTGGAGCCGGAGCCGGAGCCGGGGCCAGGCGGTAAATTGTAAGCAGACGTTCAACGCACGTCTGCGCCCATAAATCAATTACAGAGCTCATGGAAAAAGCCGCCACTGCCACCGCCACGGGGCGTGGCAGTAACCTACAACTGTCGATGGAGTGTGTGTGTGTGTGCTGCTCGTACTCTTCTTAATGCTCCTAGATAAGGATAAGGCCTTGTGAAAGCGAAAATTTTTAACGCAATAAAGAGCAACCTGCACTTGCCTGGGCTCACGAAAATTTGAAAACTTTTTTAATACTTTTTCCGCCTTCTCCGAGAGACCCGGGAGTGCCGAAAGCTGAGTCCTGAGTCCTGAGAGGTGGCAGCAAGCCGCAGGCCGTGGCAAGCTGCTCGGATTTACCGCATTACAAGCCAAAAACTATGTGCATACAGAGAAACTTTAAGTGGAGGCGTCCCCAGAGATCCCAATAGCTTTAAATAGTGGATACCTCGTCGAGCAATCGTGACGGGGCGGGGCGGGAAGGGGCTGCTGCTTGAATTAAGGAAGCAAAGATACGTATTACGTATACGCAACGATAGTTTGGAGGGGGTGGTGGGGGGAAGTCATCCGCTTGGCTGCTTCGATTATTGATTGTTGCCCAAATTCGTTCCGATCTAAACAAACATTGGCCCAGATTCGAGTCGTGGTTGGTGGTTCCTCTCCTCCATTATTGATTGATTGATTGATTGACGGGTCTGCTGCTGGTGCTGCTGCTGCTGCCGCCAGGACGGACTGGGGGCTGACTGACTGAGTGCCTGCTCGTCTGACAAATTGTCGCCTTGATTGATCGCATCATCGCTGCCAGACATTCGCCGGCACTTTCTATTTCTCCTGGCTTATTGACAGGTTGAATATTCAAATGCTCTTCCCAGCATTCTGCCACCACAGAATCATTCTGTTTAGTTCTGATTTAACATTCATCGTTAATGCAAACGCTAATCCGAATATGGTTTATTCTGCACTGACAGGAAGAGTGGCACAGCATCCCATCGCAAGCCATCGTTCCAATCTCTGAGGCGGTGAATCTCTCGATTTCCAGTGTAGTACAACCTCTTGAAACTGTCTGCTGTCATCTCGCGAGGATTCTGGCTTATTCTGCAGCGTGTAACCTGCAACCTGCAGGCTGCAACCTGCGGAATTCGCATTGATTTGCAAATTTTCAGCCTGACTTCAGCACAGGACAGAGCCACAGCCATAGCCACAGCCATGCCCACTCCCACTCCCACTTGCACTCCCTCTGTATAAAGCTGCCATTGCACTTGCACTTGCACTTGACATCCCCATGGCCTCATTCCGGCAAGGCAATGTCAGCGGCTTTGCATGGCTGAATGGATGGGTGGCATGGGTGGCATGGGTTGGCATGGGTGCTATGGGTTGGCGGCAGTGCCGGCCAGTGCGCTGCCATGGCGCTCTCTCACTTATTAGTTTGCGATTGGATGGATGCCTTTTTGCGGCATTATACCGAGCCGTCGCTGGCTGCCACTCGCCGTTGCATTACCTCTGGCTTGTTCCCGCTCCTCGCTCCTGCTTGATCCTTGTGCCGTGTCCTTGTCGATGGCATGATGATGCCACTTCATTAGCGATGCCGCTCCGGAGCAGAGCATCAGGTTTAGATGAGTGCTTATGGAGGAGGCTCCAGTTTCCAGCTTCCAGTTTTCAGAGTCAGTTTCAGCTTAAGGTTTAGCATCATCTCATTTTCCCTCTCCCTCTCCCTCTACTTCTCGTTTTCGTTCTCCCTCTGCATCTGCTTCTCCACTTCGTCTTTGTCTATCGTTTATTTGCGCTTGTTTTCCCCCGTGCGGCTTTATTATTGTGTTCTGTGCCAATTTCCGCTGCCGACAAATGCGTTTTGTAAATAAAATGTCAAAAGGATTTGCGAGACGAGAGCCGAAGGAACACAAAGAAAAAAAACGGAGAGAGAAGCGAATCCCCTGTCTGAATGGTCTGGCCAGACATTGGGCAGAGGAGAGTGGAGGCGAGTGGGGGAGAAGTGAGCAAGTGGCTCCTGTCATCTTTTCATTTGTCGATTTGTCGCCTTACAGGGCCTCTCATTTCTTAGGTATTCTATGGATATGGACTCCGGGGAGGAATACGATGATAATCTAGCGACGATGTGGCGACCCAGTGCGAGTCCACGACGCGTGGCATTCCAGTACCCTTCCATATTGTGGGACAGCACCCTGTATGTGAGCCGTTAACTTGACGCGAAATTCTCGAATGCCAGAACAGATGTGGCCGCCTCGCCTTTAACTTGAGCTTAGCTCAAGGAAGAACTCCTTTCCCCCACTCCTGACTCCCTACTCCCCACTCCCCACTCCCACCCTTGCCACTGATGGGAGTAGGGGTGCGGGTGGGGGTGGGTATAGGTAGTTTATCCCTCCCATTGATTTTAAAGCGTTTTCTTTGCACGAGTGTGTGTATTTTTAGTTCGATTTTTGGGCGAACCACGCCCTCGCCCCGCCACCTCGCAATGTCTCACTGCCGCTGGCACATTTATTGCCAAACGCATTTGCATGTAAATTATTGCATTTGGACGTTCCCTCAAAGGAAATGGCAATGGAATTATTGCCGGGCCATAATCATCAACCAAGGGCTGAGGACATGGGGACGGAGCACCAGGAGCGACCCCCAGCGGATGTGCCAGAGTGGTGTTGGGTCCCGACGAAAAAACCCTTCGAGTGCTGAAAGGGAATTCGATTTCAGCTTCAACAAAACAACAGAGAAGAAAAGAGTTCAAATAATTTCCAGAATTTTTTGCAGCATTTGAAGCATTTGTTTGTACACTGCCCAAAACTGAAAGGGATATGCGGAATCCGTAAAGCAGATCCCAGAAACGTAATTACATCTAGTAATTGAGGGTTTCTCTTTTGCCTTTTTTGGGATAGTTCTGAAATAGTAAAACAAAAAGAACAGCAAAAGCAACAGCCACAGCCATAACATATTTACTTTCAGCAGATGTGTATCTAAATAAATTTCAAGTAAAAACCCAATCAATCTTGGATATCCGCCATTGCCTTCGCCTTTGGAGAGAAGTCTGCATTTATTTATGTGCCAATTATTCCCGACAGAATCCAGAAATGGAAATGCATAAATTTTGGCAACACTAATCAAAGACAAAGACCCTCCTCTCCCTCTCCCTCCTCCACTCCCTCTACTCTCTCTACTCCCTCCTTGTTATCTTTGGCGATAGTTAATAAGAAATGTGCAAGCAGACGTGGAAAGGTCAAAGTAATGCAAAAGTATTGGATCGCCTCGGTTCGGGCATCGTTGGATGATGGGAAACACAGGATAGAGAGGATAGAGGATACAGGATACAGGATTCGAGCTCTATATCCAGCCACATTCAGCTTTGCATCTGCTCCTCCTCCGCTGTGCTCCGGCTCTGGCTCTGGCTCTGACTCTGGTTTTCTGGTCTCGGTTCTGAGCTCGGGCTGTGGCTCTGCTCTGCCTTTGTCGTAAGCCAGAATACGTATAAACGATAAATGAAATGAAACAATTTCAATAAAGTTTTGGGTTACAACGCAATGCAAGCCCGGAAACGGAAACTGCAAAACGAAGTAAAAGGCAAATTACGTTGGACTCTGTGTCCATCTCCATCTCTTTGTGTGTGTGTGTGTGTCATGCTCTTTCTGTTCGTGTCCTTTTTTGTGCACGTGTGTGTGTGTGTGTGTGTGTGAGGATATGAAAATATTGTAAATGAAAGCAGAGAGCCATGTAAATTGTGGCCATAAAAAGCCACAAAAGAACTGAGAGTGAGACAAAGTGGAAATGTTTAAAATAAACCCAGAATGAATGCTAAAATGCATAATATTTGTACCCTCACCAGAAGGCGACTATAAATCCAACCAGAGCTTTGCCGCAACCACACAATCTCTCTCTCTCTCTCTCTCTATCTCTCTATCTCTTTCTGTCTGTCTCTGGGGAGACTCAGCCGATCAATATCTAGTCAACCAAATGGGGGTAATCAATGGCATTGCAGCGGTGTCCAGGTGTTTCCTCGAACAGAGCTACTTGCCATTCTTCCGAAAATGTTTCCAAATGGAGTGCAACTACGGAATGGAACTGGTTGAATATAGTTCTGTTAAGAAGCTATCCATGTATCGATAAGTGAGTGCATTCGTTCTTCGTTTTTCCTTTGTACTTTTGGGCACATAATATCTCTCTTAATCACAGCTGCAAGGAAACTGCTTCGATTACCATGAATCTGCCCCTAAAATACTATGATATGCAAACGAGTCTGGCCCGCAACCCCATCGGCCAGCCGAATATAACTTTTCCCCAACAAAATATCACTCATACGCTGTCCACTGCTATGGGAAATATTACGCATACGCAACCCGAAACGACACTGGCACTTATTATCAGCTGGCACTCACTTCTTGGGAGCAATTGACTAAGAAAAAGAGGGTTAAGACTGGAGGACAAGTCCAGGTACAGGTCCAGGTCTCTGGCACACGGCAGCCAAGAAGACCGCCTCAATTATCGACCATGAGGCAAGACCATGCTGAGGCGCAGGCCCAGGCTCAGGCTTAGGCCCCTGGATGGGATTGTTTGAGTTGGCATTTGGGTTATGCATGTCTGATATATGCGGCTTATGGAATAATCCGCCCAGATGACAGTTATGCAATCTGTCTGCCGTAACTCTCATGCTGCCTATTGCCTCCTGCCTCCTCCCCCTGGTACTCTTCCTGGCCAGAGATTCTAAAATCCTGCCTGAACTGCTCCAATCACAATCCCCATCCCCATGGCCACCTAATGAATGCATTTGGCCAAGCCAAACATTCCACGGCGGTACATTGAGGGCGAAGTATACTTGAAATGTTGCTAGGATATGACGAAGACATTATGCGGTGCATGAGTGAGGTGGTCTGGGCAGTGGAGTGGATGTTGCCGGTGGGCGGTGGATGTGGGGGATTTGGTAATGCCCATTGCAATGAAATTGACAACAATGGCACTGGCAGTGCAGTGGCAGTGGAGGGCGTGGAGAGGGAGCGGTGAGTGGTGGGGCAATGCAAAATGCCGACCGGAAATGCGGAACAGGACATACACTCGTACATACATACATGCCCACATAGGGATGTGTGAGCATGCGAGTTTATCCAGCAAAGATGTTCAAAATGGCAGCTGGACTATTTCTTAGCTTGAAAGCCGAAAGTTGATGCTGTAAATGACAGGATGTGTGTGTGTGTGTGTGTGTGTGTGTGTGTGTGTGTGTGTGTGTGTCTGTGTGTGTGTGTGGGAGGGGAGGATGGACCAGCGTCCCATACCATCCGATCCGATCCCGCTTGGTGCATGAGAACGGATAACCATTCCCGGAGAAAATTGCTTCAATATGCGTTGTGCATTAGCCGAGGTCGTTTTGCGTAAGTGCGCGCTTTTCCAACTACACAACCGTCCCATCACACACACACACACACACACATCCCCAGGGAGCTCAT
The DNA here is from genome assembly GCA_035041765.1 of Drosophila algonquin. Lineage (NCBI taxonomy): Eukaryota > Metazoa > Arthropoda > Insecta > Diptera > Drosophilidae > Drosophila > Drosophila algonquin. Next base: position 901,316 of record JAWNKY010001823.1, read on the forward strand.
ACACACACACGTACACACACACTCACGCATAATTGACGGAGACTGGGCTGGGTCCTGCCCGGAGCCCGGGATATCCTCTACTGCAGCTGTCGCCAGCTGTGCCGCATCGGACGCTGCATCAGCAGAAAATTTCTTGAGTCGAATGTGTAGCAGTGTGGCAGCCAAGACGCCATCGATGCCATGACCATTCCCAATGCTTACCCTCCTAATAAAGCTCTGATGATGATCACAGGGAAGACGATGATGGTACGTACTGGCGGTGGTGGTGGTAGCCTGACGCAAAAAACCTTTATTCAAATTCAGCATTTTCATGGCACTGGCGTAAAATGATTTTATTGCTTCCTGACTGAATGACTTTTACAACCTCGCCTCAGATTCGCATTCAGATTAACCCAAATCGCATACTTCCTCTGCAACATTCAACATTCAACTCCTACCTTCTCCTTCCCTGTCTCTGTCTCCTTGTGCCACCAATGCCCAAGTTGCCGCATAAGAAGCCGCTTCAAATTTCGCTGACCCCTGACCAAGGGGTGGGTCCAAGGAGGAGTAAGTGGAGATTTCTGACTTATCATCAGGGATGATGGGCTGAGGGAGTAACCTGAACTCCATGGCAGTGGGAACACGATCTATAGATGTAGCGCCATTAACGGCAAACCCATTCAGATCCATCCAGATACAGATCCATCTGCAGCACATGGACCGTAAGCTGTAGCCATAAATGAACGCATCGAAACCTCGTGGAACTCAATTAACTGATTGGGACCCGCGGGTGCCACCACACTCGCCATTTGCACCATTTACAATTACTGGGTTCTGTTGCAGTTGGTCAGGAGACCAAATTTTGTTGGCAAACCCATAATGATGGCCTTTGTACTAGTACTATGTAGTACTAGTACTAGTACTAGTATGCCCCTGCATATTGGCGAAGGAGGATTAGGGCGAAACTTCATCATCATCAGCAGGAGAATCTACGCTGTGACGTGGTGGACGCGGCATAGCAACCGAACCTAATCATAACCTCTATGTTGTATGCGTAATCGTTGTCGTAATCGTTATCGTCATTATTAATGTGGTGCTGGTGGTGGTGGTGGTGGTGGTTGTGGGGCATGCATGTCTGTAATTATACATCGTAGTGAATGTTTTGCAATTGCATTCGTTTTGAGGTTTACTTTTGCGGTGGTAATCACTTTCCACAGCACAAAACGGAAATATTTGAAAAACCACACTTATTATTCCTGATTATGATGTGATTATGCAAGCCCACTCCTCCCCCTGTGTATGTGTGCGTGTGTGTGTGTGTGTCGGTCAATGTGTGTGGATCTGCGTGGGTGTTTGGGTGTGGAAAATGTGTGTTTAATGATGGGCAACTACCGCAAAATCGGCTTAAATCTAAACTAGCCAAGACCAGTGGAAATAGAGCCCAAAACTCAGCCTTCTGGGCGTTTACATATGTATGTATATTCCTCTATATGTATGTAGGTGTGTATGTGTGTATGTATGCATGTATATTCGAGGCCACACTTTCAGGTGCAAGAGGCAAGCACAATTTAAAGTCAAAAATAATTTAAGCAGAGTGGAAGAGTGGGATGCCGTCGGGCACAAGGATATGTGACCCATAATCCAGAAGCCACTCAAACTGCTGGAACACTTAATTTTGGCCGAGCAAACTTTTGACTAGCGCCAGTTGCAAATGCTGCACGTGTCCTGCGTCCTGCTTCCTGCTTCCTGCGTCCTTTGTCCTTCCTTTCCTACCTCCTGTACTGTGTGCTGTGCTGGCTGGGGTTGCTTGGCCCCAAAATGAATGTCTGTCCGTGGTAGGCCGCGGGGTGGCCGATGGGGCAGATGGGGTTAGGTTACGAAGTGGCCTCGTTTCAGACCTGCCAGTGGCTGCCACAGCCACAGCCACTGCCACTGCTGCGCCATTATGCTCATCAGCATCGGCATCGTCATCGTCCCCACAGGAGGGGGTGGTCTAGGCAGCGGCGGCAGGTAAGTTCTCCTCCATGTGTGGCTACATCAGTCTGGCTTACCCGTTGGCCAAAGTCCACTCACGTTGGCCACACGTGCACACTCTTGACCTTTATATCAATTTAAGCGAGCCCGTAAAACCATAATAAATTATTTCCCTTTGTTTTGCGTTCCGGTGAGGGAGTGCGCCTGGAAGTTCTATCAAATTCTATGGGAAAACTGAAGAGCACAAACACAAACACACTAACACATATCAATGGCAAACCTGCATCCGTGCTCCCTGTCGGTATGCAGTGGTGCACCGCGAAGAACTGGATAAGCTTCATGGACATGCGGAACAGTTAAGAATTATTCTTGTCCCTAATGGAATGATTGATTGATTGATTGATGTCTTGACAAGTTTGTGTGCCTGGAAAGTGGCGTGGCAATACAGTGTTGCCAGACTATGCGCGGACTTCAACTTCGAAGCCCTTCGCGATGACCGCAAAGGAGTGCCCCATACGAAAGGTGTAGTTTTCATGGTCGGTTTTTCAGGCATCCACTGATCATCCATTGATCGTCGAAGCATAAAAATGTCGATGTCCAGAGCGAAATTCTGAGAACTCTTACATAAGTCGGTAATACATATATTCTTCTGGATTGTTTTCCAGGCTTGCAACGAATAAATATATCGATAGTGCGATAGTTTAATGCATTCTCTGCACCCAATCATCGCTAAGCTAAAGCACATACATATATAAATATTTGCAGCATCATTCGCTTGAGGTTTCGCACTTAACCTACACCGCTTTCTACGATTTTCCGCTGAGCTGCTTTAGAGGTGAGTGAAGTGGAGTTCGGTGTGGAATATTGGCATAATCTAATAACATAATTGGCATAATTGCAGTAACCGAGCAAAATGGAACCCAACAACATTCTGAGTCCTTACAAATTGTACATGCTTGGCGACTACACATTCATAGATTTCATCAGGAAGCCGATCCACCTCTCGAGCGTAAAGCTCGAGCACGGCATAGGGGCCAAGCTCTGGCTAAAGACCAAAAGCCAGGAGACGAGGATGCTGGCGGATTTGCGTGAAAGTTCTCCGAAAGTGGCCCTGGACATCGATATACACTACGGCGACAAGTTGTACCTTGAAGGCAATCCCCGTGTGGTTGCGGCTCTGGTGGGACGCATGCCCCATTTGAACCACGGCACCGTTTACCTGAAGGATTGCTTCATAATCATCACAGCACGCAAGGAGATCTCGAGTATTTCAAAATAGAAATGATTGAAGATTTATAAATATTTATGGAAAATAAACTCCTTTGCTACAGCTACACCGCAGGCAGCGACTACTTCTTATCGGTACATCGAAAGTACATACATATGTACATGCGTGCATATGTACATATGTATATCCCAATTGGGATGACTCTTAGGTGAGGCCTGCCGCCTTCTATTGCATTTTATTTTCCTTTATTTATTTATATGGCATTTGGCGTTCTCCGTTTTTTGCTTCCCATTTTAATTAAACGGAAATTTCCGCTGTCTTGAGCACGTTTTCTCATCAACGGCATTAAATGCTATGCAGAATTTTAATTAGGCCCACAGCACACACCCACACAGAGGGTATGGCACTGCACGGCACACCAGGCTAGGCCAGTGTATATGCAACAGGATTTGTGGCACGACTGCAACTTAGGATGCCAGTGATGACGGGGCAGTGGCAGTGGCAGGAGTACGAGTTTCAGCATCACATACAAGCAGACACTTTGAGATTTGGCTTACTGCATGTGGAGCGTGTCCCGTGCTTCGTGTTCCATGCTCCACACAGCGGAGGATTAAGTCCTGTTTACACTACCGAATGCAAAATGTTAAATAATGATACGGTGAAGTGGGGCAAAGAGAGAGCGACAGAGAGAGAGCCGAATAGTCCCTTGGATATGTATGTGCCCGGTCGGAGCCGCCATATGTCGTGCCACCAACGAATTTGAGGTTGACTTTCGAGTCCAAAATGCAAAGTGGGCCACTAAGCAGACGCGACTCTCCCTCCGTCCGTCCATCCGTCTGTCTGTTTATCTATTTGCCCATGAAGACTCTCCACCCGCTCACACCCCGGCGCGACTGCGGAGACGCTGTCGAATCTAGCTTACTTGAGCCACTCACAGTGGCAGTTGCAACAATAAGTAGTTGTGTAAGTACGGTAAGTAAGTTGTTTAATTAAAACAAAGTTTAATTGGGAAAACTTCCACACACTCCTCCCCGTGCCTTGTGGAGTAAGGAGTGCAGCAGAGTCGAGTCGAGTGGAGTGGAGTGGAGTGTGTGCTCTGCTTAAGACAATATCATCATCCTGCTATCCTGCGGTCAGGATACAGATAGTGCCTCTCAATTGGGTAAATGGTGCTGCGACCACAAGTGGAGTTACCGTCATCATCATCATCATCATCATGAACATCATCAACATCAACGGACGATGTCAAAAGTGTCTGTCTTGGGTGGGACTTGAGCTTAATTGCAGAACATGAACATGACACATCACTTGATGTCGATTCGAAGGGAGTCGCCTCCGTTTCACCAGCCCCAACCTTACCAGCCCTAACAGTTGTCAATATGTCGGACTAATTGAAAATAATCAAATGGCTTCACAGATCATCCGCAGTTAATTGGCTGACATTCGGCATGCGGCATGCGGCAGCTCCAGGTACAAGCCGTAACACGATGCACGAGGCAGGCAAGGAGTTGCAAAGAAGACTTCCAACAGGCTGGCACAGTTCAAAGTGGAGACGAGCAGCAAATACTCTCTCTCATTGGATCCCTTTCTGGGTTATGGCTACCGCAAATATCTCTTCATTAAATACCCCAGCAAAAACAAACCAATAACAAATAGCCATCGAATTGCCATGGAATCGGAGGCCGCATAACTCGGTAAACAACTTCTGCCATATGGAAAGCTATACCACAACAAAATGGTGGGGGGAAAAAAGAAGAGAAAAACGCGAAACATATTTCTCACATGAACACCGCAAAACTATTGAAAATTACTATAAACAGCATCACCCAAAACGTATCGATAGACACACAGACAGACAGACAGACAGACAGAGACCATGGATGGCCAACAGCAAAAGCCAACAGAAAATATTTTTTATGACGAGTATATCCACGGTGTTGCTGACCAATGCCAATACCAAAACTACCGCACGACACGATTCGATTCGATTTATGGGCTTCGAATTGTGGGCAGTTCTTTATGTACATATGTGTATATTCGCACAATATGTGTACACACGCGTATATATTGTTCTGATTGTTGGCAACACAACACACAAGCACAGAATCAAACAAAAAAATACAAAAGAGGAAAAGCTGAGCGAAAAGTTTTTCCATTAAATCAATGAAGCGCACAAAATATTCGCACCAAAGCAGAGGCGACGGCGACGGCGATGGCGACGGCGACGTGAAGGAGTCGAAAATTGGACAGCTTTTGATTTGCCAGGATTTGCCCGCGGCGACTGCAGCGCACCTTCTTCAGATAAACGCGCACTGAAACAAAGATAATGCGCCATAAAAGATCAATTGAAAGAATATTGGAATCACTTTATTTTAACATCAATTTTGTATTACCGATATGCCGCTGAAATGGATAAGACTTGTTGTTGCAAAGCGCAGAGTCTCTCAATTATCTGTGCCAAGAAATACTCATATCCATATCCCCATATCCAAATATCCCTTGGAGTCGTCATATGCTCTGCTATCGTCCTTGGACTATCACCTTTCACCTCTCACCCACCAAGCCGCATTTCAAGTGTCATTCCGTTTGTTATACACACATATTTTTATGCTTGACGACAGCTCAATTTTTTGCCATAGTTTTGGCACTTTTTTCTCCCGTGCCAAACAGAAAATGCACAAAAGTTTCAAAACAAAAACTCCCTTTTCGAGTCAGCAAAAAAAAATAGAATAAAAAGCCAATTTCGGCCTGACCAGAGCAGAGTGGTCGCAGAGCACAGCACAGCAGAGCAGAGGAGCCGCAGGGAGCCAGCGACAGGGCATACATACATATGTACATACATATGTACGAGTGCGCTGAAAATGGCGACGCGCGGACAATAAATGGCCACATGACAAAACATACGTTCCGTGTAAAAATTTATGTCATAAATATCCTTTTGAAGGCCCCTCGGACATTTGTTTGTGCCGCAGAGGTAAGGAATAGAACATATTCCAGGATGTGTGAGAGCTGCACGAGTAGATTCATTTGTCCAATGGATCAGAGGGCAGCATTTCCGTTTCTTTACTTTAATCTGAAATATTTATTTATCAAACAAGTGCCTACGCTTACAGATACTTTCAACATCTACTGTACCTTCTAAATATTCTTCACCTTTACTGATTTCGTCGATTGCACACGAGGAGGTGTCTGTTGGTGGGTAAGTGGGAGCAGGTTATAGACTGCAGGCTGGCGATCGCTGGAGACTTACCTGATCCTTAACCAGGTTCCACGTGATTGTCGATACAATATTATACACGTGCTTCCGCAGATCATGAGCACATTTGGCGTACAATGTGCCACTGCATTTCGCGAGTTTCTTTTTCCGGATCCTGTTTCTCCACCTTAATCCCATTTACTCTGAAGATGAAACTATTGCGCTTATTGCCTGGCATTTTCCATTCCTATTGAGCAAGGGGCGTAAGAAACTTATTGCACATTTCTTGCTTTTGTCGTAGAAAGTTGTTGTAGAGTGCTACAATCTATACCACCTTTGAGCCAACGAACTAAAAGACGACGCAGCGAACTGGATACCCACTGAAACCCCAAATAGGGGCCACAAATATGAAACTGACGCGGGGAAACATGTCGCAGTGAATTTAAGTTGAGAGGTTATGTAATTATGGCGTTGTTTTGCGCGATGACAATAGGCCTGCTACAAATGCATGCGATAGTTCACTATAGTTCACGATAGTTCACTGCCTTCTCTGAGGCGATAATTAAAATGTCAATTATTGAAAGATAATGTCAGTTCAGTGAAAAGTTAGTGGCTAAAACATATATTTGCAGTGTCATTCTTCTCGAGTATTTCGTACTGACCACTGAGTTGCTTTAGGCGTAAGTGGAGTGGAGTTCGGTGTGGAGTATTGGCGTGATGTAATAATATAATTGGCCTTGCAGCTACCGAGCAAAATGGCACACTCCCACAACAACACACACACTCCGTGCTCTTCCACATTTTACATAGATGATGAATACACGTACGTGGATTTCGTGAGGAAGCGGATCCACCTCTCGAGCGTAAAGCTCGAGCATGGAATGTGGGCCAAGCTCTGGCTGAAGACCAAAGCCAGGAGACGAGGATGCTGGCGTATCTGCAGGAGACTTCTCCGAAGGTGGCTCTCAACGTGGACGTACACTTTGCGACCAGCTGTACGTGGAATGCGATTACCCAGCGCTTGTGGCGCTGGTGGGATGCATGCCGGGGTTCGACCACTACAACGCCACATTTTATCTGAAGGATTGCTTCATATCCATATCGGCACCAAGTTTTAGCCCCTTCAGGTAGATGGCGACTCACACGTACCTTTTTAGATCTCATTTGTAGCAGTGTATCTGAAATCTATAACATATCAATCTAGAACAATCATCCGATGTCACAGTAAAAAGAAAAATAAAACCTTGGCTGAAGTTTTCTTGTCATTTATTAATATTTTACTTTGTGTGTTTGCTGCCGTACAATATTCATTTGGTTTTCAATTAATTACATTTATTGTATTTGTTGTATGTTTGTTTAAATTTTACGGTTACCTCCTCCGCCTATGTCTGTGTCTGGGGCTGTGCCTGTGCCGTGCCTCTGCCTTGAATGCCCTACAATTGCACTAGAGAGGAGACTGCTGCTACTGCTCCTGCTTCTGGGATTTCTTTTCTTCTTGTTTTGTTTTTTTTTTATTTTGTTTTGTGTAGAGCATAAGGAAAGTCTTCTTGTGATAGTATGATTCATTTTTTGGTTTCTCTCTTTTGGGATTCTGCTGTTTGCTGTTTTCTTAAGTTCGATTTTTTGATTCTGATTTGCATTTTACGAGTCGAGTATTTGCTGTTGTTAGTGTTTGCTCTTAAGTTGTTCATGCATGCATACGTAGTACCTACATATAGTTGCTATTGTATGTAGTTGTTGCCTTCGCTTCGATGTTGTTGCTCTTGTGTTTTGCATATAACAATATTAAAATATTTGAAAAGCGCAAGAGCGCCCACCCCCCCCTTCGACCCACCCAAGTGTACACTGGCAGATGGGAGAGTCAGCATGAAATGCAGCATACCCAAAAGCATATTTCTGCAACTGCAATTGCCACTGCAACTGAGGCCTTCTGTCCATCTGGGGGAGGGGGCAACATTTCTGGCATTTTCTTGGGGTTTTTGATTTAATTTCACTTAATTTACTAGAAATTCTTGAGCATTTACCTCGGCCTCTCCTTGTCTTGTTGTCTTGTTATTGCATCAAGCTGTTCATTTCACTTCACTTGGCTAAGTGCACCCCCCTTCGCCCTCCACCGCCACCAACCCTCTCTCGAATAAAGCTTAATTTGTTAGTTAATTGGAAAACAATTCACACAAACTTAAGAAACTGAACAAGAAGTCTACATAGATACTCGCAGTACTAACCCTACTTTCATGTGTCTGAAACTCTTTGAGTTCTGGCCACAATTATGCACACGAGCACAAAGGATGGGTTGTCGAGTGGCAGGCTGGCCAGGGGGGGGTTTGCACTTAAATTAGTTTATTTTATGGTTAATTAGTTAATATTCTGCATCGTACATATATGTATATTTGTTTATGCTAGCTTTTTTCTGTTTGATTTCCTTCCACTCCCGTCTCTCCTCTACTTTTCCACTTATTGCGATGCTAGACAAAAAAAAAGTAGAGAAAAAATAACTCGCACACTCGCATTTCTTTTTTTCCTCCACATTCACTAAATCTAGCTCAAAAAAAAAAATTATTCTGATTTTCCAATTACATTTATATATATATGGATTATATATATACTATATTTATGTATGGATGTATGTGTACGTGTATGTGTTCGTTTAGGGTGTATAATCTTATAGATAGTTTTCGGGTTTAGTTTGATTTTCGCCATCTGAAATGGTATTTGCGATTATATATGTGTATTTCGCACTCTAATGGCCTTTCGGAATTCGCTTGGATTCCACTTTTTATTTACATTGAAAAGTCGTTTTGCTGCCCCTTACACATTTCCATTTCCATTGCATTTTGCCTTGGATTGCTCTACTTTCAATTGTCATAACTAACCGAACGTTGAACGCATCTTCATGATTATCACTAACCTAGATTCTCCCTATCTCTCTCTCTCTCTCTTCGCCACTTTCTCTAGCTATCTCTCTCTCTCTTTTAGCTCTATTTTATTTGGCTTACATTTGGTTTTTGGTTTCGCATTTTGCTCTGTTTCTCTTGAGATTAGATTCATTGATTCGTTGGATTCATCATTTGCATCCCTTCTCTTATGCCAAGCCTTCTTATTTGTATGATTTCTGGATCCTAAGTTGTATCCCAAGCATTTCTTTGATTCTTTCTTGAATTGAGTTCAGGGACTGAAGATCATTCAGGGGGAATGGATGGGAATACTTAATGGACATCGAAGGAAACAAGGAAGAACAATAGTTTTACATTCGGTAAAACATCGAGAGATTCGATTTATGCATCTAAATTCTTGCACTCATTTCGTTACTTCGTACTTTCTGGAATCATTGGCTACCCTTCCCTTCCTTCAAGGACTCTTCTGAGCATTTAACACACGCTCAAGTGGTTCGTGTTGAGGACCACCCCAGCTGCCATGTATCCTGCAATGCCTCCGTTGTTCTGCCGATGCTGTAGTTGCTGCTGCTGCTGCTGCTGGTGTCCATGATGTCCGTGATGGCTATGGCCACCTGCTGCCACCGGCTCCACAACGAGTCCACCCCCAAGGGCCGCAATGGGACTACCCGCCTTGGCCATGGGCAAGGGCACTCCGCCAATGGGTGTGGTGGCCGTGGTCGTCGTCGTTCCGGTGCCGGTTCCAGTGCTCAGGCTGGTGCCGCTGATGTGGGCGCTGATGCCGCTGGGCACACTGGACATGTGCGCGGCACTGGACGTGGCCCCCGAGACGGCCGCCGAGACGGAGGCGGAGCCCGAGCCGGCAGTCGGCCCGCCACTGCCACCGGCCGCCCCCGTGCGAGTGAGCTCCTCGTTCGGAATGGAGAAGTGGCGGTAGGAGATGTACTCGGGCGGCAGGGCCGCCTGCCGCTTGGCGTTCTCGATGCGCTGCTTCTTGAGCTTCACGTAGCTGAGCACGGAGATCATCACGATGAAGACGATGATGCCCAGGCAGCAGCCCACGATCAGGCCCAGGCGGCGCGTGAGGATCGAGTGGATGAAGCCGTTGCTGGACAGCCCGTTCTCGTCGGTGATCAGGCTGGGGGTGGAGTCCAGGGTTTGCACATCGGTGCAGGCCGAGATGTGCGAGTTCTTGAGCACCTCGTGCAGCACATGGTCCGTCACAATGCTGTTCTCCATCAGCGACTCCTGCTGCAGCTGCTGCAACTGCTGTTGCTCGTGTCCGTACGGCGAGTAGGACTCCGGCAGGGGCACGGAAACGGCACCCAAGGGCAGGTCCTCGTCAAGTCGCAACGAGTCGTTCGAGTGGAGCCTCTGCAGCGCGTTCGCCAGCGGCTCCGAGAGCCAATTACCGCTCCCGATGACGCAGATGTGATAGCGTGTGTTGGGGCTCAGTCGCGTCAGTTTCGTGGAGCTGGCCGACCCATTCAGCCGCTTTCCGTGTATCTGTGGAATAAATTAAGCAAGTTTCCAAGATTGTTATTGTCATTCGCATCATCCATGCCCATACCCATACCCCTACCTATTCCCATCATCGTCATCAGTGCGTCGATGGCCGACCATGTCGCTTTATTAAAAATTCCCCCTGCGGCCTGTCCTCTCCTCTCCTGTCTCTCTCGCGTTTGCCATCCCCTGAGTACAGTGGTCCGAAACGACGCTCGTCCTACGCTGATTCGTAACCAAAACATGGACTACAAATTATATGATATCTGAGGAGCCATCAGAACATGACAACTCAAAATGTTCGACTTTCTATTGGATACATTTTCATCCAAGAAATTTACATTGTTCTACTTGTTGTGAAATGTTTTCCATAATTCGATGCAGGCCTCAAAGCGGCGGAACTTTTACAGCCATTTCTGTGAGCCCTAACCAGATATAAAAGCTAATCAATTGCGTTAACCCCAAAACAGTAGTTTGTTTGGCAAGAATGAAAACTTATTGGGCAGCCAGCAATCCGTATAACTGCATTATACTATTAAAATGTTCGTCCTTTGAGGCCGGCTCCCACTGTGCCGCCGCCATCCGTCCGTCCGTTCGTCTCCTGTGCTGAAAGCCAAAATTAAATTTTGTGTGCAGAAAGTTGTGCACTTTATCGCCAATCGAAGGCCCCACAGCCAGGCCATGGCCATGGGCCATGGGCTCTAGTCCGGTTGCTGTCTCCCTGTCCTGTCCGTTGATTAAGCGTTTATTAAAAGAAAATTACGAGGATATCAGGGACACGGTCCCACAGTTCTGGCCATCAAATTACTTTGAAATTTGGCAGTCGGCGATGGGAATGGGAAACTCAAACTCCTACTCCGACTCCAACTCCGATTCGAACTAGAACTCACCTCATCCGTGGCCAGAGGGAAACGCTCCCTGTCGCTCTCTCTGTCTCTGTCCCGTTCGTGCTCATCACGGTCCCTCTCCCTCTCTTGCTGCTCCTGATATCGCTCCCGTTCGAAATCCATGTCCTGGTCAGGGTCCTGCTCCCTGTCGCCATTGCCATTGCCAATGCCATTGGCATCGCCATCCCGTTCGTGGTCGCGTTCACGGTCCGTTGGTCCAGGAACGAGGCCATCACCGGTGGCATGGTAAACAATTTCGAAGCCAGTGAGGCCCAAATGGTCGCGACTCTGCCAGGAGACGACCACCGAGTAGGGCTGGATGTCCTGTATGGCCATTTTGGGTATTAGCGGCGCATCGCAAAACTGCTGCGGCTCCATCCGGCCAAACACCTTGCCACGCAGCTCCGTGGGGTGTTCGCACCTCAGATAATTGATGGCATCGCCACCGCCGACGATGACGCCGCCGCCGCTGCCGCCATTGCCCGTCGACAGGGACCATTTGCGATGATCCCGTAGCCATTCCCAGAGCTTTTGGGCATCGCAACTGCAATGCAGTGGATTTTCTGTAACGAAACAAATTGGCCATGACAGCGGTCATTAAAAACGAGTGCAAACAGGAGCCGGGCCAGACAGCGCATCAAATTCTCATCCGCTGGACTATCTAACACAAAAGTCCAAAGTCTCTGGGGGAACTGTCACAACATCTGCCCGAGCTATCGAGAAATATACATATGTATTTTCTGAGAAAAAATTGGCTTCATTGAGGAAACAATATCCAGAAATGTTTAACCAGATTTTAAAGAAAAATTACCCATCCGCCAATGCCATGAAGAGCCCGGACGATGGCACCCAGGACCTGTCCATGGAGGGCGAGTCGAAGGAGGAGAAATCTTGCCGCAGCAAGAAGTTGCACTCCTGCAGCGAAAATATCACGGAGAGCCCGAAGGCCGGACTGCAGGGCCATCAATGTGCGAACCTCTGTGGTTCCTTGTCCAAAATGAAATTGGCCAAGCCAGAAAAAATGAATGTGCATGGCTTTTAGGCACTACCACGCTTTGTGACATACAGCAATGGATTGATTAAAGGATTCATATTTTTCGCAATATTCCAGACAAACAGACGGAAGAAACACTTCAACTAATTCACAATTAATTCACTTTGAAATAAATTAGAAATAATCTTTGGGGGCATTCGCATGTTTGTACTCACCTTCCAGCCGTAGGGTCTTTAGATTGGTCTCCAGCGGACGCAGCGGCTCGAGGGGCACCAGCTCAAAGTAGTTCTTGCGCAGATCCAGGAGATGCAGCTTGCGGAGAAAGCGAAAGGCGTCGTTGGATAGCACGGTCATGCGGTTGCCCATGAGGAGCAGCTCGACGAGGCCGTGCAGGTTGCGGAAGGTCTTCTTGGAGACGCGGTCCAGCTGGTTGAAGCTCAGATCGAGCGTCTGCATCTGGGCAAGGTCGGGGCTGAACTCCTCCAGATCCTTGAGGGTGTTGTGCGAGATGTTGAGGAGCCGGAGAAGGCGCAGGCCCTGCAGCCGCTCCTTGGGCAGCATCTCCAGCTCGTTGATCCCGATGTCGAGTGTCAGCAGATTTGTGAGGGACCTGAAGGCCCCGGGCGAGATGCGGGTGATGCGATTGTTGACCAAATGGAGGTGCTGCAGTCCTGGAAGGCCTCAAAGTCCTTGGACGTGAGTATGGAGAGGTTCGTCTGGCAGATGTACAGCTCCTTGAGGTACGGATACCGCTCCTCCTTCACCGTGTAGATCTTGTTGATCGGATTGCCCGTCAGATTGAGCCAGGACAAGCGCGGTATCGACACATCCGACAGCGCGGAGCTGGGGATCTGAAGGAAGCGATTGCTGGACAGATCCACGCGCTGCAGATTGATCGAGTGGCGCAGGAAGTTGGCCGGCAGCGAGAGCAACAGGTTCCCGCTCAGATCCACGTTGTCCAGCTGTGTGAGATTCACGGCATTGAAGCCGCTCAGCGAGTTGATCCTGTTGTCGCGCAGGACGAGCTGGCGCAGATTGAGCGTGCCCCGTAGCTTGAAGAAGTCAATGGACGTGAGGTGGTTGCGGGCCAGGTCCAGCGTCTCCAGGGTGCTCAGGTTGTAGAGGGCGATGTGGGGGAACTCCACCAGCTGGTTGCGGCACAGCCGCAGCTCCTTGAACACGTTCAGGCCGCTGAAGATGTTGCGGTTCATCTGCGTTAGCCGGTTATCGCACAGGTCGATCCGCACCAGATTCGTGTTCCGCGAGAAGAGCTGGTCGGGTATGTGTCCGAGGCTGCAGTTGGCCATCGACAGGTGCTGCAGCGAGCGGAGCTTGTCAAACATTCCAGCCATGATCCCGCCCGATGCTGTGCCGCCGCCACCAATGCCCACGTGGCTGAAGTTATTGTGCGACAAGTGGAGGCGCCTCAGGCCGGGCACGTCCAGCCGCTGGATGTCGGCGGGGCTGAGCTGGTTGCGCTCCAGATTCAGCTCGTTGAGGTTCTGCAGCGACTTGAAGGTGTGCTGCTCCAGCTTGCGCAGCAGGGTGTTGGCCAGCTGGAGCGTGGCCAAGGGCAGCTCGTCCAGGAAGACGTCGCGCGTCAGCTGCACCAGGGGATTGTGCGAGAGGTCCAGGGACTTGAGCTGCTTCAGCCGGTTGAAGGCATAGCCCTCGATGGCCTCGATCCAGTTGTGGGCGAGGGACAGCTCCTCCAGGCTCTGCAGCGGGGCGAAGTAGTCGCGGCGCAGCTGCTTCAGATGGTTGCCGCTCAGGTCGAGGAACTTCAGCTGCGTGAGACTGGCGAAGGTGTCCTTCTCGATGTCCCGGATGCGGTTGTCGCTCAGATAGAGCCGCCCCAGAAGCGGCGTGTCCACGAAGAAGGAGCGCTCCACCTTGGTCAGCTGATTGTCGCGCAGCCACATGATCTGGATGCGCTGCTGCTGGCGGAAGGTGCGCTGGTGCACCTTGTGCAGGTAGTTCGCTTCCAGCTGTATGGAGAGCAGCGACGAGTTCTGCTCGGGGAAGATGTCCTCGAGCACCGTCAGCTGGTTGTCCTGCAGGTTGATGTGCTGCATGCTGGTCAGCGTGTGGAAGGCCTCCGGCTCGATGTCTTCGATGTTGTTCTTCTGGATGTGCAACTCCTGGAGCGACGGCAGCGGCTCGAAGACGCCCTTGCGCACCCGCCGGATGCGATTGTTGTGCAGCCGCACCTCCCGCAGCTGCTCCAGCTTGCGGAACATCCCGATCTCCAGGTCCTGGATCTCGTTGTTGTCCAGCGACAGTGAGGACAGGCGCACGCACTTGTCGAACAGCGTCACGGGCACCAGCGGAATGAAGTTTGAGCGCAGATACAGATGGTCCAGATTGGAGAGCGTGCTGAACACGTTCGGGTCGATGTGGGCGATGGCGTTCGCCTCCAGGTAGATCACATCGACGTTCGTCGAGTTGGTGAACGCGTCCGCCGGCAGCTCCAGTATGTTGTTCTCCGATAAGAAGACCTCCCGCAGCTGCGGCAGGTTCGAGAAGACCCCACTGATCGCATGGATGTGGTTGTGGCTGAGGTCCACCGTCTGCAGCCGCTTGTTCCGGTCGAACACCTTCGGATCGAGGGCGATGATGCGGTTGTGCGACATGTCCAGCGACATCAGCTCCTTCAGGCTCTTGAACGCCTCCGGCTGCACAATCTCGATCTGGTTGGCGTAGAAGGAGAGCGTCTTTAGCTGCGGGAAGGCCCGGAAACAGTCGTGCACGATCTCCCCGAATTGGTTCGAGCTGAGGTCCAGGAAGATCAGCGAGGGCAGCTGCAGGGCGACCGCTGCCGCCGCAGCCGCCGAGGCGTTATTCGTCGCCAGCTGAATGTCGCCGTAAAAGCTCGCGATGCGGTTGCTCGAGAGCCGGAGAACCCGCAGATGGTCCAGCTTGCGCAGCGCCATCATCGGGAAGGTGCGCAGCCCGTTCTCGGACACGTCGATCTCCTGCAGGCACTCCTCGAGGCCGGCGAACGCGTGCTCCGGCATCCCTTGCAGCCGATTGCCCTTGAGGTTCAGCTTTGAGATTCGCAGCCCGTAGAAGCTGTAGTCCTCGATCCGCACGATCTCGTTGTAGTCAAAGTCCAGGGCCGTCAATTTCTGCATCGAGCTGAGGGCCCGCGACGGCATCTGCAACGCAAAGAGCAACAGACACGTGTAATTGTTATTGGGATGGCTGTGAGGGGATGTGTGGGGATGGAGGGGCGGGTGCCCTCGGGCGCACACACGCCCAAATTTAATTGAAACAAATACCATCCCATCGACATGTAATTATGAAAATAAGCGTTGCCTTCACATAAATATTATTATAACTAATTATCAAGCAGCCGCGGGCGAACACTGCGGATTGTGGATTATGTGTCATGGCGGTCGCGCGGCTTTGACCATTCACAAAGCGCGGGGACGCGCATTTGCCATTCGCCTGGGGATGAATGCTGTTCATTATCGATTACCGACTTCCGTCTTTAACAACAGCTGACTGTGCTCTTATTTTTTGTTACAAATTGCACTGGAAGATCTGTGTCGTTTTCTTGTGGTTCCTGCCACACCTTGAGGCTAATCTATCCACATTCTCTACTTCGGTATGCATGCATGGAATCGAAACCCTATTGAGTATTCTATTCTATTGAGAGAATCAATCTCTTACAGGTGGAAGACCTCATGCTTAAGCGTCTGCACCTGATCTGTGGCTCATCGACTGGACTGGATGCACCTGTCGTATCGTATCTGTCGCTGACTGTATCACTCGAACGTATGCCACCCAGAAACACCTTGCAGCTGTGGCACGTTGTGTGACTGTGAGTGTGAGTGTAAGTGTGTGTGTGTTTGCCTCGCTCTGCTTTCGCTGAGCTCTGCCTTTGTGTCGTGCGACTGGATTGTGCCTTTTGTTGCCCGCTAAATCTGTAATTAAAGCCCGCCATTGTGCAACAGTCCCATGGGGCAGTCCATGCAGCATGCCATTTAAAAAGCGCGCGTTCCTTCACCTTCACAGGCGTGGAGCACCCCGGAGCATCCCACCCTTCGTTTGTTGCGCGTGTTTGTTCACCTGTTTTTACCGTTTCACCTGTTTGCCATTGCCGCGAAATTGCTTTTGATGCCAATCATTGAAAACTTTGCACAGGTAGCATATCTGGCCAAAGCAGAGTGCCAGTGTCAGTGGCAGTGGCAGTGTGCCGGTGGCAGAGCAATGGGGTCGGAGACCGCCAGAGGTGCAGTGGCAGCTCCTGCCATTGCCACTGCCACTGCCACTGCCATTGCATTGTTTGCATATTTGTCCACAGTCCACAAGTGATTCCAAAATGAAACAAAAATATGGCCTCTAAATTAAATTCCTCAGCTGCCCATCGGCAGTTATGACCACCACTTATTGAATTGGAATACAATTTCTGGTTGGACTTTCCCTTTCACTGTACGTGTGATCAGACGGCAGGTACTTCAAATCGAGGCACAAACAAAGGACTAAAAATAATGCCTTACCAGGTCATCCAACAGCCAGCAATTCCATTGAACATTGAGCGCATTTTAAAGCCAAAATGAAGTCCCAGTGTTGTTCTTATTTATTACAATATTAATCTTATTTATTAAAAATAGTTTCCCAAATAATGTGCCTAAATAATACTGAGTGTTTCTAGTTGTATCAGTCCTTGGCGGTATCTTCGTGGTTTTGGGAGCTTACAACTAATTGGAGGAGTACACTTTGCGTCTTTTCTGTAAATAATATTGTCTATCAGTCTGGCAGTGGCTTATCTTCTTTTGATAAGGTCCGGTGGCCCTTGAAGCTGTTTCGCTTTCAGTGCGGCGAGCAGCTGTCACCAGGCTTGCTGGAGAAGATAAGATGAGCATAGGATCGTTTGGGAGTATGGTTACGGGATCGGATGGGAGTACGTTTACGCGATTGACTGCGATTCCCATCGAAATTGCTTGGAGGCGACGGGTTGCGGATGCGGCCATGGGATTGGCCAAATGTGTTCATCGGTACCAGCGGAGGAGCTATTGGGACTCGGGGAACTTCCATGCCAGCGCTATCGGGCACGGGCTTGTGCGTGACACGAGGCTGCCGATCTGGCGATGGTGGGGTACCAGGACCACGCACAGGCCAGTGCGGTGAGCAGGGACCCCTCGTATGGATTTTCTGGGAGCGCGGATCTCGGCCTTTTCCTTCCACTGCGCGTGCACAATATTTGCTTTCCTGTAAGCGGGGATCCCGTATGTTACTTGACTGCGGTCTGTGGGTATCCAGCGAAGGATTTTTCCGTAAGCGGGGATCCCGACGGTGCATTGGCGACTCATATACGGCATTTGGTGGTGTCCGAGGACCTGTTCTGCATGATGGCGAAATATCTGGACTACGCATAGGCGAGCGGGAACCTGATCGGGGCCAGCGCCCGGGCGAGCGGGAACCTGGTCGTGGCCAGCGCCTGGGCGAGCGGAATTCCGATCGGCGGCAGCGCCGGGGCGAGCGGAATTCCGATCGGCGGCAGCGCCTGGGCGAGCGAGATTCCGATCGGCGGCGGCGCCTGGGCGAGCGGGAACGTTCGCTCTGACTCTGCTCGTGATAAGGCGATGGGGAGTGTTTTCGCTGACCCTGAAGGAGCCTGCTCGTTCGGGATCGTTCGTTGTGACCCAATTGGAACGACGTCACCGCGATCTTCTGGCCTGCGATCGTGCCTTGATTCATGTGTCGGATAGCCAGAGCACAGTCGATCGGGCATACGTAGTGCACGAAGGCATAGCCACGTCCCATGGGATTATTGGGGTGTTGGTTGGTGGGAAACTCCACCTTCCTCAATGGACCAAATTGCCCAAAGATTTCGGCGATATCATCCCGTTTCACTGCGGGACTCAGGCCACAAATGTGGATCTTCACCGACGATAACGGCACACGCAAGCCAGCGGAGTGAACACACGGGGAGTGTGCGGAGATCCTTTCCACACGATTCCTCAACGGCGCCACGCACTTCTCAGGTAGCTGACTGCCAGCCCCGCAGGGAGCGGTGGCATCCTCCACTGAAGCCTCCATCTGGAGCAGCAATATGCAGAGCGATTGACAGTACTGATCGTAGGACTTACTGGCTCTTCAGTTGTGTCCTCAGTTGGTTCTTGTTTGCTGTTTTGCTTGATGTGTGGCCGGAACCCAGCAGGGTCTGCGTTCGTCTTGGTCTTGGGTGGGGGGGTTTATTGTATACAAGTTCATATTTGTATATCCCAAATTATTTACCGGCTCAATGCTGAAATCTGGATTTTCTGGTTTTATTTTGATAGGTCCTGCGCCTGCTCTGTTCGTTTGGGGAACATTGAATATCCCCGCATATGGGGTCTGCCACGAGACACTTTGAACCCGCTTTTTGCTTGGAATATTCTCGCTGAATAGGGATATCCTTTTACGATTGCCGACCAGAAGTAGACCGAGTACTACTCACGATACGCAGCCAATGACCCGGCAGGGGTGGTAGTGCAGAATGCCCCCATCCTCGGAGGAGCGTGGGATCTCTCCATCATCGGTTGGCTCCACATTCCTGCTATACCGCGTGCGCTTCCACATTTTCTTTGGCAATCGAATTCACAAGTTCAATGCTGGAACGAATTCACATTCGACCGAACGACACTCACAACAAATGATGCTGGATGGGAAAGAGCACACTGCGACGCTCGATTGTATTGTACTTGTAGCCTCCTCAAGAAAATGTCACACATACATACTACAGATATGTATGCTTCAAGTGCTGATCTGATGAATTCCTGTGTTCCGTTGTGCCACACTTCATAAAGTCGCGAAATTGTGTAGTTTTTTTCTTGTACTTTCTCTGTAACGTGATTTTCATTCCTTTTTAATTCCAGCGTGTGTCCGCCGCTGTCCAGCGATTGTGGGTGTGAAAAGTGTCGCCCAAGTGGCCCAAGGAAGTGCGGAATTTTAGGGGCGGGGCTGGGGGCAGGCTGCAGTGTCACCTGACACTGGGACCAAAGCGAATAACGGCCTTTTAATTAATGTACTGACACGGAAATTTATGGCAGTCGATTTTAATTTATTGAACCTCTGCGATGCGGCGCCGTTTGGCGCCTTGAAAGCGAGACCCAGCCCCAGCCCAGCCCAGCCCGACCCGGCCACGACTCGACCGAAATTTATGGCCAAGTCATTGCCCGCCCGGCTGGCCAGAAGTGCAGGAGAGAGCGAGAGAAAGAGAGAGCCGTAGAGCGGAAAATGGGGGAAAAAGAGGAGAAAATGGTCTGCCATAAAATTATATTTATTTTTATTGTTGGCACATTATGAAATATTTATGGACATTTTGAATTTCAAAGACAGTGAACAGCGAATACAACAGAAAAAAAAAATAAGTTACGGATTCGCGGGATTTCAGCCACAGATTCGGTATATCATCGGCATATCGGTATTTCGGGGTGGTGCGGTCCAGTGGGTGTCTAATGCTTTTGGATGATGGCCCGCTTGCTGCATCTGCGGCCACCCTCGCCTTGGGTGATGCCACGGCAGCGCCACTGCTCGGCGGGGATCCATTGGTTGTCGGGCTTCCTGGAGCAGTTCCTGCGCCTGGCCTCGCAGCGGCTCTGGACGCTGCAGCCGCCCTGGCGGTCCGTCCAGCAGCTGGCGACCTTGTCCTCTAGGCACCGACGCTGGCGGCACTCCCTCACGCGCTTTGCGCCGTGGCTGACCGGCGCCGTTTGGCGGAGACGGGGAGCGCACTGGCCCGAGGAGCCACTGCCTCCGTGTATGTTGCGGCACCGCGTGACGCAAGTCTGCTTCACCGGCTCCATGCCGTTGTCGCGCCGTGAGCAGTTCTTCTCTCGCAGACGGCAGGGCAGCAACCGCGTGCACGTGTTGGTGCGGCGGTCACGGATGCACACGGTCTGGCTGTTCAGCAGGTCCTTCCTGGTGCAGCGGCCAGCGCAGAGAGGACGATGGCGGCCGCCATCGGCCTCAATGGCCGCCACGAGGACAACGAGCACAAGAAGAATGCACAGCTTGGACATGGCTGGGACTGGGTTGGGGATGGCTACGGCTCTTCTCAACGGAATGCGGAGGAGTGGTGTCCGTTTGCTCGCCGAGCCGCCTATTTATGGAGTCCACGCTCACTCGATGCCTTAGAATACACCCAAAACACCCATTCAACGCACCATCTGTTCTGTTGTTTTCCTCGACTTTTGATCGCAGTGAATGGCACTGATCGAAGTCAATATGCAAACCAAAGCAGAGTATATACATACGTAAAGATTGAGATCTACGGCCCACAGACACTCGAGTGCTCCAAAATATAGTATAAAATTCCATGGTGTACAGAATTGTAGCAAGTTGCTTTCGGTCCCGGAATACGACTGGAAATAATACCCACAACTGCGATACAGAACAAAGCAGAGAAGAGAGTTGCATTGTTGCGCTCGTCATAAATAGACAGCGGAGTACGAGCCCACGAACCAGAACCAGCTGCAAGATGCACAGCCAACAGTGGCTCTTGGCCAAGGTCTTTGGTAAGTGGGGGAGGATCACACCAACAGCGTCCTCGAATTAACCGAGAATTCACTTTCCTCACAGCACTGGCCCTGCTCTCAAATCATCTTCAGCTGGTGAGCACCAATGCCACAATCTCCCTGAGCAACAGCAGCACCGCGAGGAGAGTAGTCAGTGGTGTACCACCCCCTATCTGCTTGCTGCCGCCCGTCTGCATGGATAACAGTCCGCCGGTGTGCGGCAGGTTTCCCGATGGCAAGTGCCAGCGCTTCCACAACATCTGCCACCTGTTGGAGGCCCACCACAATGGGAAGCCAGCCGCTGTGCGGCACGTCCCTGTTCGGGAGTGCCGCTCCATTTCTGCCGTGGGGTACCTGTACAGACGCCCCTGCTACGCCGGCTGACATGAGGCTCGCGTGCACTGCACTCCAACAGTTGCTCGGTGAGCCAACTGCCACGATGATCCGCAGATCTGGGACCTCCCCTCCCTACCCAACCTCTTACCTTCTACCATCTTCTTGAAGACTGGCACCGCACGGACAAACGTCCCTGTGGTGCGTCCAAGGTTACCGATAAGCCACGGCCCTGCTCTGGAATGAGATCTGATCTGCTCCCCAGGCATTGAATAGAAACAGTGATACTGAGATCTGTTTTATAGTATATTTATATAGAATTTTAATTGTTTTTTTTTCGTAAAGTTTAAGCTTAATTTATGACCATTCCTGTGGCCCCATCTAGATAAACCTGATGATGTATCATATGCATCCAAAATATACGAGGCATTCTCTGTTCTCATGATACTTAATATCTCTATTGATCTTATATCTTCCGTTAATATCGGATATCACAATATATGGGGGCGCTACCTATACCGCTTCGTTATCCCTCGGGCTGTTCTTTTTCGATTTTCCGGGTCTCTGGCTGGCCGCCTTTCGCCTGCAAATTATTTTATTGAACGCAATTGTTTCTGGCTTTGGCTCGTTTGTTATTTTGGGCGGTGGCAATTTACTTTTTATGGCTGGCGGCGGAAGGCGCTACCCCGCTTGCCACATGCCACTTGCCCCTTGTTGAATGTGGAACACAGCACTGTGCGGCTTGCTGAATGCTGGATGGCCTGTCTGATTCGAAGCGGACGGGGCTGCCATTGCGGCGGCTGTTTTCCCAAATTTAATGGCTTAGAAAGCCATTTGCATTTTCTTTTTTTTGTTTTTGTTGGTCGTCTCCCCAACTTTATTTAACATTATTTGGCGCCGTATGTTGCCTGCGATCCGAACCGAACCGATGCCCACTCCCACTCCCACCCCCACTAGCACTCCCTACCCTATCGCTCTCCCTATTACCGTTGAAGCGGACTAATTAGTTTTGGCTGGCAGCGAAGTGCGTCTTTATAAACAGCCCAAAAGTATGCAATGCAAACGGAAGTATAACTGATGTAGAATCGATGTAGAAATTATGTCGAAATGTAAAGTAAAGACGCAACTGAGGATGTGCCCGGATGTGCCCGGATGTGCACTCACCTGCGTCAATTTTCCATTCACAATGCTGAGCGACTCGAGGCTGGAGCGCACGTTGCGTAGGCTGTTGTCCTTGAGGGCCTCCAGGTGAGAGTGGGAGAACTGCAAGTGCCGGATGTGGACGCCCGGCTGGAAGACGTCCTGCGACAGCGACGTGACGGAGCGATCAAAGTCGTAAATGGACAGCGAGTGGATCGGCGCCGAGATTCTCTCCAGGGTCGAGCGCAACGAGAGCGCCGTCGTTCCGGGACACTCCAGGAAGAGTCCTGCAGGAGTACATGTGCAAGTGTTAATGCCATAATCGACTGAAATTTGTGCAACGCATTTCAATTAGTTCTTCCCGTCAGGTGTCCCACAACGACCTAAAGGCCCCATTATATGCATTGTAATGTGTATTATTATCCTTGTCATATTCGTTCCCCCCGGCGCCACAGGACTGGATGACTGGACTCTATTAATAGCTGAGTGAATGAATATTCGTTTCATTCATCGGTTAAATGAGGAATTTCTCAATTGATCGACGGGGAAGGAGCATCATTGATGGCTGTGGCATGCACCAGCAGCTTTAATGCCCCTCCTCAAGACACACTCCACATGACTGCTGACTGCTGATGAAATGATGGTGCTCTGGCGTCAAAGCAAACAAATCCTGCCTGGAATACACATTAAATGTCCTCGACTGGGGCAGACAGACAGACAGACAAACAGACAGACGGACGGACAAACTGTGCACTGCTTTCACTTGGTTTTGGGCCCCCAAGGAGCTCTGATTTGTTATGGGGCTCGTCCACACGTTCGGGGCGCAATAAACTTTACCCTCCCCACTCGGACTGAAACGGACAGGGAACCTGTCCTCCCTGTCCTGCCTGTCCTGGAGGTCTGTCCCGGCTTGATGCGTTTAATTAGTTCGGTCGACCATTCGCACTTACCATCCTCGAACTTGTAGCAGGGGCAGGCGGAGCTGTCGTCGAAGCTGGGGCACTCGATGCCAGCAGCTCCACCGCCACCTCCGCCTAGTCCGGCTGACGAGGATGAGCCGGCACCCGTGGAGCCACCACTAGAGCCACCACCCAGATCGGCGTAGAGCAGCTCACGTGCACTGCCTTTGGCACTGGCGATGAGGAGACTACTGGCGGCGGCGGCAACAGCCGGGGAGCGGGCAATCCTGGCCGAAGGTGTCATCGCTCCTGCTGCGGTTCCGGGCAGCAGCATCACCAGCAGCAACGGCAGAAGCCACAGGACATGCTTCCTCCATTGCCGCTGCACTCCGGCCACATTATTGCAATTTCGACGACATTGTCCCTGGTCTCGTCGAAGGAGAGGGTGCTGCTGCTCCTGCTGCTGTTTGCTTCTGCATTTTCTGGGTCGGCTCTGGGTTTGGGTTTGGGTCTGGCACTGGCTCTGCCTCTGGCTCTGGCACTGGCTCTGGGCCTGCTGTTTGTGTTCGTGTTCCTTGGCAGAGTCTCGTGGCATTCCCTCTACCATTTCCTGTTCCATTACCATTTGCTCTATTTGATGTCCTTGTTGCTGACGCTGATTATGTTGGAGTGGGAGCTGCTTCTGCTTCTGCTTTGGCTGCTGCTTGTGCTCCTGCTCCAGCTGCTCCTCCTGCTGTTCCTGCTGCATGTTTTGACGGTTGGCTGCTTGTTTTTTCGGCTCCTCGCTGACGCCTCTTGCCGCACTCCCAGCCTGTTGACAATTGTTAGTGCTGATGCTGCTGCTGCTGCTGCTGCTGAGAGTCCTGGATGTGCGTCTAGGCATGGATGTGAGCATGGGTATGGGTGTGGTTATGGGTCTGGAACCGTGTCCGTTTGTTGACTTCGTGCATTTCGCTAATAAGTTTGCCAGCGCTGCTTCTGCTGAATCGCTGCCTTTGCACATTTTTCTTCTCTGTCTCTCTGTGTCTATGGGGCTATCTCTGTCTACTTCTCTGTCACTCTCTCTCTCTCTTTCTTTCAGCCTGTCTCAATCAGTGTGGCGCATTCGTATTGATGTCTCCCTGTTGCCATATCGGGGAGGAAGATGCAATCTGTGGAAGAGAAACACAAACGGAAACGTAATTAATTCTAAATGTCAGCCACTTAAAAGGGGAACAAATGGCATCGAAACTGTTTAAAAATAGTCCTTTTTTGGCCAAATAAAAGAGAATAGCAGGAGGGAAGGGCAAACCGAAGCTCCTAATGGAAGCTTCTCCAAGCGACCGAGGAGAACTGCCGCACGACATGTGTTGCCTGCTGCTGCGACTGATCCCCCCATTCGGCCATGTTTTTCCGCAAGAATGAATCACTTCTCGTAATGCCATATTTATGTTTAATGAAAGGTATTACGAAATATGTATGTATCTACCCCCTACCACCTACCCACTACCCTCCCCCCATGGCCATAAAGCATCTATTTCATATTTCATAGCTTATGCTGGCTGCTTTCTGCGCTCTAATCCATATTCCGCGTTCCATTCCATTCCCCGCTGTCATTTTGCTGCTGCCGGACAGCGCGACAGCCGGAAATTTGGAATAATTAATATTTGGCTGCTGTCGCTGGCATTTGAATACCCTTTTCGAAGGGGTATCAAGCAATTCCGACACCAGAAGCTACAAAAACCTTTCAACATTATCGACCAGCATTAGTTGTGGAGTAGATTTACGAGTATATACTCAGTATAGACGGATCTAGAGACTATATAGTATTGTGTATTGTGTATCATACATATTCTTGTGTTCTTTGCAAGGGTATTTGTTGTTTCGTATCCTGGCGACATTCTTTCTTGGTTTTTTGCGCTCCGCTCTTCCTGTTTTGGCCGAAACGAACGAAATTTCCGGTTAAGTCGGCAGTCAGCGGCAGGGAGCAGTCATTCGACGCATTAGCTGCCATAATTTTAATGGCGTTTAATGGCCCACGAATGGAACTGAACGCGGCCAAAAACACGCAGAAGAGGGACGAAAAACGCAAAAAAAAAAACGCATTAATTAGAAAACGAGCGAACAACGACTTAGTAATAAAATAATAATAATAAGGCATGCCAACGTGACCGCCGCGTACCATAGTCCCAAGTCCCTTTCCCCACTCCCCTCCCAGTCCCCTTTCCCCACTAGAGTGGCACTAAATTAGGCGCTCGCCTTTCGGTAAAAGGAAAAAAGAGCCCCAGCCGCAGCCCCCACAAAAATTCACGCACTTGACACAAATTCCTTTCGGGCGGCGGGCGAGCATTAAAATTGAAAATAAAAACAAAACGAAACGAAACGCAAATCGTGAGGTGGAGGGGAGGAGGCTCCAGCTTCAGCTCCAGCGCCAACAAGAGGGTCTCTGCGGCAGCAGGAAAAGCGGAATAAGTGCTGCCCAGGCAGGCAAGAAAATAATTCATAATACAAACGATGGCAGTCCGGGAAAAAACACACACACACACACACACCGACACCGAGAGACTGCCATAATGTTGTCAGCGCAAAAAATGGCCACCAAATGGAATCCCGAAAACAAAAAACCGCCAGACCCCAGGAGAAAGAAAAATTAAATTGTTGGCCAGGGAGTGGATCCATACGAGTACGAAAACGAGTCAGAGTATGTCCTCCCGAAAATGGGTTAAAAGCAGGACACTCGGCGGGACACGGGGGACCAGAGATTTATCAATTTGTTAGTTAATTACGGTTTAAGGGGGAGTGGAGGTCTTTCAATTAGTCGTCTGCCTGGATCTAGCAACAATACAGCGGTGTATCTGGGGAAAAGTTGTAATTGTTTATGGAACTACAAATGTATCTATAAAGAACTGGTCCACTAGGAACACTATGATTATCCATCCAAAAACTATGATTATCCATCAATAGGAGATGGTTATTTCTATTGCCCCATCGACTATTGCGACTGCGACAAACAAAATCCGAAAATCCAACTTTCTTTTGAGACTTTCATCTTCGACTTGACAATGACCTCCATTTCAGGGAGGGGAGGGGGTTGTGGTGTTGGCCATAATTCTAGAAATGCAGCATCTTCCCGGTACATTTGCGCCCTGTGTCACCCTTTTGCGGCACGAGTTGGGGGAGGGCGGGCGGGCTAAGCTGCGGCGGGCATTTTGTCCTTTCGCTGGGATGCCCCCTGGGAGTTCCACCCGTTTCCATCCCCCTGGAGAAGGGATGGATGGCCGTGTTTTCAATTAGTGGCCATGACAACTGAAGTTTTTACCGCGCTTCGCTTTTCATTTCACTTTTACCTTTATTTTTCTGCGGTTCGGTTCGGTACGATTCGTGTTTGCTTATTGTGTGTGTGTGTGTGTGTGTGTGTGTGTGTGTGTGTGTGTGTGTGTGTGTGTGTGTCTGTGTGTAAGTTTTCCCGTTTTCCTTTCCGTTTTTCCATTCGTCCAATTGTCGCTGTTGCCGTTTGAGTTTGGATAAGTTTGCCCAGTCGCTGCAGTCGCGGTCATTTGGTTAGCAAGTCAGTCATTCATTCAGTCGTTCAGTTATTCACTCAGTGAGTCAGTCATTCAATCATTCAGTCAGTCAGTCAGTCAGTCAGTTAAGCAATTTGCAATCGCATTTGCTCATAATTAAAAGTTAATTGCGTAACAACAAAGCGCGTAATGCAATTGCAGATTGTAATGAAAATGAAATTACGACTAGTGGACCATCAAATATGCAGTGGCAATTTATTTACGAGTATCGTGGCCAAATCAATAAATCGCCATATGAATAATGTCTGAATAACTGTCGAGTGCGAGTGTGTGAGTGTGTGAGTGTGGGGAGTGTGTGGCCAGGCATTAACCAATTAATATACGTGCAGCAAAACAACGGAACAAGAAAGGACCAGGCGATTGCTAGAACAATAGAAGAACAGGGGACCTGCCAGACGATTCGAGTCCTCTGTGAGTTCTGTGAGTTATTCCTATACCATATTAAGATCCATTAGGTAGTGATTGTAAGTAAAGCCCCCGAACCGATAGTACTTCATTAACACCCGCCCTCTCACGCTCTCTCTCTCTCTCTCTGTCGCTTCTAATCGATATGGAATCGAGAGTGACTCTAAAGAGTCATCATGAACTGGCACTTAAAGCAGATACACCTAAAGGGTTGGGTTGGGTAGGGATAGGGAACTACACCTTGAAGGGAATGTCGAAAATTAATTGCAATTAAAAACCCTAGTTCCCCTGGGAGAAGCGACACGACAACAGCAGCGACAGCGACGGCGACGGCGACACGAACAACCTGAAAACAATGATGGGGAACAATGATGATGACAGAGTCGACTATGACGATGACGATAGCCAATGAATCCACTAGGTGGGGGAGGTAGGGGTAGCCCAGTTCGGACTGCATGGACAGGGATTGGGATTGGGATTGGGATTGGGCTTGGGGATTGGGCGAAACCTCAGTTTGGATGACATTAGCGTTGACAGCGAGACAGAGAACACAACAAAGAACAAACGGGGAGACACACACATAGAACAACTTTGTTTATGGCAGTAAGCATCACATAACTCACATAGAAACGCACACAGAAAAACACAAAAACACACACATACACAGGAGATACTCGTTGCAGAACGATGCACCTGTGTTCCTGTGCAGCAGTCCGCCTGCTGGCTGCGGTGCACCCTTCGTCATGCTCCTCTACTTAGACTCGACTGCTATTTCATTTTAATGACTCACGTGACTTTCACGTACATATCTCTTGAGAGCCAGAGAGAGAGAGAGAGAGACACACACAAACACACACACAGAGAGCAAGAACAGGGCAACAGCAGCAGCAGCATCAGAAGAGAGGAGGAGGAGGAGGAGGAACAACACCCAACATTGTCCATGGCAGTTGAAGCCGGGGCAAAAGTATAATCATAATAATAAAAGTTATACACCTAACATGCCATTACATAACAGACACAGAGAGCACTGAGAGAATGAGACTCCATGCTCCACTCTCCCTTCAGGGGGGGGGTTTGGGTCACGCCCACCGATGTACGCCCCAGCCACAGAGCCAGATGGAAATGAAGATACGAAATACGAGTATGTTGCATGAAAGCCCCCCTCCCCCCTACAGACATGAGATGGGTTCTTACTTCATTTGAGCAGCACACAAGTTCTTTGCTTTTCTCTGAAGCCAAACCGTGGACCATGGGGGTGGCTGGGGGGTATTTTTTAATCGAAACGGAGGGGATGGCCAATGGCCAATGGCCAGACGGTATAATCAAAAATGCAGTTAATTAGCTCTAATCAGCAAATGGAAATTTTGAAGGTAACCCCAAAGCCAGGCAAACGGAATTTGGCTCAAAGATTGTTGATAGAGATGCGAGATTATACGAGTGCAAAAGATGGATAGATAGGATGGATAGATCCAAAGACAATCCACTATCCGAATAGTATATCACATAGTTTTCTTTTGTTCCGAATGGCAGCTCGTTTCAACTGGACTCACTCGGAAAACCTTCAACCGAAGTGGTGGCATTCCTTCAGCCCCCTTCTATTGGATAATGAAAGATTTGGCATATGATTTGGTGCCCTCTTTGGAGTTGGATATTCATACATACATATGTCTGTGTATATGTGTATGTGTGGGATGCCTATTGAATCGAAGCAGGGAAATGTTTCATTTCTCGATACTTGACATCGGTGTCGTGTCTGGCAGAATGTACACTCAAGTTGGCTGCTGCCACAATGGCAGGCTCCGGCTCAGGGAGTGACAGGCCATTCATCAAATGGGCCGACTTCTGCTTCCCGGATTTTGGCAAAAAACCGAAAAAAATAGAAAGTGGAAAATAGGAAGGGAAGTGCGTGAATACCACCAATGGAGGCGAGTATGGGGTGCGAGTAATTGGCTCTAGGGCGCAGTCCGAGAGCCGCAGTCAGTGACAGCAGATATTAGGGCCCCCGAAAAGGGACTCCAGTTGATGCGAGGAGTATGGTGGCATGCGGCATGAGGCATGCGGGAGTTGGGTATAAATACCACGTCAAATGAGGTTCAAATGGGAAACATCATCGGGATGTGGCGGCTGGGACTTACTGGGACCCACATTGGTGCCAGAGCATCGCATCGCATCGGCGTGATTGACGGCAGTACAGAAACCGCTTTTGCTGTTAAGACAAACAATCTGGCGGTTTTTGTGGTTCTCAAGCGAAAGAAAAGGAACATGAAAAATGTCAATTTGACAGGAAACAACACGATGCGTGGGGCAGCAGCACAAGCAGCAGCACCACTCGCCCTACAGCTCTGGCTCCTGCCGCAGCGACAGCGACAGCTACAGCCATAGCCATAGCCATTCCTGGTCTCTGGTCTTTAAGTAGATTGTCGTGTCGAACTGATGACACAACGACTCTGCGGTCAACACTCGAATTCGTAGCGCAGTCCAATCCAATCCGATGGCGATTGCCGATTGCCGATTCGTGTTCAGCTAACTGCAGGTTGAGTTTCTATTGAAAATTGTAACAAAAATGGTTTCTATTTTGTGCGCTGTTTCTTGGCTGATGCCGATGCTGCTGCTGATGTTAGTGGCTCTTCTGCTGAAGACCATAAGCAGCTACCGGGCCAACTCTCAGCCAACGGCTGGCTCAGTTTAGTGCAGTTTGAAAATAGAATCAAGCGGAAAACCCCATAAACATAAACATTGCACTTGAAAGAGAAAACTCTGATGAAAACATGGACGATTGGACACCCTTCTTTTGTCGCAGGATTCCGATGGCAGATCTGAACAGAAGAGGACCTCGTTTCGAAGGTCTTTCTGAAGAAAAGTATTCCTAAAAGAACCTACAACTAGCGATGTTAAGTGGGGCGTTCCTCAATTGAAACTTCAATAGAATACCCTTTGAGAAATGAATGGAATGTTTCCCTTAAATCCTTTCCAAAGCAGTCAACTATTTCTTGCGATAGCAGGTATACCCTTCTGGTGAGGGTATTGCAAGGGGAATTACATGCACATACTAAATAGCCACCTGGATGGAAATGGTCACCGAGAGAGAAGAGCACCATAGAGCGTGGCTCTGCCTCTGCCTCTGCCTGGCTCTTCTGTTTGTTTTGGTCTCCGAAGCAGGAAGCCCAGAAGCGCACGCAGCAAACACCTTTTAAAGAAGCGGCCCAGAAAAGGCATCAAGTCAAAGAAGCAATTTCCAGGCGATTAGAATTGATTATAATTAGTTGAGAGCAGCAGCAACACCCAGAGCCAGAGCCAGACCCACAGGCAACGGTAGGCAGGGATCCTTCTCCGCCTCTCCTCCTCTCCTTCGGGCAAATATAGTTATTTTTACCCACCAATTATTATCATTATTACAACAGGTCTTCCAGAGAGGGGAACGCTTCTGTTCGGAGCTGGGAAAAAGTCCATAAATTGGATGGTCTACAGTTTCATTATTTTATGATTGATTGATGTCCATATTATTGGATGCAATTCTAAACTTAAAGTTTCAGAGGGAAAGTATTTTTCATTCTTACTTTTAAGTATAGAATGGCATTAACATTTCTATGATGGTTCCCAAATCTCCCCCTTAATGATGGAAATATATTCGTGGGCCTATCCACTGACAGAAATCCACTCCAGGCGCACTCGAAATTGCCAAAAATCAAAACATTGAGTGATGCAATAATGACTGGGGCATGCGCCTCTGACTGGAGGATGGAATGAAGTTCTTATGGCCTACCGACCAGAAAATGCATCAGCAAATGGTTAATAACAAGACAGCAGAGGAGCAGGAGGAGCCAGGAGGAGCCAGGAGGAGCCAGGAGGAGGTGGAGGAGCAGCAGCAGATCTTAAGTGCTGACTTATTAATGGACCACAGATGTGTATGCACACACACACACAAACACACACACACACAGACATCAGACATGCCTCTTGTCTGATGTCTTACCATCCAGAAGAAGAAAACATCATTTTCCCTTCCTGGAAGGTCAGTCTCAGTCTCTCAGTCCCACGGACGAGAACCAGAAACGAGAAACATCAACAACAACCATCCGCATATCGTATCGTATCGTATCGTGTGCACTGTGTCAACATGGATCGGGGTTTCTGATGACTCACGGCCAAGTTCGAATGTCACGACGGAGTCGGAGTCGCCACGGAATTGGGTTCGTGGTAAGCCGTGGTGGCTCTATGGCTATGTCTGTGTCTGTGTCTGGGCCGCCTCTTATCGTATCGGGGGAAAAAAAACATTGCCCGGCTGCTCTCCAAAGATATCTTTCGTACACGACTTTTTGTCGCTCTGTTCCTCTGTTTTTCTGATTTTTTTAATTTTTTTTTCTGGAAATATTTCATTGGGCTGTGGTCACATCAGAGAAAAAACAGAGCGGTGGAAAATACTCGTACTCGTACTCTAAGCGACAAGCAATGACATGAAGAGGCTGCTGCCGTTAGATGATAAAAAAATAAACGAACGAAATCAACCATCCCCCTTTCGCCCCCTTTCGTACTCACAAGCCCAGCTCTATATTCAATAGATTCCATTTGCACGATACAGTGGCAAGAATATAGGTTTTTGGATCGCACAATCACAAGAACTAAATCAATTGGAACTATACAACAACGAGCATTCGGAAAGGGTACATTAGAACTATCACAAACCTATGTCAAGGTATAAAATCTATTATTCTGCGCCATTCAATGATTCAAGAGATCCCAAGGAAAGTTGCAACCGAGAAGTACTGCTGCATCACCACCGAAATGTAAAACATTTTATTAAAACAACAACATAAATAAGTAAATATCTTTTTATTGTAGTTAAATAGTCTCTCGATTGCATACTTGAAAATTCTATCCATAGGTAGTCCTTTCTTCGGGAAACTAATTACAATAAAAAGTATTTGTTTTCATTTCTTTGAAGATATATTTTTTGTAGGCCAAGTTTTGGAAAGATTCCATGCCACAGTGCAGCAGGGGTCATAAAGAGGACCATGGAAAGCGAGTAAGAGGGTGAAGGGGTTTTAGGGAAAACTTGCAAATTGTTGTCCACTTTTCATGTTTTTCCATGCCATGTGGGGATCCCCCACAGAAGAGCTGCCGCATCCCAACATCTGGCCAGAATTTTCGGCTTTCCTCGTACTCTTTTGGCATCACCATTTCCACCCAATCCCGCACTCGTCCCCGTGTCCCTCCACCGTGCTCCATTCTACTCCACTCTCTGTGCTGATGTTTTCTTTTGTAGGCTCGAAGCGAATGAATCCTAAAAATGTCTGGCTGTCGGCTGGCCCTTTTTTTCTTGTCGGCTTTTGCTTTAAACTTGATTCATGACGGACGCCCGGGGGCGCCCTATATCGAGTATTTTTTCCAGTTCTGTTGCTCGGGGGAAGGGAAGGGTAGGGAAGGGAAGGGAAGAGGGGGCATTCATGTGCATTTTCGGGGGCTTACCCGATGGCGTGTTGATATGTTTATCAATGTTATTATTTATGTTTAGATTTGAATGTCAATGTCGAAAGGGATCGAATCGGAATTCGAATCGGAATCGGCATCAGCATCCACATTCATTTCCAACTGCAGAAGAGCGAGAGAGAGAGAGAGAGAGAGAGTGTGGAGTGTGGCTCAAGGGAGCGATGTTCAGGGGTTTACACTCCACTCGCATTGTGCGCGCACTTTGAACTTTGATGGCATTAAGTTGTCAATTTGCGTTTTGACTTACCAAAGACATAAATCGGAGGCGACAGCGACAGGCGCCTATATTCTGTCTACAGAGGAAAGAAAAGCGAAGCGAAGGAAGTGCCAAGGAATGTAGATGACATTCTCTGTGGAAAGATAACCGCTTTCCCAGAAACCATTAAAGAACTATTTTACAATGAAAAGAGTAGAACGTAGGGCCGGGTTTGTCTTCATTCTGGGTCATTTTTATACCATACCATCTTGATAAATCATCGTTTCGTATATTAATATCCTCCAATATTAGTTATCCTCTTTCCCCACGTTTTCTTCAGTGTAGCCTCCTCTTTCTCCTTTAACGCGTCCAAATGAAGAGGATTTATCTTATAGATTGTGAAATGTTCTTTTTGTGGGCGTGTGGGCGTCGATTGATTGCTCCTTTGTGGGCCAGAAACATAGCACCCCTCCCCAACCCAACCACAGTCCCGTTCTCGTTCTCACGCAAGAACAAAGGGAATTACGGTCTTATTGTTAATTTCTATTGTTTTAAATAATTAAAGGAACATGTGCCGAAACATGTAGTGCACAGCAAGATGAATTTTTGCAGAAAATTGATTAAACCTCTCCCTCCGCGCAGTTTTCACCACTTTTCGAACTCGAGAGGCTGATGTTTTAGATGTTTTCTCAAAGCCAAAACCGCCTCCTTCCTTTTTTTGTAGATTTCAAAATCCTCCAACTTCATTTTGAGCATAATTTTGTATGGCTTTTTGTATTCGAACTTTGTTTTAATTGATTTTGGATTCACTTTTTCCAGCAAAAAAAAAACATAAAAAAAAACACCAGCCCAAGAAAAACTTGTTCGGAAAGTGAAAACGAGAACATTAAAAGAGGAGGAGGAGAGGGAAAGAGAGGGAGAGAGAAGTAAAAGTGAAAATGATTAGCAAGATGAAGAGTAGAAGATGCCGAAGAAGGGGCGTAGGGGCGTATGGAGGAGGAGGAGAAACAGCAGAAGACAGTAAAAAAATGTAAAAAGAAATTAATTTCCATTGAAAATTCCAAATGCCACTCGAAGGGGCTGGCTCCAAGGAGGGCGGAGGGAAGGCGAGGAGGGAGCCAGAGCCAGGGCCAGGCCCAGAAGCAGAAGGCAAACATTCGAAAGACAAAGAAATTTTTTAATTGATTTCACTTAAAGCACCAAAAACACACACACAAAAACAACAGCAGCCAAGAAGTCCAAGAGCTGGAGTCCAAGCCGCTGCCGAGATGCCAAAGAAGAAGGAAAAGTACCAACAACTGTTGAATTTTTTTTCTTTTCGGCTCTTTTTGGATTGTATTTTTAATTTGTTTGGAGCTTTTTTCTTGTGTTGTGTTTTGGGGGGGGGGAAAGGGAAAGGCCAGCAGCACCAGTCCCACTGCCAGTCCCACTGCCAGTCCCACTGCCACTGCCAGTGGCAGTCGCCCAAGTTCCCGAGACACGCACTTGACCACTCAAAAGTCAACAGAGAGCCAGCCACGCGAGAGAGATGAGGCCCATGAGCGTATCCCATCCCCATCCCCCATTCCCAATCCCCGCACTCGGGTTCCGGCCAAGTGCGGGCCCTAATTGGTCATTATGTGGGGCCTAAACAACGCGCTACGATTGGGGGCGGCCGCCCTCGAGTGGGGCTGGGCGGCTAATTAAAAGTGGCGTGAAATGAAATTTGCCAAAACAAAAGAGATCAGAACACAAAGATCCATATGTACATAATGGATATCGGATATTCCTTTCTCTAGTACTTCCTTTCTGTTTCTGGATAAAAACTAAAGAGATTTTCCTTCGTTCGTTGGGTCGGGGGGTCGTTTCGTACACTTGTCACCCAAGAGTGAAATATTCCCACCAGGCGGTCCGGTCTGTCCCCTGACCTCAGACAACAAAAACCCCACAAAGAAAATTGTAAATAGAAAATAGAAAATTTCTTAAAAATAAAACCAAATGGATAACTGAAAACCGAATGTCAATGGAAATTTACCAAAAGAATTACTCAAAAACCGAAAACCAAAGATAAACCATGGAAATCGTGCCCATGTTCGTGTCTCTATGTAAATTCCCTAAATAGAGAGAGAGAGAGGAAGACAAGGCAGTCGAAAATGCATTTCTCATGGGGTCATTAATCATCCGCACTCCACATTCATTCTTTAGTCGCACGGGCAGGTCCGAAGAGAACTCGGCAAGAGTCCAGTTTTCCGATTTTGTGTTTTAGTTTAATTTCTCTCTACACAGAGAAAACTCAAAATCATCTAAAATACCATGATTTTTCAAGTTTTCACAGAGCACAAATCTTCGAGGAACATAAGCATATCGGTTCCGACCTCACCTTGTTTAGTTATGCCTTGCGATCGAGTGCCACGATCTCCTAGCTCGGCTGAAATGTTGCGCAACTCTTTATGTGCGATCAGTGGTGTATTGGGACAACGAGGTGGCGCTTAGCAACATGTCAGCAGCATACCAAATGTTGTCAAGCACCATCTCGTTGTGCTAATACCCCTTGTGCTTAGAGTACTTCCAGCAACATGTTAGTGATCACGGAATGAGCCACATTTAAAATGCCCTTGAAATACGAAGGAAGGAGGATGAAATTGATAATATGAATGTCATCTCGGTTCCAATATGGTATATAAGCGATATATTTGGTTTGTATGTATATGGGCAGGAAACTAGTCTCTTTTAATGGTACTCATGAATTTGCACAAATTTCGAGTCATTTTGAGATAATCAATATATTCCACTATTTATTTGAGGTTCAATGGCATTTATTAATAAGCAGCTCAGCAGAGAGCAGAGCTCAGCTGGGAATTTTAAAGTTTGGTGTGGGAAATAGGGTATCCCAGTGCCCACACTCAACAAAAGCCTAGAAATGCAACAGGTTTACCAGAGCAACATGAGTACGGACTACCCGCAACATTTCTCTGGCATGGGCAACATTTACTGATTTTGTGACGTAGGGCGCGAGCAGCGACCGATCGTATGGGAAATGCACGGCCTTGCCCGCCTCAATCTTTCTCGGGCCGCGAAAAATGAAACAACAGCGAATACGTACATATGTACATATACTGTCGACTGTTTGTTGCTAATAAACAACCATTAGCAACAACTGTGAACGTTTAACGGTAACGGTGCGTGCGCAGGCGTGCGATCTGCCATAGAGGTTGAGGTTGAAGGAGGAGAGGGAGAGGGAGCAGCAACAGCCAACAACAATACCAAAAACAGCAACAACAACAACAAGTGATTCCCATAGAAAGAGAAGAGGAGGATGAGATCCACAATCCATTTCCATTTCTATTTCTGCTTCTGTTTCTGTTTCTTTTTCGGAGCAAGAAAAAAGAGACAGAGGGGGAAACAGAGAGAGAGACAGAGAGACATGTGCAATCGGCCAGAACGTGCATTTTTCAAATAAAACATTAATATCATCCATTCTTCAATAATTCATGATCTCTTCTTTTGCGGCGAAGAGGAGTTCGAGTTCGAGTGCGAGCTCGTGCGGCGGCGCGCCAAAAACAAAAAGCATAAAACACAAGAAAAAAGTAAATCTCTGTTTCTTCGTTTCGAATAAAACGCTTTTTCGTGTGCATTTCTCTTTTGTCGTGGATTTGGATTTCGTTCGATACGATACGATACGGTTTTTGTGTAGAAACAGAACTATGTATGTTTGACCCGATTCCAGTATTCAAACAACAAAAAATTGTGACCGAAGAACTCAAAAGACTCCACTCCACTCCCGATATCTGTGTGAAGGGAAACCAAAAGAAAACATATATGTAATACACATAGACTGATACATATACTGTGCATACATATGTACTGTGATGCGTGGATCATACGGAATGTACGGGATGTTGTGAAATATTGTTGTGGTTGCTGCGACTCTCGAGACCTACAGATAAAGCCCTACATTAATATACGAATACAATCTTGAACAATAAACCATAACTAAATCTAAATATGAAGTGGCCTTCGTATAGCCTTTTAATGTATTCCAAAAATCTTCAAAAATCTATAAAGTGAGATGAATAAATCTAATCAATTTTCGTTTGTTTTTCCACCCTTTTTTCTCCCACAGTTATTTGTTATTCTTGTCCCACTGTGCACCGTGCAATCGTCTTTCAGCACCCATTCATTTTATTTTGAATTTTTTGTGAGTGTGTGCCGTGCCTATTGCTCTGTGAACGAATGCGAATACCGTGTGAATAGCTTGCGAATCCATCGGGGAGTAAGTGTACTTTTGTGCGGCAGAGTGCGTGCGCCATGTGAGGGAGTGAGAGGCGAGGCACCTGTTACAGTGTCACAGTTATTGCTGCCTGCCGAGACAGTGCGTGCAATAATGGTAGCGACAAAGGCAACAAAAGCCGCCGCCGCATCGGCCATAAAATGAAAGCAGAAGCAGAAGCAGCGGCAGCCCCCAGAGGAGGAGACCCACCGAATCAATTAAACAAATTTTAGATCGATATTCAAATACGGATTTCGAGTCCCCGGATAAAACCAGATAATTCAAATAAAAATAAGCGGAAAAAAACAACAAAAACAACGACAGAGAAGTGTGTGTGTTTTATAGAGCGAGAACAAAAAGAACAGAACGAAAAGCGAACCGAAAATCAAAATCAAAATCAAAATTAAAATTTGTGTTTAATATTTATTTATATGCTAATTTATTTGTACAATAATTTGGTATTAACCCACAAATCCAAACAGAACAAAAACAAAAACAAAAACAATAAAAGAGTGAAAGATAAAAACAACAACGAAAGAGCGGAGACAGAAAAAGCAGAAGAGCAACGTAAAAGCAAAAGCAAAAGCAAAAGCACGCGGACAGCAGGGAGATCTTTCTCGTTTCGCGCGCGGGATATAAAAACACAGAAAAAGTAAGTGGAATTATATGCATAATTATACCCTATAAAAATACCCTAACATCGGTCGTATAGCACTCTCCTTCTCACGGTCTTTGAATGACCCAAAAGTTGGAAGATTGTGGGATAGGCTTTCAAGGGAAATCTACCCTGAAGTCTACCCTTATATGTATTTGTT
Source organism: Drosophila algonquin (assembly GCA_035041765.1). NCBI lineage: Eukaryota > Metazoa > Arthropoda > Insecta > Diptera > Drosophilidae > Drosophila > Drosophila algonquin. The sequence goes on from JAWNKY010001823.1 coordinate 939,565, forward strand.
ATGAACAATCCGCTCCTAAGTCAAGTCTAGCCATAAAAACGCTTTTCTTTTTCCCATGTAATCCAGCAATTAGTCTTGCAATACCATCACCATCCCATAAATGATCTTCATTCATAGGGTATTTCCCGTTTCGATCCTCAATAGATGGTTCATCTTTCTCCCTGGTTTTACATATATTTTATTTCACTGTCATTATGTGTGTTTTTTATAATACTCTTCTCTTTATTGGATGAAACATGTTTTTAATGCAAATTCAATTCAATCCAAAAGCCTGGCGAAATTTCTTTACGCTTCGAATCCGAATCCGAATCCGAATTCGAAGGCGGATTTTGGGCGAGTCTGAAATGAAATGTTTCTCCTCTTTTTCGGTATTTTCTGGGTTTTGCGTGTGACTCGGATTCCATATCATTTGGAGGGCTGATGGTGGGCTTATCCGCGACGATGGTTTTCCCTCCCGCTGTTGCCCGATGTTGACCTTCTGAGGGCTGCGGCTGCCGTATGCCGTATGCATGGATACGGTCTAATTGTATGGGAAAATGCGGAAATTGAGAAAATGATCATGGGTTTGAGGCCAAGTATTGGTCCCCGGATGCCAGGCAGGTCGTGCAGATTGGCTATAGGAAGAGGTCAATGCACTTGTACTGAGGGAAAGCAATCGTTTTAAGGGTATCCAAGTGGAGAGGGTAAGCAACAGTAGGCAACGGTATGCCAGTTCGTGCCTCTCAATGTTCTTCCCCATCAAAATAATACCCAAAAAGTAATAACGCAATAACCGAATAATCTGTGATTTATTACGCATTTTCTTGTAAATTTCCATTCAGAATTCACATGGAAATCAAATCGTATTCCCAATCATAAGAAGAGTTGGCTGCCGAGTTCTGTTGATGATGATTGACCCCATTTGACCCCCGAACGCGGGGTTGTCCGGTGTCTTATCAGCCCTGAAGTTTTTCAAGCATTCGCGAAAACAACAAAACGATCACATGGCGATCATCAGATGGGTTCTATGATGATGGGTTCTACGAGAATGATCATCAAAGATGCTGAGAGTGATGTCACTCGCAGATACATACATATATGTACATATATATGTATGTACATTTGTATGTATCACTCAATCAGTGCCACCAATGCCTCACCGATCAAGCGATCACTTCCGTTTGAAAGGAGACAGAGAGAGAGAGAGAGAGAGAGAGAGAGAGAGATGGGTAATATCAGAAATTTAGAATCCCGCATAAAAGCCGAAAATAATTGCATTTAACCAAGCGGCAACCCTCGAAAATTGTTGACATCCGAAGTGCCACAAAATCCACACCAAAATTTGAAGTTCAAAAGCCATTAAAGGCATTAGAAAGTGTTGCAAACAGCACGAGGGATGGGATGGAATGGGATGGGTGATGGGGCACGATAATTGAATGGCCAGAGGGGGCAACCGCACCCGCACCCGCACCCGGCAACGAACCACGAACCACGCATCTAGCACCCACGTGAAATGAAATCCGACAACCGTCGAAAAATAAACGAATACATCACGAAATTCTATTTGCAGTCGGCTGTCCGGCATTTCGGCATTCAAATGGTCAAAAGAGCAATGAATGGACAGGGACGGAGACGGGGATGAATGTTTTGAATGAATATCCCTTGAGGAAAGTATGAATGTGCGGTGCGGTGCCTCTTGCGGTGGTACGTGCCTGGGACCTCGGAAATGCTCTGTTTGCATTGGAATTTTCCCTCATTTTCCCGCTTAGTTCTCCGCGAAAATGGAGATCGCCCACAGCTGACTGTTTCCCAGAAGCTGTAAATCCCCAGAGGGAAGAATTATAATCGATTCGATTAAAGCGAATGCCCACGAGGAGATTCTGTAGAATATTCAAAGTATTCATTCATTTATTCACTTGTTGAGCACGTTTTTCGGTTTTTCGGTTTTTCTTTTTTGGCTAATAAGGCGGCGGACTATTCGTGTTGCCGTTAGACTTGGCTGATTCTTCCCTCCCTCGTCCCTCCGTCGTCCCTGCCTCGCTTTTCCATCTCGTGTGCAACGTAGCGTTTCAGAGGTCTGCTCTTCAGCTTGCTCCCCGCTTGGTTATTTAACCATGAAGCAGGAGGCAGGGGCAGGGGCAGGGCCAGATGAGGGACATGTGTGGGGTTGGGGTTGGGTTTGGGTTCGGGTTTGGGGGCTGTGGCTGAGTCATCGTCGAAGTCAAACGCGTAGCACGGGACCGACCGCCTAAGGCCAGCGAAGCGTCAAAGTGTCGACGAAACAGGTGGTGCCTCCAGGTAGCACCAGGGAAAGGGAGTTGGGGCAGTGCCTCTGACTGTGGCAGAGCGCTTGTTACGCTCTTGTGGTTATTACTGTTGTTGCCACTGCCACTGCCACTGCCACACGGCTGTTGTTTGGGGGTGGGGGTGGGGGGGCCAAGCGGAAGCAGTAATCAGTTTTTGGCCGCTGTCTAATCGCTTCCCTGCCGCTTGCCCCATCATCGGGAGGCCTCTGCCACTGCCTCTCTGGATTCAACCTGCCCCTGCCACACACACACACACACACATACAGGTGCACTGTGCCCCCCCTTGCCGCGATTACAATGCGATTCTTTATTGTTCTTGTTTGTAGCCTCCACTCCACTCCACTCCAGACCAGAGCTCCCCCCAGTACCCTCCCAGTGCGCCCCAGTCGATGCCCATTCCAGTCGTAATTTCCACTACGTTCTATGGCCAAGCGCAACCTTTCCTGTAGAGGGTATTACGGCTGTGGGGAAGCACTTGGAGCCACTCTACAGGGTATACAGAGGGTATATATCGTCTTAGATGGAGCCACAGCTGCGGTAAGGAACGATTTTCAGGTCAAGAGGAATGAATGTATTCAAAGTATAGGCTATGAATAATGTGGATCGTATTGGAGCCCAATGAATGATCTTCAAGTGTATCTAAATGTTCGACTTGCAGCAGAGGAGAGAGTGAGAGTATGAGCCTTGCTTTCTCTCTGGCTTCCTTACGACGATGATGATGCCTCCTGTTCCTGCCTTCAGTTTCTGCTACCCCATGAGGGGTATGAGGGGGCGGGCGGGGGAGTCGCCGCCACCTTCTTCCGTTCCGCAGTCGCGTTCCAGTTGAATGCGTCGCTGCTGCCGCTGCTGCTGCTACTTCCGCTTACAATTCTTTTTTATTACACTTTATTACACATTTTATATGCCGCCTTTCCGTTTTCATTTCTATTTTCCCCTCTGCCACTGCCTCTGCTTTTGTCTCTGCTTCTGCCACTGATTCTGCCTCCGACACCGCTGCTGCTTCTGCTTCTCTCTTCCCTCTCTTTTCTGTCCTCTGCTTCTCTCTTCCTTCTCTCTTTTCTGTCCTCTGCTTCTCTCTTCCTTCTCTCTTTTTTGGATAAATAATTTAATTACTTGTGTGTTTTCACGTGTTGTTGCAACAGCAACGAGAGTGAGAAAGAGCGAGGGGCCGGTAGGGGGGTGGGTAGGGGGAAGGGTTCAGGTCAGAAAAGGTGCCACGAGGTGCATAAAAATAGACAGAAAATTAAAATTAAACGGTGTCCGAAACCGCAAATGTGACAAGCACTTAATTTTCCTGTTTATGGAAAAAGAGAGCCAAAATGGAGGAGGAGGAGGAGGAGGAGGAGCAGACGGGGGTCATTGGTTGCTGCTGCCACACTGTGTGTCCAGGCGACAAGAAATAATCGAATGGCAGGCAAAAGAGAGTGAGTGCTGAATGAATTCATTGCATAGATGAATGCAATCACTCAATCACTCATTCACTCATCCATTCGACAGCCATAGATCGCCTTTCAAAAGGCAAGGCTTTTCCCATGCATTTTCCACACTTTTCTCTTGGATTCGCAAAGTCCGTGCCACAGCAGAACTTTGACACTTTTGTGGGGTTTGTGTTTTCCATTGCCGAATGCAAAGCTTTTCATCGCCATCCTACAAGTTTGTTAATGTTTGGATGCCCATGGTGCATGTTGCATGTTGTATGTTGCATGTATTGCATGTGGGGCGTGTGGGGGCGGGGGGGGCTGGTGTGAAAGCATATGTTTTGACAATGCTATCGCTTTGCCCTCGGACAGACCCAGAGCCAGTGCCAGTGTCCGTCCATTCTCTTCTCCCATTGACGCGTTCTTTGAGCTCTTCCTCCCCCCCTCTGGCAGAGGCCTCCTCCTGCTTTGCACCCACCTGCTGCCGCTACTCCTCTCTGCCGCCCCTCCCGCAAGCATCGCATTTTACATGGCTGCTTTTCTGCCCTCTGACTGACGTTGTTGTTGTTGTTGGGTACAGGGATTGGGGGGAGGGGGTGGTTTTGGCGGGGTTGGCGGGGTTACAGCTGTTTTGCGGTAGCCCGTGCCATGTTTTTGGGTTTTGACAATTCTCTCTCGCTTTTCCGGTGACTTTTTGGCATATTTTCATATCGTATGTGAATTGTACTGTTACACACCCACTTCCACTTCCCCCTTCCCCTCGCACACCTCTTTCTCTGGGCATCCTCCCCCTGCAAGCGGTCTTCTTTTTTCTGTTGTTCTCTGATATTTTGTGCTTGTTTATGCCTCCGTTTTCCCGTGTAGTGTTGTTAAGCGCGTTGTTATTGCCAGTGTTGCCACATTTGTTGTTGTTGTGGCCCAGGGTTGCCGCCTGGTGCCAGCCAGTGTTGCCATTGCAGCCGCTACCGCTACCGCTGCTGCTGCTGCTGCTTCTGTTGTTGCAGTTGTTTATTATGCAGTATGTTGCACGTTTTGGGGTTTTTCATTTTATGACAGCGACAACAGCCGCGAAGAGCGGTAGGGAGCGGAAGGGAGCGGGAAGGGTGAGCGTGCCCCGAGGGCGAGCAGAACATAACACAGAGACTGCCACAGAAGCAACAATAAAAAACAAACAACCTGCAACATAAGCCAATGATGAGCTTATTACAAGCGAGCGGCAAAAAATTACCAAAACACAATCATGAAAATGATGGAAAACACCAGAGAGCTAAAGAGAGAGAGAGAGAGAGAGAGAGAGAGACAGAGAGGAAGGTGGATTAAATTTTGATATATTTTGAGGGTTTTCTGCATTGCAACACCCCCTCCCACTCCCCTCCCCCTCCCCTTTGGGAAAGGCTTTAAACGATGAGAAACCACAGAATTAAGTTGGAATGCATTTATTTATTTTAAGTTTGGAAATATAATTTAATCAAATATTTCTCCAAGTGAAAATAATTGCCGTAAATGCTTTAATCTCTGTTCTTTTTTCCCTGCGTGTGGCATTTTAAGCAGCTTTTCCGGAAATCCATCCAAATCGATGGAGTTTTGAATGCTCTCAATGGGGGGAAGGGGAGGGCATCCATAGAATACATCCAAACCTTCTCTGCTTCGGTTCGGAACTTGTTGAACTTTCCTTTTGCTGGGGAAAGGGAAGACAAGAACTCCATCACATGTGGCATGATGTTTGCTTGTGGGGTGGGGTGGGGTGGGGTCTCAGACCCTGCCCCAGCCTCATCGGATGTGATACATGATTATTTGCATTTTCAACGCACATGTTGTAGTGGCATAATGGCATGCAACATGACCGACTGACAGCAGAACCAGAACCAGAGGGCCCCCACGAGACTCCACAACAATGGGACACGAAACACTTGCAACTGCAGCGGCAGGGGCAGCGGCACCAACAATTCGTTGAAATCATGTGAGAAATGTATTAAAAATGGTTGCGACAGCGAAATGCAAGCAGCCCCCTGCCCTCCCCCCACCCCCACAACCAATCTGTGTGGCATGGCACCCACGCCAATGCCAGCGTCCAAAGCGGGGCCAAAGTTTGCTGCAGCTGCAACAGTTGTTGCTGCTTTTGCTGCTGCTGCTGCTGCTGCTGTGTGTGGCATCTTCTGGAGCGAATTCCCATGAACCCCCCCAATGATGGCGCCCTGGAGGCGGAGCTGGAGCCGGAGACGGAGGCGGGGGGTCGTGTGACCACGAATGCGCTGACATGTTGCTGCTGCTGCTGCTGATGCTGCAACCACCAAGGGGGGGGCACAGGGGCCAGGGGCATTGTGTTGCTAGTTGTTAACTTTTGCGCTGTCAATGATTTTGTGGTCCAAGCAATTGAATTGATGATGACTGCTGACTAAACACAAGGCACAAGACACAGACACAAAACGAGAGGCAGCAACCGCTGGACGGGATTGGGGCAGGGGCAGGGGCAGGGGCAGGGACATGGCAGCTGTTGGATCACGAATCCAGAAAACAGAAAAACAGAGGAGGTCCAGAGGAGTCCCTGTCCCTGCTGCTGCTGTTCCTCTATGGAACATGAGATGCGATCCAGCAGCATCCAATAGATGCTCCACATTCAAAATCATTCAACTAATGATGCGATGCAGCTGCAGCATGCAGCCAGGAACGGTGGCAGGCAGCAGGCAGCAGGCAGCAGGCTGCAGGCAACAACATTGATAAGAAAATCCATAGAAAGTTTAATGACTCTTCAGCGAGCAATGGAACGAAAGAGTAGGCCACAAAGAGAGAGAGAGAGAGAGAGAGAGAGAGAGAGAGAGAGAGAGAGAGAGAGAGAGACACACTGTGAGAGAAAGAAAGATATAGAATAGAAATATTGTTGAAAAAATGCGCGAAAAACATTCCGAAAGCCGTGAGAACATTGACCTCCGATTGAACCGATCAGAATCGCCTCACAGAAACAAATCTACACTGAGAGAAACTTTCAGAGAAACTTTCATAATACATCTAATGGATTTTGGTAAGGAATCTCTCTTGTACCATTGAATGTGTCCTTTCGCTTATGTTCAATTTGTACAGTGACCCTTAGGCATACATAACCATCTATGTATGTACATATGTACACAGTTTTCTCAGAGTGTAGCAGTTTGGTAATGAGTGAGAGCGAAAGAGACAGAGACAGAGAGAGTGAGACAGCGTAAGAGTAAAAGCAGATTGCATTTTGCCATAAAGAAAATGCCACAGACTACAGTCGGGGTCGGCTCGTCTCGGCTCGTCTCGGCTCGGCTCGGATCGGCTCGGCTCGGCTTTTATGTGTCGTGTGTGTCTGTCGTGTTTTGTTGATAATGATTGAATGACTTTAACCGATGCTGCCCCGCCTCCCAACCCTCTGGCCTCCATCTCTGATGTAACACCCTCTTCATTCCCCTCCCCTTTTTATGACAGATCAAAGTTCTGTGTCTTTGTCCCTCTCTCTCGCTCCGTGTGTGTGTGTGTGCGTGAATATTCCATTGGGGTTTTTGGGCTGCTGTCCCTGACATCTGGGGCCTGGTCTTTGAATGCTGATGATGATTTTGATGTGGATGGATGGATGGATGATGACAGCGATGCAGCGCAGTCGATGATGCTGCCGCTGCCGCTGCCACTTGTCTCCTTGTCTCATTGTCATCGCGAGGCAATTAATTGAGCTTTAATCATGTCTTGGTCGTGGATTCCGCCTCTAGCGGATCGCTTGTTGCAATTGCCAGAGCTCAAGAGTGAATCAGCCTGCAGTGTTCCTTTCTCGCAGATTCTCTGAGCAAAGATGATCCACTTCAGCCTCACCCTTTCATTTCCCAAAACAGATTCCATTGGGTATCATGTTGGTCGATTCGATTCGCTTTGTGATTTCCTCCTTTGGCCATCGATCGTCGATGGGTGATGGGTTTTTTCTGTTTAGTAGGTTCTATCAAATGAATGCAAATTGTGCGATTGTCGTCATCTTCATATTAATTTTAGTCGCACATCTTCCTCCCCTCCCCCACCATCCTTGGCTTCCTGCTGGCATTTTTGTGGTCGTTGAAGTTTTCATTGTTCATAAATCTTAACGGACTTATAATGATTATCATTTATATGTCTTTCTGTCTCTCTGCCTCTCTCTGTCTGTCTGCAGTTGGCCGCCCCTTCCCCCCACCCCACTGTCTCGTTTTATTGCCAAAACGAAGAAAACAAGTAAGAAATCTTTCGTTTAATTTAAACATTTTTTGCATAAGCGCGAATTATGAACAGCAATAAAAAAAAGTACAGCACAAAAAATGAGAGAAGGGAAAGACTGGGACTGGCGATGAAGAATATACCCCCCAGACCCTCGATATACCCTGTAGTCCTACGTCCCAATATGATATTCTCTCAGCAGACACCTCTGAGACGCGAATGAGGCCTTTGTTTACTGCAAAAATGTACCCATAAGCGAAAGGACACACCAGAACAGAAAGCGGCACAGAAATGATTACAAAAGTGTTGGAAAATTATGGAAATATTTAGTGTTCAGATCGGAAATATAGTATATTCTGGAACCGTAGTATACCCCGTAATATTGCCCCTTGAAAAGGGTATCCAAAACGCGAGAGATATGGATTGAATGGGTGAATGAATGAATGAATGAATGTCGATTGCAACAGTCAGAGTCTGTCAGAGGCGGGAGGGGCGGTAGGGGGAGGGGGAAGATCTTTTTGGGCGCTAATTTGATTTTTGTTGGCTTTGCGGCGCCACGGAACAGCATGCAATATTGCAGCAGCAGCAGCAGCAGCAACAATTGTTGATGTTTTTTGTTTTTTATGTTTTTTTTTTACATATTTTTTTTTTTTTTTGACATTTTAAACTTGTTTTTGGCGGCGGCTCACATTTTTATTTGTGTTTTAATGATCATTCGTTGATTCGCAAGTTGATTGCGGGACAAGTTTTCAGTTTTCACTCAGCCAACAGATACACAGATACTGAGATACAAGATACTGACGCAGAGCCCTATTCCCACAGCCCATAAAACCCCCGACAACTGGAATGAAATGGATGTGGAATGGGGAGGAAACTGGAATTGGAATTGGAATTGGCATTGGAACTGGAAGCGAATCTCTCTAGCAGATTGATGCAAATTGCTATTCATATGAGCACTTTTTTCGAATTTGTATCTAAACTTTGGAGTACCAGTATCCGTATCCGTATCCGTAACTGTATCTGCATGTAGCTGTATCTGCGTGTACTTGGATTAGAGTACTAGTGCGAGAATCTGTATCTGCTGTGCTCTCCTATCGTTGAAATTGTTGGAAATGTCAAACTTGTTTGATTCTCAAATCAGCAGCAGCAAAGGCAACCCATCAGATACATCTGCCCATCTATTGTGGATGTATCTGTTGGATTGAAATAGACATTGCGTGATAGAGAGAGAGAGAGAGAAAACAGAAGGTTAGTGGGAGAGAGTGGGACATGGGGAGACAGTCTCTGTGATTGGGGTTCGAACCGAGGAGCAGGCAGGGGCAGTCAGGGGAAGTCGGGGAGGCATTGAGGTAGGGATTCATGTTCATGTTCTCGTCCGCTCATCGAGGCGTAGAATTAAACTGTCAAATTCAACAAATAACTGGATTTGTTACACTGAAATGTGCGAAATACCGAAATACGAGCACCCCGGAAAATGGCAAACGGGAAAACGGAAAACTGCATCTTAAATGACGATTTGAGTGCTCCTTTGGGGGCGTGCATATATCATCTGAAATGTGATAGAATCGATGAGAAAAGAGGTCCACTGATGCTCTGATTCTGAATGGGATTAATGTCTACAAATGGTCTTAGTATTAGTCCCTACGATTGAAAGGAAGAAGTGTCTGAACACCTAGAATTCCCTCCATTCCTTATCCAACTTTTCACAACAGAACATCGTAGCAGTAACCGAATATACAGAACCATACAATACATAGTATATAGTATATAACATATGGCATATGGCATATATGGTGTATGGTATATCGTATATTGCTTATCGTTTGGAGCCGCCCACCCCCGGATGTCATGAGCTTTTGAATCAGAAATTCTTCTTGGAATTTGGATGTTTCTTCGATGTTTTCGGTCTCTCAAGGTCGCAATTTTGTTAAGTGCGCCATTTGCTCGGCAGTACCCCCCCACCCCCGAACGTTGTACTTCCCCTTGGATACGGGATACGGGATATGGCACATGCCCCACTCACCCACTCAACCATTCACCCACTCACCCATTCACCCATTCACCCACTCACCCATTCAACCACTCACCCATTCGCTTCATTCGTTTGATTCATTTCTATTCTCATTTTTCTCTCATTTTGTTTGGCTTCCTTCCTTTTCCGCTTTCCCGCCTCCCCGCTGCCCCCCGCCGCCACCCGCCGCCACCCGATTTATCAGCGCAAAAGTTTCGTTCGACTCGAAGTACATTTTAATTCAGCAATTTAATTTCGTGGCTTTAATTTCGGTTCCCGGTTTGCTCTCTCTTTAAATTACAGTATCCACCCCTCCACCCGCCCCCCTAAAGGACAGGAAGGACTGGGACAGGTGCATCCTGCGCACCGCTCCCGAATAATCATTCGGAGGAGATAGAGAAAGGTTTTTTCTCTCTTCTGGATTCCATATATCATTTGGCTTTCATGTGGCCGCCTGATTTGGGGTGAGTACGGGATAAATACAATATTACATATTCCCGACTATACATACATACATACATATGTATGTACATATATTTATTATTGGGGATCGTCCAGGAAGGGGGCGGGGCATGTGGATGATTAGGGTATGTTGATCTGCAGTGCTTGTTGCTCCAGAAAATGGCACAGGATATATGTACATTCATATGTTAATTTTATTTTGGTAATTTTAGGATTTTTATAGAATAATTTTTTGGTATTTTTATGGAATTTTTTATAGGTATTTTTGTATTTATTTAGTGGTTTACTCCTTGAATAATTTTCTATATTTAGCTGCCGAACTAATGTTATTTTCAAAGAGTTTTAGTATTTTACTACTGCTCGTTTTAGTATTTTTATAGAATTTTTTAAAGGTGTTTTTGTATTTATTTAGTGGTTTACTCCTTGAATAATTTTCTATATTTAGCTGCCGAATTAATGTTATTTTCAAAGAGTTTTAGTATTTTAATACTGCTCGTTTTAGTATTTAAATACTGCTCTTGGTATCACAGCTAAGAGCATCCCATCCATCGACCTCTGACTTCTGTTTTTAACTTTTGCAGACTTTTTCCCGCTGATAATTTTGCAAGCCATAAATTCCGACCAAAACAAAAAAAAAAACGGGGAAATAATTTCGCGGGGGCGTTGACAAGTTTTTTCACGCTCTCCTCTCTCTCTCTCTCTCTCTCTATCTCTCTGATTAAGCACAACAACTGTTTACGCTCTTGCCTATTGCCCCCAGTTGTTGCCCCGAGTTTCTGTTTTCTGTTTCTGCTGAAAATGCATTTTCCAGGGCAGAGCAAAAAAAATCGAGGTGATTCGAGGATGGCGGAGTACCAGGCGGAGCGGGGGGGAGTGGAGAGCATTACGTGACAGGGGCGCGTACTTTGAAGAACTCCCTCCGATATATTTGTAACATGTATTCCTGCACGAACTATCATCATTTCCTGTGAGATTCCTTTTGATTTAAGTTAATTCGAGAGTTCTGTTTGGCTATCATTATGATTATGATGATGCCAAGGTTTGTTGTGAACGTTTTAGGGAATAGATGGACCTGGACCTGAAGCATTATTCCTATGATTGGGAACTGCTTGTGGCCTTGCTGATTTGTTCCATGAAATTCTACTTGTTGGTTTGGTCGCCAAATAAAGACAACACTTTGATTTTCTTCACTATATTTTAATTCTAGTTTATTCTCCAGTTCGAGTAGATGTAGTAGATGGCCGCCCGAGCGTCGTGTGGATCTCAAGAGAGCGAGTCGGGCACGGAGCGCACTCCACAGTGCGCGGCAGCAGTCTGCGGCTGCCCTGAACTCTACTGAAGGGCAGATCTACTACCAAGTCGACTAGGTAGTACTATTATCCTTTAAGATTTTCTCTAAGAATGGGATCTCACGACCTGTCTGCTATCCTCTATCCCTGCTAGCCCCTTTGTAAGGTATTCCTTGGTTCGACTCTTAATTGCTGCTGCTGCTGCTGCTGCTGCTCCTGTCGATTCCCGATGTAGTTGCCGACTGTTTCTTTATCTCAATGGCCATAAATAATGGGGACTCGATTCGATGTGCATTAAATATACGAGTACTGCCAGAGAGTGCCACATTCTGCTATTCGTACTGCATAAATACATATGTGTGTGTGTGTATATCGATGTGTGTGTGTGTGTTACCGCACATTGAATAAAAGTTACAAAATCCCAAATTAATGAACTCGTCGATTTTGCAACGGCAGGGTGGACGGGGGTGGACGGGGGGGGGGACTGCTGCTTCGTGCTTTCGTGGTTCAATAACATTTCAATTGCGTTGACATAATTTTAATTAAATTAAAATCGAAAACAACACACACAATGAATTTTGAAGAGGGATACAAGTGAATAAAAAAAAAACAAAAAAAAAACACGATTGCGAACCCAAAAGCTGGGGGAAAGGAACTATAAAAAACCCCCGGGGACTTGTGAGCATTTGCATTTGCCCTCAGATCAGTGGACACTCGCTAAAGTATTCATCTTTAGTCATTCTGATTCACAAAGATTGTTCTGAGAATCCTACTGAAAGCCCACAGTTCCTTTAGATCATCCGAAGTTCACCCCCAGAGCCCCCGCTTTATAGTGTTTTCTCGCGTTTTCCCCTCAGATGGTGCTGATACCTTCTGGTGTCTCTCTGTCTGGCTCTCTCTCTCTCTCTCTGCCAGCCACTCCGTCTCTGTCTGTCGACCCGGAAGCGATAGCATAGCGGCCAGCCTCCAATCGGCAGAAGATAACTCCCCCCTGACCATGCACCCAAAAAACAATAAAAATTGCAATTTAAATTAAATAAAAATATGTAAAAAATGAACGAATGTGAGCGAGGGAGAGGGAGAGTGATCTCACACTCGCACTCTCTCTTTCTCTTTCTTTATGTGGCACATATGTACATATGTATATCTCTTTCTTCTGTCCCTGCCCCATGGCCCCGCACGCATGTAGAACGATTGTGGGTGCTTTTGCATTGTGCGTGAAATCATTGTGGCCATTAATCGTAGTATATATACTAAGTAAGTTACTATATACTAAGTGTAGTACAAGTACTATGCGGAATGTGCACAGATTAAGCGCACAGATTAATGAGAAGAAAGACTGCAGACTGCTATGAAAATGTCGCGATGTTTAAGATCAATGTTCGGAATATGTGTGTAAGTATGTATGTACGTGTATCTTATGGATATTCTGTGATTAAAAAGATAAAGATTAAAGTTTAGTTTAGCTTAGAGTATGGATTGAATCATTGCAGATCAAAGAACCTATTCATACATCGAATATATGTATGTATCTTCGGTTATTCGAGTGATGAGGATGAGGGGGACTTTTATTCATTGAAGAATACTTTGAGAGCCGTTTTATTCATTCATTAAATGGAACTTGAGGTAGTTTTGAAAGAAGATGTTCTTCTGCCACAGAATTATAGATACAGATTGGTCAGTTTTCGCAGGGATAAAGATGCATCAAACACAGGCACTTGCCAGGCACTTGACCAAGGAAATACCGATACAAATACCGATTGCAGGTGCAGATGTGGCAGTGGTAGTGGCAGTCCTTTAATAAAAGTTAAAAGATACAATTCTACTGTGCCATCCTCTTGCTATCAGGAATCTGCAATATGCTCTGGAATCTCCAGCTATCCTCCAGCTATGAGTGTGAGTGGCCTCCAGTAAAGAGGCAATTAAGGCAGAGGTAGAGGCAGAGAGAGAGAAAGTGGGAGTGGGAGTGGCAGAGAGAGAGTTTCCTAAAGGTTGAGAATCCCTTTTCTTGATTAATTTATAATTGCTGGAGTCACATGTCTGTGTCTGTGTCTGTGTCTGTGAATCCATCCATCCTTTCAGTCAGTTATTCATACATTTATTGCGAATATCATCCTCCCACTCTGGGGCAGGGGCAGGGGCAGGTGCAGGGGGAGTGAGGATGGGCGGGCGTTCACTCTGATTAATACCATCATTTGGCCTGCCTTCTTGTCCACTTAATGCAATAGCAATAACAATTATTTATCAATTAAGCTATTACATTTCATTTCATTTCATTTCATTTCGTTTCGTTTGATTCAATTCAATTCAATTCGATTCTCGATTCGATTCGATTCGATTTCAATGCGAAACAACCTTCCACCACCCCAGCAGCACCCCTCCCCAGTGCTGGGCCTGGTTGTCCGTTCCACTGGCAAATTTATGCGAAAAGTTCAATTGCGTTCAAAATGTCAGTAATTTGAGGTTGTGTTGCTCTGCGGAGTGGAATGTATTTTGTCTCATGAATTTTGCATGCGACAATTTATTTATTTATTGGAACTACGGAACACAACAAACCGCGAGGCGACTTCTGCTCTTCTGCTCTTCTGCTGTCCTGTTCAATTGAATATCTAGCAAATTGGCTTGGCACACACAGACACACACACACACACAGACACTAAAACACTCTGTGAGTGAGAGATTGTTTCCACATGTCCATGTCCCTCTCCCTCTCTCTCTCTCTCTCTCTGCCTGCCGCATTCAAATGGGAAAACGTGTCAAAGGTGTTGGCAATTTTCGCAGTCAATTGGCATTAATTGAGTGTGAAACACAAAAATATTTTTGTAAATTGTTGCTGCTGCTGCTGTTGCACACACAGCGCCTCGTCCCGCGTCCCAAGAGGCAGGTTCTGCTGCTGCTGCTGCTGCTGCTGTTGCGGTTACCGCAAATGCGCCGCGCAATATGCAAATTGATTTTGCCGAACAATTCATTTGAAAATGCATTGCATAAGCCGCAAAAGCTGCAGCAAACAACGACAGCGAAACCGATTCAAACCAGACACCAATTGGTGGAAATTGTTTGGGAAAACCCGGGACCGAGCTGCAAAAGGTCCGACCAGATCAACAGATGACATTCTTCCACCTCCATTGACATGATTGATCCCCCCATTGGCAGCATGCAGCAGCACCCATCGGTCGTTGGAATCCCAGCCCAAAAGACATTCAATTAGATACTTCCATTCCATTGCCCTCCCCAAAAATGTGACATCTCCTTCTTAATCATGGATTTATTCGAATCGCAACCTGTTCGGCGGTTTCTCCCGCTGCACTTTTGTTTTGAAAACATTGATAACCGGTTGAAATGGGTTCGAACCGGTTCGAAGCTCAAATTATCATACAATAAGAGAGGGATCCGATCCGATCCGATCCGATCTTTGGATGCATTCACTCATATTCATATTCATTTTGATGCATTTGCATTCAATTGAGAATCGGCGGTGTGTGGGGAAAAAACCGAATCGCAATACCAAACCGAAAATATCCAAAAAGCATTTCAAAATCTATTTTCCAATTCCGTTTGCGTTTTTGACCGCCGTAAACACACACCGAAAAAGGGAAGAAGGGAAGCAGGAAAAAAGCCAAACAAATTAAACAATGAAATGTAGTACGAATGTCCCCCCATACTCGTACCCCTATCCGTAAGTGGAACAAATAAAGAGGTCTCTTCTGGCCTTGAGTTCAGCGCCAAAAACCGACATACGAAACACCGAATGGATGTGTGGAAGTGTGGAACTGTGGCAGCAACAAATACCTTAATAAATAATAAACAATTGTTTTCTCTCTTTCTTTCCTTCGAGTGTTGAAAACCCTCACAGTTTTGCTCACAAAAAATTACATAAAAAACAAGCAACACGAAAAAAAAAAATGAATAAAAAATGGAAATAAAATGGAAATAAAATGCGCGTACAATTGATAAAAATAAAAATGCAAATGGCAGCAACATTCGCAGACAAGCGACAAGCGACACATGATGTGTTGTTGCTGCTGCTGCCGTTGCTGTTGCATGTGGCAACAGTATCATAAAACATGAAATTGTATTCCATTTAATTTTCAATGGAATTTCTGGCACGACACCGCACGGCACGGCAAAGGGACTGGTGACTGGTCACCGGTCACCGGTCGGTCCCCCCAATCGATTAGCATATACATATGTGGGGTGGTGGTGGGGGGTGCGCATGTGGTGGGTGGGCTCCATCCACATCCGCACCCATGGGCCATTCCACTCGTTGTTGGCCCAAATCGCATATGCATATTTCATAATACCAATTGAAGGCTATTTCAATTAGCTAATTTTGCCCTCTTTTTGGCCCTGCACTGCTCCACCCTTCCCTACCACCCTCCCTCCCGACTATTTACGAGTGGAAGGGGTTGCCCAATGCCCAACGGGTTTATTCGGTTATGGATAGTCGTATCTAAAACGAGTCTAAATATTCGGGGCGTAGACAGAAGAAGGCGTGGTCACCACTCAAGGAGCGTAGGCCAAACAGTTTGGATGTCAATTGTGGATGAACTCTTACGGAAATCATCTAATTACTTCATTGTACATGTATTTGTATTGATTAATCGATCAGTAATCAATCAAATATCGATAAATAATCATTTGTAGTCTGTAATCGAATAGAATTCATGTTCATTCTTGGAGCTATCGATTTTGTATCGATCAAGCATTGACAACCAATGGATTTAGCTTGAAGGCTGTCCCCCCGTTACAGAGCCACTGGCATTTACCCTGAACCCCCAAGAGGCACGACCCAAGCCCCCCAGGGCCACTGCTCCACCCCCCAGCCTCGTTCTAGTTCTGACTAGGGAGGGGCGACTAAGGGGGGGGGGGGCTACGGCAGTGCATGTCCGTGCATGTGTTGCCAAAAACTGTACAACTAATCGTTAAACATATTTCCAGTCGATGTCCCGTGCTCGCTGTTCAGAGCTTTTTATGATTATTGAAGCTACTAATTGGCCTGGCATTTTATGGTCGCTCTATGGCCATTCGTCAAGCTACTGCCAGGGGAGGGAGGGAGGGAGACTCGGACACCATTTGTCATTGAGAGTTCAGCACTTGGAAACAAGGAAGCCCATTGTTCCAGTGGCAGGGATTGCAACATGCAATGTCAATGACAGGCGCCCCCGTCTGGGTTCCAGTGCGACGACAACCTTCTTTTTTTTCCAGGCCAGCGGACCCTATCGATGCTTATCGGACGGAAAGACCACTACGTTCTGTTCCGTTTCGTTTCGTTTCGTTCCGTTCCGATCTGTTCCGAATGGGGTGTGACCCTGCAATTAGATGCTCCTCCGATCCAAAGCGATGCAGTGGATCGTTCTGTTTTCTTCCTGGAATTATGGAATTACATATGCTCGTCTTTGTGGCTACACTGGGAGAAATGCATTCAAAGTATGTAAGTTGGAGCTTGCAAACAACCGATGGGCACTGCCGCATGCTGCGCTCGATAGCTTTTAAAGCTTCTCCCACACAGAGTTTTCCTTATCCTCTTATCATTTGATGAGCATCTTGTACAAATGTAATGGCTATCGAAATGTTTGTTGTTTTCTCCCAGTGTGCGAGTGCATGGGTGTAAAGTTTGTTTCACATCCACTTGTTGCTGCTTCTGTTTGCTGCTGCCTGTCTCTGGTCTCTGGTCTCTGCTCTCTGGTATCTGGTCTGTTCTCTGTTCTCTGTTGTCTTTTGGCGGCTGTTTGTGCAGTGCATTCTGTGTGTCTGCTGTCTGCTGTTTGTGTTGTCTGTTGTCTGACTATCTATTTGTCTATCCATAGAATTTGGCCAGACAATGGCTGCAGTCGGAGTTTGATAAACCACAGATGGCCGCCAGCGTCAACAGAGAGCCAGAGAGCCAGAGGCCCGGAGAGCCAGAGAGCCAGAGAGCTGCGATCCGATCATGAATGCAGAGATACAGATACAGATACTCGTAGTGTAAAGATAGCGATACTTTGTCCAAATCAAACACGGTCGCTGGGTTTCTTGGTCGACGTTCGACGTTCGCCGTTCGCCGTTCGCCGTTCGCCGTTGATCTTGTAATTGTATCTCTATCTCCCACCTTCTCGTACCTCCGGGGTCTGCCCGTGTCCATTCGATGATGTGTCGACATTGACAGCGTTAATTGAATTGCAAACAACAGTCGAAGTCGCAGTCGCAGTCGCTGTCGCAGTCGCTGTCGAAGCGAAAGCTTACCCCGAGGGGGGTGGGGGGAATCGGAGTGATTATTCGCCTTCCCTCTTGCCCTTCTCTTTCTCTGATTGAAGAATCTACAGAGAGTGTTGCCAAGTGGCAGGGTGGTAGCGGGGGCAGTGGGACGGAGTGCGAGTGGGGGTGGGAGGGGGTGCAGGTGTTGACCTAGGTTCTGTTTTGGGTCTCACTTTGTTTGCGGCTCAAATTTCGCTTGGGGGGGCGCCCCGCTTGCTGAGGTTTGCTTTGTGATTTCTTTTCTCTAATCGTTTCGAGTGCGCGTTCGTTGATGGAAATCAAATACAATTGTTGCTTCGATTTTGTATTGATTTTGTTGATTTTTTACTCATAGATTTTGAGTAGTTTCGATTTCATTAAGATAAGTTAATCGATCAAAATCAAGCATTAAAATCGATAGAATCGAAAGCATGATTTCTGATTGCTGATTTCTGATGATTTCCAATCGATTTGATCGATTATATGATACACAAATTGTTGATTGTTGAAGGACTTGAAGGACAGACTATTTATTATGTTTTTTTTGTTCGTCTCAAATTTAATCGATTTTAATTGCATTTTTCAAATTAATTTCTCACTTTTTTGTTGACGATTATAAATGAGCTTTTGGTATTTTTAAATTAATTTTTAGCCCATAATTGGTAATTGGTTTGTGCTTTTGTGTTTTTATTTCTATCTTTATTGTTTGTTGATTTGTTTGGGTTTTATTCATGAATTGCATATCGAATGTTTATCAAAATTCGTTGATGGACTAATGGAAGATTCGATTGATTAATGAGTGGACTCATGTGTTTAATGTGTGTAGTCATGATAAATACTATACAAACTAAATATATCTGATGGATCTGCCATTCCTTGTGGTTCCAGAACCATCTTATCAGCCTGTCCTCTCACCTTCAGAGCTGCTGCTGCCTCCGTCCGTGTCCGTGTCCGTGGATCCGTTGCATCATATCACTGCCGTCCGTTATCAGGGGCCTTGCCTTGGCCCTCTGAGGGAGAGAGAGAGAGAGAGCGAGTGCATTTCATGGCCAAGTTTGTGTATCTTTCGCCTCTCTCTCTCTCTCTCTTTGCTGCTATCAGTAAACACAGAGATACAGATACTCAGATACTTTTCTCACTTTTGGCGTTCACCTTGCGGATCCTACTGTCGCTGTCGCTGTCGCTGCCTCTGCCGATAACGTAATGGCAAGGACGTGGCCATCTCGCTCTCCCTCTCTCTCTCTCTCTCTCTCTCTCTCTCTCTTTGTGTAACTGTAACAATCGTATCTGATTGCTGCTGCTGCTGCTGCGGTCGTGGCTCAAGGCTAAGGCTAAGAGCGTGGCGGCAGGTAGATATGTTGGCCCTACGGCTGCTACCTGATCGCCCAGCCTCTCACCTCGCTCTTTCGCTCTCTCTCTCCCTCCCATTCCTGCTCTTTCTCTGTGCTTGTGTGTGGCAGGATCAACGTGCAACAATGACAGCAAGTGTGGCAAAAGACTTACCGCCAATTCTGTTGTCTGCTGCCACAGTTCTTGGGCATTGCGTAAGTTGCATAAGTATGTATCTTCTCCATGCGCAGCTCTCTCGCCGTATCTCTTGTATCTCGTATCTGTTGCCTCTGTAAACGTATCTGTGTGTCTGTATCGTCGCCTGTGTGTGTGTGTCTGCCTCTGCTGTGCTGTGCTGTGCTGTGCTCTCGGGCAATGTTTTGGATGCGATCTCCCTGCCCCGACCCGTCCCATGCCGCACCGCACCGCACCGCACCGCATCGCACCGTCTGTCTGTCTATTAGTTGATACGAATATTTTCGTGTATTTTCCGCTCAGTCTGTATTCAGATCTTCAGGCATTCAAGTCGCTGCCACATGCGACTGCCACACAGCATCCAAAGGAAAACTCGCCGCGCAAAACTAGAATTTCTCAGTGTACCTCCGTGTGTTTTGTTTTTGTTTATGTTTTCTGCAAGTGAAATGCCGTAAAGTGCCTTTGGAAAGAGAAAAATCCCTCGAGAATAAAGTGAGTTAACTGCGCAAAAAGATACATTCGATTGCCAGTCGATCGGCCAGAGATCAATCCCATATCCCCATAATTGGCGAATGAATGAATGAGTGAATGAATGAATGAAGAACAGAAGACCAGCAATAACCAATTCGCAATTTGTTTTCTTCAATTTTTCCATTGTTTTTCTTTCTTGCAATAACAATAACAATTACAATCGAAACATCAACACCGCGAAACCTGTGAAAAATTGCCAAAATATTCCCCTATCCCCATCCCCATCCCCATCCCCCTATTCTGTGGTGTAGTGGGGGGGGCAGATGGGGCATCAACTTCCAGAAAGAAATGATCAAAATACACATGCAACACCTAAGATACTCACCTGCTTGCAGATACAAAAGACAGAAGCCCAAGGCATTCATCCCGCTATTCATAGTCGCATTCAAACATGTGCACATATATCAGACTTAGTCACGACTTCCTAATCACTGATTATGCAAATCACAGGGGCTATCAATAGGAGAGTAGGAGTGGGAGGGCTTATGGGCAGTCATGAGTCATGAGTGCACCCATTGGTTTTGGGTGGCGGATTAAATGTGAATCGGAATTTGAAATTCCATAAGACAATCAATAATTTCTGGGTACAAAAGCCAAAAATGTGACCACACATATATTTGAATAATATCTGGATATTTCCCATCGAGTTCTATCCCTTAAGTTCTTAGGTAAAGGATTCCTGATATTCTTCAGGATTCTTGAAATGTTCGAGGGGAACAAAACTCCCATTTCCCTTCCAAGTTCCACCACAAAACTTATCTGAAATTTCTCCGAGAAACCTCTTCAGTCACAGAACTCTTTCTCAATCAAACGATTGCCGTGTCATTGCAGGGCACTCCATGGAGTCTCCCTGGCCCATTCTTATTCTCTCTCCTCTCCCCTCCCCTTCCCTCCTCTCCTCTCCTCTCCATTCCGCTGTTCCTGTGGTTCAGCCCAATTTTTGTGCTTGTTTTGTCTTTTGGCTGATTTTCATTTTTATTGGGGGCTCAAATTTCGTGCCCGGCTTCGAGTTCTGGTGTCTTGGGGCTTTTCTGGTGTCTTGGAGGCTTTGGGTTTGGGGGTTTGGGGGCTTGGGGGCTTGGTGGGGCCTAAGTGCCAGCGAATGTAAATCGTATGAATGCCTTTTTTATGAATTCGGCACGCGTCTGCGTGCGCATTTCTCAGACTGAAACGCGCGTTTCAGGTCTGTCTTCTGCGTGTCCATGGCCTGTGCCAACAACAGCAGCGGCAGCAGCAGCGGCAGTCAGCAATCAACAATCAGTGTGTGGCAGTGGCAACATTGTGGCATAAACATTGATCCGTTCGGTGATCGTTGATCGTTGATCGTGTGTGCCCCAAATGTTGTGTGTGGGGAGAAGTGCATTTTGCAGATCCCCCGCCTGCCCATTCGATTTTCCGATATGTTTTCGCTTTCTGAGTGGATTTTGCAACTGTGAAATGATTCCAGCACCCGCTGCGATGCCCCACCCCCTCCCCCGACCTGCTTTTCCCAATATGAAGATTTTCACACGCATTTCAGTTTGAGTTTTTGTTTGGAAATCAATTTACGATTTGAATACACAATTTATGATCCATCCATGGGAGAGGAGAACGCAAGTGGAAATGGCAGATGGAAAGATGGAAAAGCGTGAGCGTTTTGGGGGGAAAATTGGCGTGTGAAGTGCCCCTCGATGGGGCACGTAGACACCACAGCCACAGATCGACCACAGATCATCCACAGAGACAGAGACAGAGACAGAGTGTGGGAGTGGGAGTGGGAGGAATATGCTGATTCTAGATAATTCTGTAATTCATTTTGCACACGAGTTTTGCTATTCCATTTCATGGCCTTGCCCTGCCCTGCCCTGCCCTGCAAAGAGGGTATTACAGGGTATTACAAAAGAACAAAGCGCATTCATTGTCTCTCTCTCTCTTTCTTTGGATGATGTCAATGGCTCATTTGCAAGATACACAGATACACAGACACACAGAAGGAAATATATCAACTATATATTAGATATAATCGAATGAGGGCCTAGACGGCAGACAGTCGGACATGTTAACGGTGGTAACGGAGCACCCGTTCAAGTGTCGCCAGCAGCAACAGCAGCAACAGCAGCAGCAGGTTTCGGCCAGGCCGTCTTTTGGCAGCCCGGCCAAGTGTTTCTCTCTCTCTCTCTCTCGCTGTCTCTCTTTGTCTGCCTTGAGTGATTATTCAGCCGCTGAGAGCCACCGCAGAGCCACCACTGGAGCCGCCACTTGGGCTGCCTCCAAGTCCAGCTTTTGCTTTGCATGTGGCCGCTGCTGCTGCTGCTGTAACTTCTGTTTTTACGAGCATTTCGGTTTGTTTCAGTTTTGCATTTTCCTCAGGCCTCACGAAATCAAAACAAGAACTGAAGGCTACACGAGCGAGCGGATGGCAAAGTAGAAGATACTCTTGCGGATTAACAGACACATGCAGATACATACAACAAAAAATGGATGATCTATGTATCAGTTAAGTCAGTTTTTCTCACTGGGAGCTGATTTTCCAAATGCTATAGCAAATCCGATATAAATTCTGCCCAAAATGGGCTTCAAACCGGGCTACGGATCTACTGATCTACCGAGAATGGCAATACCCTTTGCGAATGGAAGGGTATACCACAATATATAATATTGGAAAAGAGAAGCGGAGCCAGAAAACTGGTTGACACTGTGAACGAGTGGCCATAAAATCGTTGACAAATCAGCAGCAACAGAAACAGAAACAGCATCGTCAGCGGCAATCCACGTGCGTGGGGGCAATAGGCGACACCAAGAGTCACAGCAACCGTAACAGCATTCGAGCAAGACCCAAAAGATACAAAGATACATTTCGGAATCGGAATTGAATCGAATCGAAGCATTCGAGGCTTCGGATTGTATAATTCTTGACCAGAAACAGAGACAGAGACAGCGAGAGCGGGAGACATTGACATAGTCGAATGCATAATGAACCCCGCCATTCTAATGGCACACATTTTGTACACAACTGTACTGCCCCTGCCATACTACGCCCCCGTCCCCGTTGCAGCTAATTGAACTACTTTGAGCATCGACGTGTCTGCGACGAGTACGAGCACGAGGTAATGGCCATTCGAAAATGAATGCCCAGATGTTATTTTTCACTGCCTCCCGCCATCCAAATGGCCGCCCCATTGGTTTCTATAATAGATTTACGCACACATCTGAATATCTGAATATCTGAGCAATAGGAGATGCGGAAGAAAGGAAGGGTGAAGGGGTGAAGGGGTGGAGGGGTGGAGGGGAGGGAAAGCCCTGACATGCGATGCAGTTCGATGATAGATATCCGATGAGATCAGAAATGATGCCATGATAACTATCGTACTTATTCAGAGGGGTCAGGGGTGAAGCTAACAATCGACTAATTATCGATAGCCCAAATTGATTGCAAGCTATCATTTCGATTGTATATTGAATGTTCATAGATAGTTATTGATAAATCGATTACAAATTCAGCAATGTTGTGAAATCAATGGACAATCGATTAGTTATCGATCTGCTTAACTTGGCATAAACGATTGGTTTTTTGCTGTACTTACTCTGTGATGAAAGTGTGAAACCAAATCGATTCGAAGATTCTGGAAATAGAGAAACAGACAATGGAAATTCAGAAAAGTGTGTGAATATTTTGAAGGATATGCGCACGATGTGGGAAATACTTGGGAATGGAGACACAACTGGGGGACATGGACATTGGTGAATGCTGAATGCTGATAAGCAAGGACATGGCCCGAGATGGGGATGGGATGGGGTTGGGGTTGGGGCTGGGGTTGGGGATGTGCGGAAAACGAGCAACGAGACATTGCAGGAAGGCCGCAAAAAACAGGGTAAATGAATATCAGGACTAGAGAGAGAGAGAGAGAGAGCGACTCATGTGCACGCACTCGTTTGGTTACGAGTCGTCCAGGCGTCCTCTGTGCGTGTTTGTCAGGATGCGGAATCCAGAATCCAGGCTACGAGATACGGGATGCGGGATGCGGGATACGGGATTGAATCATTGAATCGAATTGAATACGTGCGAGCACGAAGCAGCATCAGCAGCAGCAGCAGCATCAGACTCAGACTGAACCCAACCCAACGCGCAATAGCTACGTGTCCTGTGTCCTCTGTGGATCCCGTGTGTCCTGTTCTGTGTGGGTTCTGCTCCCTGCTCCATGCTCCATGCTGCATGCTCCATGTTGTTATGTATTAGCAAGATGTCAATGTATGTTTGCAAGGAATTATGTAGAAGGATCTCCTCTGATGGACACCCTCCGCACACACGGAGCGTCCCAAAAAAAAAACAGGGAAGAAAGATGTGTGTCCGTGTCCATTCCATGGCCGCGTTAAAGGCATCAAATGCTGTCCTGTCCGATTCTGACAGACAAACAAACAAACAAACAGACAGAACAGGGAACGAAAAAAATCAACAAAAAGAAGAAAACCTGCGGCTTTCTGATGCTCCATACAAATAGCCATGCCCCCTACCCATGCCCCATATCCATGCCCCTATTCGCATCTGTCGTCTCCTTTCATCTCGTGCCCCCAAATCGACATCAGTTGCTGATTTTTAATTAAAAATTTGCGACGTGTGAAGTTGATTTCAATTTGGGCTCCACGAAGCTGACAGATGAACTGATATAGGAACCGAGGCTGGCTCCACAGAATGGGGCACACAGAAGGGAACAGCTAGAGCCATAGACGGCATGCCACATGGACATGGAATCCTATTCTATCCCATTCCATCCACATCCTTCTTCTGACCCTCTGACGATGTTCGTGACTGACCAACGGATGCAGAAGCGGAAAAGCGGAGACGGAGGCCAGTTGATGGCTCTCGCGTGGCTGAAATAACATTTGATTCCTGGTGACAGCCGCCGCCGCTGCCCCCCCGGAACAGCAGCAGTCATCACATCACACGAGTCTTTCGTCCTGCCTATCTCCTGCATCCCTTCTCTTGAATAGAGAGCCAGCTCCACCGCCCCAAAATGGCGGGCGGCTTCATAAATATAGATTAGCAAATCGAAGCAGGAAATGGAACAGCACATTAAAAGGGGTGGGCAGATACTAGGATGCTAGGATACTAGGATACTAGGGGATGGCTCTGGCAAATGCATTTCGAAGGATGTCAGTGTCAATTCGTGTATCGATTTCGGGCCATAGAAATCAATGAAAAAACACAGTCCACAGACAGTGGATTTTGCACTTTAAAGCGGGACTTAAATGTCTATTGCTTGAAAGCATTCACAAGTGAATTCGAAGCCGAAATCGAATGATTCGAATGATTCGCAGGCATCACTGGTGACTACATACATATATGTCGATATATGTACCTTATTGTTCTGTTCTGTTTACCTAGTCGATCGATGTACACCAATGTGGCGCACCGATAAGTAAGCTTTGTTCTTCCTTCCCGAAACCCCCCTTCATATCAAGTGCATCCAAGCCATCCCCCTGCCACCCTGCCACCCTGCCACCTCCATGCGCAACATGCACTTCAATTTGGGTTCTAATGCGGGTGTCAAAGTCATTGCTATACATGAATATACATGCATACAGATGTGTGTGTGTATATAAATACCGTTATGGCATTAACCTTATCGGGCAGAAGACACTCGACGACGGAAAGGTACTTGACATTCACACACGCACTCGGACTCACGCACTCGTAGGGCAAGAGATTCAATGAGATTTTGAGCAGAGCGAAGTTCCGCTGCAAGAAAAGTAAACGGACGGACGGACGGACGGACGGACGGACAGACGGACGGACAACGGGTCGTGTCGTCGTGAACGGTTTTTATGACCGATACGCGACCGAGGGAAGGGGCCGGGCAAGGGCTATTAACAAGTAATAATGACGACAACAGCAACAACAAAAGCACCAGCCATAAACTTGAGCAGAGAGAGAGAGAGAGAGAGAGAGAGAGAGAGAGAGAGAGAGGGAGAGTGCAACAGTTACGAGAGTCGCGGTCGCGGTGGCGGTGGCAGCGGTGATGGTGCCACACACTTGAACCCATAAATTCTAAGAACCCGCAGATAACCTACATATATCTGTATAAACACCACACCATCAGAGCGATGTCTTGCCCCGCCGCCTCGTTAGTAAACATTTGTGCGTGCCCCCGGACTGAAAGATGTGCTTAAGCAAAGTGCAACAGCAGCAGCAGCAGCAGCAGCAGCATGCCACATGCCACAATAAGCAACAAGTTGCTGCTTATTTTTATTATTGTTGCCCCGTTGATTATGACAACACACACTGCCCCGCAGACAGACGCACAGCCGCACAGCCGCACAGCCGCCGCTGACTGATCTGAGGAGAGGCCAGGCCAGCCACTATATGGAGTCTCTCTCTCTCTCTCTCTCTTGGAGTGTGCACGAGAGTGGCAGCGGAATCTTGGCTAGATCTTTGAATACAGTGGCAGCCATAAAACATTGACAACAAATTGTCGACCTTTCAGTGAGAATAGAATATCCAAAATATGGCACTCTTGAGAGGCTGTTTAGTAGGGGAAAGTAAATCCACACTGGAATATGACAGAAGATTGAGTCTTGGGTCTGATTGTAAGGGAATTTATGGAGTATCGAAGCGCGACTTTGGGGGAGTAAATTCCCCATGAGGAATTCCAAGCATAGATCTTTGTTTTTAGCTCTTGAGGAAGTTGGGAACTCATCGATAATATGTTATGTTCGGTATTTCGTTACACTTTGAATAGAAGTGTACCGCGTCGTGCAGCAGTACCCCTTGCTCACTTCAAGCTGTAGTTGGGCTGTGAGTAGCTGCCTCTTCCGCCACTTTATGGCTTCCTAACATTTGGGGATACTTTTCCAGAACAGGAATCCATCGAAGGTTGATCATTCAGTAGATAATATCCCAGAAATCTGCTCTATATCTGCTCTAGAGGCAATAAAAAGAGTGGAAATTATGACAAGTAATTCCCCTAACTATCCCATGGTCCAATGAGAAGAGGGCTTTGGCTCTGGCTCTGGCTTTGAGCTCTGTGTGCGGCCTCTCAGAACCGGTATATGTTTCATGCCACACACATACATACATATGTACATATGTATAAGGGGCAAGTGCAAGGGGGAAACAGCTGCTTTGCTGAGGCTGAGGTTGCCTCAAAAACAAAGGAGTTAGGGTTGGGGCAAGACACATTGGGTGGCAAGTACTAAACGTTCTCTCTCTCTCTCTCTATTCTGATTGCAGCGATTGATAGAAAGAGCAATCCAGGAACTGGAGGATTGGCGATTGGATTGGACTCACGATGGCATCGTCGAGAACTGGAACTGGAACTGGAAGTGGAAGTAGAACTAGAACTAGAACTAGTGCTGGTTCCAGCCAGTGGCTAATGAACTTCCTGCTGGCAGTGGCCGCCCTGAATCTGCATCTGGAAGGAGGAGGTGAGGGTGGAGGTGGAGGTGGAGGTGGAGTCCATGCCCTGCCCATCACATCGCGTCCGATCGAGGGCAATGCCCAGCGAATGGCCTGGGACGAGTGGCTGAGCCTGCCGCTGGAGCAGAAGAGCCTCGAGAAGGAGAAGAAGGTGACGGCCAAGTCGATATTCCAGCTACCCTTCCGCCACTGTCCCCCGGGGCATACGCTCTACAACGAGCACTGCATACCGCAGATCAACATCGATCCCGCCGATCTGCTCAAGCAGGAGCTGATCTACGCGAATGCGGGGGCTCCTGGCGCTGGCAGCCCCATCCTGGACTACGACTACAGCGAGGATGGCAGCGAGGAGGTGTCCGGTGATGAGCTGCTGTACGATCTGGAGCCACAGTCACAGCAAACGACCGGAGAGGGCGGGGGCGGGGGCGGGGGCGAGGACCAGGCCCTGCCCAGTGCGGATGCTCCTTTGAAGTTTAATATATTCGAAAAGAAGTTTCCCACGGGCCCGGCCATCGGTGGGGAGTCCTCGCCAGAGGAGTCGCTCGAGGAAGACACAGCCAGGCAGCCACCAATAGATGTGGCCACATCCACCACCACCACCACACCCACACCCACAGCTGCACCCACAGCTACACCGAATCCAAAGCCAACTCCCAGCAATCGCATTCCTGCAGGAGCTGAAGCAGGAGGAGGAGGAGATCTTCAGGCTGCCTCCAGCAATGCCCTATCCACGACATCATCCAACATTGATATTGGCGACATTGCGGCCATTGTGGTGCCCGCGGGGGGTCAGACGATGCCCCAAGATGCCTCCTCATCATCGGTTCTTCTGGTGACAAGTTCCCTGACGACTGCCGATTCGAATTCGAATTCGAATGCGGATGCAAATGAGAGTGGAAAAACGAATGCGAATTCGAATTCGAATTCGTATTCGGGCTCGAATTCGAATCCGAATCCGAATCCGAATCGTAATGGAATGGGGAATTTTAAGGTGAATGGCAATGCGGAGGCGGAGGCGGATCTGGCTCAGCTGCTCAAGGTCGATGCCTTTCTGCCAGCCTACGAGGGCAGCAGCATCGAACTGTTGCCGCCGCCGCCGCCCTTCAATCATCGCCGCGTGGCGCCGCCGTTAACCGCCGATCAAGAAGATCCAGATGCAGAGCAGGAGACGGAGATGGAGAGGGAGGAGGAAACCACCACAGATATTGTGGATATAGAAAACGAGGCCAATACTGACACAACGGAGACCACCGCCGCCACCACCACTACCACCGTTGTGGAGGCGGAGACGACAATGGAGGAGTCATCTCCATCATCATCATCATTATCATTATCGTCTCCATCATCTCCATCTCCAGTACAGCATCCGCAAGCGCAAGCGCATCAGAAAGAAGAACCAGAGATAGATGAAGGTGGAAATCGCCTGCTTTTGATAAAATCGAAAGTGCAACCGGTTCAGGTGACAGCAGCAGCAGCAGCAGCAACATCCACACAGTCCACGACCACGACTATTGAAGCTGAAACCCCAGGAGCCGCCGCCGCCACCGACAACGACCGGTTTCATTATCAGCAGATCCCCAAAGATGTGGCTGGCACTACAACAACAACAACAACAACAACAACAACAACAGAGATTCCCACTAGCAGCAGCAGCAGCAGCATCAGGAGCAACATCTTGAATGGAGAGCACCCTTTGCTAGATGAGGAGGCGGAGGAGGAGAGTGACAATTTGATGACAAATACCATTGGCGGTGAGATTAGTGTCGATGAGGAGTTGCGGAAAATAAACGAACTGGTAAAGGGCACACGGCGATTAATGCAACAGCAACTGCAGCAGCAGCAAACATCCAGTAGCAGCAGCAGCAGCAGCACCAGCAGCACCAGCACTGAGGCATCATCAACGATTTATGCCACAGAAAGTTCTACCAATTGGTCAAAGCTCATGCCGCAAGCAACGTCTACAACGTCAACATCAGAAACAACTGCAACAGAGAGCTCTACTAGCAATGCTGCAGAAAGCACCACAACAGCAGCAACAGCAACAGCAACATCTAGAACAGCAGCAACATCACATTTAAGTATTAATACAAATCGTAGCAATAGAAATAGTAAAATAATAAGAGTAGCGCAAGAAACAACGACAGTGGCAACACCAATAGCAACATCCACAGCAGCGACAGCAATAGCAACAGCAGCAGCAGCAGCAGCAACAACACCCAATACCAGTAGCAGCAGAAGCAATGACGATGATGAATATACACCATTCTGGTGGCTGCCGAACATTGGTTGGCGCCTCGATCGTCAGGTCGACAGGAATGGCGAGGATCGGGCGCTGTTGTTGCGTTTCTTTAGCACATTTCGAGCGGGCGATGGGGCCATGGCCTCCACGCTGCCGCCGCGACGCTAACAGCTAGTAGCCGAGAGCGTTGAGAGAGAGAGAGAGATCTGTGCTCCCTGTGGCTCTTGAAACTAAGAAGAGCGTCGCCCGGAGCATCAGTGCTGATCAGTGTTGATCAGTGTTGGTCAGCGCCTAGCAGTGTTGAGCAGCGTAGGGTGTAGTGTCGTGTGTCAGCAACAGCGTTTTCAATTCGTGTTGAAGTCTGTCCCCAGTTGTTCGTTCACCTTTACACCGAAACCAATCTATGCCTAGAGATCCCCTTTGGATCCTTTTGTATTCCCTTGTACCTTTTGTGGCCCTTTTATTTTTTAGTCTTTTATTAATGCCAAAATTCCCCGCTTCCCCCGGATTTGTAAATAGCAACAACTACTTTTGTTTCATCACTATGATCCCGTTTCGATTGGCGTTAATTTCTTTAAAGGTTTCCCTTCTAAATAGCATACATATATCCTTTTTTTTGTGTTACAATATTTAAAAGTGCTGCATGTTTTAAGTTGTTGATTTAATTTTAGTCAGAGCTGTTTTTTTTTTATTACAATAGTTTTATGTGGCACTGCTGCTGCCGCCACCGCTGCCGCTGTCGTTGCTGCCGCTGCTGTCGTTGCTGCCGCCGCGAAATCTTAGCAATATTTAATTGTGATTATTTACGGAATAGAACCCCTAGATCTAAGAACCATATAAATGTATTTTGTATATCCAACGGAGTGGAATGTGTGGAATGGAATGGAATCTTTCGATGTATTGTATTTTTTTTTTATGAATTAATATTATTATTATTATTATTATTGTATTGTATAATCCAGCATTTGTTGTAGCTCTGTCTCTGTGTATATATATATATTTAATTTTAATGATGGTTTCATGATGCCACCACAAAGATGTATCTGTATCGTCTTGCTAGCATTTAAGCGTACTATTTATGCTATTCCCACAACACACACACACACACACACTCGTATTGTAAACCAAACTAAAAGCTAAACTAAACTCTTAACTAAATGTAGTGCATGTACATACATATATAGGAAGTTGAGATCTGCGTTCGTTTCGATCGTCTTGCCCCCTGGATACAGTCTCTGTATCTCTATGTATCTGTGCATCTGTATCTATGGCCACGCAAAGAGAAAGTGTGAAACGAAAGGAAACGAAACGAAAGATGCTCCTTTTTTTTGTCAATTGAAATTCTACCAACAACCAAAGTTCTGAAGAAAAACAAATACGATAAATGCAAAAACTGTTGGCTTTTCTTTCCTTTGTGGGGGTGGCCTTCTACGATTTAATAGCACGACAATTGTCGCTTGTGGCAACCCGCTTTGTGGCAAGTTTTCCAAGTATGAATTGGCTGCGATTATGCGGGATTAAGAAGCAAGGGAAACCAGGGACAACTTCCATGGGGAGCCAGCAGGACCAACGGCAAACTCATTCAACTGTAATAGAGCGGGCGTGCTGCCCAGGGCTCCTCTTCATTGCTGCCTGCTTGGCTGCCTGGCTGCCTGCCTGCCCGGAACTTTATGAAGATACTCGTACTCCTCCCTACCCCCATCACTCTCGGACCGCCGAAAAGGTGGGGCCGACAAAGGTCGCCGTGCAAGTCAAACCAGAAATCAGAGCGGGGTACAGGGTACAAAAAATTGAAGAATGTTTCGCAGGTTTTGCCCGTTTGCCGTGCAACCAACTGAGAGACAAACAGGCGGCTGGCGGCATTCGGTGCAGGACGCACGGCCTCTTTGAGTGGCCCCAAAGAGTTGTTGAAGGATTGAAGTACACACACACACAGCCACACACATGGAGAGGACGTCACAAGGGAAGTAGAGATGTGGCAGCTGTCGCTGTGCCACTGACGAATCCATTCCACAAATTTGCCACTGAAGGATGGAAACAAAATCAGCGACAGGAAGCTCATGCAAGCATGAGAAGGACTGTACACACACACACACTCAAACGAGGGTTGTTCCGGGAGTTTATTTCCCATTTAATGTCACATATCATATTCCCGCGGATCGTCCCTCGTTAGGTGCCCAAATATCCTCTCACAAATCTGTAAGTGTGAGTGGAGCTGGCTGGCTGTCTTTCAGCTGTATGTTCCCGAAAAATGCCATTAGGAAAATTCAGCATTTCCCTATTCTCCATTTCTCTCTCTCTCTTTCTCTCATTCTGCGTGTTTGTGTTTGCTATCTCTGTTCTGCCTGGATCGTTTTTTTTTTGTGCCAGAAAATGTCTTGGGTAAACATATGCAGGCGGGATGTTAACATGGCGAATAAAATCATGCGAGCAGCAGCATGAATGACTCCTCTCTCTCTCCCTATACATATGTTCATATGTGGTGTAGGTCTGTCTGTGTGTGTGTGTATTTAGTATCTGTGTGTTTGCCTAACGAGCTGCATTAGTCGCTGATTGCAGCAGCTGAGAAACTGAATCTGAATGTGAATACGCAGCTCGTTTCCGGCCCACTTTCACCTGCTCCTGGGACTGTTCCACCTGCTACTGTGAATGTTCGTATAATCTTTTATTTTTTCATAGCATACTTGCTGGCTGCAAAATAAATGTAGAATTCAGGTAGAAGTTATGTAGATGTGTTCCTGCTTTTGACATCTCTACAGCTCATGTAGAATCATCATATAAAAATGTATATGCTCTTGTTTTTTACATTCAGCAATAAGGTAAGTTATCATAGATTCCCGCACTCATCTCTCATACCTTCTAAAGAACATAAAGTATCAAAACATCCAATAAATCTGCAGTCCATAACTTTGATTCTGGGCTAATTTTTCGATGTTTTGTATTCTCAGCCAGTTTCGAAAACTGGCATTCGGCATCTCCTTACAAATCGAGAAATATTCAAGAGCCAGAGCTAGCAGATGTGCAGAGGCAAGCCTTTAGCAAGGTGTTTGTTGTGCCACATTTCGATCTGCTAGTAACACTCGATGCGGCAATAGGAATAACCATCTCTCATTAATAGATAATAATTATTTTGATACTAGATGAAAACTAATTGAAATCAGGTTTTGGGAAACAGCATCTATCGATGATTTCTGTGATTAAGAGCAGCATATAAAGTGTCTCAATAATTGAGCTATTCCTGCCAGTGGGACAGTCACAAAAAAAGAGATTGAATTGACGACATATGTACGTATGTGCAGGATAAACTGATTCCCTCTCCCAGCTTCCGTTGCAAACAAGTTCTCAAAACAGTAATACCCTCTCGCTGCAGAGAGAGAGAGAGAGAGGGGCATGGTATTCGTATGCCACAGATGTGCGCTTGTGTGCGTGTCCTGCTGCTGCTGTAAGCCTGTCCGATGGCAAAAGGAAACTAGTGTTTATTTAACTATTAAGCAGAAGTGCACACAGACACAGAGCGAAGCACTTAAACGCTTCTTGCAACAGCATCTCTCCATCTCACTCTCTCTCTCTCTCTCTCGCAGTATCTGTGTGTGCTTGTGTGTGTGCATAAAATATAAATGAAACAACGCCTAATGCCATGCTATACAAAAGTCTCGAATGTGTTGTGCAGTATTTTAGTTTTCAATGGCCTGAGCTTTTATGCAAAACAAACACCACTCCCGCTTTCTCCCAGTCTCCCGCTCCCGCGCTCTTTGTCAGTGTATTTCTGTGTGAGTGTGTGTGTGCGTACATATTTGTGTTTGTATTTAACAGTTGAGCATTAGCCATTGTCTGCCTTCAGCCTCTCCCTTCAATCCATCCCTACAGCAGTCCCTCAATGAATGCCGCTCGATGCGGCACAATCTGCTCAATGAATCTCAATAAGTTTGTCCCTGCCACAGTGCCTCCTCCTCAGTGTCTGTGTATGTATCTGTGTGTGTGTGTGCGTTTATGCCATTGTTTGTATTCGTGTGCGTGTGCTAAATCAAGCGGTAATTGGTTCTTCTTCTACCACCAGTGCCACTGCCACTGCCACTGCCACTGTGCTGTGCCGTGCCGCTCTCTTGTGTCTTATGCCGCTGTTTATATAATTGAAACTAACACAAATAACACTGCAAAAGCTTTCAGATTATGGGGATTTACGCCATCCGCAAAATGAGCGCCCCCAAAAGCCCCCGCCCCCCCCTGCTTGCGGCAAGAGGCTCGAGGATGGCGGCAGGTGGAGGCTCCAGTGCCACCAAATGCAGTGTTGCGGCACAATGGGCATATAACAACAGGATTCGATAAAAAGCTATAATGCACTTTGACTGAAAATCGATTAATCGATACGAAATTGAAATGGCGATAAGTAAAAGGAAATTTTTGATAGGATATCGATAATATAGGCCCTCCGTGACGATCGCTCAATCGATAACGAAGAAAACGTATCCAGGGAATCGACAAGGAATCAGGAGGAATATAGTATGAATTAGTCGTCCTTTTCCGATCAAAAGCACATCGACAGCAAGTCGATAAAGCGATATTCAACACGAAATGGTATTAAGATCTTTACTCCTTAAAAGCAATCCTTATAATGGAGTCTGTAATGGAGGAACCCTCCATCGAAATGTGACGACCATCGGCATGCAATTTTCCTAATTGGAAATTTAATATTCAAGTGAAGGTTGCCATTCGCCTTGCGCTTTAAACATCCTCTCACAGCACCGAACACCAGAACACATTCCCAATTTCCGGTCATTCATTGCTGGGCATTTTTGGCCCACTGTACGGCACTGTTTTGGCATCCATAAAACGCAAGATTTCCAAAGGCGTGTGCGTATGAGTGTTTCGAGTGTGTGTGTGTGTGTGTGTGCGGCTGCTGCTTGATTACTGCTGTAAGCCGGTGTGAGAGCCTGATTGCCTAAGCTGCTGTTAACTTAAGTATAACAATGATAAGGATAACGTTGGGCGATTGCTGCCTCTGAATGGCTCGAATCGTTCCATGCCGCACGTGTGTTTGCACCTTATTTATTTGCCACTCTGCCACATACTCAAACATTCGTGTTAAGTAATTGGAATGGTTAGGATTGGGTTTTAGGTAGATACTGCCTTTCTGCCTTTCATTCTGCTGCTTCCACTTGAATCCACTCCTTGTGATTTGCCTAATGATATGCTTGATCCTTCCAGAGAGTAGAGAGTAGAGAGAGAGGGAGGGAGGGAGAGCCTTGTGCCTACTGCCTACTCCTCTTTCTCAGTTCATTAGCTGCCAGTAGTCCTCCAGTGAATTGGCATTCAAATGATCGTCTGAATGCACTCATACCCACACCCACACTCACACTCACTGCAACTCAATTAACGGCAATAAATGCAAATTACATTTAAATGTGAAACATAATTTTGTATTTGGTTCTACATCTACATCCCCTGCCTTCTCGTGCCTTCTGCCTGTGGCATTCCTCTTTTTTTCATGTCTCCCTCCAGACATACATAAATACGTACATAAGAGGCTTTTCCATTGAAATGCAATTGCTGTATTCCAAATTGAACTTGGAATTAAATGCCTCAATTAGCAGAAATTTCTAGAGATGGATTGAACAGGACTTCCATTCGAATTTAGTATCTCTTAAATCCAGAATATTCAAACTCATTCTATTGCAGATATTGATATAATTAAATCGCATTCATTTTACGGTCCATTCTGTGAATTATGGAATGGAATCTGCAAATATTCGTGACACTGTGCAACGATATGATGCTCTTCCACCTTCCGACCGATGGGCCCTGCTGCATGACTTTGATTCATTCAAGTGAAAAAATTCCCTGCTTTCATTATTTTTTTTCTGTGATTATCTCTAATCCGTTGGTATAGGATTTCATGGTTCATGATTGATTTCTGTCACTTCCCGTAGTTAAAAAAAAAAACCCAAATGTCAGAGGATCTTCTCTGTTCTACTTTTCTGCTGTTCTTCCACTCATTTGTTCTCTGCTCTGCCATTTCCATTGCCGCAAGTAATGTTTCCGATTCCATTATCCTGCTCGATTCCTGCTCGACCTGTGTGTCTGTCTGTGTATGGGATCTGCTCAGACAGACAGACAGACGGACTGACTGACAGTCCAGCTTCAAAGCGGATTGCTGCGGTGGGAGTCGAAGCCTCAATTAACCCATTATGTCAACAGTTAAACACACACTCAAAGGGCCCTCAACTGTGATGAGTCATGAATCATTTCAGTCGGGTCCGACGCCACCGCCCCAGTCCCAGCCCCAGCCCCAGCCCCCCCACAAGATCAAGATGAGCCGGCCACCCTGTCAGCCCCCGCCCATCAACCGCAATGCGTCGTTGCGTGCCCCCCCATGTGTCCATTGTCCTCGGCTTTGGGTTGGGGTTGGGGTGGTGGTGGGGGAGGGCCATTTGCAGTCTCTTTTTAATTGGGGGATAAAGGCTGGCCGGATGGTCGGATGGTCGGCTGGTCGGCTGGTCGACTGGTCGACTGGAGAGTGGCAGGATGGGTAGGATGGGGTTAACAAGCGTGTTGGGGCTGCATGTCCGGTGCTGTTTTGTGTAATTTGGGGTAAAAACCAAAGCCCCAGAAATCGCATAATGCGTCGTCGTCTGCCTCTGCCTCTGCCTCTGGTTTTCATCCTCGTCCTCATCCTTCTTCACTGGCAACTTGTCATAAATAAGCTGTGCAGCCCCTTGCCCCACTCACTTTCTCTCTCTCCCTCACTCTCTGTGTGAGGCAAGTTTGCCACTGCCACACTGCCAGACAGGCACTGCCACTGCCACTGCCACTGCCACATCCCACATCCAATCCCAGGGCTCTCGCATTGAACGAGTGAATTCAATTTAACGAGAAATTGCAACAATCATCGTTGCTCCTGCCACTGCCACTGCCGCTGCCACTGCGCCTCATGTGTCCACACATTCTGCGGACAGCGACAAAAAAAAACAAAAAAACAGCAAAAAAAGCAGGGGCCCTGGAAAACAAACGTCCAGACAATGGCCTGGCAAGGATTTCGTGCAACAGGAGCCGCAATAACAACACCAAAGTGAAGGCTGGGACGGTGCTGGCACGGGGGTAAGCCAAGAGTGAGAGCGAGAGGGCGAGAGGGAGAGAGAAAACGAAACCTTGGCCAGCGTATGCCAACAATGTAATTTTGACGCTTGATCTCTCGGCAGAACATACACACGGACACACACTCCCACGCACACATGGACACACACTACCACACCCACAAGAACACTCACAAGTGCAATTGCAAAATGGCAGATGGAAAACGCGTGGCTATAAAAAGGCGGGCAGACGCAAACAAAAAAAAAACAAAAAACATAACGGAGGCGGGTGCGGGAAAAAACCAACAGAAAAAAAGGGGGAAAAACGCCGCTGGATAATGGACACCGAGGAATTCACTGGCCGCAAACACAAACACACACAAACACACACACATATGTATAAAAAAAGAGAGGAAACGAGAAGCCAATCGTGTGGGATGCGAAGCGGTGGATACCCTAGAGGGAAACAGGGAGAAAACTTAAAGGTGTATCTCTTAAATTCAATTCAACGAGTTCAAAGTGAAGAGTTTCTGAAGGGAAATGTATCTGAATTGTTTATTAACCAATTTAAATGTGATTTAGAAAGCCGACTGGCAATATTTGTTACTCTTATTGTATACAATTATTATTTGAAGTTTTCAAGGTTTCATTTGTGGCTTTGCTAACGCACAAACGTCTTGGGATATCTACAGACATATTAAAAATAATCTGAAAGTAACCCCAAAGAATTTCTGGTTATTATCTGATCTCCAACAAAGTCGCAAATGTCTATAGGAATGAAAGACATTAGCTTTTCTATTAGTACAATCCACATGACGATGATCTTCCGCCACTCTTCCAGTGTGGCTAAGCATTAGCCTTCCTCTCTCTCTGGCTCTCTTAGATCTGTGATCAAGCATTCCTCTAAGAAGGATCTCCTAAGAGATAGAAACCATTTCTTTCAGTCGATCCCTTACCAAAACATCAGCCTCAGAGCAGCAGAGAGAGAGTGTCCGTAGAATGGGAAACATGCAATGCCCCATATGAGACAGGGACGTCGATGTTTTCACAATTTTCTCTGTATGTGTGTGTGTGTGAGTTTTTTATTGCGTTTCTCACGCGTTTTTCGTGCGACTTTTCTGCTGTGTGCATTATTACTGCCAAAACGCCAACCAAAACGGCTCCCGGGGTGGAGATGGGGATGGAACCTGGACCCCCACCCCCACCCCGCGCACAAGCTTCATAATATTTCATGGATGTTGCAGATTGTTGACATTTTGGCTGTCGCTCCTCCTCCTCCTCCTCCTACTCCTGCTCTTCCTGCTGCTCCTCCTGCTCTTGGGGGTGCCACAACCTCCGGGACTTTTCCTTTTTGTTTTCCCACGGGCTTTGCTGCTTTTGGAGCTCTTTCGATTATGCGGCAAACAGGAGACAGGACACACACGCGCGCGAACCTCCAAAAGAGCCGCCACCGACGCAGCGGATGCAAACAAACGCGTCGCCTGGCTCTGCCCCATCAGGAATAGGGGATGGGTTTGGTATGGGGATGCTGCATGCAGGAATACAGGAATAGGGGATAGATGGGACTGCATCCGCAGTCGCCTGCAAACAGGATAAAAAGCGCATCTGTCGCAGTGTCCATCATTATCAGGATCCTCTTCATCATCATCAGCAGCGGCAGCATCAGCAGCAGAGTGTTGAAGCGGACATGTTGCCTCTGTCTCTGACACGAATCCTGTACTTTGTTCCTGAAAAAGTTGACCTGCAATAGGCTAAATAATGCATTGGAAACCTAGAAAAGAAATCAGTTTTAATGGGAACTGTTGGCCAGGAGATCCTACCAGAAAACAGAGAAATCCTGAAGGTTTTTGTTGCTGAAATGGATTCAAAGAGTTGAAAGACAGCTGCAAACCATTAAAAGATCTTCTTGCGACAGTTCTTGAGGAATACTCGTAGTATTCATGATGTCCATGTCTTTGGGAATGGCCAGGCTCTGCTGGAGTTTTCTTTTGAGTTCTCTCCTTTCCCCCTGCCCTGTTAACAGGCTCTATAAACCCTTTTTGCATACGTTTATGTGTGGCCTTCGGGTGGTCCCCCCCCCTGTGCACTGTGGCCATCTGTGCACCCATTGGGGGGCAAGAGCAATTACGTGTTGCGCTTTTATTGTGGTCAGGTCGTTTGTTCTCATTCTCTCTGGGGCAACCTGTTTGGTATGCATCTAGATCCTTTTGGTCAGGCCACACGGACACGGACACAGGCACAGGCACAGGCATAGACAGGCAGATGGGCAGAAGGGCAGTGTGGCAGTGTGGCAGAGGCAGGAAGTGCGAAAAAGGGATACGAGCCGAACCACACATGGCCATGCTGCTGCTGCTGCTGCTGTTGTTGTTTTCTTTCCTCTAATGTTTATTTGCCGCACTTCGACAATTGTTGTCCTCTCTCGTCGTGTCCGTGTCCATGTCCATGTCCTGTTCTTCTGCCCCTCATTTCCTCTCCCCTCTCCCCTCTCTCCTCTCCCCTGTTGCCGTTTTGCTGTTTGCTGTTTGCATTGGCCAGGTGCGACATTTGGCATGTCCACGCAATTAGCGCCCTTGTCCAGGTCTTCATCCTCCCGCTGCTGCTGCTGCTGCTGCTTCGAGCCTGGCCCGTCGATTAACTCTCCTGTCGCAGGACGCAGGGCGCAGGACGGGCACAGGGTGATGCACAGGCGTGCCGCTAACGAGGCCACATTTGTTCGGCCATCGAGAAGAGGGAAGAGAGACGCGAGAGGCGAGAGGCCCAGAGATGCAGAGACCGCCCGCTGGCAGCGTCAAGTGCCTTGGTCTTGGTACCCCGTATAATTTTATGATGGATGAGGCCACTCACACTCACACTCACACCCACACCCACCCTCACACTCCAGGGCCAGATCCCTCGTTAATGGACGTGTGAGGCACAGGTTTATGATGTTGCTTTATGATGAGTAGATGCGGCGATGCTTCAAGCCTTCAAGGACAAGCAGGATATTGGAAACTGGAAGAGAAAAAGCATCGTTTTGATAGCGAGCATCTAAGGCATTTGCCTGACATTTTCATTAGCACGTTTTCTGCACATCTCAATTATCCACAACTCGTTGGGGAAAGTTCTAATTCCATTTCCATCCTTCCTTCCGAATTTTCCATTTCCTTTCCCTTTTTTTCTCTGCTTTGCACTGTTTTCCCTTTTGGTGTATTTCAAAGATTTTTCAGGGACGTCACTGCGTTGGCATTTGTTCTCCTTTGGGCTTCTCATTATTTAGCATAATTATTTATAGTTTTATTTATCACCCCTCCAGCCAGAGACAGAGAGAGAGACAGAGAGAGAGAGACAAAGAGAGAGGGGCAGTACTCCCCCTGCTACTCCACACCACTCGACAACTTTCTACGGCTGCTTCCGGAACAAAGGGAAGCCCAACTCTGCCCTGCCTCTCCCCGTTGCAAAAGCGGAAAACTTTGCAGATAGAAAAACTAGAGAGAGAGAGAGGGAGGGCGGGAGAGAGAGCGAGAGAGAAAGCGGGCACAACAAAATATTTAATATTAAATGGGGCGCAAGAGCAAGGAGTAAAACTTTGATCCTTTTGTGTGTGTTTATGTCCCAATGGATTCAGAACGGGCCACGGGCAGAGGCAGTGGCAGTGGCAGAGGCAGAGGCAGTGGCAGGGGCAACTTTTGCCGTCTTAAACAGTTGCACCTTTGGTCAGTCCGAAGTCCTCTGTGCCCCCCACCAGAGTGGCGAGTGGAGAGTGCAGTCGAGTGGCATTGTATGTAGTAGAGTGGCTGTTGTTGGCCCATGGTGCAGGATTACCAAGCACATGCTTAGTGGCTATTATTTATGAACCCTGCGAATGCACATAGCCTGTATATCCTGCATCCTGTGTGTGCCACTACAATCTCTGTGGCAACATGGAATGGTCAATTGATTCACTCTCCCCATCGCCCCATCTGTTACTTGTGGTCCCACACTCATCTGTCGCCAGTGGGCTGTGGGGGTTGTGTTGTGTGTTCTGTGGGGCATTTGGGGGGCATATTCGAGAGAAAAGTGTTTTAGAACAGGCCATAAATGGTATATACATGGCATCGAGAGCCCTTTTCTCAATCTCACTTCTGCAAAATCAGTTCGCATATTAAGGATAAGGACAAGGTCTGCTTTAGCTTTTTAGAAGACTTCAATAAAGCCTGGACCTGCTATTTGCTATTCCAGAGGGCCCTTTCCTATTCCCATCCCCCTTCCCTCTCCACTTGCAGCCTCCTTCCATGGCGTCTCTCTCTCTCTCTTTTTGTGTATGAACTTGCAACTTGGGGGCGAACTTCTCTTTTGGCAACAAATTGCACTGGCTTTGTCTTTGGGATGCGTTTTAATCTTGCCATTGTTCCTTGTCCAGGACTCGTCTGTTGGCTCTCAGTTGGCTCTTAGCTGTCCCTCCTCCTGCTCCTGCCTCTGCTCCTCTCCACTCCTGCGGGACTGGCGCATCTTCAGCTGTTTCTCCTTCGTAAATTATGTGTTTTAATATTTCACAAAGACTCAAAAACTGAGCACTTTGTTTATATTCTTATGCCCTACTCTGCCCCACACTGCCCATCCGCCTGCCTCTGCCTTTCTGTTTGGGGGGAGGGGAGGGCGCGTAGTCGTGGGGCGTAAGCCTCAAGTTCTCTAAAGGCAGAGGAACAGGAACGGAACAGGCCCGTAAACATAAATAACAGCAGAAAAGGACAAAGCAGCAAACGAGCTGCAAATCATAGAGAAACTCTTGTTGCAACTTTTAATTTGAGGAAGGGATGAAAGGAGGTTGCAAAAAGGAGCACGGAATCCAGAGCTGTCATTCTGTCATTCTAGAATCCTATTCCCTGATTTTGGTAATTGCTGTGGAGATTCCGCATCAATTATGAGGACTTTACTCTCTCTATCTCTCTCTCTCTCTCTCTCTATCTATCTCTCTGCTAATCTGATTCTGTGGTGGCACTCCATTTTGGACTCCATTTGCCTCGATGCTCGATTCACGACGGCTAAGCACCTGGAAATCGACAATTAAGAAACCTCCGGCACCCAACTACACCTGTACACAGGAAGGACGTAAAAATGTATGCCTCTTCAAGGAGATAGACAATGAGAGAGAGAGAGAGATGGGAGAGGGGAGAGTCCACTTCCCCGCCTGCTAATGGCCACATCCTGAATTGACCCGAGAACTGACTTACGAGCATGAGGCAACTTAATTATCAGCGACAATTACAAGCAGGCAACAAATCTAAGCTGGAATGTCCTGCCTTGCTCCTTGCTCCTCTCTCTATCTCTCTCACTTACTGCTCTCCTGTCCGTACATGTGTGTGAGTGTGTGTGTGTGTGCTTGTGTGTGTGCTTGTGTGTCCTGTGTGTGTGTGCGTCCTGTCAGCACATTTGTCTATGTGGCATATGAATAATTGCAAATGCCAACAATGGGGAACATTTGTCGTTGTCCTTGTCCTTGTTGCTGTTGCTGTCCTCGTCCCCCCCTCCGTTTGATACCCTTTTTGCAGAATGGCCAAACCTGTTCTACTATGGAGTTGGTCACAAAGAATACTTTAGATATATGCAGATACATTCTATCCATCAGCAGATGTAAAGACTGCTGGCAAAGTAATTATAATCCGGAAAACGGCGGGGAAACTTCATTCGAATTGTCATGCAGCAGAGCCCTTCGGTCGAAGGGGTGCCCGTTACTTGCTCCGTTACTCCAACGTTTTGCAAAGAGCATCTACATATTCGGCTCTCTCCAAAGAACACAGCGCACTTTGAAGCACATTCCTAATTTCTTGTTGTTTCCGACTGCAAATTCCACATTTGATATAACAAATGATAGACACATACACAC
Organism: Drosophila algonquin; assembly: GCA_035041765.1. Lineage (NCBI taxonomy): Eukaryota > Metazoa > Arthropoda > Insecta > Diptera > Drosophilidae > Drosophila > Drosophila algonquin. Next base: position 982,033 of record JAWNKY010001823.1, read on the forward strand.
ACACACACACACACTCGTACACAGCGACTATACCTGTGAACGAGTGGTCATTGGTGTGCGTGTATGTGAGTGTGCTTGTGATAATTTAGAATCTTAACTTTAGATAAATAATTCCAAATGTTAATTGAGTGTAAGTTTTGAGGCAAAGACAAAAGCTTATGGTCCATCTCCATCTCTGCCTGTCTCTTTACCGTTCTCTGCAAAAATTAATTAACTAAATTATTAAGTGGCCGACAAAAGGCAAAGGAGCGACGACGGGTGGCCGCCTCTGCTAAATGAATATTGTAAATTATGCTTTTATTATTGCTGCTGCAAGTTGTTGGCCAACGATAATGATGATGTCCGGCCATGTGTTGTGGCCAAAAGCAGCCACAGACAGAGAGAGAGAGAGAGAGGGCTACAGTCAGGAAGAACGAAAGAGAGAGAACGACATATATATACATATGTATGTATGTTTGTATGTTGCCTCTTGGCTCTTCGGCATTTGGCATTAATTGCGGCCTAGCAGCCAAAAATTACCTGCCCCTCTCTCTCTCTCTCCGTCTCTCTCTCTCTTTCGAGCTGGCTTCAAGGACCACAAAACCAGAAATGGGTTCTGGGCCAAAATATGGTCCTTGGTCCCTGGTCCCGTCGCCATTTTGTTGATGCCAAACATTAAGCAATATTTATGACAGGAGACCCCCTCCTCCACCCCTGGAAGACCAACAAATTGCAACGCCAAATGCTTATTTAATGAGTTAATTATTTTTTGTATTTATTGCAATGCCAAAATATTGTGCGAGTATGCGAATGAGCAGCAAACGTGAAAATATGCGCAATTAAACGTTAGGCACGGAGGAGCCACGGAACAGCCAGGAGCAGGAACGGTAGGAACGGCAGGAACGGCAGGAACGGCAGGAACGGCAGGAACGACAGGAACGCCAGGAGCCGCCACACACAAAAACCCATTAGAATTTTTCGGGTGTCCACTGGCAGTTTTGCCTTTCCTTTGGCAAAACTCAATTAGCGAAGGGTCTAATGGGTGGACAGGGACATGCTAATGCTACCCGTGGGGGGGAGTGTGCAACGGGATGGGTGGGGGTGAAACACGTGTTACCCCTAGGGAGAGCGAGAATTATATGCTGCGATGTAACTACGAGTGCGCGTACGAGTACGATCGCATGGACTTCGTCTTCAAGCGCTTGGGTTTTGCTCTCTCTCTCTCTCACTGAGCTCTTGTTCACATTGCAAGAACGATCTTGAACGTTCGATGCTGTGCAAAGCTTTGAGCATGAGCTTTCAATATTTCCTATTCAAGCTCTCCGTCGCTATCTGTCGCTCTCTGTCTTTTTCGCTTACCAGATTGACAGGAGGATTGTTTGGCTGCTTTCAGCTCTTTCGTGTGAATCTTTTGAAGCTTTTTCTCTCTTTCTCTCCCAGTCGCTTGGGCTGCGCTTGGCTTTTGCTGCACTGCGGCTGCACTGCGGCTGCTCCGAAAGCTTGTTTCGACTTGTATTCTCTTGTTTCTCAGTCAGTCTTTCGGTTTTCTTCAGGCAATCCTAGATGTAAATGTCCCCCCTTTAAGTCCCCTCTCCTCTACATGCGCAATAAAATCAATCGCTGCCTTAAACTGAAACAAAAGCCTGGAGCTTAAAGCCAAAAACCAAAAAGCATCATTAACCCCGAATTAACTTGTTTAACCCGCGTTATTTGGACGGATGGACGGATGGACGGCGGACACACACAAAAATTGATATCAAACATGAAATGCTGCTGCTGATACACACACACACACAGCCACACACAAAGAAACACAAAAGAGCGAAACTTTTCCAATTTCGCCAACAGACCACACGATGGCTATGGCTGGGGCTGGGGCTGGGGCTACGTCAGTCAATCAATCAATCAGGCATTCATTCATGCACACATTTATTTATTCATTTTAGCGGGGAATTGCTTGAACGGTGAAATATTTTTGCCATTTAATTGCTCTCTTACCAATTTCCGTCCGCCGCATAGAGCCGAGGCACAGGCACAGGCACAGGCCCGACGGCAGAGCGGAGCGGAACGGGCCAAAACGCTTTTAATTACTTAACCGGAAATTGGCAATTAAAGCGATTTAACAGCCAACACCCCACCCCACCACCACATGCTGCTGGCAGAGAGGTGGGGGGGAGGGTGAGTAAGGCAAAGGCCAACATAAACATAAGAATTCGGGCCTCCCTGCCGCCCTTAATGGGGCCGCCTCAGCCTCCGCCTCCCTCACACCCTCTTCTCATCAACTAACGTCAGATCGTTCAGAGCCTTAATCAAGTTTTAAATGGCCGCAATGGCCCTGCCCCCACCCCCACCCCCAATCGTCCTTGCCGCCGCCGCCTCCTCCAAGGTGCTGCCAACTCGTTCATTGTTATTTATTGTTTGTTGTTGTTCTTGTTGTTGTCGTTGTCGTTGTTGTTGCTATTGCTCCCCGGCAATTTATTTCAATTTCAGGAAAAGCTGCACAAACTTTTGTATTGTCATTGAGAGCCGAAAGCTCAGAGCTCGCTTTCGCGTTCGCGTTCGCCTTTTTCCAATTAGAGATGGTCATTGGGGGAGGGGTGGCCATGAAGGGATGGGGTGGATGGGTAGGGGCAGGGGCAGGGGGGTGGTAAAGCATAAAAACTCATTTAACTTTTTTGGCCAGCAAACCGTCAAATGCCTGACTCGTGGCCGGTGGCCTGGCGTGTAATAAGCAAAACTTCTCTCTTGGCAGGTTGGTTTTTCCGGGGGGTGGGGGTGGTTGCGGGGGCGGTGCCTGGTTTGGTCTGGTTCCTATTACCGCTTTCCCGCTTTTCCTGATAACTGTTGCATAGTTTTCGGGGCGGCGCTGCATAATTAATTATTTGTCAGGACAACTGGCTGGCGGCTGGGCGGGAAGGGGAGGGGAGGCCAAACGTAACGGAACGGAACGAACCCCTAAGAACTTTCGCTACTTTCGTTGGCGTGGTTGGGGAGGGTCTGAGGGGGGGCTAAATGGGGGCAGATGGTTCACAGCTGTTCGCGGAGGTCTTGGGTTTAAGCTTTGGTGTTCTTGGCGCTCCACCCCTCTCTCTCTCTCTCTCTGGGAATGATATTTCATAAAGAAAAGGAGCAGAAAATGATGAGGAAAATAGTGGAGAAGAAGCCTTTCGATTCTTGGATGAATTTTACAGAACTTCCATTTTGTTGTGATCGAAATGGGACAAAGAACGCATTGGATGTTCGGACTATGCTAGATGCTATTCACTTATGGACATTTGTATCCCTTATAGGAAAAAAAACTCAATCAAGATTTTTGCCCGGTGGCAGCAGGGGGGGTAACAAGTGCTCCCTGCCGGAGTCGCTGATGAATTTGAGTTTGTGGCAAGCAAATAAAATGGAAAATTGTTTGCTTTCGACTTTTACTTAGTTGGACATGTTGGATCCCACACACACACACACACACACAACCACCATTTGGGAGCTGTTCGGGGCGGTTGGGGGTCGACTCCTTGCGGCTGGCCGCTTAATTTTCGGTCTTTGCCAAGCGTCCAATTTGCCGCCACATTGCAGCCAAAGTTATTCGCGAAAAACTTGAAACTTTGCCATCCATCCCAACGGAGAGGGGGATGGAAAGGGATGGGATGCCGCCCCATCCCCTGAAGTAGGGAAACCCAAAACTAACTCTAACTGCGTCCTGCCACACTAATTTCAATTGCTCTCGGCTAATGTGAGACACAAAAAACGACCACCCCTCACCCCCAGCCCTTCTTTCCGTCTCAGCGGAGTCCCAGTCGCAGTCTCCTAGTTTATAGGAAAAGTTGAGCTGAAAAATTCGCGCGGAGAAAATGTCAAGTGCAATTTATACAAATTTCACGGTTAGGATGCGACGCGGAAAGTGTCGAAAACTTTTCACGGTTACTCGGACGGACGCCACGCCCTGTCACATGGATTACAGCTAGACCGACAGACAGACAGCGCCTTCCGCTTGCACTCGCATTTCCACTTCCACTTCCATTTGCATTCAGAAAAGGGGAACGAAACTCCTGCCTCTTGCCTGCATTATTGATGGAAAATACTGTATGGAAAAAGAAGTTTTGGGTTGATGGAAATTCCATTCCCATAAACAAATACCTACCCATAAATTCCCCCACAATTTTCTCAAGTTCCATTCGAATGCCTCTCTGTTTCTCACTCTCTCTCTCGCTCTCGATGGTTAATTAATCGATGGAATGTTCTTGTATCTCCTTCATATATAAATATGTACATATATCTTTATGTTGCACTGCACTCCACTCCACTCCAATGGTAGCACGTACCGTACCCCTACCCGTACCCCTATCCATATCCGTATCGGCAGCCTCCCTTGGGGCAATCAGGATATGCGTTACCAACTTTTCGAGCCCGTGTGTTTCGGTTGCCAGCAATTGGCCATTGAATACCCTGTAATGGGCTAGCAAATTGATGGGTATACTGCGAGAGAGATCTCTGCTGATCTCTCAACATCATTTGAATATCTTTAATTGTTTGCCCTGGACCTTCCATGAACTTTCTTCTAGTTCCAATCGTGTTTCCTGTTCATTCTTCTTCCCTTTAAAGGGTATCCATTCAGTCGTGTCGATTTCTCCGCCTACGGTCTGCCACTTGTTTAAACTATTTCCCTTTTTTTTTGGTGCTTGGTTTATATATTTTACAACATATACGATTTTTGTTGATTTTTTTTGCTGTGTTGCGAGTCTCCGTCTCCTCCTGGAAATGTTTGTGCATCCGATATACGCAAAACAAATGCAATCGCCAGTAGTGGCCAGAGGGGCGTAACGGAGGGGTGGCGGGAGGGGGCGGGTGTGGGACAGGGTGCTTTATCTCGCTTGCTGCTGCTGCTCCGACGTTTTGGGGGTTTCGTAATATTCCCGAATGTCAGTTTGATGGCCAAAAAATACTACGAAAAGTTTTGCGCGGAAACGCGTTTGCTCGCAAACAAACAACGCAAAAAACTTTCGCCATTTAATTGGAAAATTAAATTTTCTGCTGGCTGCAACGTTGAACAATGATGCTGGCAACGGGTGAACAGGGCAGGGGGTGGGGGGTAGGGGGTAGAGCAATTTGCAGTGCAATCAACGGGTGATAGGAGCTCTTCCAACCCGGTATCCCAGTCCCAGTCCCTGTCCCTGTCCCAGTCCCAGGTAATATCTAAAATAAAATGCATTTGAAATATTTACTGCATTCCTGGGGGCGTCTCTTCCGTTGAGGGTGGGGGCCAAGGAAGGGTCAAGTGTCATGTCAAGTGTCAACCTCCATCCCCCGTGCAGCCCCGTGCAGCCCAGTCCTGCCCTGCCTTGCCCTGCCCTGCCGTTGAGTCGTCGTCCTGCTTATGCAATTTTCCAAAATGACTCGGAATTCATTTGACAAATTGTCCGTTCCAGAGGGTGCATCATTCCATTCTTGGGATAGCTGTCCGGTCCGGTCCTGTCCGGATTCGTTTTGTGCTCTGTCATTGGTCAAACAAGTGGCAAAATTAAATTTAACAAGACGACCGTCACCGACCAGAGAACGAGGAGCAGAAGGAGGAATACCAGGATGTGGAGAACGAGGCGGTCGGTTGCCCGATGCCACATTGTTTAAAGTGCTTAACAAGCAACGCGAGGGAGGGGCAGGGGCTGGGGAGAGACCGCAGTCAGCTCAAGCCAACACCTTAAAAGGGCCTGGTGCTGGTCCAGGTCCTGCTGCTGTTCCTGCAGATGGTCCTGCCGTCCTCTGCCAACTCTGCCAAAGAAATGGCATGAAAAATGAAATGAAAACCAGCAAGTAACCGCAATCATTGCACGACTCGCCACTCGTTAGTCGATGCTGTGGCATGAGGCAAGCCAGAGAGAGACAGAGAGAGAGAGAGAGAGTCCAAAATGCAGTCCCCTCTTGCCACTGCTGCCTGGTGCCTCCTGCCTGGTGCCTCTTGCCTGGTGCCTCCTGCCTAGTGCCTGCTGCCTGCGGGCGCTGAACTCATTTGGCTTTGGTGCCGGCCTCTTCTCTGCTTAGCAGCACTGAAATTGCTACAAGTGCTGCCCAGTCGTCAGTCAGAAAGTCTGTCATCTCAGTCAGCATTCTGCCAGCTACCATCTCTCTCTGTATCTCTCTCTCTCTCTCTCGCTCGCTGGCTCATCTCATCTGTTGGCTTTCTGATTTCTGTTTGTGTCTCTGTCTGTCTGTCTCGCTGTCTTTATCTCTGTCTGTCAGTCAGGGAACGAGGCAAGGCCACAGAAGAGAAGGATATGCAACGTTGAAGGAACTTTGATTTTGCGGTTACCCCGTTGGGGAGAAGGAGCCACTCATCCTCTCATCCTCTTAGCCCAGCCCAGCCTCCGCCCCTCCTTTTTGCATTAGGTAATTACTTCTTTGTGACGCTCGATGAAGTGCAAATTCATTAAGCGCGATGCCTGATGCACTCTCATTCTCTGCCTCTGCCGCCATGCCACTCTTTATCTGCCACACCTCAATGGTGGCATTGTGAATTGCGTGAGTGTACTATAATTAATCAATATGCTTGTGGTGGATGGATGGATGGATACCTGCACATATTCACAATTACATTTAATCCGTTTTTGTTATTTTTTATTCCGCCTCACTGACTGAATGCCTCTCTGCCCCAATGCCTGAGCGTTAATTTGTTTTCTCTGGTAATAAATCGAAATTAAATTTGATTTCGCCGAGTCATACATATGTGTCGGAAAACATTTGTAGATGACTGTGTAAGGGCATGTACTTTGCGGATAGAAATGGGGGGAAAAAGCTGAAAATTGGGAGAGAGAACAGAACAGCAGAAGGAAGGCTCAGATGGCAGGCATTTCCTAGAAGAACCCAAGAGATGCTTCCATGGAATCCTCAAAAATCAGTGGATCTGTGGATCATTTGCCATAGCCAGACTCCATTTTCGAATCACTCGAATGAGCAACCTTCTAAAACTGGGACTTAGTATAATATTCTTCTGGCTGCCGCTCTAATCCGTGCGCCCAACAACAGGTGGCCTAACAAGTTCCATAGCTACTTTCCATCTGCTCCTGGCCATATCCTTGGCCGTAAGGATGCTAGCTGCTATCTGCTATCTGCTAGCTGTTCCAATATATTTGCACCCAAAGGGGGAAGTGGTGGCACTTTTCGAGGCTTGCATCGGATTATGGCTGTAAAATGCAATTCGGACAGAAGGAGGAGGCTGGCTGGCTCAAAGAGGATGCTGCCCCCTCCCCCTGATCCTGCTCCTCTAACGAAGCCATAATTTCAAGTACGAGAGTATTTCCTCTGCAGAAGCTCATGTCTGGTCTCTGGTCTCTGGCAAAGGAATAAACTTGCTTATTGCATTGAAATGCAATTCCGACTTGCACTTGCACTTGCACTGCCACTCCTTTTATCCTTTATCCTGCTCCTGCTGCTGCTGCTGCTGCATCCTCCGACTGTGTTTTTTTGGGGCGAAATAAATTTCGCACAGAAGCCAAAAAAGAAACGGAAATTTCGCTCATAATTTCGTTGGTAGATTTTATAATAAATAATTTTTCACTAAAATTCCAGCACACACACACACACAAACACACTTAGAGAACACAGACACAGAGACAGACAAACTGCTGTCGAGGGGGGATGGGGGGATGGCCACTCAATAAAGAAACAGAAAGAAGCACAACACAGCAGAAAGGAGAAGAGCGGCAAGGAGAAGCGCATACGACAGGCAAAAGGACGCACAAAGCAGGACGAAAGCCGAAAGCCGAAATACAAATAAATATGGGCCAGGAAAGGCGAGAGAGAACAAAAAAAAAACGAAACGAAACGAAAGCAGGACTAGGACGAGAGAGGATATTGGGAGAATAAGTGCATGCCAGAAACAGAAACACTCAAAGTTTATGAAAGGCGCGTCGTCGGTCGTCGCCGCCAAAGTTTTCCACGCACCCTATTTCCCCAGTGGGGTATGCTCGATTGTCCATCAAACTGGATCCAGAAATCGCTGGCATCATCTTTAAATGAAAGCTAAAGGAATTCAAATTGTTCTTAATTTAATGTCATTGATTTTCCATCGTTTATAATGGAATCCAGAGGCTAATGGTATATTCATTCTACATGCATGGAGCACCACTTCGATTGCAGATGCTGAAGAGGTTATGTCGGCATGCTTTTCACAATTTCATGATATGTTCATGGCATTAAGAATGAAATTAAAACAAGAACATTCCATATATAGTAACACTTTTGTTAGAGAACATTTCCCCACTTGTTCGGCATATTCGAATCAATGTTCTGTCGTATACGAAAAGATCATCAAATACCTGTGGCCATAGCTCTCATATCGTATCCTCGTATCCTGCAGATGTATATGTATCCGTCAGATACTCGCATCAAAGCATAACATAATTCGGTGTGCTTGAATATTATCCACATGATTCCTTTGGGCTGCCACGTAAAACAAAGTATATCACAAGAGCCGGGCCCTTGGCCGGACACAGGACCCGGAGACAGAGACCCCTCTGCTAAGGATACCACCGTATGGGTGTGTGTATTTTGGTGGAAGGGGGATAGGCGGGGGGCCGGGGGGGTCCGTGTATCGCCAATTACTGTGTCTGTTTGAGCGTACAAAGCGTTTTATGAACCAACTCCTCGGACTTCTTCTGTACGGAACGGATCGGAACGGACACGGACCGCCCTGGACCAAGCCGGGCCGCCTCCTCTCCTCCCCTCTCCTCTCTCGGCTGCTCGATTTTCCAATGCCAGTCACGCTTGGACTTTGTCGAAGAACTTTTGCCCCGTACCCCGTGCCCCCCCTGTGGCCCCACTGACGTTGCTCTTGAAGTTTTTTTTTTCGCTTTTGATTTTATTGCCAATTGACCAACTTTTTGGGTCGATTGCTTATGTTATACTGGGAAGGAGCAGCAGAAGGAGCAGCAGCAGAGTCCTGGTCTGCTTACTTAAAATGCCAAGACAGCTGTCTCAGATGAGTATCTGCCGGCATCTGTGTATCTGTATGCCCCCGTTGGGGGCCAGCAGCAGCAGCAGCATATTTAAAATGTCTTCAACTCACCTTGCGGCCGGCCAGTGGCGGTGGCAGTGGCCCACGTGGCATCCACCGGACTGTGCTGCGTGTGTGTGTGTGTGTGTGTCTGTGTGTCCTGAAAAACAGAGAGAGAAACAGAGAGAGACGGGGGTGAATAATAATAATAATACTAGGGAGATACTCATTCTGTGCAGAGACCGCCGGACACGGACAACGGTCTACGGGTCTGGTATTAATCAAATTTAAATTGCCTGCGATTGCCGGAGTTATCGACAAGTTTATCTGTTTAGGAATTGGCTTTCAAGCGGGGGGTTTCCTTTTCCTTTTTCTTTGCCCTTTTCCCTTTTTCTTTTCCCATTTGGGAAATATATCTTGGAAGAACTTCGGGGATTACAGTCCTGATTTTTCGGTTAGGGTTTGGCGATTACATGTCTGTTTGGGGATAATACATGGCTTACAGATGCTACAGATCTGATGAATGCCAAATATCGTTTAAAAGTTACTTTTCAAATGGTTTCAGAATCAAAGAAGCCTCAAGGCAGAAGTATCTCAAGAGATCTGAAGATCTTTTTGCAGAGATTATTTGTATGTCTGAGAATTGCATGAATAGAAGGAGTCTGGGTGGCACCATTGTGGCAGCAAGTGCTAGAAATAGTTCTTAAGAGCTCAATGAATTTACTCCCGACAAATTCGAGTATGGAGTCAGTAATCAGTTTATTGCTTAACCACACAGATTCATCGGGAATATTTCATGGTCGGGCAGCATTTTTGGTTGCCTTTCGCTTCCCCCTGCTGCTCCGCCCCAACCGCCGTGGCCAACGAGTGTATCAGGCTTCCACGAACAGCCCCTAATTATCGACTTAAGGGCATTACCTAGCCATTACCTTGTTAGGCGGCAGAGCAGACCGCAAGCCCCTGAACCCACAACAAAAAAAAACAATCGAAGACCAAGAGGCAGAGAGGCAGAGAGGCAGAGAGAGCGAGAGGGCCAGAGGACGAGAGGACGAGTGTCCGAGTGCGAGACCCTAAGCCGGAAGGGACAGACACATCGACAGGGGAAAAGGGAAACTGGCAATGCGGGAAAATGGTTAAGAAAAGCTTCGGGAAATCTGTGCTGTGTGCGAATTAGGAGGGTGGCAGCATAGTTGTTATAACAATAATAATAATAATATTAAGGATGATCAAATTCAGGACAAAATGGTGAAGTATCCCGCGCATCCGCATCCGGATCCGGTGGCGAATGCAGGGGCTTACCCAGTCCCTAATATACATACATATGTACATATGTGTGCATACACGTAATAAATGCGTGATTATTTGTGGCTTTTATTAGCCACAAAGCTGGCTGAAGGGAAACAGGCTGAGAAGCGAGCCCACCCGTCCCCCGTGTCTAATGCCTGGCACAAAAACAGAGAGAGAGCCGAGCCGAGCTCCAGACAACAGCAGGTGGCAGGTGGCAGATGGCAGAGGCAGGGCATTGAGGTAATCCTCTTCCAAGTCCTTGCCGCACTTGAGCTTTGTTTTCGTGTCAAGCGGGAGACTCAGACGGAGGCATCATCATCATCATCATCTGTTGAGGAGGCATTGTTGATACAAAAAGAATTATACCGGTAACCAGGACTCCTCCACCCGGGTAATCGCTCTCCGCTTCCCTCTCGAGAGGAGCTTTACCCAGTCACACCCCCCGCCACCCCCCTCCCCAGAGTGGGTCTTTGCCCCCGGACAGAGAAAATTGAAAAATGGAATTATTCAAACGAAGAGGCGATGCGTTTTATTCACACAAAACATCGAAGTGTCAGCGAAGGATCGGCCAAGGAGGCGCAGCTGGCGGCGATTCAGGTCCACCAGATAATGAAATGGCTTGAAAAATGCACGTTAGAAAAGCCTTCAAAGCCTCGGATCGAAGTGATTTTCCGCCGACAGGCCCGGCCATAGACAGCCACAGCCGTGAGGTGTGGCGAGGCAAAGGAAACTTTTCCATTCCACAGGCACACAGCCACAAGGTGAGGAAGGGCGGAACGGACGGGGGGAGGGCGAAAGGATGGAGGAGCCTTCGGGCGCATTTTGAAATTAAAAATTTTGGCAGCGACAGGCAGCGCGATGTGCGATGTGTGCCATGCCCTGGCTTTCGCCTTCGTTTCTTTCTCTTTTCACTCCTTTCTCTCCAGGAATCTGCATATGGGGCGGCACACACATAGCAGGACACTCAACAGGAGCCTTCAAAAATGCGCTCATGTCGGGAGTGCAAAACTTTATTGCGCCATATTTTCTCGAGCAGCAGCAGCAGCAGCGGGACACGCACACACACCCATACCCATGCATAAAGGGGATGCAATTTTTATCAGCGAACAAGCAACGGAGAAAACATTTGTCCTGATCCTTCTCCCCTTTTTTGTTGTTTTTGTGGGCCAACTTTTAATACCCGCCGCCAGGCCGCGAGGGTAGGAGCAGCAGCAGCAGCAGCCTGCCATTTACCAATAATTACAGGGTATGCACACAGTGTCATTCACGAGAGTCGCGCGAATCTTACTTTCGAAAGGGAGCAAAAATGTTCGCTGAAATTTTCATTGAAAGCCGACGACACACAGAACGATGGGTTGTAGGGACCATTTTTGGCGATTTACGTTGCACACACACACATACACACACATACATATACACTTTGAAAAATGGCCTGCAACGCGGTTGCAGGGCCATGGGATATGGACTGTGAGGATGCCCTGCCTTTTGGTCGCTATGCGACAATTAAGCACACAGACAACCCCAGCACCCACCCACCCACACACACACATGCACTCTCATGGAAGAGGAAAAGTCTACCAACTGGCAAATGGCAAGGGGAAAAGCGTACGGATAGCGGGTTCGGAAAAGCGGCTCAGGCTAACGAAGCTAAATGCATGCAAACAGCAAACATAAATGCTGGAAACGAAATGCGCCTAAAAGGGTGTCCGGGATGTGCCTAGGCTGTGTCCGGGGAGGGAGACAGAGATGCGTACATATATATACATATGTGTGTGTATATATAGGGATGAGTGTTGCTAAAGGGGTGGTAGGGGGGGTGGGGTTTTTTAAAGCACTTGAAAATACATACGATATATTCCCGGACAAAAAAAAAATTGTTTTCCCTCTGCTAATTGTGCTGCCTCATAGCGCCTCTCCCTTTATGCATAAATCCCTATCTGCACACCTCACCCCTCCTCACCCCACTCTTAGAACATGCCCCCCTCCCTCTCCGTGTACGCCGCTCAATTAATCTTGAACCAAGTGGCACCATTCGCTCATTTCAGGTTTCAATGTTTGTCTGTTCGAAAAGAGCTTTCGATGTGCTGCTGTGTGCGTGTGCTGGCCGTGGGTCTGGGGGCGTGGCAAGTGGCTTAACTCATGTAAATCACGAATCACCTACAGCCCACACACCCCACCTAAAGACCCCTCCGCCCCCAAGCTTCAATACAAATCAAGTAGCTCCTCGTTGGCTGTGGAGCATAATGGCCATTTGGTGTTCAATGCCCAGCCGCTTAACACGCAACAGGAGAGGAATGGAGGGGAGAGGAGAGGTAAGTGTGAGGGAGGGGAAGGAAGGACGAAGAGAAGGGAAGGGGCAGCAGTGAAGAGAGAAGCGTTAAATTGATGCTCTTGACAGCAGGAGTGAAGTGTGCAAATATTGATGTTTTTTTTTGCCTAAAAAAAATAGGATTGATCGCAGCAAGAGCCTTAGGCCTTAGGCCAGAGGGATCCTTCCATATGTGCATAATGCTGTTGCCCCATAATTTTGTCCCCAACCCCCCGATTGCTCTTCCGTTTCGATCCTTTTCCTCCATACGTTTTTATGGCATACTTTTCAGGGTTCCGGGAAATATGCCTTTTGACTCGTTTTGTGCTTATGGATTCAATGCAAGATGAGAGTGGCTCCGCTTGCCTGATTATAGATTACTGCCAACATCTTTCGATTCTTGTAGCACCCACCCAACAGCAACAGCAATTGTGCAGCGTTTTTCCCATTCATTTTCACAGTGAAGGAGATGGGGAGAGAGAGAGGAAGGGGGGAGAGCGTTTTCCTCCGTCCCATTGTTGGGGCGCGAAAGATGATGCCATTGTGTCCGAGGCAGAGGCCAGACGACGACGACTACACTGTAATCAACAGGCTGCTGCTGCCTTACTTATTCTTTTCCCTCACTCTTTAGCTTTGTTTCTCCCTCCCTCCCTCTCTCTCCCCCGCTCTCTCTGCTTAAGCGGATTGATTATGGGCTAATAAAAATGGCAGCAGCAGGAGCAGCAACAGCAGCAGGAGCAACAACAATGTCACCAGTTGGGGCACTCTTTAAAGTCGCCCCTGGTGCACCCAGCAATCCCCCTTCCGTTCCCGTTTCCGTTTGCACTTTTGGGGGCACAATGGCAGAGGCAGAGGCAGAGGCAGAAGCACAAAGCGAGCGAGCAGGAGAGGCAGTCGGAAGTGGCTTTCTTCGATGCCTTCCTGGCGGAAGCTCACGAGGGATTTCTTGGATGGGTTTTTTCTCCCCAGGGCGGGGGCGTGGTCGTGGTCGTGACTGCAGTTTCTTCCATTTCCTCCAAAAAAAAAAAAAAACGTCCTGCCCCACCCACAGAAAATCACATAATAGCAACAATAAGGAAATCGCATGTGAAAAAGGCCGCGAGCCGCAGAACCCTTGCTCCAAGTGGCTGTTGCTTCTTCGTCCTTGCGTCGTCCTCGTCCTCGTCCTCATCCTCGTTGGAGTCACAAATGTTTATGGAACAGTAAGTCGCGTATAAGTTTTGCCAGCTTACATAACAATGCAATGGGGCAAACAGTTACCCCCTCCCCCGTCTTCCAGTCCGCCCTCCAGTCACCTCCTACCACATTTTGGACTCCTCTGGCAGTCCTGTGTGTCCTAGTCCTGCGGCCTGGCAATTTCGAAGGCGTTGAAGTTGAAGTCAAAGTCAAGCGCAGATCCGCCCTGCCTTCCCGCCTCCTGCCTCATTTCCCTCCTTGTTGCCGCTGCTGTCTTTGTTGGGTGTTGGCTGTTGGCTGCTCGTTGAGTGGATGGGTGGCTCCATCTTGCCGGCATCTTCCGCCCATCGGTCGCCCGTCGGCAGTTTTTCCTCTTGCATTTGCTTTTGAAGTGGCAACTGCTTTTCTTTTCTTTTCGTTTCGTTTCGTTTCTTTTCGAATCTGCTTCTGCTGTTCCGTTGCCCCTTGTTTCGCTCTTTTCCCACTTGTTTTCCCTCTGCTGCGGCTGTCATTTCTTTGGCTTTGGCCCCACAGTAAAGTGGTGCTGCGCCGTGGCTGCTGCTGCTAATGAACGAAAACTCACTTAAAGCGAGACATCCACACACACACACACACGCACTCACACACATACAAACATACATTTATTATAATTTCATTTGTATTTCGATTGAAAAATTCTTTCAGCATTTTCTTAGGCGCACAGGAAAAAAGAAAATTGCAGAATGCGCGAAAGAGCAAAAAGCTTTTGAAGTTTTTGCATGAATGAATGGCTTCTCCAGCATCCGCTCGCGTCCCCCCACTCCATCACTCTTCTCCTGAATGTACGTCTTGGGTACCCCCCACCCTCTCTCCTGTTGCTCTCTCTTCTGCACATACATTTTAATTGCATTTTTCGTATCAAATTCATATATTTATTAGTGAGTGAGAGTGAGAGAGGGTTTTTCCCATTAACAAGAGGAAATTAAAACGAAAAACTCATAAAACAGCACAACACAACACACACACACACACACACCCAAAAACACACCCACATCCCTGCACACACGAACACACATGCACAAGCGGAAGAGATGGGGAGCGGGGCGGGAGGGGTAGCAGTGGTAACAGTGGTAACAATTTATGATTGCCGCCCAAGCCGCTAATTGCGTTATTTTTGTGTGTTTGATTTTCATAAAATTGATATTTTGTTTTCCAATTCCGGTTGCAGGGCGATGCGATGCGTGGCGTGGCGTGGCGAACCTTTGTTTTTGTATTTCCACACTCTTTGCTCTTTACATTTAGGTGCAGAGGGGCAGGGGGAGGCTCCACGGACATTGCCCCGTACACAAATAATTAATTTAATTCGCATTTGTTTATAAGAGCAAAGCAAATTTCGCGCTTTTTTTGAGCCTGGATGCAAAGCAAAGTTAATTTGTTTAAAACACGATTTATTTCTGGGCAATTGCAACTCGCCAGAGCGGGAGGCGACTATATAGATATAGAGTAGATATGTAAAGTATCGGCACGATATTTAGTCGAAGGAACTATGATCGATGCTGCCAGGACAGCTACCAGCCGCCGCAGGTCGGTGCCTGGACCAAGCTTATCCAAGCTTATCTGTGGAGAAACTGTTGTGTGTGTGTGTGTGTGTCCAGTGGCTGCCTATGTGCCACGGCACACAGGATCTGGGAGTGGTCCATGGCGAATTAGGGGAGGATGGCTGCCCCATCCGCAGGAGCTGACCCTGGACGAGGGAGTGCCTGTGTCTGGCAATGCCTGCTTCCTGATCCGATCGTCTGGCATCAAATGTTGCTGCACTTCCATGCGGCTGCAGCAGTCAGCCAGCAGTCGGTTTTAATCACTAATCACTAGTGCAGCGCGTGCATCATAACCTCTTTTGTTCAGGGCTCAATCCGTGCAATCGAAATGCATCGAAATTCATCGAAATGCATCGAGTATTCATATGAAATGCATTAAATAGTTTCTGAAGTGCTTTATGCCATGCCCCAACCCAGTTCTCGTTGCCTTGGCGCCCCCCTTGCCGCCTTACCGCCTCGCACACGACTATCCTCTCGAATCGATTCGAATATTCTGTCATATTCTGTTCCCTCGAAGTCCTGAACTTTTCCATTAATCGAACAATTTAAACGGAAATAAATAAATGGGAAATGCCTCAGCTGCTTCTCCTGCTGCTGTGGGAGCTGTTCTATGTGGGTGGGCAAGCGGGGCGGAGGGAAGGGGGGGGGAGGGGGAAGGAAAGCCATCGTCCATGTCCCACTCTGGGGAAAACCCTTAACCCCAAAACAACCCCTTCCACCTCCTCTCGCTCTGGCTGCAGACAATCTTCCACTCTTCCACTCTGCCTTTTTTCTTTGGCTGTGTTTTTCTTTGGTTTCGAATTTCGGGCTCCTCCTCGTTGTGGTGGCTCCGGCTCCGGCTCCTGTGGCTCCTCCATCCGCTAACCGCGTGGCAAGAAAAAGTTTTGTTTTGGGATTTCGGTTGTAGGCTGCAGCTCCTTCCATCGCGTGCTCGTGCTCCTGCTCCTGCTGCAGTTGCACTTCAGAGACGCCGCACAAGCACCAAAGGAGCAGCAGCAGCAGCTGCTCCTTCGTCCTTGCTCCTGGCTGGGGCTAATAACAGTTGCAATGCGAAAAGGACTTCAATGAGCAGCAGCAGCAGCAGAGGCAGCCACTCCTTCTTCCACCCATCCGCAGAAACCGATTTACGCTGAAAGTGCCAACAAAGGCGCAAAAGTTGCCGCTCACCCCCCGCACCCCTCCCAAGAGGTGGTCCGCAAGTCCTTCCACCATCCATTTGGGTCCTCTTCCTCCTTCTTTCTCTTTCGCTCTCTCCATCGCTGTGTGCTCTGTTCTGGTTTCTGGTATCGCTTTGGAAATTGCGCATACGCCAGGTTGTTCGGCTAGGAGCCAAAGTTTTCCCTCCGCTGAGCGTTTTAATTTAATACACAAACTTCTGCGGGCCGAGGAGGGGCAGGGGTGTCCTGGCGGAGTCCTGGCGGAGTCTTGGCAGTGGCTGTGGCAGTCCTTCCTGCAATTTGAGGCTCATCCAAGTGGATCGGTGGTGCATTTATTTAAAGTCAAGTTTTTCGTTGATTTGTCGCTCGCTCTCGGCAAACCCATTTCCCCCCCCCACCGCCCCCCCACTTTCCGCCCATTCCCCAGCGATCGTTTGTCTGGGCTGTAGACCTATCGTTCTTTCTCTCTCTTTTTTTGTGTGCCTTTTTTTGTGTCCTTTTTTTAACAATTAATGCCAGGAAAAGAAAGAGGAAATGTTTTCTGACAGCCCCCCTGGGGTCGTCACTCAGGTGACTCCTTGTCTGAGCCTCCTCCTCTCTCCGTTTCCCTCCCTCTCCCTCCGCTCTTTCTCTTTCTCTGGGGGAGGAACTGCCTTTGTATCCAAGTCAAAACTGCCAAAGGAGCTGCCATGCAGCTCCACAGGGGCATGACACTGATACTCCCAGCATTCATTGATGCTCGTTCTTTCGGTTGCCTCTGTTCTTTGTGTCCCATAAAAAAGAATATAAAAACCAGAGGGAACTGATAAAAAATCTAAAAATTTAATGCGGGCTTTGATTTGGTTTGCCCTTAAGAGAAAGAGACTCTGGACTATGGAAACCATCAGAGAAGGCCTCTTCGATAGCAGGGAGCTATCTTGAAAGCCTTGAAAATATCCTAGAAAAAACACCCTTTGTCCTACCTATAGTCCGTAATCCACAACAGTTCCTATGCCAGATCCAAACCGTACCAAGATATACTTCAGAGAGTGCGATAGTCTTAGGAACTGTCCCCACTTGCACATCCAAGAGGAAACTTTCCAGAAGGACACTATTGCAGCATTTCCTTCAAACTTAAAGGAGCCAGGAATCGGTGACTGAGAGACTGTCGGATTGAAGGGCTCATTGGATGCCTGATTAGGAATGGATGCTGCACGTATCCTTGTAATATCCCGTGTCCTTTGCTCCTGTAATTTGTCATTCTCTTTGTATCTATCAATCCACATTACGGTGTGTCCCTTAGCTCCTGCCACTGTTACTGCTCCTGCTCTTGCCCCTGCTCCTGCCCCTGCTAGATGCTGCTCCAAACAAGGCCCCAGATGGATGAATGAATTGATGCCTGGCATTGACTGACTGATAAGTCCTTAGGCAGAAACAACAACAGCAACAGAAACAGGTGTCCACATACCAGAGACAACGAGAGAGAGAGAGAAGAGATGGGGGGTGGGGCGCGGGGGGAAAGAGGAATAGGGAAAGGATAGCAGCAGAGAAACAATAAAAAAAGGACAGGACTCAAGGCCTCTAAAAATAAAAATCGTGTCCGTTTGCCTTTTTTTACGACTTGCTGACAAATGAATGCGTAGACAAATTTAATGAGAGACGGAAATGTCTTTTCGTTTTCGGTTTCTAGCTTCAAATTTATGGGCCTCGCCTCGTTCTTGGTACAGGACACAGGACGCAGGACGCAGGACACAGGGCCTTCCTTCATCTTTAAGCCCCAGAGGCAAAAGCCTCGGCGTACCATAAAAATTACGGCACGACCGTACGCGTATGCCCTCGTTCATGTGTCGGACTGTGGTCCTCGGCGCACTTACACCAGAAGACAGAGACGGAAAGAGGGGCAAGGGGGACAAGGGGGGTTGTCCTGCGGAAAGTGAAATAAATGATGACAATAAAATATAAATAAATAAATAAAATTAACTCATAACCACTTAAGTCGGACTCCGCTTAGGCGAGAGAGAGAGAGAGAGAACCGCAGGACAGTGGACAGCCGCAGGAATACTATTCCCCCCCTTCCGACAGAGGGGAGACCCATCTCTTTTGCTCTCTCTCTCTCGTTGTATCTCCATCTCTCTGCCATTTCCCTTGCTGCAGATGAAGTGAAACTAACAGCAACATAATTTAGTCGCAGAGTGCTCCCTTCCTGCTCCCCTCCTGCCCCTCTCCCTGCTCTCCCTCCACGAAACAGAACGACAATCTTCCTTTTTGTTCAGCTGACCAAAGGACACTAATGTGGGCCTCGTGTGTATGTGTGGGTGTGTATGTGTGGGTGTGTGTGCGTGGGTGTGTGTGTGCGCCTACAACATCATCTTTTTGCTACTTCAAAAATGCCGCCACGAAACCTTCATTTATCAAGTTGACATTTTAATTTATTAAAACAAAATGAAACGAAATGAAATGAGACGCAGAACCCAGACCCAGACCCAGACCCAAACCCAACGAAGGCTGTCCTGCCCGTCTGCCCTGTGGGGGCGTGGCTGTCCAGCGGCTCCCGAGTTGGAGTCGTCCTCGCCGGCCGGGATTCTGGAGTCTGGTATGTGGATTGTGGAAACCGAAACGAAAGGCCCTTCGCGAACAGTTGAAGAGGATGTCCAAGGATGGGCCATTCTGCGGAGCCCGTTTCGCTGTGCCTTTGAACCACGGTCCAGCATCAGGCTACTACGGCCAGGACTCTTGAGGACACGCACTGGACCAACTAAAAGGCGTTGCAAATGAATGCGTAAAAGATGACAGGACTCTCGCAGGCGGCAGGCGGGAGGAGGCACGGCACGGCACGGCTCCTCGGCACTCGGCACTCGGCTTTCGGTTTTAGCTGCCGCATGACCAAGCGGAATAAGTTGTGAAGGGAATATTTTGCTGAAAATATGACAGAGCAGAGCGTTGCGGAGCAGACGAACATCTAGAAGAGCTGACCAAGCAGCATAAGTAGCAAGGCAGCATGGTTGAAAGAGATGAGGAGGAGGAGGAGCAGAAGGAGGAGGAGCGGGGTGGGGTGGGGTGGGGAGCAGGAGTGGAAAGGGAGGAACAGCAGCAGGAAGGGTGACATGATGGAAGTAGAACACAGGAGACATCCAACTGGGATTCCAATCAAGTCCCAGGGAATGGTCAAGAATGGGACGTCTCCTCTCCCCGCCACACACTCCGCGCCACACGCTCCCTTCACAAATGGGAATTGGATTGAATCGCTTAATGACTACATAGATACATATGTATATATTCCCTCTTAGACGTTCTCAAGTTATCGATAAGTATCGATAGTCTATATTCTTTGTATAGTCTGTATTCCTTGTGTATCGATAACAGTGTACATTTCGATAGCCAAAAATGGTTTTGATTGCGTGAATCTTTTATTTTTGGGGATACCTCACTTCGCATTCTTTATAAAGTTATCGATAACATTTCAAATATCAATGTATTAGCATGAGAGCTTTATTGACAACATTTTAAATCGTTTGCTGACTATTTCTTCTGTTCTTTCTTTATCCAGATACCAATAACATTGATCGATCGAAGATAGAAGTCCACTGCAGCAAAGAAACCCCAGCAGAACGCTCTCCACAGCTCTAGAGCCACATATAAGCATTGCGACATATACCAGATCCTTGCAATCGACTTGTAATCGAGGAAGCGTGTGGTGGTGTCGAGTCGCCCCCTTCCGCAGCGAGCAACCGTCTATCGCCAGCCACCAGATTGAGTTGAGATCATTTGCATATTTCATTCGATTATTCACAAATTTCACATGCCCCGAAAAGAAGCTTTTCTTTAATTTCCATAAATTTTCAAAGCGATTATTTGGAAACGTGTTGTCGTTGTCGTTGCTGTTGTTCTTCTGCCTTCGCCTTCGCCAAAGGAAAAGCCAAAGGAAAAGAAAGACAAAATAATGTATATTAAAATGGCAGCAGCGAAATGTGAAATAAAATGAAATAAAAATAAAATATAAATTCCTGGGAATGGGCCCAACAAAAGGTGCACGACCGCACGGGACTCAACTCTACCCTCTCTCTCTCTCTCTCTCGCTCTCTCTCTAGTCTCAGTTGTACTCCCCCTTCCCAGTTTTACTCCCAATTCGCAAACCACGAAGTAGACGAGTACTCGCCTCAGCGAATGTGGCGGCAAAGTTTTTCCTTTCGCCTAAGAAAATGTTCTTATTTATGGCTGAGCCATGGCCACGCCCACGCCTACGCCCTCTCCCCTTCACAGCCCACAGTCCCCCGTCCCGCCCCACACATCCCATATACATCCCACAGCCTCTCATTTCGAAGGGCGCACAATTTTAATATTCAAAAATGCTGGCCATTAAAGCAGCTCGGAATGCCACCAAAGTGCGGGGGGGGAACACTCGAAGGAAGGGTTCCGTTTTGTTCCGTTCCCCTGAAGGGTTCCTCGCACTCGAACTCGCACTCGCGTTTTCCGGATCGGGTCACGCGGGTGGGTGTGGGTGTGGGTGGGTGGGTCAGTGCAGGGGGTGGGACATTTGTTGGGCGTTGGTCATTCGCATGAATGGCGGTCGGTGAATGCTTTCGAGCGATTCCTGTACCTTGATTCACTTTGGCCTCTCTCTGGCCCCCTGCCTTCCTCCTCCGCACGTTCCGCACGGATAGCATTCCGTCTGAGTCCTCCGCTCTGGCACACCTTCTGCGGCGTAAATTGCTTTTCATTTGTTCATCTTGGGGCAGGGGGCAAGGGGGGGCAAGGGCAGTGTCCGGCAACAGCTGTCATGCCGCAACAGTTTCGACTGCCCTTAAAAATATGAAATTTAACCACAACCGCCGGAATCCAGCGACTCCTCCGACGGAGGCAGAGACGGAGACGGAGATGGTGATGGAGACGGAGACGCAGGCGACTCCTCCGCCTTTACAAAGAAGAACGTTTTACAAATTGAAACGAAATTTCCTCTCTCTCACTCTCTCTGTCCGTCTCTCCTTCTGTGGCACCGCAGAATGGAAGAAGAAAATGATGGAATGGAAAAGCAGAAAAGAAAATGATGGCTTTCCCATTCCACTGCTGAATTCTGGCAGGACAACTGAGTGAGTGAGTGCAGGGAATGGAGGGAATGGAGGAGGCAGTCATGTTAAGTGAATGGGTGAGTGAATCGCTGCTTGAATGGTTAGGTGAATTAATGGAAGGAATGGATACTCGCTGTAATCATAATTCACAAAAGACGGGGGACTTCAAGGGGGACGTACGCAGAAGATCACCAAAAAACATGATTCCCTGTAAAAATGTCCCCTGAAAGAATGTCATTCGCAAGAGATCAATGAAGGAAGAATGAATGAATGAATGAATCGGGTTCGCTTCGCTTTCACTCACTCACGCACTTACTCACCCATTCAGTCATTCGCTTGAATTTACCTTTAGGCTCCATTCAGTTGAAGGCCTCACCTGATCCACAGCGGAGGCACAGCGGAGGACTTGCCACGAATTCATTCAAAATGAATGCATGTCCATGCCGCCTGCGATGTGGCAATGTGGCAACCGAATCTGCGGTGCTCTCGGGATGGCCATCAATGGGGTTGCCATGAATGGGAGGTGGGGTTGGTGGATGGTGGATGGTGGATGGGGGGATGCTTTTACCGTTGCCAGAGCGAACATTAAGCAAAGTGGCTCGCGTTCCATTTGCGCCTGGCATTCGGTGCCGCTGCTGCTGCTGCTTTTGATTTTAATGGTTATGCTACTTATCATGTCCTACAACGAGCTGCTGCTGCACCCCCAATGGGGCATGGGCATGCCACACACACACACACACACACACACACACACACAAAAAGGAAAAGGGCGAGCCCATCCGCAGAGGAATTGCACGGTGCCGCCACGGTGTGGAGGCACGTGCTGTCCATCAGTTCACGGAGTGAGCTACCAAAAAAGCGAATCAAAGTCAATCGATTCGACTCTGGAATACCCCGTTCTTCGAGTGTTTTATCTAGAAGAGGACACCAGAAGGACCCTCTGAATATACTCACAAATCCACTGAATATAATCCTGCTTTGCTGCTGCCACAGCATACCCCTTGTCCACTCTCTGTACCGATTACAGGGTATGCAAAAAAGCGAAAAGAAGACAAACAGAAGAGTTCTCTCTCTGTCTCTGGCCAGTCCGGCAGCAGGCAGCAGGCAGCAGGCAGCGAAGCATTCGCGGTTACATTTTTTCACGGTTTTTCCGTGGCCCAAGCCCCCACCCCCCCCTCGAAGGTGGGGCATGCAGCAGTCCAGTGGTGGCAGCAGTGGGTGGCAGTGGCGTGGAGCAGCAGTGACCCAAATATGTTTGCACAAATGAGTTTGCGGGGCATTAAATGATTTGTTTGCACAGCTCGAAATCGAATTAAAGAAGCTGGCAAAAGCAGCAGAAAAAACAGCAGGACTTCAGACACGGCCGGGGGCGGGGACGGGGGCTTGAAGGATGGTGTTTGGGTTTGGGTTGGGTTTGGGTTGAGCTTGGGCTGGGGGTTGATCACCAGGTGGGCGTGGCACGTATGCAATTTGTCGTCTGCGGCGGAAATTTCCACGGAGCCCGAACACCGAAAAAGTAAAGGTAAAAAGCGGACAAGAAGTGAGGGCTCTCTCTCTCTCTGGCTCTCTCTCTCTCTCTCTCTCTAGCTCCCTCTCTCTCGCTCTCGCTCTCTCCCTCTTTCTCCTTCTCTTATGCTTCCGTGCACCGCCTGCAGCAGCACCCCCTTCGACTGCTGTCTATAAATAAATTAGCATCGCAAACAAGTTGGCAGCTCTGTTCGTCTATGTGTGTGTATGTGTGTGTGAGTGTCCCTGTGTGTTTGTGTGTGTGTGTGTGTGCGGCTTGTTATGGCTAAAAAGCTGTTTCCGCAATGAGCTTGTTTCCTGTCCGCAAGGACATGGTTCCTGGCTCCTGGCTCGAAATGAGGGAGATGGTGGTGCTCGGGGTGTTCGGGGGGCTCGGAGGTGCTGGGGGGTGCTTCTCGCTGCCTGCCTGCCATTGACAAGTTGGCTATAAAAACTAAATGCGCTGCCCAGCACTGGACACGCTGGTCTGAGAGCGAAGTAGGACGAAGAGGAGGCGTGGCAGCAGCGCCTGCAGAACAGAAAAAAAAAAATCTAATTTCCTGTGAACAACATAAAGTAAATGTTTCAAAAACTGACGCCAGGCAGAAGCCCCAGGATGCAGAGTGCTGGCTGCCGAGGGAGCTGCGAGGGGAGTCAGGCATGTGTGTGTGTGTGTGTGTGTGTGCGACAACATGGACGTAGTTACAAATGCCCCTGCCCTCTTGTCCCTGTCCTGTTCCTGTCCCACCATTTGCCATCATTTTTTGGAGGCAGCGAAGAGAAAGAGAAGCTATCAGGGGGCGCAGCCTCAGCCTCTGGCATAAGTTATGAGCCCCCACACAGACCCTACCCCTCCGCCACCCTTACCAACAATCTCTGCTGCCCTGTAAATGGCATGAAACATGTGACCGAAGCAAAGACCCGGGCCGGGTCCGGTCCGGTCCAGCCCGGCACAGCGCCTGACCAGAGCCGGAGAGCTCCCAACGACGACCAACGACGCCCACACGCCCCCCTGTCGACTGCAGATGAAACCGCAGACCAAGCGGCCCGAAAAAGCGAAAAAAAGATCGAGCGCCACAGCAAAGCAATGGAGCGACGACTCCAGGGAGAGCGGCACAAACAGAGCGGCATGGGAGGAGAGAGTGGAACACGCGAGCGTAAAGGACAAAAAAAAGAAAGTGGTGTGGCAGTGGCCGTGGAATTTATTTCAAACACGAGACAATTTCTGCTTTTGGGTAACGCTTGCAGTCAGCCAGCGACCGACCGACCGCAAGGGATATCAATAGCAGATGGGAGCAATAGATGGAAGGATAGAAGCTGCAGAAGATGCACAGAGAGAGAGAGAGAGAGAGAGGGCTCAGGAAATGAAGATTCAGATAAGATATTTTATGCCAAATCTTTCAAGTCTGCAAGAAGGCGATCACCAATGCCACCCCTCCGATTCCGACCGATTTCGATTCCGATTCCGACCCTCGATTCCGAGGGTTTTCCGAGTGAGTCCCGCACGAGCAGAAGAATTGATTCGAACTCAATCGAGACATTCGAATGCCCCATTCAATGCCGAAATCTATCCGTAATCCTAGTCTTGATGGTAATCTCATATCATCAGAGTCCAAAATATGATCATGATCTTTCATCAATACATAAACAATGTACTCAATGAGAGGACTTCGAGAGAGAAAGAGAGATTAATACTATTCATTATTACTATTGATGTTTTGTGGTTTTTTTTTAGACTATGTCGTAGATATATGTATATCCTATAAAGAATGGTCCAAACATTCGACTGTCCCATAGCCCATAGCCTGTTTTTTTATCTATCTTACGTTTGCATTCTTTAGAAAACTAAAGCAAACCAAAAACCAATCCATGGCTCAAAGTAAAATAATAGGCGTATAGAATTTTCACTTCTTTAATTAGTATATTCGCTATAGAATTAATCTTGGGCTACAATTTTGTAAATAAATAAATGTATTAATCATCGCTGGACTTAAAATAATAAATATTCCAAGTATTTTGAGAGGTTATCATCCGAAAACATTTTCTTATTAGCATTTTCCGAGATGTGTATTCAAAGTGAAAGAAAATGGCATAAACAAATTGTACATACACTGCCACACTATGTGTGGCGCCACCGAAGGGGGGCACAACACCACTGAAATTATCTTGAACAATTTATCACTGATCGTTTGTCTTGCGAAATGCGGCATGCAGCATGCGGCATGCGGTGCCGCAAAAGAGAAAAGAGAAACAGCCCACACACACACACACACCAAAAAAAAAACACCAAAAAAGGTGCAAAGGCGGCACCATGCCCCAAAGGACATTAGCAGGATGTGTCGGCCCATATGTGGCTGTGGCTGTGGCTGTGACTGTGACTGTGTGTGCGGGCGTGGAAATTGGCTAAAACGAATTTACACAAATTTATCAATGTGGTCCAAAGTCAAACGAGACGATGGGAAGGCGAAGCGAAGCCAAAGCCAAAGCCAGGCAGACACGTACACGGAAAAACCAAAGCGGAAAGAAAGTGTCACACTCGCACAGATACAGATACACACACACACACACACACACACATTGGGACGGCGAACAGGAAAGCGGAAATGAATCATTTCATTAGGAGTTGGCAACGCCTACGACATGAGACACAAGAGCATTAGGAGGCGGCCGCCACGACCCTCCCTCGGGGCGAGACGGAGCGACGGAGAGACCGAGGCCACAGCGAAACGACCCAAGAAATTGCCAAGTAAAATGTGTTTGACACTTAACGTAGGTCGCTTGACCAGGTCTTACCGGGGCGAACGTGTGCGCGAGGGGAGGGTTTTTTAAAGGGGGAAGATGTGGGAGACGGGTCTGCGGCCAGGTGAACACTTAACACGTGTAGAGCACCACGGCAGCCAGCACTCGGCGATGCGTAAACGAGGCACCGCCCACCAAAAAAAAAACAAAAATAAAACTGAGAAAACCCCCAGCTTTTCGAGGTCGAAGACTATGATTCCCTTTGAAGGGATATTCAGAAGATATAGCTACAGACTTGGGTGCTCCTCTCAGCTGGATACCCTTCTTTCTTGGTTCCTGCACAAATCAAAGTGTAAATGCCAGCTGCAAGGGTACATTTATATTCATTTCAAGCCAAAAGTTAAAGAGGGAAATGTACCTATGTTTTTCCAGAGCCAATAACCAGAGAAAAAGAGGGAAATGGAGCAGAAGAGCTGCAGAGCTCCACAGATGGAGAGCTGGAGAAGGAGTCAAAACAAAAACCATTGCCTAATTCATTGGATAAAATATGCTTATCGAATGCATTGTATCCGAACAGCACACAAGAGTCCCCGTCCCCGTCCCCGTCTCCGTCTCCGGCTCCGTGTTCATCTCCGGCCACACAATATTCATGACTGAGATGATTTCCAAAAACATATTCAAACAAATAAAACAAACAACAAAACTGCAACTGGAAAATGCAGGAAAATGTGCAACGAGAGAAAAATCATCATGAAATGCACAAAAATATGGCACACGAGTAGCAGGAGGAGGAAGAGGAGGAGGCGGAAGCTCTCTTTATTAATTGCGATTTGGTTTCTGAGGTTTTCTCGGGAGTGCAGCAGCAGAAATATCATTTTAGATTTTGATTTATATTCAAATGCAATTTCATTCTGATACTCCCCCAAAAGGTGATGAAAATACACAGAAATACACCGATTTCTGTTGGGGATTATTTTTGGTAAGAACTTAAGCTGTCCGTGCGGAGAAACTGGAAAGTGATTTGCCTACCACATATACATAAGTACATACTGTGTTTATGCTAGGCTCATTTCATGCAATCATTTCATGAATAACTAGGAGCTGCTGCGCTCCTAACTTCTCGCCCCCGCTTCAGGGCATTGCCCTGACACCGCGTGCAGTAGGAAGAGAAAATTAAAGATATGCAAAATCGACCTTATCTAAGCTGATGAGATCATCTATGCACGCTTCGTCTCCCCCTACGCTTCAAGAGAAATTGTTGTATTCAGCACAAGGCGAATCTTTGCTGATTTAACAGGCAGCTAACTGAGACAGAGGCTGTTAACTGCCAACTGTTACAGAGGTATGTTAATGTAGCAGCGAGTTAACAGCGAAAATAGATAAACTGAGAGAGAGAGCGAGAGAGCCCTTGACCTACATTCGTTATCAGTGATCACCTGCGCAAACTTTCGCTCTCATTTTCTGCCTGAGATCTGAGCCATTCGATTTCTAAAAGAGCTTTGGGGCGCCCACGCTGCTCTGCTGCAGCGTAGCCCTCTCTCACCAAGTTATTACGTTCTCGATCTCTCACTCTTCGAAAGCTTATTTAAGCTGCCCACGCAGCTGCAGTTACATATGTATATCGAAGCTTTAAGTTCCCCCCGGTCCATCATTGAAAGATCGGAGGCTCTATGACAGACATTGAGGGATTCTATTCGGAATTAACACAAATTATCCTAGCAAATAACTACCTCTGTGTTCTGCATAGCTTTCCTCCTTAATCGATAACAGAAACACTTGGGGTACCCGTGGTACGGGGTACATTACAGGGTAATGGGCTCCTACGTTCCACAATGGTTCCTCCCAGGGTTCCGCTCTCTTATTTTCGTTTTCTTTTGTTAATCAAATTGGCTTTTGCTTTTGCTTCATGCTCATGGGGCGTATGCGTAATATTCAACTTTTATGAGAAAGGCACATCCTTTGGCATCCTTTGTGCTCGACTAAATCGATTGTGCGTTAAATACAATTGCATTCTTTGATGCGTTTAAGCGATAAGAAACGAAAGAGAACCGAGAGAAAGACCGAAAGAAATGCCTTTATGTACCTGCCACATGGCTCCTCCCCAGCCCATGACCATGCCCCAACCACTGCCCCATTGAAGCATTACCCTTTTCCGCTGTGGCCTGCCACACACATTGTGGCACCCTTTCTTATCTCTGCATGTTTTTTTGCTAATTCAATGCCAAAGAGGAAGGGGATACGTAGGACGGGGTCGGTCTCCCTGTCTCTCAGTCTCTCGGTCTCCTTTTGTTGCGACCCACCGCCGATGCTGCCGCTGCTGCTGTTGCACATTAAAGATAACATTTAACATAACGTTTATTAATCAAATTCAAAGCCAGGCAGCAATATGGCGTTCGGCTGCCTGGCGTATGGCTACCCGGCGTACGTTTGCCTGGCGTACGACTGCTTGGAATACGGATCCCTGGCGAACGACTGCTTGGAGTATGGGTTCCTGGCGTGGGGCTGCCTGGCGTACGGCTACCCGGCGTGCGGCTGGACGGCGTGCGGCTGGACGGCGTGCGGCTGGACGGCGTGCGGCTACCTGGCGTTGGGCTGCCTCGTTGGGGGCTGCCTGCCCGGTGCGCACTTGTGTGGTGTAGTGCAGCGCCATGTAGATCTCTACCAGCGTGAAGAGCTGGAAGACACACAGGATGCCCAGGCGCAGCACTTTGTGGTAGCTGTCGCGGGATCCCAGCAGATACAGCGAGCCCGCGAACATGCGGCCACACGTGTAAATCTTGTACATCAGCCTCGGGATGAGGACGAGCACGTTCAGGCTGCACGGCACACCGTGCTGGAGCTGGATGGGACGTCCGGCCCTGACCAGCACTATCGGCAGATTGAAGTTCATCAGCGCCACCGCTGCATAGAAGCTGGCCTCCAGAAGCGACTCGATGGGTGACTCCATCACGATCTTGGCCTTCTTCTTGACGGTCTGGCCCATCACGTAATCACTCAGGACCAGTCTCGGGCAGAGCAGAATGCTCCAGATGTTAATGGTCAGACCGATAAAGGTTAAAAAGTAATACACAATATTGTTTGACATTTTTGCCGCGTCGTTTGTAAACTATTTGTAGATTTTGTGAACTAAATCTGATTTATGTCTGATTTTGGATTGGAACTCAAACTGAAATTGGATAGCGCAAAGCCAACTTTCTATCTAGAATTTTTCAACATATTTGTAAATTTCTTCTAGCAGAGATACGAGATATCGAATGTAAAACATGAATGAACTCTGGCATGCCAAATGATTCACTATTCAATCGAGGACCTGCAATGGACCCAGACTCCATTCGTGAGTGCATTCATGCAGCGTTTAATGAAGCCGCTTCTGCTCCTGCCCATCCCCTAGCCCTAAACAACAGGCTGAAGAACATTTATCGAGTGTTTCCCTAATCACTCGTTCAAAATCGAGTTAAGTCCATGATTTCCATTCCCCTAGATGAATAATGCAGCCCAAAAATATGTGTGGCAGTGGCAGTGGCAGGAACTGCAGGAAGAGTGCATCAGCAGCAGCAGCAGCAGCAGCAGCAGAACAGTTACTTAATCCTTGCGGAAAAGGAAAGAACAAGATGAAGGGGCTTTCGGGGGGTGGGGGCGTGGGGTAGGACCCAGCGAAACATCTTTCAATATAAATTTCAACGGCTTGTCAAGCTGTTTCCTGCAAAATGCCGTTGGCAACTGTAATGGCTTCGTTTCGTTCGGTTTTCGTTTCGTTTCGTTTTGCTGGCTTTTCCCAGATCCCACTTCCCAGTTCCCAGTTCCCAGATCCAGGCGAGTCCAGGCGTTGTCCTCCGTCTCTATTACATTACTGATTGTTTTTGTATGTGTGTGTGTGACTGTGTGAGTGTAAGTCCTGGCGCTTCTTCCCCTTTCTGCTGTTGCTGTTGCTGTTTTCGTTGGCTTTCGAGTTGTAGTTGTGTAATATTTTGCTGTTGCCGTTGCCTTCGTTCCATCATCAATCCCACAGACAGTGTGTTTCATCTCTCTTTTTCTCTCACTTTCTCTCTCCCTCTCTTTTATCCTTTAAGAGCATGTGTGTGTTATTCCAACTGTCGTTTACCATTCATTTCGGGATAAATACAAAATGAAGATGATCCTTCGGGAGCTTTAGTTATTCAATTTCAAATTGTAGTAAATTTAATCTAGCAAACAACTCTGCGTCTCTCTCTCTCTCTCTCGTTGTGTGTGTGTGTGTGTGTGTGGCTATGCCCTCATCTCTCTCTCTCTCTCTCTCTCTCTCTCTCTCTCTCTCGACTGAGGAGTACCTATAAAATACGTAACAACTTTTCAAACGGTGTTTCTGCGAGTAATTTTGTGCCCCATACCACATTCCCCACATCCCAAATCCCCACATCCCACATCCCCACATCTGTTGTCCGATTCGAAATCTATTTCTCTCATGTCCTTGCTGACAGGCTCAGCACAGACGAGTGGACAGGACAGTTGGCATTTTTATGTCCCGATGTCTCTTTCCTTTTCTCATTGCGTTTTCCAAATGCGTTTTGCCGCCTTTGGCGCTGGGATGCCGTTTCCATCCCATTCCATACCATACCATACCATTGCTCCTCCTGGCATCCTTCAAATGGTGTCCTGCCTCCTGCCTCATGCCTCCTGCATCTGAGGTTTCTTGTTTGCTCATCTTGTTTGCCTACTGCTGCTGCTGCTACTGCTGCTCATGCCGCCTATTTATCTTTTCTTCGTCGTCCTGCATTTGGCTTCCACTCCTGCCACTCCTGCCGCTCCTGCTGTCGCCACTTTGTTATTGCTGCATTATCTTTCAAATGGCATATTTATAGGATTTCGCTTGCTTGCTCGAGATCAATGCCCACACACATACACATACACATGCACAGAAACACAAACAAACACACACACACACACACACAGACAGACAGAGAGTGTAGAGTGAGAGAGATACAGGAGCCCATAGTTTATTGGCAGTGGCTCAGTGCCTCAGCCTGATGCGCATTTCCTCAATCAGCCTCGTCAGCCTTCCAGCAAGCAGCCTTCAACGAAAGTCCAGCAACACAGCAAACAGTTAAACAAGCGTCACGCTCAACTCTCCTTTCCTTGCCTTTCCTTTCCTTTCATCTCCACTCCACCCCACTCCCCAACGAAAGGGACACAAAAACCCAAGGACCAAGTGGCAGCAGCGCTAGACCAGGGCCAGAAATTGGCAATGGCTCCTGTTCCACACAGTGGAACGAGGCTTTAAAAAACATGCATTTCATTGTTTCATTATTGAATGATAGATTTGGTACCTTTGCCCTTTTACTCTCTTCCAGTGTGGCTTAGCATATGGACAACGTCAGCCATAGGGGGCCACATGCCAAGGGGTACGACAAGGACAGGGTGTTCTTGTCCACATTTCATTATCATTTCAGTGAGAATGCATTTCCATCTCTCTCTCCCAGTGTGGCTTAGCATTCAGAAAATATAAGCCCAAGGCTTTCGATAACTAAAACAATCTCTCAAATGGATTTATTGTAAACATTAAAGGAATTCGAATACTTTTTGATACCCCCACAAAGAGCAGGATTATCTTTGCCCCACTGTATGGCTGTACGGCTTGGGCCACTTTGTCTGATGCGGCTGCTGCTGCTGCTGCTGCTACTTGTGCCTTCGATACACAGACTTTTACTTAACCATTTCGTACACAGTAAATTCATTTTCTCAATTGGCTCTCGCCAATGTCGATGTCCCTGTCGCTCTGCCTGTCTCCGTCTCTCTGTCTCTCTGTCTCTGCCGTTGGCCCCATATTTTATTTGTATTTATTCGTTTGTATGCATGTGTAAATATTTTATTTTCCCTTGATTTTTATTATATTTGTCTGAGGGAACACACACACACACACACACACACATACCGCTCTCTTGTGCCTCGTCCTGTGCCTCCTGTTCGGTCACACGGAAACCCAATTCCCCGATACGCTGACCCCAGCCCAGCCCAGGAGCCGCTGTGGCCACTCGGAGGTGGTCGAGAGCTTGTCCTCCTGGAGATCGGAGGGACTGATTACAATTTCGCGTTTTATGACAGAGAGCGAGAGAGAGAGAGAGGGGGAGAAATCACAGTGTTGCACGTGGCGTATGAGTAATGTGTGGCCTGTGCCTGCGCCTGTGACTGTGCCGACTGAATGCATTTAATCAGCTAAGAGGCGACGACACAAAGTAAAAACTTGCACCCAAAAACCTCGCATGAATTTTCATTGGTATACCCGATAATGGGAAATTCAATTTGCCATGGAAATGACAGAAGGGCGAGGGGCAAGTGGGGCTAGGTGTGGGTGTGGGTGTGGGAGGGGCTGGTACAGAGGAACAGACCACACACCACTTCTGGCATCTACCACAATCCTGCACGCACACACACACACACACACACAAAACGAGGTAATGGGCGCATGCCAATGTCGATGCCGAATGGCGAATGGAAATGCTAATTGGTAATCCATACGAGTGCGAGTGCGAGTGTCCCTCCGCTGAACGATTGGGTGGGTGAGTGCGGAGTGTGGGGGTTACCCGTTTATCGTTTTTCGCTTTCGATTACTTAGGCGATATCATATGGAAGCACTCAAAGGCACTCAACCGTTCTCTAATGCATAAACAGCACAGTGGAATGGAAGCGAGGGAAAAGTGCGCACAAAAATGATAGCTCTCTCTCTCTCTCTCGCCCAGTGTGGCTAAGCATTCGTTCATTAGTAGTTCTCTCTCCCAGTATGGCCTATCAGATTCGAAAAGCATGCCCGCGATTAAGGAGCATTCAATTCTGTATGGATGGATGTACCACTGTACGAAACTCCCTTGGAGTGTCCCTCGCAGTAGTGCCCCAGAGAGCTTTTAATTATAATCCACTGAATCATTCGCATTTCCATCGCATTCTCCCCGCTCTCTCTCTACCTCTACCACTATCGCTTTTTCTTTTTCTGCCTTCCAGATGATTGGTTATACAACAGCGTTCCAGTTGAGCCAGCTCCTAATCCTGATTCCTGATAGTTCATAAATCCTTTTTTCTTTCCCTTATGATTGCCATCGATTGAAGGGAATGCCGCTTGAATAACATTCTTTGGGCATACATTTAAAACATATTTCATAGAAAGTGCACATGTATTTTTAAAGGGCGTTCTAGTATTCAAGTATAATCATTCCTTATGGTTCTTCCTTTAAAAAATCAGTCAATAATTAACTGAAAACTGCCCGTAATGTAAGGATATCCAAAGTGGGGCGCCTTGAGGCGTCGAATCTATCATAAAGCAATCGATCTTTAAGTGACTTCTTTCACTGATTACTTTTCCTACTTAGTTTCTGAGTGAATGATTCATTAGTTGGGCATTCATTTGGACCCTCTCCGTGCTCCTTGAGGATTCACATGCTTGAATGCTTTTTCCAGGATACGAACACCTTTCAATTTAACGTTACGTTTTTATGTGTGTGGTTGGTTGCTTGCTGCTGGACTTTTATGTCCTTGAAACCAAAGAGAGATTATCCATCAGGGTGCTAGGAATCTCAGTCGTAAGGAGAGTCCTCCTTGGATTTGGTTGTGGTTCGGGCTGGGTGGAAGAGGAGGAGGAGGAGGAGGAGAAGGAGGAGGAGGGGTGGTCCACGTCCACCCATGAATTATTTATTTGTGCGGGGACATGAATTATTGTTATGAAGTTTATTGCAAACAAATTGCGTCCTGGGACACTGGGAAATCAATAGCAAATAAATAAAAGCGCCAACAGTTTTTGTGGCTTTTGCGCTGAAACAACAGATCCCCGACATTCCACAGAATGGGACACAGAGAGAGATAGAGCGAGAGAGAGAGAGCAAGAGAGAGCGAGAGAGAGCGAGCGAGAAGGAGCATTGTTTGGCTGGCAGATGCTGAGGGATACGATGGTCAAGATACAGATACGGGCGTGGCTAGAGACACACAACACAATGCCTCATGATGATGCCCCTACCCAGCCCAGCCCTGCCCCACTCTCTGGCACCCATTCTGTTTTTCCACCGCAACCCTCCCTCCCCGCGTTGGGGCAGAGCCATCAACAACATGCACAGGATATACAGGATATGGCTGAAGCGCTGCGGGCGATTCATGAAATTTAATGAAGCGGGGCGGCAGCGACGACGACGACGACGACGACGGCACTGGGTACGAGAGATTCGCATGGGTTGCTCTGGCACTCGCGACACTGCACTGAGAGAAATCTCTGAGAGTGGCGGAGAGAGCTGGGAGATATGTTGAAGCTTTCGCCCAGTGTCCTCTGCTCGACAGAGGC
The DNA here is from genome assembly GCA_035041765.1 of Drosophila algonquin. Lineage (NCBI taxonomy): Eukaryota > Metazoa > Arthropoda > Insecta > Diptera > Drosophilidae > Drosophila > Drosophila algonquin. The sequence goes on from JAWNKY010001823.1 coordinate 1,016,083, forward strand.
GATGGCGAGGGGAGGATGTGGAGCCGGAGGAGGGGGAGGAGGGGAGGAGAATGTAGGGTAGGAATGTGGGATGTGTTTTTGAAGTTGGCTTTTTAATTAAAATAAATATTTAATTGCAATTGTAATTAGGAATTAGTTGCGGGCAATAAGTCAGGGGACAGGAGGAGCGATAGTCGATGACAAGGACACACGCGCGTATCCCTCGTCCTTTGTCCATCGTCCGATGACTGTGAAAAGGCAGCGCATCAATTTCTGATTAAAAAGGATAAACATTTCGCGGAATAGCATCCTCCAGGAGCAGCAGCAGTAGCATGAACAGCAGGACGATGATGATGATGATGATGATGACAATCTCCTTCTCATCCTTTCTACTGCTCCGCCAGTGTTCTCTGTCCTGTCTGCGAGGCAATCACAAACGCTGAGACATTAAAGATATTAAAAGCAACCGCAGCACCACAGCCACAGCTACAGCTACACCCAATGGCAAGTGACAAGTGGGCGTGGCCCCTGCCACAGGGCGAGAGAAAGAGAGCAGAGAAGAGAAGAGAAGAGAAGAGAGAGTGAAAACGTATTCGATTTCAATAACATTTAGTGGCAATTTCTTTTCGAACCGTTTTTGCGCTTTTAACGACAGGCAGCCATCGCATTAAGCCAGAACCAGAACCAGCAGGACTGGAGGACTGGATCCCTCCACAGGATCTCAACAGAAGCAGCCCAGCGGCAGCTTCTGGCAAAAGGAGTGAATCCCAGGAGCAGGGAGGGAGGAGCTGCAGCAGCAGCAAAAGGCTGTGCCACAGCCACATACAACTACAACTAATGTCGTTCCATTTAGCTGCAAGTTTTCCTCATTTAGTGGTGCGGGGGGGGGGGGGATTTCCAATTACATCACACGAGACACACACACACACACACACACACACACAAATATTGATGAAAAACTGCATTAATTTTCATAAAAGAGATTCAAACTTTAATGGTTTTTATAGCAATTTATGACTGAGTTAAAGTTGTAGCTGTCTTTGCATTTCCTTTGCTTACCTTTCGGTTTTATGCAAATCCAAGATATATTGGATACAGAAATATTTCCCACTGGAAACTGTGTGTTTTCCTTAACATAAATATAATATCACATACTCCACAGACATCAATCATTATTCATAAGCAATAATCTTTATTTCCATATTGCTATGGAAATATGACCGATCCAAGATATTCCTTAAAGTTATTCCCATGCCACGCACTTTTGAATGCAAATTACTATAATTTACGGGGCACTTACCTGCAGTGGCAGTGGCACAGGCACTGGCACTGGCTGTGCCCTCACAGTCGGAAGGACGGAGCAATCGCAATCAGATCAGGGCCGTGTATCCTCTGGTATCCTGTAAAAGAAAAGCAAAATCAATTACATGAGAAGGAGAAGGAAACATCCTTCCCGCCGTCACCGTCCGTCCGACTAATGTTAATTCTTCGTTTCGTGAATGCAGTGCAAGGAGCGCAAGGAGGAGGAGGAGGAGCACGAGGAGGGGCAGGAGCAAAATGCAAAGTGGCATGCCACTGTGCAGATATTGCATGTACGAGTAAAGCGGCAGGATAACGAGACAGGATGAATGCTGATGAATGCCTGCCAGGAGGCAGGAGGGCAAGGGCGTGGCGTGGCCTGGTGTGGCGTCGCACTGCAAACTGCCAAACTTTAATGTACCAGTATCGTCCTCTCCCTTTCTCTCCCCCTCTCCCTCTCTTGCTCTCTCTCTCTCTGCTGCTCTTCAAAGTATCTGTAGCTGTGGCAATGGGCGTGGCAGCAGCTGTGGCAAGCAACCAGAACAACAATCGATGGAAAACATCAAGGTGCGCTTGAGAATATTCCCATTTCGGCAATGCTGATGATTTCTCTGCACCGGAATCCAAGTCCAAGTCGACGACTGAGACGGAGACACTGAAGACGGAGACGCTGTCCAATACAACTGCAAATGTGATGAGTGCCACCCTCGTGGGTGGGGGTGGAGAGGGGCGCCAATCGATAATGGAATTGAATGAAAGTTTCATTCATTTCAATCGAAGCAAAGACTTTAATATTAAAGCGAACTTTTGGTACTCGTAATAATGATATGAATGAGAAAGATAGGAAGGAAAATGTGTTACAGATAGAACCGATATTGTTATCGATAATATACCGATAACATAATCCAAATTATGTCTGGCTTATTCATTGGTTAATACCATATCGTGTAATAAGCAAATCGTAATTGATACAATATCAGAGGAAACCGTTTTCAATATGATATCGATAAGTACTACCATTGCATATCGATAATACTTAGTATTTCGACCAGTTATCACTAAGAATATATTTCATTATTTCGTTATCTACATATACATATATATATATATTGTATATATCTTTATCCACAAGATTTCTTTACGATACGATACGTTATCGATCAGTTGGCAATAGAACCGGTCTGGTTATCAATTAGATATCGATTAAATGAATCAATCAACGCTTTCGGATTCATGGCAACATACAGATCTCGTCTGTACATATATGATACGATTTATACGATATAATCGCCCACCCAAACTGGATTATTTCACTCTCCAGTTAACTAAAAATAATCCCATCCTTGATATCGAATTGTTAATGCATTCATTCTCAGCTCTTCCGTGTCTCGTGGCCAGTGCTGACTGAAAGTCATACGTAATTTCATGGAATCATCGATGGCATCGATGGAATGGAATTTAATACTGGATATTCGTTGGAAATTAATTGTGCTTTTATGAACATCAAATGAATTTTATTTTCTATTGAATTCGCATTGGAGCGTCGTCATTGGCGAGATGTGTGGCATGGCGTGGCACGATATAGAGTGCATGGAGAATGGAGAATTCGATTATAGCGATATGGCACGACGATAGATAGCCAGGGCTATGCGTTACGATGCGATAGCCTGTGTCCTGTGTCCTGTCTAGTGTGTCGTGTGTCCTTGCCGCATCTGTGGGTTCATTAAATTAGTTGCATTAAATGCAACCAATACATCCTGTTGTCGGTTGTCGTTGTCGGTTGTCGTCAGATATCCGATTGCTGCAATCGGATAAACAGTGGGGCGGAGTGCAGGGCAGGGGTATTGCAGGGGCAGGGGCAGGGGCAGGCCAGCCCTGGGCATAGATAAATCGTTGGTAAATTTTATATAATCTAATAAAAAATTGATGGCTTTAGAGTGCGACGCTGCGAGCTGGCAATAAATAGCAACAGACACTTTTCTCCATGTCTCCATGTCTCCATGTCTATGGCTCCTCCGTCTTGGTCCCGTGTGTCTGTGTCTCCTAAGCAAGTCCTTCCGCCTGCCGTCTGCTGTCTGCCGTCTGCTCTGCTTGCCAGTTATCCACTTTAAGCGATGTATGCGAGCGAGAACTGATGCCAATCCGTTGAAAAGCGCTTGCCAATAAATGATGAGACATCGAAAGAGAAGGAGGAGCTCCTGCAGCAAGGAGGAGCCACCAGCCACCAGGAGGCAAGGAGGAAGGGGTGCAGATGGGTAGACGAGAAGCGCATTAGCTGGATTTTTTCATGCAGCGCTGAGCTTAATGAAATGAGTTTGTCGAACTTATTGCTCACTGAGGCATGCAACATGCTAACCGAGGAGAGGACCCCAGAGCACCAGAGCACCCAGAACATGAAGGTGAGAGGAGATCATTGTTGGTGGAGGAGGGATGGGAGGATGGGGAATCTGCACTTATGCAGATACAATTTGCTTGAGGGTCCTTAATTTCTTGGGCACATTTAAAGTTGCATAAACAAGTTTAGTCCTCGATAAACGATGGATAAGTAGCAGTGTTGTGGTTTGCCAGGGGCAAGGAGTAACGGAGCAAAAGCAGCAGCAGCAGGAGATACCTATAGATACAGTATCTTGTTTAGATGGTATATGGAAGACTAAGACCCCCAGTAACTACAGATAAAAGTTGAGGAAGGCAAAAGAAGGATTGACATCACTTGGAGGATGAATCTCTGTGCATCTAGTAGCTGCTTCTTAGGTTTCACCGCCATTCACCACTGCTGCAGCTCAATAGTTGGATCGTCCCTCTGTACTGGATGTACCCCCTGTGCCATTTAATGAGCGGGGGATGGTTTGCTCCCCTCCTGACCCCTATTTGTGGCATTTTCGGCTCTGATTGGTTTTGGATTTCGGGTTTATATGGATACATGGATACAGTTACATATATAGACCGTGATATTAATGAATCGCTAGAAGAATAAACCTTTCTACATCCGGGATTTGCAATATGAAATGCAATCAATGAACAAATATCCCGAAAGCAGCGCAAAGCAGTTCCCGGGGCAACACCATACCATACGTACAACAGTCTCCTAGCCACTGTGGCGCCTCCCTATATGAACGACCGATGTTGCTGCTGCCGCTGCTGCTGCGGTTATCTCTCTCGCTGCAGCCTTAGAGAAACTATCAGCAACGGGGAAAACTTGGCGGCCCTTTGGGGGTCGTATAGGGTAGGGGTGGGGGTATGGTAAGGGGTTGTTGGGGTGTGGGTTTGGGTTTGGGAGGACAATAGTTTTACGAGTGCTCAACAATTAAGTGGGTCACAGGCCGCAGGTCGCGGGTCGTTGGCAAGTCAATCAGCCAATCAGCCATGACCCACTCAGAATGATGGGGGCTTTGATTGGGTTGGAAGAAAGGGTGGCTGAAAGGGTGGATGGGGAGGGGGCGGTGGAGAATGTTCTGTGGTGTTAGCGTGATAAGACGGGGACGGCCATTGTTACATGAGCTGCTTCTTGGGCCAGAAAACTTTTGCCTTGGCTGCTCTGTGGCTCTGTGCCTCTGAGGCGCTCTGTGTGGCTCCCTCTCTCTCTCTCTCCCCCTCACTCTCTCTGTGTGCGTGTGTGTGGCACTTCCTTCATCCTTGTTATCTTGTGAACATTTGAAAAGTTACACAGAAATGGACCCACTCGTGCTCCCCAAGGCACCGCCGAAAGAAAAGATCCCCAAATGCAAACAGTTTCAAATTACAACAAAAGCCAACGCGTTTTTGTCTATTAACAAATTGGCACGCGTCGTGCGTTGTAGGCGTCGACTTAAAGGACTCTGGAACTCCAGTATCTGCTTAAAATGTTAGCCAAGGAAATATTTATTTATGACTGGAAGTTAGGGCTTTTCCATGCCACACTCCTGCCACTCCTCCTCACTCATGTGTGTATGCGTGTGTGTGTGTGTGTGTGGGTTAATGTTTTTATTAGCTTGAAGCTCCAGCTTCTCCTTTTTCAAGGAAGTTCCTGCGAGTACGTTGAAAACTGTTTGAAGACAGGGCAAACTTTATGCCGCTTCGCGTTTTATGATTCAGAGACGACCAGACCAGACCAGGACGACGACCAGGACGACGAGGACGTTGATGATGATGATGCTGTTGGATGATGATAATGATGATGATGGGAATGCGAATGGGTATGGGTATGGGAATGGGTAGGGCAATGGTGATGACTACTCTGCTATGCCGATAATGATAAAGAGGAGACACGGAACCCCCATTCCCGCGGAGTATCTGCATATGTCTGTATGTGTGTGTGGCACATTTTCACCCTGATTGCCCCCCTTCCATCGTTCGATACAGAGAGAGAGAAGAGAGAGCAAGAAAGTATTGACTTCACACAAAAAAAGAAGAAAAAAAAAAAGAAGGAAAAACTCAGCAGATAGTCGTAATTTCTGGCCCCCACACTCTGGGTGTGTGGTGTGTGTGTTTTTTAATGCCTCCGCCTATTGCTTGGGCTGGGGTCGGGGCAACACCGAAATGGGCAATCAACCGAAATGTGGCACGAATGGAGCCAGTGAGCAAGCAGGAGGGGATCTGCGGGCCGCGCCACAAATCAATGGCAAGGAGTTTTGCAACGACGACGCCAGTCAGATTTGGAGCAGTCACTCAATGGGCGATGATGCTGACAGCCCGAAACGAGAATCAGACCGAGAATCAGAGACGTATGTGTGTGTGCGTGTGTGTGTGTGTGGTAATGTCCCCCAGGGCCACTTGAGTCACGCTAAAGAGGCACTCTCAAACCGAGCGAGACAGAAAGACAGACAGAGTGTCCCTGGAGAGTCCAAAGAGAGAGAAAGAGTGGATATCTCCTATGCAGATGGAGGAGACACTACTTGGGCCAACAAAACCCAACGTTTTGGGAACGGGGCACTAGAGTAAACTCTCAGTTGCAGTTGCAGTGGCAGTGGCAGTGGCAATGGCAGCTCCTGGTTCCTGCATCCCACTCGAAGAGCCAAAGGCAGACAGACAGCCGAGGAATCTTCCATCCATGAGAATCTGCAGAGGATTATTAGGTCCAGGCTCGTTTCTGTGCACATCCTACGGGTATTCTGTTTCATATTCCACGTAAAATCAAAATGAAGCAAGTCTGCCCTTTAGTACAAATCCAGATGATAGGATCCGAAAGCAGACGTTTCCAGACACAGACACTCCCTCGTCCAGAGGCTATTTCGAAACAGCAACTCCATGAACCGTCAGGGCCCTGTATAGGTTGCTCATTTCGAACAAGGAACCAGGAACGAGGAACCAGGAACGGGGAACCAGGAATGAAGAACCAGGAACGAGGAACCAGGAACGGGGAACCAGGAATCAGGAACCAGGAACTGTCGAGCCACTCACAGATCCTGTGTGCCGCGGCGTTCGGTGGCGCATAGGCAGCGACTGGACTGTCTTCCACACACACCGAGAAAGGTGTTGCAGTAACCCTCAGGGGAAATATCACCCTTCGTTTTCTCGCAGTGTAGTCCCCACTTAAATGAATGCGCCTGCTATAGCAATTCGTGTATTTTTTTAATTTCAATAAATTGAAAAATGTTTTTACGCTTCACGAGCCGGGGACTCTGGACTCTCTACTTCTGCCTGGACATGAATCCAGTCCAAAAAGTGAAAAAAGGGGAAGATAAAAGGGAGGGGGAGAAAAAACAAATAAAACCGCAATCGTTAAGCGCATTCCATTGGCATGGCAGCGCCTTTGACCCACAACGAAAATGAGATTTCCAGGCCATGGTATGGCGTTGATGAACCCGCTCTGGCGTTCTGGCGTGCTCCGCTGCTCAAAATAAACGATTAATTGATTTACTTATCGATAATTGATACGTGAATCGGAGGACCTGCATCGGGGTCATAATTGTGCTGGCAAAAAAGAGACTTTTTTGCTTTGGGGAAAACGCCACGCCTCATCAGGCCATTGATCATCAGAGAATCAGAATTCATTACAGAATCAGGCTCTTCGTAATCGATGAAATGATCGAAATGCATCGATGGATGGGCAGCCTGCCAATAATCTGCGAGGGCTTCTTCTGACCATTTGAGGCTGAAAGGCTGCCACTCCCACTCCCACTCCCATTCCGATTCGATTTCCTTGATTTATCCTTTTTGCATGGAAACGACAATCCGCCTGATTATCTTCGTTCATTTAACTGCATAAATGCAATGACAGTCCAGTGCTAACAGGACCTGCAGGAACCAGGATCCTGTGCCTGAGCTTATTACGCTGCCCGATGGCCGGCCAATGCAAATGTCAAATATTAAAAATACCAGAAGTGCCAGAAATACCAGAAATACTAGAAATGCCAAATGGCATCAAATGCAAATGGGGCGAGGGAGTGGCGCCACAGACACAACTAAAAAGTTGATTTCTGGATTGGTCTGGCATTTGCATAAAATTCGATGCACCAATAGCGATGTGCTGTCAATCAGTTTATTCAGACAGTCATTCAGTCAGTCATTCAGTCAGTCAGTCATTCAGTCTGCCATTCATTCAGTCATTCATTCAGTCGTACTGGCAGTGCCGCCGGTCGTTCATGTGTTTGTTGATCTATTGACAATCGCCTCTGGTCTGGTCTCTGGTCTCTGGTCTCTGGTTTCTGGTCTCGTCTGCCGTTGCCCGTTGCCCGTTTTCCGTTTCCATCGAATGTCTATATCGAATGCGTTGCCCCGCCCTCAGTTCTGCCCCCACACACACTTCTGGACACATATCAATCTGCTGTTGGACACAGCGCACACACAATCAGTGTCTGTAAATCAATGACAGCGGTTCGTACGGGGGAAACGACTGCCATACAGCACCATACAGCGACACGACTGAAAGCTACCCAGCATTTGAGAAGAGATTCCCAAATGGAAAGCAAAAAAAGACCTTTTGGAGCAGTCTCTAGAGGCTGGACAATAGAGAGAGAGTCAGCGATCATCGATCACCGATCATCGACGAGTGCCCATCGATCTTCACTCTTTTGAAATGTTTCAAGGGTAATGGTGGTATCAACAAAATAAAGAAAATCAAATAGAAAGGGAAGTCTTTCAGCGTTGCCACCCCATGTTCCACGCTCCATGCCCCCAAGCCACCCGCCACCAACATCATTGTCGCTTGAGAGGAGAGTTTGGGGGGGGGGGGGGAAAGGGAAAGTGGAAGGGGCAGGGGCAGGGAGGCTGCACAGGCAAAAGTCAAATGGATTGAATATTGAGTTTATGATGTTGTCGCTGGCAATTTTCGTTAGCTTTAAGCGGTTTGGCGTTGGATGTGTGTGTGTGTAAGTGTGCGTGTGTATGGGTGTGGGCTATCGGTTGCGGGATGCGATGCTGCTGCTGCCTATTGTTGTATGGGTTGCGTATACGCAATATGGCCAGCCAGTCCTCTTTCACTCTCTTTCTCTCTCTCTCTCTCTCTAGCTATCTATCTATCTATCTATCGGTGTGTGCGTGCATGCGTGTGTTTGTGTGTGTGTGTGTGTGTGTGTGATTTTGTCGATTATATGCTTCACAGAGCTGCCAACACACGCAGTTTTCGCACGCTTCACTGCGGCCGAGAGGGGCAGGGCACAAGCACAGGCACAGGCACTGTCGCCGCGCCCTCTCATCGAATGTTCCCATCAAGAGAGAAGTTGCCATGTGTTTGTGTATGTTTCTGTGTGTGTGTGTTCGTGTTTATGGAGTCATGCAGTAAATTGAATTTTGCCCACAACAACGACATTAGCCATATCACAGGCTCTGCTCTGCTCTGCTCGGCTCCACTCTGCACCCTCGCGTCCAAGGCGCCGTCGCTTGCCACAGAATTTTCTCTTCAATTTTTTGTCGGCTTTGTTTTTGTGTGGGTGCCTAAAGCCCAACCCCCGACAAAAGGGGTTGGTTACACCCCCCTCCACCCCTTCGTATTGGGGATTTTTCTGGGCTTTATCGCCGGCATAATTTTATATGCTCCGCTCCGCACATCCCCCAGCTCCCGCCTCCCCTTCCCGCCCTTACACGCATTAGCATATGGGATGATGTCTCTGTGCCATTTTGACTTTTCGGTTCTGATTTGCCGCGATTTGTTCAGACTGCCGTAAACAATAATTGTTTGAGCAGACTACAGTGCGTAACGAAAGTGTATTTGGATCAGACACCCAATTCTGTTTGATACAACTACTGATACGACTTGCACGCTCGTAACGCACTGTCCTGTGTGGGATTAGAGGGTAAATTAGGTTATGGCCATAAAAACTAATGAGTGGCAATGTCCATGTCCATGTCCCCCCACACCCCCCCCTCGCAGTTATCGATTGCTGAGAGTTTGCCTTGAGTTTCATGAATGAATGATTTAATGCGTGAATCTGAGTTCGAATGAAACGAGACTGCAGGAAGTAATTCGAATCTTATTCGATTATTCGAATGGCATTCATGGAATTACTTTACTTTTGATTCTTAGCCTCGATGGACGATGGATCTGTAAGTGTATCCAGCGTCTGCTTTCCTTCCATTGTATTTGGCCACACACACACACACACACACAGGCACACACAATCTGTGGAACTTTTGGGCAAACTACTTTTGCGCTTTTCACTTTCCAACAGCTTCGGCTATTGGGTTCCGTCTTCCGTCCCCTCCCGTCTCCACCTTCCCGGCAGCACTTTGCAGCACTTGGACCACTCCACGTCCACCTCGCCCCACTCTCCGACTGCGTCATCGCTTAGGTAATTTGAGTCAAACTTTATGCGAAAGTTGCAAATTTGCACCGCAATTTGTGCAAAGTTTTCTTCTTCTTTTTTCTTTTGGGCGCCGCCGAGGAGCATTCGAATGACATCATCATCATCATCACCATCACCAGAACGGAGCAGCAGCAGCAGCAGCATCAGAAGCTGTCTCCCATTGTAAATCGATATGGCAGGAGCAGGAGCGGGGGGTGGGGGTGGCGACTGCATACAACAAAAATCAATTTGCACTCGTCACAAAAGTGTGGCCAAGTGGCGGCGCATTTAAAACTAACTTGAATGACAATTATGCCTCCGACTGGACTCGACCAGAAAACTGATTTGCATTTGCCCTCGAACTTTGCCCTATCCCCCATCCCCCATCCCCTAGCCCCCTCTCTCTCTCTCTCTTTCTCCCTCTAGCATTTGCTGGCCATTTCGGGGCAAGTTTTGCCACCGCATTTCACAGTCCATTGCCGCTGGTTGTTGTTTCTGCTGCTGCCGCTGCCGCTGCTGCTGCTGCTGCGACTGATTTGATTTAAATCATTTTTATTATTCCTGGCCAGAGATTGTGGGTCTGCGGTCAGCTTATGAAAGGGTTTTCCGTTCGGAAATATACCCATCAAACACCATCATCATCATCATCATCATTGCTAGCCTTCCCCTTTGGAGACCGAGGGAAACCGGAGGCCCCAAATGAAATGAACTGAAACTTGGTGTTTGGCCAACTTTGACCCAGAGAATTTCAAGTGATTCGGTTAAGGATCCAATCGAGTTAGGCGACGAGCGTCCGTCCAGGCACACAACACAAACACAAACACAAACACATGCACAAACCTCTCCTCTACCCCACTCCCCGCTCCTCTGAGAAGTGGCCTTCGTTCATTAATTTCCACTTGGCCGAGGACTTTTGTGTGCGTGTGTCTGTTGATTGCCATTTAATCGACTGTTTTATCGCCATGTAAATCGAATCTCATACTATTTATTCCACGAAATTTGAGTTCATTTCTTAACGATTCCGATCCCATCTGATCGAAGCTCTTTAAATGAGCAAAACTAGCTGTCTTTTGGAACAACGCCCTTTTTGGGGCATACCTCAAGCATTCGCCCTCTTTCCCTATCGATAGCACCTATGGAAATCATCTTCAGATTCACTTGCATCTTGCCATTCATCTTATATGTACGCTGAACACTGGCACTCACTCGCACGGATTTGAATCACATTTAAAGAGTTCATTTTCATTCACGCCACGCGTCTGGAATGCGCGAAAAGCGTTTGGGGAGAACGCGTTACGTTCCGTTTTCCCGTTATGGGTTTCCATATTGCTTTTACCACAACACACACACACACACACCGCTCTCTCGCACATTTGCATGCAGATGTGCGACCATCCGACCGACTGACTGACTGACTGACTGACTGCCAGAATCCTTGTCTGCGGAATTACGCGCTTTAAAAACAATTTTGTCGATTTGCGCTCTTTCTCTTTCCTTTTTTTCTCTTCTGTTTTGCTGTGCCGTGCCGTGCTGTGTGTTGTACTGTGTGTGTGTGTGTGTGTGTGTGTGCTTTTGGTTTTTTAATATTTTATTGCGCATATCAAATTCGCATTCGAGCGGAAATCCCTAAACAGGGCCAAAACGCCTCTCCATCTCTATCTGTCCCACTCTCCACAAATACGGCGGTCGGAAGGGTGGTAGGGTGGCGGGAAGGAGGTACTGTCTGACAGACAGACAGACAGACATATGCACGTGCTTCTGTCACCCGCTTGTTGGTTCCCCCCACCCCCCGGCTACGGGCTACGGGCTACGGGCGGCCCTCATGTTCCGTCTGGCAAATGTTTATGAATACATTTCGCTGAAAAGTGTGAGTGCACATGGGTGCGGATGCGGGTTAGCCGTATGAATCGATGAATGAATGGTCGGATGGATGCGTCTGGTTACCTTGAGAGGTTTTCGCCGTCTTTTTTTTTTGGCCTCAGGAGCTTACTGGAAATCAGCACGCAAAAGTAATCTTTTATTGATTCCAAACCGACTGTGATATCTGTTGTGCTCGCTGCTCGGTACATCCGTCCCCATTAGGTGCTCATCTCATCCATGAAATGTATGAATATTTCAATGTCTGACAGACCGACCGACAGCATGCTTGAAAGCGGCTAAAGGCATCGATTAATAATCGATATGCAGGAAAGCATTCGAAATTATTGATAATAGTGACTAGGATCCATCGATATCTTTGGGGCACCTGTTGTCGTTACAGCTTCGGTTCTCGTGTATCGATTATCAGCAAATATCGAGCGAGAATTCAATATATGTTCCATCTCTTTCACATAGAGCCCTGTCTGGCCGAAAATCAGTTCCCAGCTAAAGACCATCTACAATGCGTGCAACCAGGTGGAAGCAAAAGCAGTGGAAGTGGCAGTGCCAGTGCCAGTGGCAGAGCCGTAAGCCTTGCAATATGTTGGCTGCAGGCTGCAGCAATCCGACTGACAGTTTAATAGTTTTTCCCAGTCAATATTATGCTATTTCGTGATGCAGCCGCACACGACCGACCCCTAAATTGTGGATGCTTCTGCTGGTGCTGGTGCTGGGCGCTGCTCCTGTCGCTGTCGCTGTCTACCTGTTGGGGCCACCTCGCCAACCGGCCAACCGTCCATCCATCCATCCAGCACTTTACTTTTCTTCTTCGTGGTGCAACACACGCCGTGTCCGTGTCCGTGTCTCCTTCGTCCCGGCTACCATTTGGCGAGGCTCATTTGGCTCTGTGAAATTTGATTTCGTATGCAATTTTGGGACAGCTTTTCCAGGGGTCGGGCCATAAAATATGCAGATTTTATGCCAGAAATATAATTTTTGCTGCATTAGAGGCTGCCACTGGCCGTGAGGGTGGGCAAATGGGCAACGCTGCGTATGCGCGATATTCGATTAAGCCCGCTTTCCCCACCGCCAATAAAAAAAATCGGGGAGCCTTTCTTTTTTGCTGCCTGCATTTGGTCGGGGATTAAAGGCTATGACCCAAACTATCGGCTAGGGCTAATGCGAGTGGAATTTAGTGGTGAAGGCGCGGTCGGCATTAGCGAATAGTTTTTGGAGATTTTGTGGGATTTGATGCTGGGATTTTGGTTTTGGTTGAAAATTGCAAATTGGAAAAATGCATCAATGCTCAAAGGATTTACAAAACAAAACAGAACAAAACAGAACAGAAGCAGAAAGAAATATGTGTTTAAATTTAAACGGAACAAAATTGAAAGTGTGTCTAAGGAGATATCCTCCAAAGAAAGTAGACACCCCCACCCCAAAAACCTCCTCTTTGTACTGCCACAACCCAAACCAACAACTCAAGTCCCGCGTTGCAAATTAGGTTTTCTTTTAGTTAATAGAAACATCTATATTTCCGATTAAGTCTCGTCCCCATCCCCATTCCCATCCCTTCCCCTTCACCAATTCACATCCACAATATGAGCTATTATCTACTTATGCCATTTGGCCGGCAATTTCCACCCAACAGGGAAACACGGCCGGTCCGGCCGCCGCTAAGCCACGCCATAAACAATGAGACAAAAACTGCCAACGCGGTAAAATTTGCGAATACCCTGACAATGGGCGTTGGGGACTATCGAGGGGATTGATGCAACGCACACAGAAAACAAGGCAATGCCAGGCAATATTTCAAGAAAATGATATTAAGAAATGCTTTATGGATCTCAGTAATTATATATGATCAACATTTGTATGGCATATACATATGTATGTATGTATGTATCTTCAAATAATATAGATACATACATACATAGATATAGGGTTAGGAGGTTGGGTTTCCAGCGGGCTCAAGATTCGACGAATATGATACGACCCGCTTAGATAATACTACTACATGTACATTCATGGTTTGGTTTTACCAGAAAAATACTAGAAAATACCATAAAATACTGAAAACTAATAGAAAATACCACAAAAATACCATAAAGAAATAATTAGCTAGCCATAAAATTACCAAAAAAAACCCAAGAAAGAAAACAAATTGGATGATTAATAAATACCACAAAAACACTATAAAACATAAAAACAAACATAAATAAAAATACCAAAAAATACCATAAAGCATACCAAGCTAACTTACAGAAAAATACACAAAAAAATACCATAAAGTTACAAAAGTAAAACAACAGAAGAATACAAACATAGTAGATTAGTAATAGTATATTAATACTAAAAAAAGACGACACTTGACTGATACATAAATAATACCAAAATGAACCCATATCTTTATATATGTTCTTCAGTGCATTAATATTTCGGTGGTATACCCTTTGATACCCCTTGGGGTTTTTTCTCTCTTTTGTCCTCGGGGATAAACGACTTTGAATTAACATAAAAGAATACATGCATGTATTTCGCATTCGGAGTTGGAGACTGCCCTTTTTTCGGAGTAGAGCGTCTTACAGTTATGACAGCAGGGACTGGTTGTGTCTCGTGTGTGTGTGGCTTTGTGTGCATAAAATCAGATATCAAAAATTGTTTACAAATAATTTAATAGCCCCAACGCACGCACGTCACGCATTTAGAATGTGGCCCACAAGCAGGACACACACACAGACAGCCACACATGCAATCCATAAATCGGCTTTGTTGACCGGAGGACTGGACCATGCCTTGGTATTGGTGCCAGAGATTTGTTACCTCGGACCCCTCGCCACTCCTCTCCTCTCCTCTCCACTCCACTCCACCCTCTCTATGCTTTTAGCTTATGCCACTGACTGCGGTCACACGAACGGACAAAGGACCCTCTTTCTGCCACACTGCCACACTGCCACACAGCCAGATGTGCGTGTATGTGTGTGTGTTTTGGTCATAAATAAAATGTTAGTCCGAAAACAGTGTAAGCAACTCATGGTGGGAGGGGAAGGGGGACTGCGGAATGTGGGTGACTGTGGGGGACTTTAGGGCAGCGGATGCGACTACACGACATTAGGCCGAATTAATGCGCGCAAGGACTTAAGTCGCAAATTTATTTCTATTCAACATACGAGACAAAACGATGGGCCGCAAAACAAGCGATGCTCCCCTCCCTCCCCGCCAGCCACCACTTCCGAACACACACCCATCGCAGCCCACAGTATATGCACTGAGAAAAATTAGGCATTCAACAAAATGGGACTTGAAGATTATTTAGTTCTTCCCTTTTGCACAAGTAGCGAGAGATCAACGAACAGAAACTAAAGCGAGTAGCGCGATTCAACGAAAGTCTCGATGGGTCAACGAGTAGGAAAAGAAAGTCTCAGTCTTGCTCTCTTTTCATAGAATTTTTCTGGGATTAATTTGCGATTATTTAAAGGTCATTGCATTAGTGACTGTGAGTGACTTTTTTCAGTATTTTTATAGGTTTTTTTTGTTAGTATTTTATGAGATTTGTTGGGTAATATGTAATATGAATTTTAATATGTGTCTAGTATTATTTTGTTGTATTTTCTCTTGTTGTTTTGTTATTATTATGTTTTCTATTATTTTCTTTTCTGGTAAGTTTTCTAGTATATTCATAGTATTCTCAGTTCAGTTATTTCTTGTAATATTTTTTTAGTATTTTTCGGGTATTTTTGTTCCTCTTATTTTCTGGAACCACGCCTATTATAAAGGACGATTCATTCACAAATAGAAGTTAAGATGATTCAAAAGTCAAGCCTTAGATTCCTCTCAGTGTGTCTATGTGTGTATGTGTGTGTGTGTGTGGTGGGGGGGTGTTTGGCCTGGATGTTTGTGTATGTTCTGTTGAACATTTCGGCATGACAGTGGAAATCCGGCGATAAATGTTACCAGCAAATGTGCGAGTGCCTACCAAAACTGGTCAGCCGACTATTGGGGTGGTGTGTTCTGGTGTGGTTTAGGGGTGGGACGGGACGGGACGGTACCTAAATGCTAACTGGTACAATTTAGGTGCTCCATTCTCCATACTATTCATTGGGGGGTGGGGTGGTGGGGGGTAACGGACGATGGCCGATGGACGATGGGCGATAGGCAGGGTCCGTCCGTCCCGCCGCTCTCCACACGCTTTGTGTTAATTTGTGGACAAATTTGTGCGCCGCAACGGATGTATGGCAGGAAGGGGATGCAAGAAGATGGGTGCTTGGCGCCGGGTGCTGGGTGCTGGGTGGAGGGTGGAGGGGATACCACCCATTGTCTTCCTGTTCGCATCTAATCCCAGGGATCAGCAATCGATAATGAAGTTGCCGAAAAACACACGCGCCAGTGTCATAAGTTAGGGAACGAGATGGGATGGAATGGTATGGCATGGAATGGGATGCGGATCCGGATCCGACGCCACTGTGGGGGATGTGGATATCGATGCGGATACTGGTGGAATGGGGAATGGTGGAACACACCGATTTGTTTGCTGCAAATCCAGTTATCGATGAGCTTTCCTCATCGATGCCGATGATGATGATGGGGCTGGATTGCTGGCAGGGAATGCATGGAATGGTTTGTAGAGATGGAGATGGAGATTGTTGCCTGGCCACTGTTTCAATTTATGTTAAGCATGGAACAACGAACAGGAACAGGAGAGCGAACAGAGCAGAGCAGTACATTGGCATACGCTACACGCGCTCCGTTGAGTCCTTCTGCGCTGCTGCTACTGCTGCTGCTCTTCCTGCTGTCCTGCTTCTTCTCCTGCTTCTGCACTGATTCATGCATTTGCTTACGACTTCAACAGGACTGGTGTTTGGAGAAACCGAGTGGTGTGGAAAGGAGTCGATTGGTGGTCAGAGTGGGGGAGTGGCGTGGATTGTTAAGAGAGTCCCACAAAGTGTCAAATTTATGGTACGGGCAGAGCTTAGCATCGTAATGAATGCTGTTGAAAGGCACAACGAAAATCCCTTCTTTAGGTTGGAAAAGGTTCTGGGGGAGATGGAGATGGTGAGGGGAGTCTATTGCTTACTTCAATTATTGCCAAGCAATTTTCCGGAAGCAAAGATATGTATCTACCTCAATGTTGAATGGGATTGGTACTTTGAGAATTCAATTCAATTTGGTGGATTGTCGTTGGGCACTTGGCTCTCTCTCTCGGTATACCAGGCGATCCTGTCTCTTCCGGAGACTGAGTTGATTGACCTTGAAGATAGTTTGAATGGTCTTTCTACTGGGTTCGCATTTGCTTTTGCAGTCGTCCAGCTAAGGAGTAAGGGCTCACAAGGGGTAGGGTAGGATATTCTCAGAAGAGACGATCGGCAGCAGGAAAGAAACTAGATCGCTTTCTTGTAGCACTCATTCCTTCCAGCGCTATTCCTAAGGCTTACAATTCAATACCACACTCGTTGCTCGTTACTCGTTACTCGTTACCATAATTTTTCGTAGATTGTCCCTGGCTGATGCGATCCCCACTCGTCACTCATCACTCGTTTCGTACTGGGAGTACTCGTACTGCTAGACCTATCCTTTTCTCTAATTTCAAACATCCTTGCATCCCCATTACCCTGTGCCGATGTTGTTGTTAAGCGCCTTAGGGCCTTGAGGAAAAATCTGTTGAAAATTCAAGTCAATAGAAATTTTCAGCTACATTAGCCGTCCACAGAGTGAGAGGTGGTGGCAGGGGGTCGAGCTTTGGGTTTTCCGGCTGGGGTTACGTTTTCGGTCCGGGGCTTAACTTTCAATTCATTAAGCCACACAGTCGCACAGTCACAGAGCAGCACAGAACCGAAGCCAACGATGTGACAGAACTTTTGCCGAATGGCCGAAAACAAAGGCTAAATACAATCAGCTGTAAACAAAAGCGTCGCCTGACAGAGGCGCAACCCTAAAAGGGTTTAAGATGGTGTTTAAGGGGAGTGGCAGTGGCAGCGGCAGGGGCGGGGGGCTAAGACAAATTAGTTGCAAGTTGCAAGCTGCAGGGTCAGGGGCTGGGGCTGTTTCTTTCGAGTTTTGTGGCAAAACGAAGCTGGAAAACTTTTCTTAGGCGCTGCCAAAGTTCTCTCCCTCCTCTCTCTCTATCTGTCTCCCTGTCTCTCTCTCTCTCTCTCTCTGTCTCTGTCTCTGTCTCTTCCTATCGGTTCTGTGGGCATTGTTTAAAGTTTTGTGCAAATGTGAAATAGAATTGGACAACGCAAAAAGGCAGTCAGGAGCAATAGCAGCAACAGCAGCAGTAGAGCGCCACTTGGCTACCAGGGAAAACTTTTCCCTTGCACTTTCATTACTTTTCTTTTTATTTTTTTTCTCTGATGCTGAAGCTGAAGCTGGCGCAGGGGTTTCCCCGGTTTCCCTGGTTTCCCTGGTGCCCCGGTTTCGATGCTGCCACTTTGGCAATGCGCGAATTAGCCAAATAATAAATAAGTGCACGACAAAAGTGGCAAAAGGAGGAGGAACAGTTTTGGAACAACAATGAAATTACTTCGACTCGCTGTTGTTGCCACACTCGTCGCTGTAATGTTTTCCCCCCTTACCCCTTACCCCTTTCCCTTCCCTGTCTCTGTGGAAGAAACCACACGGACATCACGGGCGGGGTGTGGTGGGGGACACAAACTTTGTATACTTTGTATGCGCGTGGAGTGTGTGGCAAGTTGATGATTCCCCCCACCCCACAAGAAACAAAAATTTCGTTTCGGTTTTTCTAGTTTTCCTCGAGTTTTCATGTTTCTCCACGTCTCCTGCCGTTTTGTCGCCTGCCGCAAAAGTTTTGCTTATGTCCAGAGCATGCACCCCATTGTTACCTATAAAAACCCCCCACCCCACCTACTCCCCTCCCGCTCTGCTGACCCATGACTACTGCTGCTGCTGCTGCTGAAACAGTCATCATGTCGTACTGACCAAATCGTCGAGCGATGGTCGAGAGAGAGAGAGAGAGAGAGAGACACAGAGGAGAGAGTCTCTAATTATTTTGGCTGACATTGCAAGTTCGTTTCATTATTTGAACTTTTGATAAGAAAGTTGCAAGCAGTTCTCCGTCCGTCCGTCTGTCCGTCCCTGCGTCGTTCTGTTGCAAGTTGCTCTGGGTTCGCTTTTATTGCCACAGATAGCCCACAAGTTTCCTTTCCGTTCTTCTGGCATTAAGTGAGTGCACTCATGGCCAAAGTTTTTGTAACTTTGAATATTGCTCATACGCCCCCCGTGTGGAGAGATTTCCCATGTGGCAGAAGGGCTTTCCATCATCATCAGTCAGTCAGTCAGTCAGTCAGTTCAACGCATTTAAATGCAACTTGTGGCAGAAAGTATCGAAAAAAGAAGGCAGTTTCGGGGCAGGGGTAGGTGGCCGGAACAGAGGCAGGCCCTAATGAATGTTTCAAGCACTTCCTGTTTCTGGAACGCCAAGCCAAGCCAAGCCAAGCCAAGCAGCGCGCCCTAACTTCATTTGTGCCACACCAAAGGCGCTACAAGTGCGAGTGGCAGCATCAGCATCCAGCATCTGCATCCACGCGGTGCATATGCGTAATCCTGCTCTGAAGCAAGTCGGTAGGGCATGGGGCATGGGGCATGGGGTTGCACATGAATGCAACTTTGCGACTTGGGGATCCGTTTAGTTGAACGGAAGTCGAGTGCTTTGGTAATTTGTATGAAAACTCTTGTGGCACTGGCAGCACTGCGAATGGCTGCAGAATTTGTTATTGTTGCTGTTGTTCTTGTTGTTGTCCATTTGTTTTACGCAGCCAGATCCCCAGGATCAGCTTAAGTGTGTGCTGCAGCTTGTGGGGAGCTTGCGCTCCAAGTTTGTATTCAAATGAAATTCCAAGATTATTCCAAGAAATTTCAATTATTTGAATATGACAGAGGAGTGAATTTCAGCAATGAGTGATTGAATCATTCAATCAGGACTCATGGATGCAAGAAATCCGATTCGAATGAATCAAAATTCCTCTTCCTGGTTCAGTTTCGTACGACTATAATAATATAGTATTTTTCTGGTATCATTCTGGTATTATTAGTGTGTATTATTCTAGTATGTTTTGTAGTTTTTTTTGTAGCATTTTTCTAGGTTTATTTTAGTTTTTATTTTATGTGATTATGTCGGTATTTCTTTAGTACCTTCATTTTTCTCTGGTATCTAGCATTAGTACCTATAGTATTTTTTCGGTTTTTTTAAAGTTATTTTTTCTAGTTTTACATTTAGTAGTTTTTATTATTTTTCTTGTTGTTTTTTAGTATTTTTCCCATTCCATTGGTTCCTGTGGCATTTTCTACCTATAAACGCTTTTCTGGTATTTTTTAGGAAATAATTTAATCATTCTGTTGCCTGCACGAATATATATAGATGGTTGCATCTGTAATATCCGATCCATTCACTCGTTGAAAATGCTATGAATAAAAACTCAATCTCTCGAACATCTGTTCAGATTTCTAGTCTCCTTGTAAAAACGTTCCCTCATTGTATCTATACAAATTGAAACATGGAAAAAACTGTACAAAAATATCACCACGAGAGAGCAGAGAGAGCAGAGAGAGCACAGAGAAAGAAAGCAGCATAATCCATGTTGTGTAACTGGTACTCGGACTGCTAATAAATTAAAAGCAGAGCAGAGCGGAGCGGAGCAGCGAGAGAGAGGAATGCGAATGCCAGACGGTAATCAGATAATTTGCATGCCAGCCATATCCTAAAGGACACCCAGGACACAAAGGGTACGTGTGCAAAAGAGTTTCAAGCTGAAGAAGGAACCTTCCTGTCTTCTTCAGATAATACCAAGAATAATTTCTAATTACAAAAGCACACACACACACACACACACACACACACACACACATGCATATGTAAGTATGTAGAGGAGAAGGGCAAATATTTAACGAAATTATTAATGTACATAACAAAAATCCAGACAGGACGAGCCCGAGCACGAGCAAGAGGCATTCATTACTCATTTAAGGGAAGCACCAAAGTAGGCAACGTTCCGTCACACTGTAGTACAGTCCGCACAAACAATTAAAAACCGTAAATGTCCCCACATGACAAAGTGTGAACTTAATTTCATTTTTGTAATACAAATGCAACACACAGTGAAAGGGAAGGAGTGGGGGGAGGGGGGAGTCCTTGATAATGGCCCCGAGGAAGTGGCTGGCAGCAGGCGAAAGGCGAAAGAACTAAATATAAATGAAAATGCTTTCTCTGAAAGCCACAAAAACAAGACAGGAAGCAGGAGACAGGAGACAGGACACAGGAGAACGAGCAAAGAGCGGCAGGGCCACAGCTATTGCCACTGCTACAGCCACAGCTACTCCTTCGACAGTAACGAGCCAAACGAAGCGCACACACAAATGAAAGTAATTTTCCAAATACTTATGTGTGCAACACTGCATCTGTGTGTCTGTGTGTGCACCCCAGCCACAGCTCCAGCTCCAGTCCCAGCTCCAGTCCCAGCTCCAGTCCCAGCCCCAGTGTATCTCTGAGCCAGCAAGCTAGTCATTTTTCAAAGCTTAATTTCCACAAACAAGCAAAAAGAACAAACACACAAAGACAGAGGGCGAGGGAGACGAAGAGGGCGACTGAGACTGAGACAGACACAGAGACAATAAAAACCAACTGAAGGAAATGGAATGCCGAAAACAAAACAAAGTACAAAATAAAATAAAAAATGAAAAACAACAAAACTTCAATGTAATGAAGCCGAAAACAAAGGCGAAACACTGACAAAAACGTACGCCAAACAAAGGGCCAAGCAACGGAAACGGCAATCGAAGCTGAAGATACCCTGTAATCATGTCAAATCTCATATAAAGTATGAAAATTCCCATTCTAAACGTTTTCTTCCCATATGATTAAATCTTACGAGCTTCAACAAAAATACTAGACACCTAAGGAACGAGTGGCACGAGTGATGCACGATGATCACGATTATTTTTGAGGTAATCTATTATCAGTATTTCCTGGTATTTTCTGGTATTTCCATAGTATTTTCCTGTTATTTGCTTAGCTAATATCTTATTATTATTTTGGTTTTTCTTTTTTTGTATTTTAATGGATTTTTCTAGTAATTTTCTGGCAATTTAACTATTAATTTTTCAGGTACTATTCAGATATTTTTTATTATTTTAAGTGAGTTATAGTATTTTTTTGATACATTTCCTAAGTATAATTTATTATCACGGCGTTACACACATTCATATGTTGCCTCACAATCAAAAAACCTTTTATCAAAAAACGGTATCAAAAGCGGAGCTGAGGCAAAGAGAGAGAGCGGGAGAGAGCAACCCAAAGAAAATGAGACACTGGAGGAAGTGGATGAGGGGGAAGAGGTGGGGACATGGCATGCCAAACATTGAATACTTTTCAAGTGCGGGGCACAGAACAGACTACAGGACACAGGACACGGACACACTCCTGCGAATGCAATGAATTTTTGGGCAACGAGTGGCGTCTGCTGTTGGCTGCAGAATGGAAAATGATTGAACGAATTGCACGAAATTGAGAAACTTATGAAATGAAATGAAAGGGGGGGAAATTTGCATCAAATGAGTGTTATAAATTAAGAAGAAACGATTTTAATTGCAACTAATGGAATGCCGTACCCATTGGCATAAGTGAAACATGCTTGAAGACTGCAACGAGAACGAGTCTAATGAATGGACTCGAGTGAGAGATAATAGACGAAAGAACTCGTTAAGTGAATGGAGTGGAGGGAGTGAAGAAATCAAGTGCAAGAGTATACCCCAGTCGGAGGGTACCCATTTATGCTTATTTGTGTGTGTGTGTGTGTCACACAAGGCACTGCTGGCTCATCATGTTGTAATCGCTTTTCCACACACACACACACACACAGAGGGGGGGGGGGGCCACCATTTTTGCAACAGATTTAAATTCGCCAACGAATCTTCAGTGCCCCATCGTCTGGGAGGCGCTTATCTGACGCCTCTGACATAATATATGGCACACAGTTTTTGTTTGAAAACACAGCCCCAGAAATGAGGTTTACCTAACACACACACACACACACACACACACACACACACACACACACACAACTCCTCTCTGGCAGCAATTACATTTCGCCTGATGACTTGGCTTTGCTTTCAATTTGGTTGCACTTTTTGGTTGCCAACCCAAAAAAAAACGAGCAAAGAACGAAGAAGGCTAAGAACGGGGGGGGGGGGGGACTGTTTTGATGCTCGCATTTCTGGCATCGTTGGATGCGGTCAAAGATTAGAGATTGGAGATCCAGGACGCAGCATGCAGCAAGCAGGACGAGTCTCCATTGGATTCCCCATTGGAGCCCCATAAAAATGGCAACATAATAAAACGGCAAATAATTAGCAGCCTCGGACAATTTCCTTCATGTCAAATGGAACGGAAATTGATAAGGATTTGTGGCAGGCATCAATTTGCGGCATGCCGCCCGGGTGGGGGGGGGCTCCGGGTCCATCAGTGAATTATGAATTGATGAAATTTCGCCATCGGTTCTGTAATTGAATCGTTTTAAAACAGCTCTCCTTCTCCTTCTGCTTCTGCTTCTGTTGCCTGTGCTGCCTGTTGCTTGCCCCAAAAAAGCGTGCCCCATCCCTGTGAGCCCCTCAACCTCAACCATTTGCGGCTGTCTCGAAATGATTAATTTATTGAAATTTACGCTTATTGTCGACGTTTTCCAAATACATTTTATTTATGGTCCCTTATGCCGATAATTTGTCAAAAAGTCGTAAATTATAATATTACAAAACCCGAAAAACCCCAGAATCCAAGAATCAGAATCAGACAGCGAGAGAGAGAGAGAGATAGAGAGGGAGAGTGAGAGACACAAAGGAAAATCCTCCTACAGAGAAAAGGGGGAGAACTTGTTAACTTTTGGGATTCGGATTGGAATACACTCTCCACAGAACGTTGCTCCATTTTCCATTTGGCTTGAAAAATATTTGTTGCTAAATGGTGGTGAAGGGAAATCTTGTGTGTGGGAAGGGAAATGTTTAGGGCGAACTTTAAAGTTTTTTGCAAAGAAATTTCTTAAAGTTCTTAAAGGCTGGTTAGAATGGTGGAGTACAGGAATAGCGACGATTATATAGCATAAAGGTACTATAGATTTTCCAATTGTTAGGCACTTAGCTGCTGAAACGCTGTGGAAATCAAACACGATCTTGCATGTTCCATCATGTATGTACATTATGCAGGATTGATCATGCACATCGAACTAGAGAACACGTTTGCTCACGAAATCTGTGCACATGTTCGATTATGCAGGATTGATCATGCACATCGAACCAGAGTAAGTTTGCTCTCGCACACGTTGCTCTCTGTGCAGCTCAAACGAACATCGAACGTCGAACATCGAGCAGCTTCGAACCTGGCAGTTCTTTTCTGGCATGAAATTCCAGGTAATTCCTTGCCGCTCCTCCTGTCTCTGACTATGGAAATCCCTAGAGAAAGGGTACCCGTGTAGCGTTGTACTCCTCCCCAAAGAAGGGGGAGGAGTCCCCAATGAAAACCGTGAGATGAGCGTGTGAAATAGGGCGAAAGTCGAGGAGTGGAGGAGTGGGGATGGATACCATTCAATTTTGCTTGCGGTTAAGTCGTAGGAGAGATGCACATGTGGTGGGGGGAAGGGGGCCCTTGTGGTTAGCCACAAACTTTTTGGGCCTCCCGTCCCCACCCCGCTGAGTGGGTGCTTGAGAGTCTACGAGTGTATGAGTGTATGATTGGATGGGTGCATATGCGTAAGAGTGGGACAAAGGCAAACACAATGTCAGAGTGGCAGTGTGGCACAGTGACAGTGTGGCCGTGTGGCAGTGTGGCAGGGGCAACACACCATTTCTACAGAGTGGCAACGATAACGCCTTCAATTATTAATTATTATCGCCGCAAGCCAAATGTAAAAGCCTTCATTAAAACTTACGCATACAAACAGTCCGAATAAATGCCGGATGTATGGAGCAGGATACCTGAATACACACACAGACGCACAGAGATACAGATACAGAGATACGCACACAGATACAGAGAGACAGAGAGAGAGAGAGAGAGAGAGAGAGAGATCCTTTTGCTTTGCACTGCCGCCCTGCCCCAGATTTCAGATTTCATTTCGCTTTTCTTTTTCCCTCTCTGCCGGTTTTCAGCTTTCTGCTGCCGCTGCTGTTGTTGTTGTTGTTAATGATTTATACAAGGATTAATTTATACTCACTAATGGATTTCAGTGTACAGGCGGCAGTGTCCTGGCAGCGGCTGTTCGTCCTGCAGCATTCAATATTATCAATTACTCAGGCACCCGGCCACGTCCCAGTCTCCGTCCCGCCTTCAAAAAACACACAAAAAAAGAAGCAAAAAAAGGAAAGCAAATTAAGGAAAATTAATTATGGCCCAGTAAGCAGCCACCGCATGCAAATTGCTTCGTATTTATTGGATGCCATCGCATCGCATCGCAGTGGTATTATTTGCATGGGGCATACGCATCAGCGCATTCGTTTCGTCTCAAAATTTGCATTCGGATTCGCATTCGCATACGTTTCAGGTGTCGCAGGTCGTAGGTCGCAGGTCGTTGATCAAGCGAGGCATTACTCTGCTCATAAAAATCAACTAATTTGCACACTTTACGCCCTGGGAAAAGTCCTTTGCTCCATTTGCAACCATTTGGATGCCACAAAAAGCGAAAGATAGCCAAACAGAGACAGGGAAAGGGCAAGACGGAGAGAGTGACAGAGAGAGAGGGAGAGCCAGCGAAAAAAAAGTGAGGAAAATGTACGGAAACGGCTGTCAATAAAATAAATGAGCGCCATTAGCAGCGGAAAATGATGAACACTTGAAAGTGTTTCGCCCGGCAAGCATCGAACCAGACACTGAGCCCCTGCCCCACTGCCACTGCTAGTGCCACGCCCCCAAGCGACTACGACCCCATTTCTGTGGGGGAAAAGCAAAAAGCAATAGAGATAGATATAGATATGGGGAGAGAGACAAAGAGAGAGAGGGAGGAAGGACAGACAATGCAAAACATTGGCAATGGAAATGGTGTGTAATGGAATCGGGCAATGGGCAAAGGACTTAATTTGAGTGGCGAAATTTCGAGCAACGATTAAAAGAGCCCATACAATCGATACATAAGTATATCGATAATTGATCGGAAGTAATTTTGATATAAATCCGTCATTTATTGATGGATCAATCGGACAAGTTATCGAACTACAGTATATGGATAAATCAGCGATAGCTCAGTGCAATAATCGGTGAAAACGATATCGAGGGATATCGATAGGACAGCGGTTAGATCGATGTATGAGTCATTGGCAAAATCGATGCAAAAATCGATCTAACCATCGATAAACAGTCGATAATTGAAGATGCCTAATCCTCTCACACCTTTTACCCTCAACGTTTCTACTAACAATCGATCCACTCTGCACTTTTATCGATGACAAGTCTGCTCTTCACGATGACAGCCACATTCACAGTGCCACAACGCCACAGTTGCCACAGTGCACGTGGCATCGTCTGGACTTTGCCAGTCGACTAGATCGCTAGATATGCAGTGAGACGTGCGCGTGGTGTGAGGGCTGGGGGTGGTTGGGTGGGTCTGTAACTACTTCACTCTGTCCTTCCCCCGTCGCCGCCATGACGCAACTGCGTGGGTGAGGGCGGGACGGTATGTTGGCAGTTGTGTGGGTGGGTCACAAAGCCGAAGGCAAACAAGTCGCGTATATATTTGTGCAAATAAAATTTGCTTGAATAATTTTATGAATGGTAGACAAACTGTTAAAGCGAATGTTAGAAATGTAAAGGAATAGTGGGGGAAAGAAGGAGATAAAGAGAGAGAGAGAGAGAGGGAAGTGTATGGTGTGGAGTGGAGAGTGTGTGGGAGAAGAGAGGGCAAAGAGTGAAAGAGCCAACGAGTAGGAAAAACGTCATGACATACAATTTATTATTGCACCAAAGGGTTAATTGCACACAGAAATGTGTACGTCTGTGTGTGTGTGTGTGTGTGTGTGTGCATGAAAACTTGGGTCCGTTTGCTGGTTACCGTAAGTGCCACACAATTATGCTGCCAACTGCCTTTTCAAGTGTATTTTTCTTGCGGTGCATTTTCCACGTGCCGTCACTTCACTCTCTCTCTCTCTTTGGCTCTCTCTTTATGAGTGTGTGTGTGTGTGTGTGTGTGTGTGTGAAGTGTTTAAATAAACGACAACACTTGAAATAAATTGCAGCAAATCAAGTTAAATAAATTGCGCGAATGTACGGGGAAACATCAGCACCACAAAACGAATAAATGAAGGCGCCAACAGCAGCCAAGAAGGAGACGCCGCGCCATGGCGGTTGGGTTGGGTGGCGGCCTCGTTATCACCCACCCACACACACCCTAGCCCCCCCATTTGTGTGTCAGAATTTCATTTAAGAATTCTCAACCGATTATCATACTCGATTTTTCCAGAGAGCAAAGAATGAGAGAGTGGGAAGAGACTCTATGGATCTCTGGATCTCTGTTACCCTGTCTGATCCGGGACAATGAGGGACTGCTCTTACTACAGTGCCCCATTACAGTAAATGCACACCCGCCAAACCACATTAATATGGCAAATAATTTCGACTGTCTTTTTGGAACTAGTTTTTTTTTTTTGCAAATCAATTAACAAAGCAATTAACAATCGGATTAAATCCGTTGCAGTAGTAATCATCCTCTCCATTAAATAATAATCAATTCATGTGGTGGGTGTTTGTTTTTACCCCTCCAAGGGGTACATTTGTGCCCACAGATGGAACAATGAGATCGATAGATCTTTGGGATCTTTGGCCTTCGACGGGACGTAGATTTATCTTCGTATATGCATGGCCTCTCGCTCCCGCGTTTCGCTCCCTTTCTGCTGTTTTTCCTTTTATTTAATTTACTTATTTTTTATTTGCTAAACGGAAAAACGGAAAAACGGGTTGAACGGGAAAACCATATGTGCCATTGGGGTTTATTTGTTCTGCGGCGGGGGCCTGAGAATTGTCCGCATGTTTTTCTCTGGTTTTTTAACCCTTTCCCCCCAACGCCCATGGCTAACTAGGGTGAAGTGCAGGGGGGTGGCAGGGGGAGGGGGGTGGAATATACATATACTTTGATTAAGTGCGTGGCTCCAAACGACATTCGCCGTCGGGAAATTGACTCATTTGCCCATTTTTGATGGAATGTCGCCAACTAAAATGCTTTGCCGCCTTCGCCGGGGCCACTCAAGGCTGCCCCCCAACCGCCCCCAACCGCCTCCGACCGCCGCCACCCTTCTGATCCACTTTGTCCGCCCAATGGCCTCGTTTTGGGCCAAGTTTATCGCGTTGTTTGCCTTCTGCTTTGTTTGCCTTTGCCGCTTTGTCAACACTCGGGGAGAACGCAAAAAAAGGAAGCGGCATGGTGGCAGTGGCAGCAGCAGCGGTTGGGCGGTGGGGCTGGAGGGGGCGTGGAGCGAAAAGTAAACGAAAAGGGTTGTAAAAACGTAATGGGGAGTTAAATAAAACAGCGAACGTGCTGTATGGGAAAGGGGGCGGGGCAGGAGGGCACACACAAAAATATGCAAACACACACGAAAGTAGTCAGTAGTCGGATCCCACCGAAGAGACTAAGAGAATACCCATGGATTAAGTGGGGGAAGTACTTCAGTGAGAGTTCCATCTACATTCAGAATATTTGTGGTAAAACGACTCTACCATCAGGTGTGATCAGTATCCAAGATATCAGGGACTGTGGATCCACCATCAAGTGTTCCGTGAAACAACTCCACTAGCATCTATCCATCAGGAGAAGCCCAAGCCGAGGCGTGCTGCTGCATGACGCACTACACATACATAGAGCTTTTCCAAGTGGAATGCACAGAGATTGCTTTGACCTTGGGTGCCAGTTCTTTCAAGGATAATAGTGCAAAACCCTGCTAATGCCTGACACCGAAATATTCTCCAACATAAAGATAAACCCAAGAAACCCCAGGAACACAGTATACCCTACAATCAATCGAACACCAAGGGGTACACAACGAAAAAAAAAGACGAGAAAAAATGTGTAAAAATATATATTCAAAAAGTGTCATAAATGTAATACAACTTTTCCTTTATGACAACTGCATATGTGTGTGTGTGTGTGTGTGTGTGTGTGTGTGTGTGTGTGTGTGTGTGTTCGTGTGCTCATGTGTCGGTGTTTGTGTTGGCGCGTTGTTCAAGTACCGCTTGAACAGAAACTTCTCTTCCCTGTGGCCTGGCCAATAAAAATAAAAATAAAATAAAAATAGAGTTCAAATAAAACTGAAAAGAGCCAAAGCCGTAGACCAAAACTTTATCCGCCTCAAAAGGATAATTCCATCCATATCGTATGTGTGCGAGTATCTTCAAAATACAGACAACTATTGTACCTTTGGATTGAGCTTTTTCCAGGCAATCCACTGTGTGCGAAGGGTCAGGGGCGTGTCCAAAGGGGCGGCCTACATGCGACGAGGCCAAGAAATGAATTAGAAAATTTGTATTTATGCACAAGGACGGTGTTGTTGTGGCTTTTCCGATCGAAATTGGGGGCTGAGCCCGGTATAAGAAGCTGCATATATTGTATTTTGCAAAGAACCGAAGCCACCGCCGGCCAAAATGAATTTATTCCCCCCTCCCAATGCCTGTGCCCAACACCAACTCAACCAACCCAAAACTAGGCTATCCGATTAGTGAGACAGTGCGTTTCGAAACTGTAGGGCAGCGTATGGGGATATCAGATATGTGCAGCGAAGAAAACGAAAATGGGATTCAGTGCGGAGAAGGCCTGTAGCTAAGGTGACTGCATTTAGTTCTCATTCGATAACTTTACTTAAACCTATCGAAACTTATCGAAAACGTGTATTTATCGAAGTAAATATATCGGATAGGTTTAGTTCTTGCCAGCGTGTAATTGATTGATGAACTATCGATGCTTCCAAACAGATATCTCGATTGGAGTTCTATATACTTAGGAACGTACTCTTGGATCCTTGCCAAACCATCTTTTTATGTACATATCCTACATACCATTCTTCTATATTCTAAAAACCAAACTAAAGAACTGTTTCGGAGCTGCCGTTGATCGAGAAGAGTCTTCGCTTTTGTTGTTCCAGAAGTGTTTTATAAAGTTATCGATCTTTTCTCTTTGATTATTTCGATTTTCTTTTGGCTTGTATGATTCTTCTTTAGAGGACGTCTATGGCTATAGAGTATCTTCAGAGAGATGCTCCTCCAAGCAGTTGCTCCAGCAACAGTATACACGCACATATGTTCTGTCCTTATGTTTATGAAGCGCGCTGTTTGCCAGTCTTTTTTTGGTTTCTTTTACGTTACGTTACGTTACGTTCCATCTGCTGCTCCTCTGTGTTCTGCTCTCTGTGTGTTTGTGTGGTCTATGGTAAGTGCCCCTTAGTAGTCCTCTCCTTTGAAAGGTTGAAAGCAGTGCCAGGCTGCAACAAACCCAAATTGCAATACACACACACAGCCACACAGCCACACAGACACACACACACTGACACACTGATGCAATGATGCACAGACATATGCCCACCACCCCCGCATACACATATGGAAAACATTGGGCAAATATTCTGCCAAAAGTTGTTGCAAAAATTTAAAAATAAATTTAAAATGTTGTTGTTGCTCTTATCGAATTGCAGCGGCGGATGGAATGGGACGGGGCAAGGGGATGCCATAAGAGGGGTGGAGGTCTGGTGTGGTAACAGGCGCCTTTTGGCATGCAGATTGCCAGAGCCGATGGCGACACTTCCACCAGCTACTGCCTATGGTCCAAAAAGCAGAAAGAGAGAGACACGAAAAGGTGTTTTGGGGTTAAGAGAACCGAAGCAGTTGCATCCTTCATACTCACACACTCACACTCACACTCTCACATGTGCCCCCTCACACATACCTGAAGGGAATGGGAGCGCGAGAGCGAGAGACAACGGAAAAACGAATTGAAACTGCAGTAAAAATAAATTTTAAAAAAAAAAAGAGGAAAAATGAAAAGGAAACTGGAAATGAAAGCAAAAATGGAGCAAAAGGAAGACGCTGCCGCCGCTGCCGCCGCTCACCCCAAACCCAAGCCGCAAGGAAAAGCCGAAGCGTATGCAAGGCATTTTGCGTGCCTCCACAGGAAAAGTTATTCCACCCCCGCTGCCCCCTGCCCCCTGCCCCCTGCCCACCACCCACCAGTTGACCCGTCGCCACTGCCACTGCCACTGTGGAGCTGTGGAAGATTGCTTAAAGTTTTATTGGTTGTTGTTTGCAAAGCAAAAACTTTACTTTTGCGCGCTTTTCTAACGGTGCAAACACACACACACAGTCAAAGGAGAGGAGCGGCACGGATGTGTGTGTGTGTGTGTGTGCAAAAGTTGCCGAATGGAAAATGAATCCTGCAGTGGAGGGGAGGAGGGGTAGCCTATACCCGCGATTCCTTTAGCTTTCTTTCTTTCGTTTTTTCTTCTTTGTTTTTGATGCTCTTTGTCCTGTTTCTTGTTCCAGCTCCTCCTGCTCCTTCTTCTTCTATTTTTTTTGGAAACTGAAACTGCCGTTAGTCAAGAGGAGCACCATTCGGCTATTCCCATTTCTATTGCCATTCCCCAATCCGCCGCACACATCCGGAAGTCGTCGAAGCGGCAGGAGTCGATGCGATGCCTCGAATGGCAGTTCCGAGTTGTAGTGGGAGTTCCGAGTGGGTGTGGCAGTGGGAGTGGCAGTGGCAGTGGCAGCTGAAGTTAAAGTTCAGGTCATCTCGAAAGCAGGATGCAGCCAAAAGGATGCGAATCAAGTGCCGTCGCTTAAATGCGTGTAATTTTCTTAAACAATATAGCTCAAACATTCCACTGTCAAATGGTCGTCCTTGTGGTCCTTGTAACCATTCCCAACATCATCATCATAATCATCATCGTCATCGTCATCGTGTTCTCCCCATTTCCGACTCCCCTTTCCAGCCCCCCACCCACGGTCATTTCAAGTGCAAAAGTACACCAAAAGTTTTTGGTCGCATTCTCTCCGACTCCTCCTCCTCCTCCTCCTCCTCTGACTCCTCCTCCTCCTCCTTGCAAATGCAGATGAAAAGAGGACTTGTAATGGGAGACGAACAGAGAAAGAGATATATGTATATTGAAGAAAAGATAAAACGAATGAGAGAAAGGCTTTCTCAGAGGAGTGTTGGAATATTTTTTAGACGATGTGCATCAGAAACACAATTCCCTTAGCCTTGATAGCAGCTAAAAGCAGAATTTTTCTCTTCGTCCCATTTATTTTTTATATATTTTTTTAATTGTTTAACAACAACTTGGACAACAAATTATACAAAAATGCGCAGCACCCTCAGCTGCTGGGGCTTGCAGAGGTCCATCGTGATCAGCCACTGGCCGATCTCGCGCTGATCCCCCTGCAGATGGATGAGCGGCCCCTGCTCCGGATGATCGGTGACGGTGGTCAAACGCCTCGGACAGGCCCTGGACAGTGAAGATCATCGTGCGGCTGCCACGCTGCTGCACCAGATTCTCGTGTTCCACTTGACGGTTGTTGCCCCCAGTGGTGGTGGTGGCCTCAGTTGGTGGTCAGTTGCTCTCATATTCATCAATCAGCAGCATCAATCAGTTTCAGTTTCCAGTTGTATTCAATCATCATCGAAAGAGAGAGAGAGAGAGAGAGCAGACATCACCATCCGTTGATTATCCTTTTCATTAGAGTGCGCCTCGGGCCACGCCTACCTCCTTTGTGGGCACACACACACGCACCACCCCTCGCCCCTCGCCCCTCGCCCCTCGCCCCCGCACACGCACACGCACTCCGCTCTAGCGCCCATGGAAATGGCACTTAATGGCCGCCGTCGCTGCCACACACACAAAACATGGGCAAAGGAAAACTTTGTGAAAACTTTTCACAGAGCGAAAGGAAAGTCTGTGTCTGTGTGTGTGTGTGTGTGTCTGTATGTGCATGTGTGTGTGTGTGGGGTGGAGGAATGTCATTGGCGGAAATTGAAACGCACATGACAATCCATTTCATCAGCAGTTTAGTTGCTTTTAGAACATTTTCAGGGAGCCAAAGGACCTGCTGCTGCTGCTGCTGCTAGGGGTAATCGATGCCTTGTGCATGTCCTTTCTGTGTATTCTTCCCGGCCTGTGTCCTGCCCCATGGGCCATGTGATGTACTGCGATGTGATGTGAGTGGCAGCCACTAAGCCAAATCAACAAAAATCAACATTTCGACAACAAAGTCCTTGACTGTTAAAGTTAACCGGACAGCAGGACACGCAGCAAAGGAGGAGCCAAAATGCCATAACACAGCATAATAGAAGAGAGAGAGAGAGAAGAAAACACTGTCTGTCCGTCTGTCCGTCTGTCTGTCTGTCTGTCTGTCTTTTTGTCTGTCTGTCTGTCTGTCTGTCCGTCTGTTTATGCCAGGCATCATCATCTTGGGGCTATAAGCCCCGCATGTCCATGCGTCTGTCTGTCAAGGCCCAGAGCCAGAGCCAGAGCCAGACCCAGGCACAAGTGGCAGTGGCAGTGGGGTGGTGGGGGTGGGGGTGGGGGTACTGTGGCACGGACAGAGTGTGTATAATCAATGTCAGTCAATATTTTCCCAAAGAGGGGACAAAAGACAGAAAGGAGCAGAAAGAAAGCAGAAATCGGCGCCCAAATGGAACCCCAAATGGAATTGAATTGAAAAGAAATGAAAAAAAAAGCGAAGAGAATCGAGTCCTGGCATCCAAGCATCCAAGAGACGACGAAAACATAACAAAAACTAAATTACATATGCATACAAAAATCAATGTCAATGTATGGGTGTATCTCTATCCCTAACTGTTATCTGTGTGTGTGTGTGTGTGTCGTTATGGTAAATGACAACAACGAATGGCCTACAAACAATGGCCTACAACATTTTCTGATTAGTTTGCGAAACGAGGCAGACTCCCAGCAGTCGTCACAGAAATCGCTGATGCAAAAAGGAAAGGTCAAGGGTCACATATGTATGTACGTACATATGTATGTAGTTTGAATAGAGTTAATCAATGTCCTTTTGTCACAAAACTCTCACAAATTAGCTTTCAATTGCAATCATAAATAATTCAATCGAAAATCGAAAGCCACAAAAGGATTTTGAATGCAACAAAAGCAAAAGCAAAAGCAAGGACAAAACTTGCATCCCATCCATGAAGCATCATTTTCGAGGGGGCACTGAGTGAAGGACTCTTCCTCCACGTAGCAGTAGCTCTCCTGGGAGGATAAACGTATACAAATGGGGCCGAACCCAAGGATATACAGGGTTCATCTTCACCATTAGCCAAAAGACAATCGAAAATCAAGGAAAATTACTAGAGGATGAGAGAATCTACACAGAAAAACACCCAATGCTCAGCCCCACCCAACACTCTCACTCGACTTTCTTCGTTAAAGTAATTCAAACGCTTGCGCTCTGTCAGCAGTGGGTCTTCCTTACTCCGCCGCTCCTGCTGCTGCTCCTGCTTCTGCTGCTGCTCCTGCTGCTCATCCATTCCCTAGCAAATTAGCCCCCAAATTGCATAAAAGTTCATTCTCATCTTCATCTAGAGAGTGGCACCCCGGAGAGGGGTCGGGAGGGCACAGTCCTTGGGTGGCGCGACCACAAGCCGTTCCGCTTATTAGTCTCATTTGCGGACATGCGGCTCATGGGAGCACAGAGCAGGACGCCAGATAACAGAAAGGACACGGCAAAGGACCTGTAGAAAGTAGTAGTACTGCGGGTGCTGGTGGCGGGAGGAGGGGTGTTTCACTGGATTTCAAATTTGTTTTTAATTTTCTACATTATTCTACATTCTACATAGACTTTTTTCCGCACGCATTACCGGCGGCGGCTGCCTTAGCACCTTTTTTTTGCTGCCCTCCTTAACCCTTGTGTGTGTCCCTTTTGTGTGTGTGCGTGTGTTTTTTTTGCCTCCTTTGTCACCGGCTAGCTTGCTTCATGCCCCTATGCCCCCACACGCTCCTTGCAGCGGCAGTTTCGTCTCTCGCATATTAATGAGCTTTCGTCTTTAACACGCTCTTGAATTAGTTGCGAAACGCGAAACGCGATTCCACCTTTTCCACGCAACTTTCCCCAAGCCCCAACCCCCCGCCACTCCCCTTCCCACCCAAGCAAAAGGGATGGCTGAGGGGGGCAAAACTTTCCCTTCCTTTCCTTTACTTCGTGCTACCCGCAGACACTTCTGCGGTTTCGTTTTTTTCACCATTTTCTTCTGGCATTTTAATTTGCTTTGCCTTCTACTCTCCCTCTCTCTCTATCTATCTCTCTTTCTCTCTTACATCTTGTGCTGTCTCGTTCTCTCTGTTGTGTGTACCCTTTCAGCGAAAGGTTTCATAATTTTTAAGTGGAAGTTTAGTTTTGTTAGACAGACACCTGTCGTCTGTGGCTCCGGTCTTTGATGGGAGCTTAGACGCTGTTTAGTTCTCGAACTTATGGTTATGACAGGCAGCTTTTTTTACATTTTCAATAGAAGATGACAGGACTATTCGAAACTTGGAGAGGTTTTGTGCATCTCTGCTTAAGCTACACCCAGCAGGGGCCTTGGAAAATACAACTGAAATACCATTCAAAATATCTAGAATAAATACCAGAAAGCGAAACCCATCAACCGAGGGGTTCGGCTGCATGACGCATTCCATTGACAAGCCCTAACGATCTCATCTTAGGGCGTAAGGGCATTCCCCACTTCGACTTGGAATGTCACTCCCATTGCTGTTTTTTGGTTCCCGCATTTTGGATTTAGGAAAACTTCATGTGGAGGCTGCCAGCTGCTCCTCCTCCTGCTCCTCCTGCTCCTCTGCTTCTTCTCTTCGGCTGTTGCTCATTTTGTGCTTAATTTCCGTTTTAATTTCGTTCGGTTTATTCAAAACCTTTTCGCTGTCGCTTCAACATCTTTCTTTGACTGCCACCATCTCTCTCAGCTTCCGCCATTCCGCCAGCCGTTTCTTTCGAGCAGAGAGACAAAGCGATTCTCATAGCAATTAGGTCCTGTCTAAGGTCCTGCGGCGGACAGCAGCAGTAGCAGCAGCAGCAGCAGCAGGTTGTTATCCTTCTTTGTACTGTGTTTGCCTTTGACTTTGACTTTGAGGCCAGGCCAGGCTAGGCCTGAGTTTTCCCCCTCTGTTTTTCCCTTCTAGTTTTTGCGTCTAGTTTGGCTGCTTGGCTGCTGGTCAGCTGCTGACGTAGGCATAGTCGTGCCACAAATACACACACACACACACACATAAGGCCATTCACCTATACAGTCACGTCTCTGTGTGCCTGCCTGTGTGTGTGTTTGTTTGCGTACAAATTTCAAACGCCAGCAGAAAATTCATTCGCGCGTGTCACCTACATATATCCTATTCACAGGAGCATCTATCCCTTCGACAGGCATTTGATGTATACATATATATGTATGTGTATGTATATGCCATATATGTAAGTATCTGTCGGTGTGTGTGTGTGATTTGTATGATTTATAAATGAGAATTGCTGCATTACCATAACTATCTCCCCGCACTGTCTCTCTTTCTCTCTCTCTCTCTCACTCTCTGCTCTATTGATGCTCATAAATTTTTCACCGAAATTTGTCACCCACATAGCCACGCCCCCCCGCCGCCCATTGTTTAGTGGGAATTGACCACAACAAGGAATCGATTTGAATAATTTGAGAGGCGGCTAATCTTCTGCCACAAAAGCAAACATCAAGCGAATGACAAAACTCTGAGTACACTGAATACATTTATTATCATTAGTGTTTGACACACACACACACACACACACACACACACACACACACACAAACACACATTCGAATCGAAGTGAATCGTGGATTGAATTGGGATTCAATATTTCACGTGTTGTATATCCGCTTTCCAGGCATTCAAGAAACTACTTTTGTATACGATAAGATACTTCTGTATATAACATTGAGATACTTCTCTTAAAACAGTTTGTAAATGATAATCTCTTCTCTTAATTGTTTTGACTACCTAATCCTCGTCCTAGCATTAATCTATATCAACTCTTTTCAAGTCCAAAATCTTCAACATTTTTCCCTTTAAGTACATCAAAAAGGGCGCTTCTCCTGCTTTTGGGCTATAATTTTTGTTTGTTTGTTTTTTGATTATTAAATTAAACATAATTTCTTCTTGTGTGTGTGTGTATGTGTGTGTGTGTGTGTGCCCAGGAGGGAGATGGGGAACGAAGGGGAACCATCTCAATTATGAGATAATTGAATGGGAAATGGGAAAGAAGATGCATTGTTGGCTTTTTTGGTTCTGCAAATTTTGTGAGTGAATTCATTCGAAAACACCCGACACCCCCACCCACCACTCATCCACCCACACAAACACACATACACACATACAAATACATATGTACATACACGTATCTTTGTGTCTCTTCCATTTTGAGGCCGTGTGCGAGTGGGAGGACGTTTAAAGAGAACCGCTTGGATGGTCTCATTAGACAGAAGATTCGTTACTTTCATGGTCCTTGGTTCTGGTTTTCACTTGACTTTTTTTGCGTTACGAAGAGGAGGGCTACCCCCTCCTCCTCCTCCTCCTCCGCCACCGCAGCGTTTCCACTTGCACTTTCCACTCAAAAATTCTGCCCACACAAAGATACACCACACATGCATACACACGTTTCTCCTCTCTCTCTCTCTCTCTCTTTCTGTGTATGTGTGTGGGTGTGTGTGTATATGTTTATCTGTTTTCGGTTGCTTTTATTGTAGTATATACTCTATCGAGGAGTAAGAATAAAACTTGGCAAGAAATACTAGAAAATACCAAAAAATACTACAAATGCCAAAATACTAAAAAAATACCGAAAAAGTCAGAAAATAGTAAAAATCATAAATCCTAGAAAATACTAAAAAATACTATAAATACCAAAATACCAGTAAAAAATACCAAACAAAATATCAGAAAACACTAAATAAAACTTAAAAAATTTAATTAAAAATGACAAAAAAAAATAACAGAGAAATAAAAAAAGCAGCTTAAATTCCAGGAAAAATTCCAGAAAATACTATTAAAAATAACCGAAAAAAGCGATGAAGAATACCAGTCGTAATCCCACACAAATACATCCCTAACAAGTATTATAAGCTTCGGATAGCCAGGTGGTTGCTTTTTTTCTCCGAATTTTATTTACAGACTGGAAAATGTTTGTTCTGTTGCTGTTGCTGTGTTTTGCGCCTAAATTGTTGAACGCTCTTGTCCTTGTCTTTATTAAAACTTTGCCTCCAGCAGTAAACATACAGAGAGGGGGAGAGAGAGAGAGAGAGAGTGAGTGAGTAAAGGAGAGACAGTGAGAGACAGAAGTCTAACCATTAACATTTTCTTTGGCTTTTTCTCGCACTTGTTTGCCTGGCACTGTCCTGTCCCTGGCTTTGCCCCTCTGTGTCTCTGGCTTTGACTCTGACTGTGGCTCTGGCTCTGTCTCTCTCTCTCTCTCTCTGTGTGGATGTTGCCGCTGGTTAAATAATCTTGTTCTGGACGAAGCCAACCCAACCCCTCCCACCACTAGAGTGCGGCTCTGCGTGGATGTTGACCAACAGTTGACCCTCAAAAGGGGGACCAGACCCCGAGCCAGACCAGGCCTCGTCTTTCAACTTGACTTTCTGTTCTGTACTGCTTATATGTATATATAGATTGCAGGAGAGGCCTACTCGGCCACGGAAAATGCAATTCGTATTCATGGCAACATGTGTGCAGCAGCCAGAGCCACAGCCACAGCCAAGGCAAGGACATTCACCAGTGGCGTGGCGGCTCCTCATACCCATCCTTTCAGCCTTTCAGGGCAACGCACACATACTCTGCACTGGCACTGGCACTCGCACTCGCACTCTGGCTCTCTGGCACTCGGTCACATTGTATCCACTTTTGAACTCTTGATTCTTCTTTTGTGGCCCGGCTGCGGTCTCCACTTGTCTTTGATTTTCCCTCTTTTTTTCCATCCCCATCCCCCATCCCCATCCACCCTCTTATGCTTGCTTTTCTTTTACTCTGCTGTGTGTGTGTGTGGGACCCACCGCCGTTGGCTACGAATCCGTGGATGGTAGATGGTCCTCCTCTGTTTTCCCTCTTTACTTGCGCTCCGCTCTGTGCTTTAACCTTTATTGCGTTTTAGCCAAAAGGCAAG
Organism: Drosophila algonquin; assembly: GCA_035041765.1. Taxonomy (NCBI): domain Eukaryota; kingdom Metazoa; phylum Arthropoda; class Insecta; order Diptera; family Drosophilidae; genus Drosophila; species Drosophila algonquin. The sequence goes on from JAWNKY010001823.1 coordinate 1,055,068, forward strand.
TTGGCTTTCCTTTAATGAGCACAATTTTATTAGCCGCTTTAACAATTTTTTCCTCCTTTGGCCTGGTCTGGTCCTGGCCTGGGCGAGGTCTTTGCTTTGCTTTGCTTTGCTTTATGTACAAAACGAATTTCGGAACTTTTTGTTTGAACATTTTTAGCATATTTGCCTTATGAATTCCATGAAGTGGCTACCGCCATCGCCATTGCCGCGCCCCAAATCAACTTGACCAAAGTCCAAACCAAATCCGTGGCCTTCATTTGCTTTTTTTTAGAAAGACTTTCCCCTGAGAATGATATGACAAAACGAATTAAGAGAAGACAAAATTCCGTCCGATTTGTGTTTGCTGTTTGGCTGTGAATGTTAATAAAGGATATACAGGAACTATACCAATATTGTCCTTTGGTTCTATCAAATTTATCGGAACAAAAGTCGAAAGATCTGCAATCTGGAGCATACCGATAGAAAAGTATCTATTCAAGTACTGCTTTCGGTTGTTGTACTCGTATCTACTGATTGCAAATGTATCTTCAAGATGAAATTGTAACTCAGGTACGGCACTTCAGCTGGGCTAGAGAAAGACAGCGAGAGAGAGAGAGAGAGAGAAATATCCCCTAATTAGATACTCGATACTCGAGTGTGTGTCCATCTCATCATCGCCGCGCCGCGCCTCGCCTAGAACCCTCTCAAGTGACCCTTAATCGAATTTCGATTGATATCGATATGTAGCGATATTTGAAAGCAGGTTCTCGCATTTTTTTCCATTCCCAGAACACTCCTTTAAGGGCTCTCCGTCTGTGCCCTTTAAGATGCTTAAAAATAACTTCAAACGGTATCCTATGTGTGACCTTTGCCCCCCGTGGCCCTCCATCAAAAGTAAGCTTTGAGGGCAATAAATAAGGCAGTATGTATACATACATATGTGTGTGTGTAAGCCAGGAAAAGACACCAGCGGACACAAGAGGAGGATGGAATCTAACAGGATGAACAACAGGATTCGGGACCCGGCATCAACAAGCGCAAAGAGCCGTACCCTGGATGCGATGCCGATGCCGCTGACGATGCCGCCGACGATGCCGCTGAGGATGCCGATGCTGTATCCATCCTTGGATGGCCCAGCCCGACCCGACCCGTATCCATGGTGAGTGGAACACTCCTCCTGGCCCCGTCCAGAGTCCAGAGTGAGTGCTGCTACTATTTGTAGAAGTTAACGTGAATAATATTTACTTACTGGCATAATAAATAGTGCTTTTGTATGGAGATTGGACGCAACGAAGGAGCGTAGTCGCAGGATGCCCTAGACACGGACACACAGACACACGGACACACAGGCCATCAAAATCTAAAGTATCATCCATCCGCTGCCTCTTTCTTTGTCCCGTACCCCTCCCTCCCCCACGCACACACACACACACACACACTCGTACACCCTGTACTGTAAGTACACCCATTTGTTTGTACTTGAGAGCTGGCTCACGTTATTTGCTTAGACAACCAAATCAAATTGAAAAGTAAACTCAGTTAGCATTCAAAAGCTACAAAATGTATTCCTCCATCCTCCGTATCCTCCCTCCCTCGCCTCCTCCTCCTCCTCCTCTTGAGTGTGTGTATGCATAGTAGTGTATGTGTACAAAATGGCGACCGAATGGGTCAAGTTCTTGGCAGCGGCCGGCACCGAGACACAGAGGCAACAACTGTTCTCCCGTCTGTCTGTCTGTCTGTCTGTCTGTGTGTGTTACAGTTGGCAAAGTGAACATCCAATCAGTTGTGGACACATCGATAAATCAAACATTTCGCCGTTTGCCTGCCGATGAGCGATAATCAACTTGAAAAGTGATCGAATATCTTGTCTACGAGTCTACTGTTAGTTGAGGAAAGTTAGTTAGGGAAAGCCGAGGCAAAACAACCGAAGGGCGCTGCTGCATAACGCGAGAGACATGACGATACATGTATGTATGTAGATCGTATAGTCTTTTTAGTTTTCCAATTCGTGGAGAAGAGAGCTCTAAAGCGAATGATGTTCCTCGAATCAATAGAAAATCAAAGAGGAAAGAATGTATTCTCCTCATTATTTATTCAGCATTGGAAAACTCGTACACACAGACAGACAGACAGAGAGAGAGAGAGAGGAAAGAGAGAGGGGAGTGGTACGAGTGTCACATGGTCTTTGGATGGTTTTTGGGAAATCATGTAAATAGATTTACAATAATCATAAATATAAAGCCAGCTCAGGCTCAGGGCTTAGGGCTTAGGTGCAGCTGTGGTGCGTCACTGAGACGTGGAAGGAGAGGCCAAAGGTGTGCCACAAGAAAGGTAAGAAGAATGGCGACAGGGGGAGTGGGGAGTGGGCATGGGCATTGACTGAACAAATGACATTGACAAAATAGACACCGAATAAAGAGAGAGAGAGAGAGAGAGAGAACAGAGCCAAAGGACAAGGGGAGGACAAGGATTCCATTGGATTGGATTCGAGTCGAGTCGAGTCGAGAGGCATGAAAAGAAATCGTCTTAATTTCACTTTGTTTATGCTGAGTAATAACGAATTATGCAAATTATTTTATAATAAATTTATGCCAAAAGCGACAGGAAACGGAAAGAGGAACAAGAATGAGAATGGGATTGAGAATGGGGAATGGGAACGGGAACGGGAACGGGAGAATCGAACGCACAAACGAGCACGGAACGAGGATATAAAACACAAGCCGAATAAAAAGGACAATGCGACAAAGGACGAAACAGACACAGAAGGGCAGAAGAGATGGGCGCTGGGAGACAACAAGGCGACAGGAGACAGAGAACGAGGCGGATAACAACGTTTAGCAGAAGGCGAGAAGCGGCAAAGCACAGGCTAGAGGCGGCAGGGACATCTCTGGGCGTGGCTGGAGCTTATGTCTTCATCTTCATCGCCATCGCCATCGCCGGCGTCAATCTCCGCCATCTACTTGGAAGGGTGGCAGGGGCAGGGACAGGGGCAGGGGCTTGGGCTTGGGCTGAAGCTGTTCCTGGGCGCTGCCTCTGCTGGCTTTTCGGGGGGCGCGTGTGACCAAGTATGCATGAAAATCCAATTTGCCTGCATGCAAAGGCAGGCACCGAATGGGGCAAGCAACGGCAACGGCAACACGTAACAATCAAAGTGAAAACAAGACAACAACAAACAACAAGGCAGCCCAAGGGTGGCAGTGGCAGTGGCAGCTACAGCTACAGATATATTTATGGATTTTACTTGCCTTAAAAAACGGCTAGCAAAGAGCGGAATGGAAATGGAATGGAATGGAATGGACAAGGTGAAATCAAACTTTAATTTGCCAGCCATAAAATCAGCATTAAGCCGCGCGCATCAAGGCGGTCCATTAAGGCCCGTTGGACGTTGGCCCATAGACAATAGATCAGTGATTGAAGAAAGCGCAAATTAGCAGTGGAGGCGCCCAAACGACCGACCGACTGACAATGTAATTAAAATTTTGAAAGCTCTACTTTTGCATGGAACATTTCTGCCGCTTCGGCTGCTGCTGCTGCTGCTGGTGGGCAAATACAATTACATTAATTGCAAAATTTTCGCCAGTCAAATACTCTGCTCAGCTGTTTCGCGAAAATTAATTAATTATTCTATGGAATCCGATAGGAGGCAGTGGCAGGGATGATACCTAGAAGATTCTTCTGTCCAGAGCAGATGACAGGCTTCAAATAACGCAACAAGCTAATAAAAGTTTTTCCCCCGCGTTTTTCCCCATGGCTGGATAGTATTTTTTCTCCCTGGGAAATTAATTTACCTTTTTCTAGGAAATATTGTCAGCCGCAGCCACAGCCGTCCAGCGTCCAGCGGCTGTCTGCTGCCTGTCAGATGACTGATGGCGGACACTGTTCTCTCCTTTTGCGTAATGAAATCTTTCGACATAATTGCTGCCAAAAGCCAGAAATTGCCAATCGATGGACACACACAGAGAGAGAGAGAGACAGAGAGAGACAGCTATACAGTTTCCCTTTCCGTCCCCGTCCCTTGGTATTTTCCGCCTGATATGCAGAAAACAATATTTTTTTATGGCCATAAAAGTCAATGTTTTTGGCCGACAAATGAAGGACTTGCTGCTCAAGGGCCACAACAAGAACACAGACGTTAAACGTGGCGGAAAAGTTTAGTGGTGGCAAAAAGGACCAAGAACCAAGGACCAAGGACCGAGGACCTCCCTGCCTCCTAGGCCAATCCTTTCGTGTCCATTTACATTTTTATTGTTCCGGTCCGGTCGTAAAAAATCTGATTAAATACCACGTAATAGATCCCCCATTGATGGCGGGGACTTTCCACTCTCTGACTCTCAGTGGGGGGGGCTTACTGTTCTCCTTCAGGGAGGTTTTACTGTGATTGGCCGGCACTCTGAAGAGTGCTAGAGAGGGAGGGAGGGCTGAGGTGGTTAACTGTTGTTAAATTACATTCAATAAACAAGCAATGAATATTTTATTGTTGTCTTTTGGGATACCATACCTATCCAGGAAGAGAGAAAGAGAGGGAAGGAGAGAGAGAGAGAGAGAGAGATATGTCTTCGATATGAAAAAGCAGATTGATTTACGCTTGGAATGACACAAATCTCATTTTAATAGAATCATTTCGGGGGATTTTATACACACACACAGTGGAAAGCCCTTCCCTTTAGCGACCTCTGACCTCCAAGTACCAGCATCAGCACGCCATCTGCCCCTTCCCCCATGCTCATCCCTGACTGATTTTTTATTGAGTCTTCTCCCAAAGTTATGTTCCCCCATAAATTGAGTAAATTGTTGGGCTGAATTTTAATCGCTTTTCCCCTGCGGTTGCAGGGGGGCTGTAAGGGTCAGCGGGTCACCCGCTTGTTCCATTCTAGATCATAGTCTTTTCTCATTAATCTGTGGGAAATTTCTCACATTTCCACACTGAAGGCAAACCAATTTTCCACTAATGAGACGCACAGCTTTAGCCTTTAAGTTTATCGCTGGAGCTGTCGCTGGAGCTGGAACTGGAGAGATTTTAATTTGGCCATCCGCCGCGGCGCCTGCGACTCCGTCTCCGTCTACGGGTCCTCCTGTTGCACTTTGAATGCAATGAGCACTCCATACGCCACACTCCAGACTCCACACGCCACACTCCAGACAGCTAGACATTATGTCATCTCCTAAGTCCAGGGGCCACGTAAATCTCCTTTTACGACTGGCATTTCGGGGCAACAGAGTTGCAGGCATTGCAGGAGCCAGGAGCCAGGAGTTCCAGTTCCAGTTGCTTAAGGAACTGTTAAGTGGTCTTAGAAGACTCAGCAGGGAGTGGAGTGGCAGCAGGGAGTGGAGTGGTGGAGTGGAGTGCCATTTTTTATGCCACTTCGGTGTTTGCCATTTTTAATTGCTGTCGCTTTTCGAACATTTACTGCTTCAAATGAGCGAAGGCGTTCGTTGAGATTTATGGCTCTCCCACACACTCGCACACACTCGCACACACATACACACACACACACACAACACACAAACACAACACACACATATACTATCCGCACTCTCCTTTCTCCATTGATGTATTTTGCAGTAGTTTACTGCAGGCAACAATGTCCTCGACGACACTCACACTCACATTCACACTCCCACTTACACTCATACGAATACGAGTACGAGTACACTAATACATTTCAATTTGGACACTTAAAAGTGCAGTGCGGTGCGGAGCAGGAAAGAGTGAAGTGAAAAGAAATGGCAGGACATTAAAACCCCAAACACTCAACGCGAGGCGAGCAGCAGCAGCCAGTGTTGCACAGCGCAGTGTCGCATTTCCTGTGACACAAATACAACGCACAGCGCTGCATCGTACCATGGAGCTGAATGGGGTCTTGACTTGAGTGAAAAGCAATCATCGAATGAATGAGTGAGTGAATGAATGAATGAATGGTTTCGCTTGTAATACCAGGGAATTCAAAGGCATTTTAAAACTCTAAAGAAATTCGAACAATTTTCTTCGATCTTTGAATCCATCTTTGAGCATTCAGTATTCAAGTGTATCTGGTATTTGTTTTGGATGCTCAGAGGAATTCTTTCAAGTATTTTATGATACTTATTCTAGTATTTGGAGGATTTTTCTTAATATTTTCTTTATTTTTTTGCAGTATTTTTCTGGAATTCGTACGATTTAATGTTTTGGTGAATATTCTAGTATTTTCTGGAATTTTACGTTACATTTTCTAGTATATTTTTCTTGTATTTTCTGGGAATTTATAAAGTTGTTTAGCTCATTTTTCTGGTATTATGTTTAGTATTTTTCCTGTTCTTGTATCAGTTATTTTTCTGATATTTTATTCAGTATTTTATGGTAATTTTCTATTATTTCTGTGAAATTCTTGGTAGTTCCATGCTTCTGGTAGAATCTCATTCTAGAGGTCTCTGTTAGTCTGTAATCTCCTTTGATCTTTAACCCATTAAGCGCATTGGAGCCATACTGTTAACCCTTAGTTAGATATTCGTCGACAACGGGCCATCACTTGAATGACTCTAATTGCAGAGTACTACGGGCCCGTGTCCGGGTTCGGGTTGCGGATTCCGCATTCCGGTTCTCTCTCTCTCTCTCTCTCTTTCTTTCTTGGTCTCACTCTACGTGTCGCATTGTCGCCGGCTGTGTCCGTAACTTCATAACTTTTCATTTCTGAATGTTGTTTAGCAATTTCATTCTTTTGCTTTTATTTTCTGTTGTTTCGTTTTTCTATTTTGTGTAGTATGCGCCGCCGCCGCCGCCGCCACCATTGTGTTGCCGTTGTTTGTGGATGCCATTTAATTATTTCGACTCAGCCCCGTTCCACCATCCCGTTCCACCGTCCCACCGTCCCGTCCCCCATCCACCACCCCACATCCTGGTGGTGCCTTGTTATTACTGTTATTGTTATAGTTATTGTTATTATATTGCATTTTATTTTACTTTTATGGGCAACGCTGTGCGACAGACTGTCCGGTCCGCAGCGGTCCGTTGATGACTACAAACTATGCAACCGGGAGGCGTCCACCGCCCACAGCCCACCACCCAGCGCCCCTAACACCCCCTGCCATGGCTTCCATGGGACTTAGACCGAGGCGGATCTGCTAACAAGGCAACGCAGAGGAGATGTGGCAGGAGTCTCAGTGGAACGACGACGTTGCAAATGAGTTCAGCGTTGAATCCATTCGATACTCGTACTGCGCACACAGGTACATATTCTTATATTCCTATTCCCCTAACGAGATGGAGGAACTTGCCACTTCGTGGCACTTAAAATGAGTTACATTTTTGTGGCAAATGGCTGGTAATTCTGTTTATTCATTTGAAATCTCTTTTTATTTGTTAAGGAATTCCAATTCCATAGTGCTATGGAATGTGAATCCGGGAAGTGTGGGCTATGGCAACAAAGTTTGAACAATTACTCGATAGACTAGTAGGTTTTCTTTCAAATGGATCCCGGGACCACAAGGCAGCTGCATGTACTCTTACATATACTCTTACATATACTCTTTTGTGTTTAGCATCAAGAAGGTCCTATAAGCTTAGGATAGTTCGAAGAATTGGGTCCTAATGGATGCTTGAGGAATCGTCGAAATATCTTCGGTAAATGTACTTATTCGAAAATGTTTTCGAATGTTTTGCTAAACAATCTCTAAGTCCAGAATAACGGACCTATGTACGTATTCCCAAATGTCTGGTATTTTTTAAGTTTTTTTTTAGTATTTTATACTATTTATCCAAACGAATTCTGTTAGTATTTTAATGGTACTTTATCAACTATATCTGTGTAGTATTTTATGATATTTCCTAGCATTTTCTGTACTTTTTTTGGTATTTTCTAGTATTTTCCGGTATTTTTTTTGTCTTTCTGGTATTTTCTACACTTAATCTAGTATTTTATCCGGCTTTTTTTTATTGATAAATCAAATAGAATTTTGATTATGTCTAGTATTTTCTAGTATATTACCGGCATTGTTTGCTAACTGATAAATCTAATAGATTTTAGTGCAAGAATCTGAAATTCTTGATAGAAATGAAATATCTGAATCAGCCCCATATTCAATGTGCTTTTCCCCTCCAAAAGGTTTATTCACTTCCAATCTCCATAGCAGTTCTAATTAAAGTCCACTAAGACCACACCATTCTCCATCCTCCATCCTTTGGAGCCTCATTCTCTGCATGTTCCTCATTCGTTTACTTGATTCATCCGTTGAGTAGCAGCTTGTCTTCCATAGGCTTTCGACTTTTGATTAATGATTCGTTGGATTCGTTAGCCCCTCGGGCTACTCGCCGGCCATGTGCCATAAAAGTCAACGAAAACGAGAACCAAATAAATGAAATGAAACTGAATTATAGTTCTGGATAATCAGAATGCAGTTGCGTCCCTAAGAGACACACAGCCGGAGCACAGCTCCGCCCCGTTTCATCCCCATCCCCGTCCCCATCTGCCACTCAATTAGACGCGTGCGAAATGAATTTATCTAAATTATTGGAGCGTTATTAAAACGCTGTCCTGTGCTTTTCTGTTCTGTCCTTCAATCCGCACGCTTTTTGCTTTTGCTTTGCTTCCGTTTTGGGCATTTGCTTTTTAACGAGAAATTATCGTCCGTCGCATTGTTGTAGATTGTTATGGTTGTTGTTATACTTATACTTATTGTTATTGCTATTGCTATTGGTGTTGTCCTTGTCACCAGAAGAGACGGGGACGGAGACGGAGGAAGGATAAAGAGGAGAAGCAGCAACAGAAGGAGCCTCGGGATGAGCAGGACGGACGGAGCGACGGACGCTGGCGCGTCTTTTATGACTTCCGTTTGGCTAAAATGCCGCAACGGGGCCATGGACTGTGGCACGGGAGGCGCGACTGCTGCTGCTGCTGCCACTGCAGCTTGACTCCATGCTTGAGTGCGCTCAAGCCACCCACTGCCCCCGCCTGGTGGGTGAATGGGTAAATGGGTGGCTGCATGGCAGCATGGCTGCATTGTTTGGATGCTTCCAGCTCTGGCTCCAGCTCTGGAACTGGCTCTTGGCGATGGAGTTTTGTGTTTGCAAAAATAAAACCAACAAACAAACAAAAATTGTAATGAAAAGCACAATAAACTGTCAGTTTAAATATGAAAGACGCTCTCTCCGCTCGTCTCCTCTCCTGTCCTCTCCTCTCCTTTCCTCTTCACGGCTGCTGTCGTTGCACCTAACACTGCCACGACCCCACCCGCTGTGTGCCACCAAAGACAGTGGTGGCACTTCGTTGTCATCGTCTTCTTAGGACGAGGGAGCCAGGAGTCGAAAAGATGGAAGCTAGACTCAGCCTCAAGTGGCAAGTGGCAAGTGGCAAGAGGCAGCTGGTTGGCATTGAGTCCTTGCTGTGTGCCCCAGTGATCCCCTCAACTGGATTGTCCTGGAAATCATTTGGGGTCACTCGCGGAAAAGTCTCTCCTCCTGCGGATAGGGAAACGAGAATGAATCTGAATCCATAATGAATGCACTCGCTCGAGCAAGCGTGAGTGTGAGGCACTATGCGAATGAATTGCAGCAGTAAAAGTGAATGCATTCACTTCAAGTGTAAACGGTACAGAGATTCGCGGCATTCAACAGTTGTGGCCGCTAAATAGTTTCATGGATTCATGGAGAGATTTATTTAATCATATTTCCAGAGCATTCCACGAGCCAAAAAGAAGTAGAAGGCAGAATAGAAAGGAGATAGAGAGGGAATGTATGTACATAGATGGAGACTTAAGTGAAGGAACAACCGAATGACTGACTGATCGAATGAATGAACGAATGAATCCCCAGTGGCAGCAGCAACCACAATTGGCAAATGGAAAATGGATAATGATTCACTTGTGCATTAGGGATTACTCGCCACATTTCTGGGGATTTTCTTTTATTTTTCTTTTCGTTAGACACACACACACCAAACTCATATCACACGCAACGCAACCCCTGGAAAACAGAGAGGTCCTTTTAAAGGAAAGATGGAGATGGAGATGGAGAGAGGTATCACACACACACTCACACACTCACACACACACATCCACTCGGCACTCCAAGCATACATGCATATTCTTTGCTACAAGTTTGGAACACCCTTTTTTGGAGCTCATTCAGTACCGTGTTTAGTATTTAAGTCAAATTGGTATTTTTATGCTGGTTTGAAGTATTTTTGGTTTGGTATGTTGGTAGTATTTTCACAAGTATTTATCTAGTATTTATACTTTATCTGAAAGGTTTTATGCTGTAGAAGTGTTTCTTTGGAATTTGTATAGTATATTTCTGGTATTTTTCTAATATATTATCAATAATTTATGTTGTATAAAATTCTAGTATTTTTATAATATTTATCTAGTGCTTTTCCTTTACTTTATCTTAAATGTCTTTTCTGTATAAGTATTTCTTTGGAATTTTTATAGCATAACTCTGGTATTTTTTTAGGATTTTTCTAATATGTTATCAATAATTTGTCTGGTTTTCAAATTTGTAAAAATGTCTTTTGTAATCCCCAAAAGAAAAGCCCTTTAAATCCGAATTCTCTTCGCTGAGATCCAGCCCAAATTCGTTGGATATATGTACATATCACTGAAGAACTCTTTAAGGAGTCATCCGATATGTTAGGGTATCTGCACTATTGCTTTTCCGTCACCTTTTTCATTCCCTTTTTCTGGCAAAAGGTCTTGGTCGTCGTGTTTGAAGTGGAGTTTGCAAGTTTCTTTCTTTCGGAGGGAACTCTCCTGCTGCAGAATGCTGCTTTAAACTGTCAGTTTTTCGGGGATGTGGGAGAGGTCGGGGGGGTTGGGGACTGGGGCCAGGCCTTTTGTGCAGTTAGTAGATGCTTTAACACTTCCCCTTCTTGCTGTCCTGCTGTCCTGCTGGCATCATCATCATCGCCTTGGCATCGTCTTTGGCAGTCGCCAGTTGCCAGTCGCCAGTTGCCTTTTGTGCGAACAAGTTTACACGCAGCTGTCAAATCACAATACTTGCTAAGAATTTCCATTAACTCATTTTCCTTCTGCTCTGCAGAGTGTGTGGCAGAGGCTGGGGCAGCGGCAGGGGCAGCGGCAGGGGCAGGGGCAGGGTGTGTGCGTGTGTATTGATTGTGTTAAGTGTTCGGTTCGGTTCGGGGTGCACTTGAAGCAACTCCATGGAGCTCCGTTGTGGTTATGGGCATTGCCACGAAACTTTTGCCATTGTTATAACAAAATAATGGCCCTCACAAATACATACGTACAGTCACTTGTAGACTCACTCGCACACTCATTCAGACACTCACAGACACACTCATTCACTCATTCACTTATTCTTTAATAGCTGTAGCTCCACGCACACACACACACTCCACTACAGGATACACGGTAAACAGTTTAAAAAGCCGCAAAACTTTCTCTCCTTGCTCCATGCCCCTTGCCCCTTGCACTTCGTCGCTTGATTCAATATGCACAAGACTCTTTGCTCCACTCTCTCTCTCTCTGTCTACCTGTCTCCCTTTTGTTTCTCTTTTTGATGACACTTTTCTTCTACGTTTTCTTTGGTATTTTCTTACTGTGAAAACTGATAGGTGCCGGTGCTGGTGCCAGTGCCAGTGCCGGTGCCTGCCACTGGAACACTGGAGGGCAGGGCAGTGCACTAGTAAGGTGACTAAAGGAGTGCTCTGTTCGAGTGTTGGAGGTAACGAGTGTTCGAGTACACTCACCAACACTCTCACATTGACTCATGATTGTGGATCGTTTATTCAATTACCTCAGACACTTCTTTCGGGCTCTCACGCTCTTCCTTTGGGCACCTCTGGACACTCGAACGCTCTGCAAAAAAAAGAAAAGAGACAAGAAAAGAGAAACAATAAGAAAATGAAGAACATTTTGAACATGAGGTTAGAAAAGTTAGACGAGCCCCCAACCCCAGCCCCACCCACCGCCCCCGTGAAGATCCTTGAATGCCCATCAAAGGGCGCATCATTTTCTGAAGGAGTTTCCTCCACAAGTTGAAGTTATTTTACTTTCTGTTTGCTCTGCTCTGCCATTGCTGCCACTCGAACTCACTTTTTCTGGCGAAAAGCGCCATTTATCGGGGTCACCACCTCCAGACATGTTGGGGTCACCAGAAAGAAGCACCTTTGAGTGGATTCATGAATTTACTCTGCAAAACGGTGCGATAGAGAAGGTCTGGACCTGTCCTTTGCGGGTCTCGTGCCAGATGCCCAAACCATCCACAGGCACCTGTGCACCCAGTACTCAACGTACACAGTGGGCATTCTGCTACGACAACCAAGGACCGCGATGCCCCCGACGGACGCCAATGAGGTCCTCCCGGTTAGATCCGTCGCTAGTCACGGAACATCGATAACTTTTAAAGATTCAACCTCCAAAATAGCTTTCCCTATTGGAGTATTGTCTCTGCTCATTTGTATTGTGCATTGTGTCTATTCGTTTATGTTAAATTTGTACGACCAATGTGCACCCACTTCTTCAGATCGATGCTATAGATTTCTTAATGGATCTCTCAACCTTTCTTTTAAAGGGAAAACATTTTCAAGAGTACATTTCCCACGAAATATTTATTGTACTCTCCAGTTTCTAATTTTTTCTGTTTTTTCCTGGGGTTTTTCCTGGAGTTTTTCCTTATGCTTCTGTAGGTTTTTGGACTGCGGCGAAAATGCTTAAAAATTCGGAATTCAATCAATCCCCGAACGCTTTGTGGGGTGCCACAGTCAACCCCCCTCCCACCCCTCCCCACACATATCCCTTCTGCTGTGTGGCTCTGTTTTATTATTTCGGGGGGGAAAGCGTGGAAAAGCGCTTTCATTGTCAAGCTTCACACAGAGCGAAAAAATGGAATACAAGCGAAAAACCACACGAAATTTCAAGTCAAAAAACAAAGCCATGCTGTGAAAACAGGTGCGGAGGGTCGGAGGGTCAAAGGGTGGGATAGGGTGGAGTAGGTGGCGCCTCTGGCACCTGCAAATGGTAAATACATTGAGCCCAAGAGCCAAGGGCCGCTTAACCCCGCAACAAACAAAGAAGCAAAACAAAACAAAGAATTTCAAACCGGTAATAACTCTCCCTGGTGTTGGTCTAGACCAGAAGGATACGCTTCAGACACACCCAGGGAATAGGCAATGGGCATCCAGGTTCCCAAAGGAAAATATCTTCTTTCGGGGTGTGGGAAAGGGATAGCTGCAGGGCATCCAGCAGCTCCTGCTTCAGGAGCACCGATCCCGATCCTGAAATACCGTCTAACTTCTATCTAATGGAAAGCAAAATAAGCACAAAACATCCACAAAAATATGAGTTTTTTCCTGGAAAAAGAATTCAACGATTATGAGTTTTTCCAAGCCACTTCTTTCGGGGTTTCTTCCACGAAATAAACACATTAGAAATGGCAGAGACCATCAAAGAGGAGGCCGCAATTTATCCGTGTGCAACGTGGCGTATGAGCGATGCTTCAAGAGGTAAAAATTGCATCACGCAAACGAAAGGCGACGCACAATTTGTAAGCAATACGACAGGACAGGGATACCAGGTACCGGGAACCAGGTTGAAAAGGATGAAAGAGGAGCACCGCCACAGGGCACAGGGTACAGGGCACAGGGCACACAGCACAGGGCACGAGGCAACGTTGCAAATCCGCCAAAGAGAGAGACAAAATGCGGTTATATTTCATACGCATTTGGTCGCACGCGTCGCCAAAAGAGCCGCTTGGAATGGACGGAATCGGAATCGGAGTGGGAATGGGAATTGGAATGGGAATGGAATGCCCCGAGTACTTAGCACACACAAAAATCCAACCAAAAGAAGTCAGAAAAAAATGAAAGGGAAGAAGGGAGAAAGAACAGAGAAAAGCCAAAGCCAACAACATGCAAAAATCAACAGGAACAAAAGCACAGCAACAAGGCAAAACAGTGGAGGAGCCCAAAGATTAGGGGTCGAATGTGGGGATACCCTTGGAATGCAGGATGAAAAGATGAATGCTGTTGAAGGCTTGTTGTCTGATCCACTTCCGGGATGATGGTTGGGGGCATGATGGTTGGAGTCGCTACTGCAGCTGTTTTTGCTCCTCTAATGATTTAACATTTATCGAAGGACAAGATCTCGCAAGGGTTCCTGTAGAATCATGTTGGGGTTTCCCTGTCAGTCGATGGAAATAGTGCCTCAATTGTGGAGGATCCAATATATAGTTTTCCCTAAAGCAAACAGAAATAATTTCACTCTGGTGCAAAGATGCGATTACATTGGTAATGCCCTCTGAGGTTAATAGGGTATGCACAAAAAAGAATTAAAGAAAAAGGAAAGACAGAGGTGAAAGCACAATGAAAGAGAGAGAGAGGAAGAAAGAGAGAGACGGCAGTAATGGAAGGCGGCTCGCGCGCGTGCCAAGGATAACATGTTAATCCTTGCGCAGATAATGAGCAACAATATGCTCTGCATAAACACACGGCGGAAAAAAGAGAAGCAGGACAGGGAAGGAGACAGCAGGACGAGTGGTAGTGGCAGTGGCAGTGGTGGCGTGGCGTGGCGCCTCCTCCTGTGAATTGTGGCAACTTGCAGATAAGTTTGTTGCAGCATAAGTCGAAAAGCAACAGAGTGGATCAAGGGTTCACAGAGAGCAGAAAACGGGAAACAGGAAACAGAAAACTAGGCGATACTCAATTAGGGCCTCATTATGGCAGGGCAGGGCAGGACAGGACAGGACAGGGCGTGGCGCCCCTCATTTGAGTAGATGTGGCAACATGTGGCACGAGTCCATGTCCTAAAAGGTACATCCATGGCGTCTTGACTGCTAATGCGCTAAGCAGCCGAAGCCATTAATATTCAACAGCATTCATCGAAATGTATCAATAAATTGTGATCGAAATTAATCGATTAATTTGTTACCAAAATATGTTTATCGAAATCAATTGGTTAAATCTCATGGAAGTTGATCAATTTAATCTCAGTGCGATTTATCGATATTTGTCATCGAGGTGTATTACGATAAATTATCATCAAAGTGTGTCCATAGTGAAGAGCTGTCATCGAAAGCTGTCGATGAACAATGAGTGGTCATGGGAGTTTTGTGGATAGACAGTTATCGAAACTTATCGATTCCGATTATCGCTGCATTCAAATTGAAGGCATGCGGTCGTTTTGGCAATGTATCAATAATGGTTATCGAATCTTTATGCAGGAAAACTTAACAATCGTCACATAACTTTCATAATATATCAGCTGTCCGAATGAACGACAGTTATTGAATATAGAACATTAAAGCCAGCCCTCAAATGCCTTCAAAGTGAGAACGAAGTGGAAAACAGTTTGACAGTTTTCGGGGGAAATCCAATTTCCATTCAATCACTTAACCACTTTGACAGCATCAGCATCAGCAGCAGAAGCAGAAACAGAAACAGATTCGTGGGAATGCGACAAACAAAACCGCAAAGGCTTAACCCCAATGCAAATTCAAAGGCGAATCCGAATCCGAAGGCTACTCGAAGGCGAGTCCTGGCAGGCAGGCAGCAGCATAATGAAGGAACGAGCGACCTTCACGTGATCCTTCTGTCATCTTCTGGCAGTGGAAATGTCAGCTTAAGCCACAGAAGCAGCAGCAACAGAAGGAGCAGCAGGAGGAGCAGCACCTTTGATGCGTTTCTAATCAAATTCAGTAAAATTGCATTCGCATTCCACTTGCGCATAAATTTTAGCTGAAAAATGAAAAGCACTGAGAGGAAAGGCTCCACTAAACCGTCAGTTAACTGGAGATTATCTAAAGAAGTTCTATATATGAAGATCATTCTACTGGGAAATCCAAAGACGATTGCACGTACATAATCGTCATTTCTACATCTATGCTGTGAATCGATGTTCTCTATGTCACGTACCTACCCATATATTCTCTCAGTGCATCGCATGCATATTTATGCACCTTTAGTTATGTGTGCGAGTGTGTGTGTATGTCTGTGTGTGTGTGTGTGTGTGTGTGTGTGTGCGTGAAGGTCTTATGGTGATGGCTCCATTCCATTTCATGCATATGGAGAGATGCTGCATGGACTCGTCGCAGAGTGCTGCTGGTGCATCCATTGGCAGCGATTCTGTGGTTAATCCAACTGGGTGCGGGGTGCGGTGCCTCGCGGGGTAAGGAGTAATACTCATAAATATACAGATGTGTTTGCGTTTGATCAAACAAGATGGCGGGAGAGCGGCGCATAAACAAATACCAGTACGAGGACGCACGCATGCATATGCATGAGGGAGCAAGTCAATGTCGTTGTTGACGGCTCCCATTGGGGGGTGGAGGGATGGTGCATGCATGTGCCGCTTATGGAATCCACCAGCAGCAAGGCCGCGTTTGATTTGCATAGTCCTGGATTAATGTTATTTCCCTTTTATTTGTTTGTTTGTTTCGCGAAAGTTGGTGGCGTGAATCGATTCGATTCGATTAATCAAACTTCAATTGAAGAGGTCCTATGGAGTCCTGTTCGGATTAATTCAGACAGCATTATGGTATAATGGTATCGATATCAATCAATAATATGTTTTTTTAGTCATCGATACATTTATCGTTTCATCATCGCAACAAATCACTTATCGCATTAGAAAAAACATGAAATATATATAATAAATAGATAAAATATAGATAATCGGTTGATCGATATTATTCAATAAACACTCATCAAAAGTTATCGATACGTTTCAGTCACATGGAATCGATCAATTACCATCGGAGTGTATTTCATCGGAATTTAACACTCAAGTGTCATCGCAGCTCTCTCGATATTGGTCGTTTCCACAGATTTATCGAGCCATTAAAGCAATAAATCGATGGTATGTTCGAAAAGGTCTCTCGTTTATTACTGGATTACCAAATAACTTTGACTTTTATTAGCATTTTCATTGGGGGGGGGGGGGGGTTGATTCGGCTTCAAACAATGCACAAAAGATGCAGCCTCCCCTTCCATTCGTCCATCGCCCTTTCCACTCGCACAGCTTCTTTTCTCTCCCTCTACGCCACTGTTGTGGCGTTGCGGTTGCCGCTGGAGGTTCGTTCGGCGGCTGCAAATGAAAATGAAAATGGAAAATGCGAACACGTAGAGGGAAAAACAGAAGCCTGGAGTGCCGTGCATACACAGAAGGAGACATCCTGGCAATACAATTGAATTTGGGTCTCTGTCTCTCTCTCTCTCTCTCGCACTTTGTCTGCGTCTGCCGTCCTGACTCTCGGTCCTTCGGCCTTGTCGAACCCTCTATGACAAATCGCAGGCGACGAATGCCACAGAGAGAGAGAGAGAGAAAGAGAGATGGAGCGGTGGCGGTGGTTTAAGCCAAAAGACTTACACAATCCAACGCGACATATTTCTGTCAGTCAGTCAGTCCATGTCACACTCCGTGGCACTGCATTCCGTCTGAAGCCTCTTCCTGCAACCGCCTGCGGGGCCCTCTGTCTCTCGCCGGATTAAGCAAATTTCACTGTAAAACTATGGAAATTTCCTGCTGCTGCTGCAGCAGCAGCTTGCGAGAATCTTTACTCACGAAAAAGTAAAGGAAAAGTGGGGCACACATCGCGATGGATGCTCTGGGTGCTGCCGCTTGTGGCAGACCTTAAAGTGTACCTTAAAGTGTTTCCATTTCCCGAATTTAGACTTAAATACTTTCCAACCTCCTTCCCTTGCCAATTAATTAATTATGTGCTAATTGTGGCCAAATAAACACGGAAACATTCAATTAAAGATTGCTGATTGGTGGTGAGACATTAAAAAGTTAACAAACTGAAACTGAAGGACACCCTCAATAAAGGACACCCTCAAATGGAATTCCATTGGTTATTGAACGAACTGAATGTCAGTGAAGCTGTGTTCGAAAACGTTCGAATAGACTCAACGATGTTCGAAGGTCCTCAAAGATGTTCGAAGTTCCTCAAAGATGTTCGAAGATGCTCGAAGATGCTCGAAGATGCTCGAAGATGTTCGAAGATGTTCGAAGATGTTCAACGATGTTCGAAGGTCCTCAAAGATGTTCGAAGATGCCCGAAGATGCTCGAAGATGTTCAACGATGTTCGAATGATGAATGAAGCATTTCAAATGACAGAATTCATTCTAATCCCTTGAATGTCCGAAGGATTTACCCACCTGCATGATCCTTGTTACCCCAAATGGTTAAGGGTTTGGGCGTAAAATCTCTGCTGTGCCATCCTGTGCCCCATCCTTCAGCGAGTGACCGAATCAATGAACATTTTGTCATGCCTATTCTGTTCTGATGTTCTGTTGGTCAAATAGGACTCAAATAGAACTCCAAAAAGTTATCCTCCATAAATTTGACTTAAGTATAGACCATAAGCCCCCAATATATTTGCATAAACAGAAACGATAGAGAGGGCGGCAAAGGGTGGCGGGGTGAGAAAGGGAAATGCCAAAATGCCAGCAGAGGGCACAGCACGCAGGCTGTTAGACAGCCTAGACAGCCTGTCTGACATCCGAGGAGGGGTGGGGGTGGGGGTGGGGTTAGGAGGTGAGGGTATTCCGAAGTACGCTGCCTGTCAGAATATTACACATTAGCATACATGAAAAATGAAGAAACGCGGCCCAAGACACTGCCCCAAATTAGGTTGTTTCGTAAAAGACAGAAGACAGAAGACAGTGAAACAGATAAGTATAGACACAGCAAGAGTAGAGAAGAGTAGATAAGAGTGGCGAAGAGTGGCGAAGAGCAGAGGAGGATGTGTTCTGTATGTTGTTTGGAGCAACTTTTCCACTGGGGCAGACAGGGACATGCCGTTTCGTGTCGAAGTGGAAAAGTGGAAAAGAGAACTCACTCGTAGGAGTAAAACTGGAAGAGGGGGAGGGGGAAGGGGGCTGCCAAGAGTAAGCACAGTTCATATTCTAAAGCATATAATGGGGCAACAGCGAGCGCGTATGCCACAGACACACGCACACGCACAAGCAGACCCGTGAATGCGGGCCACTGTGCCAGTGCCAGTGGCAGTGGCAGTGGCAACGGCAACAGTGGGGGTGTGGCACATCACTTGCAACTACTACATCAGCAAACACACACACAACTGCCTCTCCTCTCTCTCCCTGCTTTCTTCGTTGTCTCTGCTGGGCCTCAGGATCCAACGGTTCCTCCATCCCCCCGTCCCCCCGTCCCTCTGTCCGTCTGTCTGTGTGTTAACTTTGCGCCCGCTAAAAATGAACTTGCCAAACACGTAACGAAGGTCACAGTAGCAGTAGCAGTAGCAGTGGCAGTGGCATTGGCAGTGCCCCTGCAACAACAGCAGCAGCAAACATGCTCCGCACATGCTTGAGCACCATTAGAGCAGAAACAAGCAAAAAGGATAAGGGCAACAGGCACACGACTACAGCCTACCCTCGAAAAGGGAATGCGATCGGAGTCCTTGACTTATGATGAATGATCCAATGAAAAAAAAGCCCCATACCTCTGATGTTGTAGATGAAATAGGAATAGGAGATATATGTACATTTCAATCCAAACTGAAAATTGGGAGCCAAACATGGATGTATCTTCCAAATTACAGAACCCACAAACTGTTTACGGATGCTGCCATTATCTCATTGCAATTTCAGACATTCTCCAACGACTGGCCTGTGCCAGTATACTCTTCTTTGGGTGCTCGCCCTCAAGTGCAGGGTGCTGCGAAAACCCGTAAGGAGAACGCGCCAAACGGAAAACAAAGGACAGTGCTGTGGAGAGAGGGCGGAGGGGTAAGCAGAAACAAGAGAAAACTGGCAAATTCCCAGAGCAGAGGAGTGCCAGAACGAAGCAGTGGAAACGAGAAGAAGAATTCTAACAAAAAGATGACGAGGCAAACAGAGAGAAGAGAGAGAGAGAGAGAGATATAAAACATAATCAGGCAAGCTTCATGTTTCACTTACAAAACGTTGCGTTTTTCCTTTTTAGGTGCTCCCGTTTTCACACATTTTTTCCATGTACTGTTACCCACAACTTAGTGCTGTTAAGCGCACAAACTGCTCTGTTATATTCACCATATAGAGCTTTTGCAGTCCCTGTTATCTTTCACATAACTGCACTCTTGGCACCTCGACCATCAGTTAACCCTTTTGAAAATAATAATAATCCCCCCGCTATCAATTACAGTCTGCTCTTCGCTTCTCTGCTGTCCATCAACTTGTGGCGGAGACTGTGCGACGCTTCTGGCACCTCTCAAGTTCGTTTTCGCATACAAATCGAAGTGTTTATGTGATTTTCTGATGCTTTTCCTTTTCCTCTTCCAGTTTTTCCTCTTTTTTTGTTTTGTTTTGTGTTTGTTTTTGTATTTCGCTTTTTATGTTGTTATAATATGTGAGAAGTCCTTTGGGAATCCGTTCGACTGTCTGTCTGCCTCACCCTCTCCCTCACACCCTCGCTGCCTCACTGACTATCCTGAATGCTGACTCAGGACCGCCGCTGTGGAATGTCTTAAGGATTGTGTGTGTGAGTGTGCCATCCATCGATTGTGTTTATCAAAAGACATGCTGCTGCTTTTCCCGCTGCTCTCATGTTGCCAGGGCGGGGAAAAGAACTGGAAAATTCCGAATTTTCTGTGTGGGGGGGAGCGAGGAAAGCGAATGTTTAGGCAGTTGCAGCACGTTCTCCGATATCAAAGGCGGCAGCAGCATCTCGTTCCTTAAAGCGAACCTTCGACCTAAGCGAAATTTAATGAAAATCCAATCCCCCTCCCCTCCCCACCCCACCCACTACCTGTTTCGAGGGGAGTAATCAATAGAAGAAGGCGTAAGGAAAAGGCACACGGCACAGAGCAGAGGGCAAGGGGAAAAGCCATTCAAGTGGACAACGTGGTGCTATGTGGGGCAGGCAGTGTCGGGGCAATCACATTGCCGCATTGTGGCACGTCCTTGGGGTCCTCCAATTGTCACCTGTGTGCGTAGCGGCACGCACCAACGCCTTCGCCTTCGCCCTCGCCAACCCCCCCCCCTTTAACTGTTGCTTCTCTCCTCCAAGGACGCGACGGTGGAAATAGTTTGCATTGCCACGCGTTCCCCAGGAACAGCAGGAACCCCAGACGATTGCCCGAGGAGCGGCGAGGCGGCACGGGCGGAGGAGCAGGTGCAAATGAATGCCTAGATTTATGCGTAATAAATTTCAATCTGTTGCCAACAAGACGCAGATTAGAACGCCAGGAGATCCAAGGACACTCCGCATACCACCCCCACGACATCGGCTTGCGGTTCATTTTGGGGTTTGGCTTTCTCGGAAAGGGGGCGTCTCTCCGACTCCGTCTCCGTCTCCATCTCCATCTCCGTCGTGATAAATGGCCGTCCGCCACTGACCAACACGATGGAGTGGCTAAGAAGATACGCAACCCAAAAAAAATGAAAATGACGGTGGAACGAGGACGGAGGACGGGGGGGACAGCATGATAAGGGACTGGAAATGGGAGAAGAGGAGAGGAGCGAAGAGCGAAAGCTTAATGAAGTCGAATATGCAAATTGTTTGAGGCAAGATGACTCTCTTAGCGGCTGAAGGGGATGGGTGGGTGGGTGGGTGGGTGTGCTGGGCCTTGCTCATACCCTCGCCAGAATTTTTTCAAGGGCAAGCGGTTTCATGGCATAATCTCAATGGACATTGGAGGGGGAGTCTATGGGGGTGGGTTCTAATAGGCATTCAACAAATAAAAGATGATGTTTTAAGGAAAGTCTAATCAAAAGAAATACCATTCACGGTGAATGAAGACGATTCTAGTACTCTATTTGGAATCGATATGTGAAAATATACTTAAATAATACCATAAACAAAATGGAAAAGATGATAGAAAAAGTTATGGTAGGAACTACTATGAAATATACCATGAAAAATACTAGAAATAATAAATGAATAATACCAAAAGAATATATTATACAAATAGTTTAAAAGTACCTGCAAAATGTTGAAAATAATACCAAAAATATACCATAAAGATTACCAGAAAATACCTTTATAATACCAATAAAAAACACTGGAAAAATTATCATACAAATGTTGAAAATATAACTAAAAACTACTAGAAATAATATCTTAAAATACCATATAATAATACTAGAAATATGACCAGAGAAAATACCAGAAAAGTAATGGAAGACGTGAAATCCAAATGGCGAAAAATGAGAAGTAAAAAAAAGTAGGATGAAGAGTAAAGGACAAAGTCGAGGTTGCAATCTGCCACAAAGGGCAATCCTCCATTCAACCATTCAACCTTTGAGCACTCTCTTGGAGGAAGCACATTTTCCAGGGTACACAGAAGCTGCTGCTCACTCATTGTCATCATCATCATCGTCGTCGTCGTCGTCGTCGTCGTCATCGTCGTCCTTGTGGTTAATGCTTTGAGGGGCCAACGCCATGTTAAATGAGTTGTAAAAATGCCTGATGGCCACTCGGCAGCGAAGAGAGTCCTGTGCGACTGCCACTGCTACTTGCCACTGCCACATTCTGCAGCACCTTTGGCTACTGTTTTTTTTTTGGCCGTTTATTGAGTTGTTGTTGTTTTTCGGCCTGTGGAATGTTATTATTATCCATTGGTACATTGGTACAGTATTTTTCACCTCCAGATCTTCCAGATTATTAGTTACGCCCCCTCCACTCCATGCAACATACACACACAACGTACAGACGAGGCCGTGCCCCATGCCACATTCGTATTAGCTGTTTTCAGGCAGCTCATGTCAACAAGTCGCAATTTCAGCTGCAACATCGTTTGCCATTTCACTTTGAAAATTGCTATTTCCGTTCAATTTCGCCTGCAAATTAGAATTCCAGTGATACGCTCCTGCCCCACGCCCCACGCCCCACGCCCCACGCTCCGCGCTGATGCTGCACCATGCATATGGAATCAGAGAGTGGGCGCATGGGGGGGTGCATGTGGGTGCTTTTTGGCATGTGTGCCGCAAACTGTTGCATTGCATTTCTGTCTCTCTCTCTCTCTCTCTCTCTCTCGGATATGTATTCCATGTGTGTTTCCATAAGAAACGTCTGCCATGCGAAAAGTTGCAGTCTTTTCTTTAAATACTCTTCC
This sequence comes from Drosophila algonquin, assembly GCA_035041765.1. Lineage (NCBI taxonomy): Eukaryota > Metazoa > Arthropoda > Insecta > Diptera > Drosophilidae > Drosophila > Drosophila algonquin. Next base: position 1,078,026 of record JAWNKY010001823.1, read on the forward strand.
CAAAGGTGGGGTATACCCGCACCTATTCGAGGGGAAGATGATCCATCCTTCGATGGGTATTCACTTGAGCGATTGTAAACTTCATGCAACATGAACTATTTCCCTTTAAAGGAAAGGGCATACGAATGTCGTTGTGCTTGATGCCTGTTTTCTGTCGCATTTCTTTCGCCTTTCCTTTTGCCTTTGCCTTTCTTTGCTTTTTGCGTTTTTACACTTGTCGCATATGAAAAGTTTTGCAGTTTATTCCCGGGGCTAAAATTACATTCCAAAATGTCGGCGACTGTCTGCGTTTTGCTGCGTTGCAACTGCAACAGCAACAGCAACTTGCGACTTGCGACTTGCATCTGGTTGCCATTCTGCAGCAGCTCCCTCGTGTGGCAAATAAATACACATGTAATTTCAAGATTTGCATTTAATGGCAGCAGCGTGGGGCACAGTGGCACCAAGTGCCAGAAACGAAACGGAACGAGACGAAACGGAGGGGCGGCTCAAAAAGGTGAATCGGGTGAGTGAGTGGCCTCCCTGGGGCCATCCATGGAATGGAAATGGAAATGGGTATGGAAATGGAAATGGAACTGCTGATGCTGATGCTGCCATGGAAATGCGAGTCAACACGCGGCAATGAAATGGTAATGAACATATTCATAATGTAGATGTAGATGTAGATGCGGGGGTCGCGGAAGGGGTTACGGATAGGGGATGGGCACAGGCACGTGGCATCATCTCAAAAATATCCACGAGGAGCAAAAGCTGAGTAGTGGTCACAGCTGCTTGTGCAGAAAAGATTCTGCTTTCCAGAGTTTTCACTCTTTTTTATATAACCCATTGTGAAGTGGCGGTAAGGGCCGCGGCTTTACATGTACATGTATCCGATATTAGGCGCTCATGAAGACAGACAGACGGACGGACAGCTATATCGACTCGGCTATTGATGCTGATCAAGAATATATATACTTTATGGGGTCGAAAACGCTTCCTTCTGGATGCTACGATTCTTTTTCTTGCTCACATTCCCATTTCATTCCATTCCATTCCATCGCTTCCTTTTTTTCTTTATTAGACTTCAGTGTGTTCCCTCTCTTCCTACCGCCTGAGAGTCAATGAGAGAAGAGAGGGGTTCAAGTAGCCATCTCGCCATCTCCTTCCCTCATTTTCCACTCCATGGCGGGGGGTTCATTATTCTCTAAAGTTTTTGGCATAGAAATCTGTCTGTCTGTCTGTCTGCCTGTCTGTCTTTTCCCGTATGTCTGGGCGTGGAGACAACTGTAAATAACTTTGGGGGCAGGCGCACACACACACACACACAGATTGCCGCCATTCGATTATCTCAGACGAATGAATTGTCTTATTCGATTCGATGAGTGTCTGAGTGTGCGGGTCAGGGGGGGGCACTGGCTCTCGTCACCGATGGATGGATGGTTGGATAGTTATTTGCATCGACTGATTGGATAAACCTTGAGATATGCCCCGCCTCCCTGCCTCCGGTGACAGTGGAGGAGCTAACGATTTTATATGTAAATTGGATTTAAGCACGGATCATCCCATCTATCCATTGCATTCACTCTCCCTTTCTCGCTCTGTGGATGCTTCTAAAAATGGAATATGGAAGATGGAATATTGTGTATTGTGGCAAGATCTAATGACGACAACTCTACTGCCGCCTGCTCCTGTCTCTGTCTGCGCCTAAGGGAAATATAATTCAATTTTTGTTCCAGCAAAATTTCTATTTCTGTACAGCGTGCAACGCGGGGCAGGCAGGGGGCTTGCAATTGCCACCGCCGCTTCCTCAATGCCACGGGTCATGCATCTTTGGTCGTTGATTTTTTTATATTATTTTTATTGATTTGCAACCCATTAAATTGATGGCAGATCATAAACATCGACCCCCATTTCCCCATGACCTGAAGGCAAATCATTGAACATTTTTGATTTTTCCAAACGGGGGAGGGGGTGTGCAAGGGAAGGGGGCAAGAAGTGGAGAGGCCATAAATCAAAATATTGTTTGACATAATGTCGATTTTTTGGAAGGGGTCGGTGGTCGGGGGTCGGGGGTCGGCACATCTGTTGGTGAGGTTTTTCACTGTGCAAAATTTCGAATGTAAAACAGGGGAAACAGATGGGAAATTTGAGGCTCGACAGCGAACCCTTCACTACCCTGAAAGCAACATTTCAGATACAGATAAATAGTTAATAAAATTACCAAATCTAACAGATCTAATAATATATACATATGTATGTATATAAATAATAAAATAATAATGGACTGAAAGGAATCCCGATCCATTGTACCCTTCTTTTAGCTGGTGAAATCTGTGTATTTCAGGATTGTTATTCATTAGGGTGAATTCGTTTTGGGGTTTATTCATTTCGTGGCTGAAAGTGTGAGTTTATTGCGAATATTACTGTGGGAAATGGCATTCATTTATCATTCGATTAAAGGGCAACACACACACACACGAGAACATACCAAATTCATAATGATAGCATGGTTAAATGGATTGGATTGGATGGGATATTTGTCTGTCATTTGTTCAACAGTTTGCTGATTGTTTTCTTCTTGGGGTTTTCCAGCACAGAGAGAGGATAGGCAGGGGAGGGAGGGAGGTTGTCCTTGACTTTAAAAGTGCATACGACGTTCCATCTGTGGGCGGGTGGGTTTCATCATGAATACACTCCTAAATACCCGATTTTCATTACTGGAGTTGTAGTTGGTGGATAACCGTTTCATAGCCGTCTCATAACCGTTTCATAACCGTTTCATAACAGGTTTCATAACCGTTTCATAACCGCTTCATGACCGATTCATAACCGTTTCATGACTGATTAATAACCATTTCATCCCCGTTTCAAACCAGGTTTCATAACTGTTTCATTACCGTTTCATCCCCGTTTCATAACCGTTTCATGACTGATTAACCATTTCATCCCCGTTTCATAACCGTTTCATAACCGCTGCATGACCGATTCATAACCGTTTCATAACCGCTTCATGACCGATTCATAGCCGTTTATCCCCGTTTCTTAACAGGTTTCATAACCGTTTCATAACCGTTTCATAACCGTTTCATAACTGTTTCATAACCGTTTCATAACAGGTTTCATAATCGCTTCATAACCGTTTCCTAACCGTTTCCTAACCGTTTCATAACCGTTTTATAACCGTTTCATAACCGTTTCATAACAGGTTTCATAACCGTTTCATAACCGTTTCACAACCGATACGCAGCCATTGTCTCCAGTGAAAATTTCATAAATATTCAATACATTTTCTTGCCCCAAATTCATTTATATCTGATTCTAAAAAAATAATCGAATTTCAAATTCAAATCAGTTTCAAACAGCTTCAATCATCTCTCAATCATCCCTCAAATAAGGCAGAAGCCTTTCATTCCTAAAAAACGAGGATCCTCTTACCCACTTTCCCTCCTCCAAGCCAGCCAAAGTCCATCATCTGCCACGTACTTGTAGGCAGCAGCGTCCTGGCCCCCATTGCCACCTCCCAACCTCCCACCTTCTGGGTTTTGAGTATCCCAAGCTGAAGCTGAAGCCCAAGCCCAAGCCCAAGCCCAAGCCCAAGCCCAAGCCCAAGCCCAAGCCATGACCATCATCCAGCAATTCATCTTAGTCGCCGCCTGGCCATTGACAGATTCGCGCAATGCGCTGAATTTTCTTTTTCCTTTGCCTCTCAACTTTGACTACGTTTTTCTTTTCTTCTCTGTGTTTGTGTGTGTGTGTGAGTGTGTGTGTGTGTGCTTTTTTTTATCGCTTAGAGTGGATCTTTTTATCATAATTTGCTTTCTTGAGAAAAGGAACAAAAAATATGTATACTTTACACATAATTTCAATGTCAAATTAGTTTGCCAAAAAAAAGAAAGCGAGCGAACTGCTTGGGCAAATATTTTCATTTTCCCATCAGAGAGAGAGGGATAGAGCGAGAGAGGGAGAGAGGGAGTGAGAGAGAGAGAGAGGTAACGGGGAACGTCAATTTGCATAATAAATGAAAATGCATTGAAAAGTGGCAGCGACAGCTGCAAAGAACAGGCGCCAACAGGAACCGTGGAACGAACGAGCCATCATTAAGGAGCGAAAGATGCAAAAGGAGGCGCCTCGCCTCGCCTCGCCTCGCACACATACACACATAAAACAATCGACAAGAAATAACACCGGAAAAGCAAAAGAAAGCCACAGAAGGAAAGCAGAAGAAAAGCAGTGAGAAAACATTTAAATTTAAAACAAAAATACCCCAAAATCTGAGAAACGTCCAAGTGCCTGCAAAATCACTGCCTGAAATGAAGACTGAAGGGCAGGGGCGTTGGGGCAAGGCGGGGGAGATAGAGAGGAGGGGGGATAATAGTGTTTTGTTCGAATTTTTGGGTGGGGGGCCCAAGAAGACACTTGGAACCACTTACTGTCATTTGCCAAGTCGCCAAAGAGACGCAACAGCAACAGCAATAAAAAAAACAACAGCAACAGAGGCAGCGGCAGCGGCAAAATATGAACAAAAAACAAAAAAAGGCCCCTTAGAAATTAGTATTAAGGAATAGGGCAACTTTTGTATACGCTTTCCAGTGGGCACCAGTTTGGGCTCCTCATTCCCCCCACCGATTAAGAGAAAAACAGAGAACTGCAACGGAATGAGAGGCGAACGGGCAAGAGAGCGCGTGCAGTGGGGGAGAGAGCGCCGATCAAGAGATAAGAGGAGACGAGACGAAAGACGAGAGACAACCAACAACAAGAAATGCAAGAACATTAGCCAGCCATCAGCCATCTCTTTCACACACACACTCGTTGCCCAGAGTCCCCACTCGTCTTTCATTTCATTTGCTTTTGTTTTCGTTTTCGTTTAGGTTTTGTTTTTTCTTTTCTTTTTTTGAGTGGAGTTCAGTTTTGATTCAATTTGTCAAATGGACAGCTTCCCCCCCCCTCTTGGGGTGCTTTTTTTTCTACATACATATTTACATATCTACATACATATCTACATATGTATGTATGCATTTCTGTGTAAATAATTTTAAAACATTGCCAAACATTTTTATTATAAACATTTAAAAATTAAATTTATTTAAACCGCTTAATGGCCTAATAAAAAATTAAAAAATAAAAAAAAATTAATAAAATACCTTACCTAATTTAAATAGATTTTGTAATGACGTTTATTTAGAAAATATTTAATATCGAGATAAAAGTAGGTAAAATATGGTATGTAGTATGTAGGTAGGTATGTAGATGCCATTCTGTGTAGATATGTATGTATGTATGTATATTCCCGAATGATCATTCAAATCAAGAATCAATATAGTTTGCCATCGGAGAGTGTATTGAAATATAGAAGAAGCTGCTGCTCTAGTCACTGCCACATGCCACATGCCACATGTGTGTGTGTGTGTGTGTGTGTGTGGCATACTTATTGGTGAAAATTGTTGTGGCAGAGAGCACTACTCGAAGTCAGTGGCAAAGTGGCACTAACGTGGACCAACCAACGATGTGCTTCCTGTCTGCGTGGCTATGGCTCGCTCTTTCTCTCTCGCTCTCGCTCTCTTGCTCTCTCGTTGCCGTCTCGTTTTCACACATTCTCAAGTTGCTTATTCGATGGGTGCTTCGATGGGCAATGCCTCTTCTGGGCTCTGTGGAAATTATGCAAGGAATTTCACACACAAAAAAAACAATACACATACATACATACATACATATATATGTATATACTTATGTACGATATGTACTTCGTGTGATGTCTGTGGGGAAGACAATGGCGAAATGGCAAAAGGAAAGTGCAGTTCTACGACTGCCAGTTGACACACATATTTGCCGTTGCATGCCACGAGGCGGCATGCGAGTCATTGACACGGCAAAACCATTCAACCGCCACCCACCTCCTGGCTGTCCTGGCTGTCGTGGCAGGTCGTCTGGGGACAGGCATGACAGGCATCAGGCTGGAGCATCAGGCATCTCTCCTCCTCCTTCTCCTCGCACTCTAAAGCATCATTTCAACGTGTCATTTCAGCGTTTTGCGACGGAAATGTTGTTGCATCATCGATACACATTCCGAGGACACTCATCCAGACACTCACTCATCCAGAAAGAAAAATCCAGCAGCAGCAGGAGCAGGAGGAGCACACCCTCTCACACCCCCTCGCACTCTCTGCTTAGGCCATTCAATAATTTAATCACTTTGATTGCAGGCAAAATTTGTCTTCTGCTGCTGCTGCTGCCGCTGCGTGAATACCCTTTTCCCATACCCAAAAATTACTCAATAGATTCTTCAACGAATCCCACCATATAGGGTAGCCTTTATAGGGTATCTATGACCTCGTCTCTGGGGTCTAAGCCTTCGCTTTTAGCGAAAAAATAATCTAAGAAAGTGAGTGTTTGCCCCCACTGAAATTTCGATTTGATTTGCATTGCTTTGCGTTGCATTCGGTGATTAAATTTCCTTCCCTTGCCGGCAGCACAAAGGACTCCCAGAGAATGAATTTTCCCATTCATTCACATTCACACACCCACACACCCACACACCCACACACACTCACACACACTCGTCCCACTCGTAAGTGAAGTAATTAGAGTGCAGATTGGTGGATCTTCCAATGGCAAAATATATACCCACATTTACGTTTGCGAGGAATCAAAGCAAGAAAATGGCATTGGAAAATGAATAATTGAAACAATATGAAAATCGGCAATAAACAAATGAATGTTGCCTCTGTCCCCCCCCCCATAAATCGCCTGTCAATTATATGGCATTATTGTCCACCGATTTACCGCGCTTTTTCCTTCTCTCTCAATAAATATTTTATAATTTTCGCTGCGATTCTGTGGCCTTCTTTCGAAGGGGTCCACCCCCCACCCACCACCCTCCGCGACTCCAGCTGCTACAATTATAGGGGTAGACGGGGGTATATTAGAATGTTTTTATATGTACCTACCTATATTATGTAACGATAAATAATCGTTCAAGTCATCGGAAATGGGGAGAGAGTGCCATCAGTTTTTCCATCGTTCGATTGCAAGTCGATATCGATCAAATCATTAAATATTTAAATCCTAATTATGTGCAAACGATCAATAATCGACAATCCGATAACAAATCAATACTTTAATAGCCAATACCATGTGAAAACTATCAATTTTCTGCAATGCCACGTATGTATAATCGATTATTCAATCACAACCTATCGATCAAACATTTTATCGATATTTAATCGAATCATCATCGAAAATGGGGAGAGAGTGCCATCAGTTTTTCCATCGTTCGATTTCAAGTCGATATCGATCAAATCATTAAATATTTAAATCATAATTATGTGAAAATGATCAATAATCGACAATCCGATAACAAATCGATATATTAATAGCCATTACCATGTGAAAACTATCAATTTTCTGCAATGCCACATATTTATAATCGATTATTCAATCACAACCTATCGATCAAACATTTTATCGATATTTAATCGAATCCGGAAACGTTCGTTCACTTTTTCTATGTTTACCGATCGATTGGCATCTGCTTTCATTATATTCCATCGCAAAGATATGCTCTGAAGCAAGGGGCATCGCATTGTCGCAACATTTGTGCCCCAATGATCATCGGCATTGGGTTGAACGATGTTTAAATGTCCATTTAAATGCGAAATAAACGCCATGTAGTAATAATTATGACATTTTTTGGTAGAGAGTCCGAAAAGTCACTCCCCACTCCCCCACTCCCCCCTGCCCCTACGTTTTCGTATTCGTGAATCAATTTTGCAATAATTTGTAGAACATATTGCATACTTTGCGGCGTGGGGCCTGGGCTTGGCGGCTCTCGCATTAAAGCCGCTTTGTCAATGTTGATGGGCGCACTGGCCTGGGGCAGTGCTGCATTTCGATAACACACACTGGTAATAGACATGTCCTGTGCTATCTGTTTCTGTTTCTCTTTCTGCTGCTGCCGCTGCTGCTGCCGCTGCTGCTGCTGCTGTTATTGTTGCATTGTGCACTGCATTGTGTCATTGTTTGCTTATAAACCGTTATCGGCTAATTATTTACAGTTTGCCACCCCCCACATTCAGACATATGTACATACATATGTACACGCTTAAATGCGGGGGGGTGGAAGGGATCGAGGGGTTGAAGGCGGCTTGTGGCTGCCACTGACACTGCCATTTGTTTGGCTGCCACAAAAATGAGCATTTTATTTTTGGAGGCTTAGCGATTATTAAAGCAAAGCGAGAGATTAAAGAGGCCAAGAGCTGTACGATTTCAGGGATTTGCATCTGTCAATGAAATTTTATCGAAATTTAATCGATACTGATTATCGATGATCGATTAATATTTCTGTATTATCGATATGTTATCTGCCTTAAGTCGATCTGTCATCACAATTTGCTATTTATTTATGCCAAAAATATCTTATTCCCGTAGTATCGATATTTTATCGATTAGCCAAAAACTCGGAGAAGCCATTAACCAAGTTTATCGATATCTAAATGAACTTTCTCTTTCTTTTCCGAATGCAACTGTGCGCGTTCATTTGGCTATCGGTTAACGCCTGCTGCCTATCGGATATCAATCGAAACCGCTGGCTTGCGCTGTGCACACAGCAATGCTCCGCCTTTCACTTTGGCAGAAAAGTTAATGCGAAACCGCGCCATTAAATTGCATTCATTTCTGCCCCCGAAGGACAGGGTGAGCACACACGTGGTGGTGGGGAGGGGGGGGGGGGTGCTGTGGTGGGTCCTGGGTCCTGGCTCCACATGGACAATGCCAGATTGCACACATAATTACAGTCGTATAATAATGAAATAATAGAGCAATGTAATAAAATTAAAAATAATAAAATCTCTCTGTCCCCCTGGGGTCCCCCGCCCGCCCGTCCACCCCTTTGTGGGTCATTCGACCCCTCGGACAATGGTTACAGGGGCACAGGGAGGCGCATTATCAGAAAGTAAATAATCTCATCACAGAGAGACAGAGACAGAGAGAGGGAGAGACACTCACTCACTCACGCACACATGCAAATACGTGTACGCCAACTGTGAAATTGCGTAAGTGGGCGTGAAAGTAGGCGGGTGTGGCCATGTGCGCGCACTTCCGCTTCCGGTCATACATCATTTCGATGGAGCAGCCAGAGAGAGTCCCATCTTCGGCATGGGCTTCAGGGCTTACGTGTCTGGGACGCAATCTTCCAGACACACACACACACACACACACACACACACACACACCGACACACACACGTACGGCAAACAGAGAGAGCGAGAAAGGTACATGATGATGAAGTCCACGTAACCCAAAAGACGTAAAAAAAACAAAAAACATGGAAGAAAAATATCAAATGGGAGCAAAACAAAAAGAAACTTTTTTGATGTTTAAATTATGTTGACATCCTTCTTATGTGGGTTTCCCATAAAATAGAACAAAAAAAGGACACACACACACCAACACCAACACACACACACACACACACATAGGAGGATACGGGGACAGAGAGCAACGCCAGCCTCAACGGCGACAGAGGAAAGGACGACGGCTCAGCGCGTGAACGGGTTGAGATGAGAGTCCCGAATCGGGATTGGCCCTTGGCAGCAGGAGCACATACACACACACACACACACACAGACAGACAGGGGCTACAGTGGGTGACATCTTCAGTAAATGAGGGCTAAACTGTTTAGGGACTTTGCAGAAAGAGGGGGGAGAGAGAGCAACCCAGAAGGGTAGAGAAAATTGAGGAAAAGTGAGGAAAATTGAGGTCTACAAGTCCAATGTATATTGGACGTAATCGATAACATATTTATGCAGAATCGATAACAATAAGTCGATTATAGCTTTAAGAAGATAGCACATCGATACACTCAATTAAGCTCACTTATCGAAGATTTATCGATAACAAATGTATGAATATAAATAATGATCACAAAATTTCCTCCGAATTAATCATTTTGCATATTTTTTGGTCCATGGGGCCCACTGTACCACTGGGCATGGCATGGAAAACTAGCCGAAAAGCAAGGCTTTAGGTATTGTCCAAAAGGATGTTGCAACAGCCTCAGCAGCAGGCTGGAAACAGTAGGCGGGAGGGGGTGGGGGGGTGGATGGGGATGGGGCAACATCAATGAAGGATGCGAGAATTCTGTTTCTGTTTCCAGGTTTGCCGGGGTCCGGGTCGCTGATTAGCGCATATGACGTATACGACATGTGTCCGTGTCCCTTTTTTTTTGGACCCCTGCCCCTGCCACATGTTCCTCTCTCTCTCTCTCTCTCTCTCTCTCCTCGCTGTTTCTGTGTCTCTGTGCTGCTTTGTCTTGTGTCCCTTATTTTGTTGGCCAAATGAAAAATTTTTTTTTCTTTTTGTGGGCCGTCTGTCCGTTTTTTTTCCGTTTTCCCTTTACCTTTTTCCTCTATTCCTTTCCCTTTCGCTTTCTTTCTATGTGTGTGTGTGTGTGTGTGTGCGCAGTTTGCTGTTTGTTATATTTGTAGCTATTATATTATTTTAAGCCCCACAAAGAGCTCATTAATATCCACACATAAACAGGACACAGAGGACACACAGAGAGAGGGGGGCGGGAATGGGTGACTGGGAGGAGGTTACATGTGTAGCCGAATAAAGTACAAAGTCTAAGGGAATATCTTTCATCTGTTGGGTGCTAGATCTTTGTGTGTGTGTGGCATATGTGTGTGTGTGTGTGTGTGTGTGTTGCAAAGATTGATCTCCCTCTCTGGGAAGGCAGCAGGAAAGTTGCTTTCTTTAATAATTCATTTCTGTGTTCATTCCATTCAAATATAGTCGTATATATCTTTTGATCTAAACCCACCTCTAGCCCCACCCCCACCCCCTCCCCCTCCTTTTACCCATTAGTGGCATGTGCTTCTGCTCCTTTCTTTTTCCAGTGTGGCTTAGCAATAAATTATGAAACAGTTTTGTGCTGTTTAAGCATATCATAAACCCCCCCCCACCACCCGGCATGCATAAACTCCTGTACATATGTATGTGTGTATCCCTTTTTGGTTTGCGTGTGTGTGTGTGGGTTTTCAGAGTCTGAAATTATGCCACAAAATAATTTAAAAGTAATCAAGCAACAAATGTTTGCCAGGCACCAGGATTACCCAACCCTTCCCCCTCCCCTCCCCCTCAAGGCTGGAAAGTCTCCTTTGCATCGCCATCTTTGGAGCATTGTGCCACTAATTGCTGGGGGCATCATCCACTATAAATTTATTAAAGACACTCCGGAAAAGGGACAAGGGACACAGGACAAGGGACTGCTGACGGGGGAGGGGGAGGGTGAGGGGGAATGGGGGACACAAATATGCTACTCGAACGGCATTTATAATTAATTAGCAGCACTAATTTGATGGCCTTCTATGGCCACAACAGTTGCCGCAATTTGTTTCTGCCTCTCAGAGGGGTTGAGCCAGGGGGGTTAGGGGGAGAGACATTCAAATGCCTAGGCCAAGGTCAGAGCCACTCGTTTTTTGGGCAGGAACAGAGAGAGAGAGAGATGGAAAATGGGAAAACTCGGGGGGTGAGTGAGTGTGGAAAGTGTGAGGGAGGGGGGGGGGGGGGGGGGTTAAATCGAGCTTTAATCTCTTCTTGGCCTAAGCTGTGCTCAAAACTCAACTATTTACACTTCAATTCCAACAAAATATTTCATAATTTTATCTTTCCAGTGATTTTCATAAATAATTCTTCTTTAATATACATATGTATGTACATATGTACATATGTATGTACATATGTATGTATGTATTTTCTGCAGAATTATCTTCATTTTCCAAAGGGCTTATCAAGATATTAGAATCTCTCTCTCGAAGACTATTTCCATGGAAAAACGATTGCCTTTTCCCATAAAAGCCCGTCTTATCTGTTTGCCTTTGTTTAAGCTTTACCCACTGCCCTGCCACCCCTCCCCTCCCCACCCCTCACCAAACTGCTGCTCCACTTCCGTCACTGCCGTCTCTGGCATTGAAATTGTTTTGGGGTGAATCGGCATCAGGCATCAGGCATCAGGCATCAGGCATGGGGCATTTCATTTTCAAAATGCATGCACGAACACGTCGCTGTCCCCCTGCCCTCTCCCTCTCCCTCTGTGCGTGTGCGTGTGCGTGTGTGTCTGTCCATTATCCAATGCATTAATGAGCATCCAGAGACGCAGACCGAGCCAGAGACACACAAAAAACAAAGGGGGGGGGGCGGGGGGAAGCCGTCTATTTGACAAATTGAATTAAAACTGAACTCGACTCAAAAAAGGAAAGAAAAAAAAGCAAAACGAAAACAAATTACAAATGAAATGAAATGAAATGATTTTTTGCGCAGACGAGTGAAGAGCCCTAGCGAACGAGTGTGTGTGGGTGAAGGAGATGGCAGATGTCTGGCTGTCTCGTCTTTCGTCTCGTCTCTTTCGCCTCGTCTCGAGAGCGTCGCAGCGCAGTGCGTCGCCGCAATTGTCTTATCTGTTGATCTTCACTCCCTCCCCGCACTGCACGCGCACTCTTGCCCATTGCAGTTCTCTCGGCAGGGGGAGGGGGAGGGAGATTTGGGACTTTTTGCCGTCTCTTTCATTTGCATACCCCTTTATTTGGGTTATCGTTTGCTTACATATGCAGACATATGCATGTTTGTGTGTGTGTTTGCATCACACTTGAGACTATCAGGGAAGGGGGAATGAATCTGCGTATGAAGCCAAAGTGCCTGCTCGTCCTGTTGTCTCTCTCTGTGTGTGTACTTCCTGTCTCTGGCCACCAATACACCGTTAGTTTTACTTGAGCAGCACTCAAATAATTTAAATTTAATTGGGGTCAAGAGTGCACCAACACAACCCCCTCTGTGTTGTGTGTGTGTGTGTGTGTGTGTGTGTGTGCCTCATGCATCTGACATTCTCTAATTAGGCAGACGAAGGCGAAGGCCCAGCACTGCAGCAGATGGACAGCAGCTCTGCTTTGCTTTGCTTTGCTTTGCTCTGCTCTGTTGTTGCACTCGAAATGATTTATTTCCTCCCTCCCCACCCCCACCCCCTCCTACTCCTCCTACTCCTCCTTCTCCTCCTTTCAGCAGCAGCTCTGATGACAGAATCCGAATGCCAATGTCAGGGCGACTCAGAGTGGCTGATGTTGCCCCATTGCGGATGTTGCAAGTGCGAGTCTGTGCCACCCCTCCTCCTCCTCCTCCTCCTCCGCTTGAGTGAAAACCTGATTGTTTCAGATTTAGCCTTAAGGCCAGACTTGAATTGAAACTTGCTTCAAATATAGAAACTCCATCGATAATTATTTATCGAAAAACACACACAAAAAATCAATCGAAACAGATGAAATTTGATGACTTTAAACTGAGATTTGGGGTAAATTAGGGGATGTCAGTGGGAGGTACAAATTCAAAATAATCGAATTATCGTTCTTTATATCGTTTATGGCTATCTTTCGATCATCTATCGACATTTTTCGATTGTTTATCGACCTGCCGATTGGGTATCGAGCATACGAGTCCCCTGGATACCCATTCCATCCGTTCCATTCATAGCTTATTCATGAATGAGGGCACACATTGTAATTGAATCGCTTAGAAGTCGATTAACACATACGTAGGCAGCGCAATCGATTAGTTATCGTTTGATCGTTTGGATAAGCCCTCCCCGCTCGCCCACAAAGGGAGGAGAGAGGGTGGAGGGACGCAGGACACACGCTCATCAAAATTCCACCGCACAACCCAATTTGGTGAGACAGCCTGTAAGGGGAAAGGGAAGAAGGAGGACAGAAGAGCCTTAAATATTAAGCAAAGTGGAGGCATGCCTCATGCCACAGACACACACACACACGCGCGTACACAGGAGCCACAGATGCGTGTGTGTGTGTGTGTGTGTGTGGGTGGGTGGGGCATGTGGAATGGAAAACGATGGTAACCGCAACATTTTAGTTGCATTTGCGACGTTCAAACCACAAGAGGCAGTGCCACAAGGACCAAGGACATTTACCTAAATTAAAGCTAATGAATTGCCTCTCTTCGCCCAGTGGCGGCTGTGGCAGAGGAGAGTACTCCTGCGCCTGCCCCCTGCCCCTGCCCCAGCCCCTGAGGGTGGCATCATCTAACTTTGCTGCTGCTGTTGCTCCTGCTGCTGTTGCATGCGGCATGCGGCAGGCAGCCACTTTGCTGTCTGCTTTAATTTGCATTGCACTTGTGCATGTTTACATTTTTTATTCCATTCGTTGCCAGCCCCCCCCCCCTATTCTTGTGCTTGCCACTGCCTCTGCCCCCTGCAACGTGCCGCATGTCTCTCTCTCTCTCTCTTCCACTCTCTTACTCTCTCACTCTCTCTCTCTCTCTTCTGTCTCTGTTTTTCTCCATTTTTTTTAATGAATAAGTGCATTAAATGGCCACGAGGGATGAGGGACATACAGGGGGAAGTAGCAGGGGGAGGGGAACTCAGGCACCCGGAAACGGATATAAGCCTTGAACATTCACTCAATCACTCAATTCATTCATGGATACACCCAAACGATACCCGGAAGAAAAAGAGTCAATGGGCTGATTGTTCCAATGGCAAATACATATATACATATACATACATACATATATAGACAGATTAAGCATAAAGCTAGAAGGGATTCAGTCATAGATATATCCCCCATCGCCGCTGCAGAATCAGGAGTATATATGTTATGAGTATGATGCTACTTTTTGGGGCGAGTGTATGAAGCAAGAGAATGGGAGAGAGCAGAAGTAGGAGGAAGGGAGAGAGCAGAAGTAGGAGGAAGGGAGAGAGCCGAAGTAGGAGAAAGGGAGAGAACAGAAGTAGGAGAAAGGGAGAGAGCCGAAGTAGGAGAAAGGGAGAGAGCCGAAGTAGGAGAAAGGGAGAGAGCAGAAGTTGGAGAAAGGGAGAGAGCCGAAGTAGGAGAAAGGGAGAGAGCCGAAGTAGGAGCGTGGGCAGAGTGGAGGAGGGGCAGGCTCCAGGCCAAAAACCAAACAGGCAATGAATGGCAGCGGAGAGCTGGGCTACATGATGAACAGATTGAAGTGGTGCCGCCAGACGGGGCAAGATGGAGAGTATAGTGGCAGGCAGGGCACTGCCCAGGAGCCTTAGAAGAGGGCAGAGATGCAAGTACAATGGCCACGATCGAGGATCATGCGTCAGGGAAGGAGATTCCATCCTGCTCAAAGAAAGGATTCCTCTTGGATATGAGGATATGAAGGGTCGCCCCATAGTCATGCTCCGCTCTTGCCAGAGATAAACCAAAGATAGTCCCAGGGAGTACATATGTATCTATGTATATCCCATATCTCCAATATCTTTGATTTCCTTGCACTTCAAAATGTTGCATGGCACTCATTTCCACGGCAAAGTGCAACATGTTTTCCGCATTTAACGCTAGCTGGAGTGTCTGGGGGTGGTCTGGGGGTGAGAGACTCCTGTCAATCCCTGAGACTGACCTACTGATACCCATATGGGCGTAAGTGGATCTATCTAATCGCAGAAGGACGTCGTCTCGTCTCCATCTGCCCCACTGTGCACCGAGGGTGCATGGGTGGTGGTGGGTGGTGCGGCAGGAATAATTGCCTTAAATTAGCGCTCATCCAGAGACAGAGACTGCCACATCAGTGGCAGTGGCAGTGAGGCAGTGAGGCAGTGAGGCTGTGGCTGTGGCAGTGCCTCTCCGTTGCAAGTACTTTATGCAGTAATTGCAGCACTTGTCCTGCTGCCGCTGCCACTGCTGCAGCTCTCATTTAAGTGCCGCATTCTGTTTTCTGTTTCCTGTTTGTTTTTTTTTCGTTAATGAAAAGCAAAAAAAAATATATTTCAGAGTGCAGCAGCAGCGGCAGCAGCGGCAGCAGCGGCAGCAGGCCCTGCCATCCTTCAGCCTTCAACATCCTTCAGAAGTGGCTTTAAGACAATCTCTCCCCTGCATCCAACACCCCGCCCCTCCCTGCCACCAGGCGCAGGCAGGGAGTCCTGCAGAAAGGCTAAGAATTAAACTCAATTATTGCTATGTTTACAGCGTGTTTTCATCGGGCTTTGACTTGCCGCAGATAGACGAATCTTTGCATCTTGCAGATACACAGATACGCTGGCAACTGGCAAACCCTTTTTCCCAGGGTATGAGCTGCACAAAATGGTGCCCCAATCATCATGCCGCCGCCCCTGCCTGCCTCAGTGTCTGGCACTGAGATTTCTTTACAAAAGTGAGCAATGGGCGGGGGCATGCCTCAGGCACAGCGCAATTTCCGCCAAATTTATGTGCCCCAAAAGCCGCACCACAGCCACAGCAGGAGAAGATGCAACAGCAGGCGGCAGGCAGCAACAACACAAAAATTGTAAACACTTATTTACTGTCCATTTCCGCTTTTGGTTTTGATTGGGGTGGGGTGGGGCAGAGGGGAGGCTTCTCCGTGGGTTCTGTGTTGCAAATGCATTTGCAGGAATAGGCAGGGGTGGCAGAGTGGAAGGGGCTGCACCATTTCCATTTGTATTTGAAGTTATTTTCTTTCTTCTTTTTATGTCTTTTTTTTTGTTGTTGGGTGCAAGAGTCGAGTGTCGGAGTGCGCTTATTTATTCAGCCTGAGCTTCGGCTTCCAGCTTCCAGCTACCAGCTACCAGCTTCCAGCTTTGTTTGCCTGAATTTTCACAGAATTTTCCACACTTTTTGCGGGGCGGCAGGGCGCGAATCCGACACACATGTTTTGCCACAACCTTTCGGGGCAAGGAAAACACATACTCACACACACACACACACACACATACATATGTGCAGTAGCTTCCGTTCTGTCATAATCCACAGATATTTGCCACTAAAACGCTTCTCAAAATCAACTCAAAAACATCCAAAACAATTCTTCAAATCCTCAAAGAAAACACAATTCCATTTTTGTTTTTTATTGAATATTTATTTATAATTAAATGCATTTTTTATCATTGCAAACAGAGACAAAGGGCGGCGGAAAACGCTGGCAAAAAACAGCCACAGGTCCAATGAATTTTCGATTGTAAATATTTAAAATATTAGTTTTTCCCCCCACACAAAGAGGGAAAGGGAAAGCCCCGGCTGGAGGGTCCATTGATCCTTTTTGCCAGGATGCGGCACCCAAAGGCCATTTGGAACACTTTCTCCCCACAATTTGTGGCAGGAAGATCTGACCAGAGGATCCAGTGGGAATGATCTTTGAGTGTCGCTTTGAAGGCACATTTACAGGGTATCATTGAAAACAGTCCCCCGATCCTGTACAAATTCCAAACGAACTCCATATTTTTCTTTGTTTTTAATTTGATTTTAGCCTTCTGTGGTTGTTGGCTTTGGCTTTGGCTTTGTATTTGTTTTTTCTTTGTGAAAAGTCATCATCAATCAATCAATCAATCAACCCATCAATTTTGCGGCTGTCATAGCGAACTATTCGTCGGCATAAAAGTTTCCAAAGGCTCCCCAGAGAAGGAGCCAGGAAAGGGTCACCAACAGGATAAAGGGATCTCCTAACCGAACGGGGACGGAGACGGGGACTCCCCGTATTTCTGCGGTTTCTGTGGCACACTCACCCGAAAGAAGAACGTGTGGCACGTGATTTGGTAGCACTGATTTTGCACTGCCTTCTGCTTGGGTTTCCCTGGTGATTTCCCTTTAGATTTTCACGGTTTTATGATGTGTGTTTGTTTTTCACTACATTATGTTATGTTATGTATGCTTCTTCTGTATTTTGCACTGCTTTCTGCTATGTTTTTATCTACGATTTACACTGCTTACAGCTCGGTTTGGTTCTATGCTTTGCACAGCTTTCGTCTGTGTTCTGATCTACGGCTAGCACTGCTTGCTACGCGTGTGTTTCCTACGCTTCGATCTCTGGCTCTCACTGCTTATCTACGAGTTTTTTGCACTGCTTTAAGCTCTGGTTTAGGATTTTTCTTTACCGTTCTGTAGTTTCTTACTGCTTTCAGCTATCAGTTCCTCACTGTATCGCGGGCTTATTTTTCTCTTATCTTTCGACTACAATTGGCTTAATTTTAAACACTCTGCACCTCCGCCTTTCACAAGCGAATCTCCATTTAAAAAAAAAACCGCATAAAAATCAAAACCACTCAAAATCGCTTTCACGATTATTTGACGCAAAAAAAAACAACAACAAGAAATGGTTGTGATTCTTGGTGAAATATTATTTACTGGCTCTGTCGCTCCGCGTAAAAATCTCAACAAAAGTTCTCGCCCTTTTCGCGCGTTGCGTTCGGCCGTCGCCTCGCTGTCGCCTGTTGACCGGAGCAGATGAAAGTCGCGCAAAGACTGAACCAGAAGCTGCCGCTGGAAGCTGGATGGCCCACCGAGGCAGTCGGCAGTCGGCAGTCGGCACTGGGACGCCACTGCATCCAAGCGTTCGGGCTGGTCGTGCACGAGGCCATACGAGTGCTTCGCACGGTGGAGCCTACGCTCGGCTCGAGCCACGAATCTGGCTGACCGGCTGGCCGGGTGCTTGTTGCCGCAACATCAACTCAGCCATTCGGTCGGTCGGCTCCAGCGGCGCGCCTTCGTCTTCCTTGTCTTCGTTGTCGTTGCCTTCGTCTTCGTCTTCGCCGACGTCGTCGTCGTCGCCGTCGCCGTCGGTGTCGCTGTCATCGTCTCACTGTTGGCGTCGTTTCTGCCGAGAGGGAAATTTCCGCTGCGGGGGCTCCTTTTGCGAGCTATTTTTGTGACGCCGCTGCTGGCGGTGCCGCCGCTGCTGCCTGTGCATGTGCCTGCCTCACGTGTGCGTTAGGTCAGTGACGCTTCGCTTCACGTTGCTTTGCCTAGCGCCTAGCGTGTGGCACAGTGTATAGATCTGTGCCGTGCAACGTGAGGCAGGTTCCGCTACCATCTCTCTCTATCTCTCTCCCTCTAACAGTGTGTCTCTGAAACGTGAGGCTTCAAGATGGACCACGGACCCCCTTCCGCTCTCTTGCGGATCTTATTTGTACTTGCACACATCCAACCACAACAAAGCTACAGCTTTGCGAACAATAAGACCCGAAAACAAAGCGCTTGGCGGGGGGGTGGACCACTTGGTATAGAGAGTTTCCTGAGGAATTTGTATGACCTTCTTCCCCTGGCCCTGGCCCTGGCCCTGGCGCTGAGCATAACAACGCTTCAATGGCGTACTATGGAGGAGCGGAGTGGGGGGAAGTACGATACGGCGAGAGCGGTTTTCAGTTCTCGATCATTCCATACCTTAGCGGCCGTATTCCTCTCTCTGTTTCAAGTGCAACGGGACTGTAAAGCAGTGCAAAATTACTGCTCTCTTCCGCTCTTTGGACAAAGCAAAAGCAAAGAGAGCGGAGATTGCTGTCTACTTGCTCCAACAGGTGAAGAGTGTAAAGAGAAGAGAGGGAACACTTGATAGAGAATCTGTGCAGCAGTTTTGGGATAGGGAGCAAGGGGTGGGTGGCAGGGTAACCAGATCGAGTAGAACTCAATTGAAAATATCAAATATTTGCACGAAAATCAAACTAAACTAATTAATTTTCGATAATTTGAATAATACTCAAATCAATATAATAGGCGCTGGGCTGTGGCTGAGGCTGGGGCTGGGGCTGGTGCTGGTGCTGTGGTTAAGGTGCTGCATTGATGAGCAGGCAATGAAGGACACGCGACATTGTCCTTTGTTTGAGTTGGCAAAGCCTCCCCCCCTTACCGCACTTTACCCCTCTCCGTCCCTGGAGAATAGATATAGGATCCTTGGATCCTTGTGGCTATGCGCACACACCTGCAAGGGATGGCGTAGGGGGCTGTTTCCTAGATGTATCCTGGCGCCAGTCCAAACCAAACTTAATTATGTCCAGCATTAAAAATGCAACTGTCAAACCGGAGAGCAGCGGAACGGAGCAGGAGACTTCTCTGATCATTCCTGCTTAGGGGATGTCCTTTGTGTGTGTGTGTGTGTGTGTGTGAAGCCTTTGGAAAAACTTCCATTATTCTCATTCGCACAATGGCGGGGCAGAATGGCAGAAGGAAGACCACAGACTGCCTGCATCCGTTGCATCATCCACGTTCCCACCCACGCTCTTGGGTCAATCTTCCACCCCTGCCACCCCCTCCGCATCGGCCTGCACCGCACCCTCTCTGCCGAAATATTCGTGGAAATGTGGGTCACAAGGATATCCATTAATTTATAATAATTTCAACTAAGATTTCCACAATTTTCCTTTGCCTGGCCCCCCACCCCCCGCTCACCACTGCCACCACCCTCCTTTTGGTGTTTTGCCTTAACAATTTTCCACACATTTTCCATTCATCATCCCCCACCCCTTCCAGCAACCGGAATGCCACTGTCAGCGGCCCCCGCAGAAGCAAAGTCAATTTCGCGCACTTTGCATGCCCCATGCCCCATGCCGCATGCCCCACTCCCGCTCTGTCAGGCTGTTTGAGTTTCCATAGTGGGCTGTGCAGGGGGGGCCCCCCTTGGGTGCAGGCAGCCTCTTCGTTTGCCCACAAGCCGCCATCAAATTTACAAGCGCAATGCATCAATCACGGGACGGAGAGGCAGAGGGCGACGGAGAGGGTGTGCGAGAGCGGGGGCAAGAGCGGCGGGAAGTGGCAGACAGTTTGGGGCAGCGGCAGAGTGAACTGCGCTTTTCGCCGCAGCTTCCCCTCCCTTTTAGCCCACAACCCAAAAGACAAAAAAGAAAAAAGAAAAAAAAATGCAGAATAGAGTGAAAAAAAAACGAGGAAAACACAAAGAAAATGTCGGCCAATTTGAAGTTAAGATGGAATTTGTGAAAAATTCATCAAATTGACTGCACGGCGCATTCCTCATTGCGGAAAAGCGCAGGAAAACAGTAGAAGAAAGCTGTTCAGGGCATCTAGCCGCATATTGTTGCCGCGCACTGTGTAACAGGGCTCCTGGCTCCTGGCTCCTTAGCCCTCTCACGATCCACACGGCTTGTGGCCACATAGAAGCATAGATTTTGAGCTGGTTTTGGCTTGAACATTGTGGTCCTTCGAGTCGGCAAAGAGATAGAAACAAAAGAACAAAAGAAAGATAGCATTTTCCGATCTAAGATCTGATGATGGGATCTGCCACAGATTGTTTCTGCAGCATATAACCTCTTCAGAAGCTGTCCTTATAAAGGCCACCTTTTGTGGTTAATACATCCAAATTGAATGTTCCAGAATACTTAATATGATGCCCGTTGAAACACATGATATTTAAGGACAATCCTCCCACAGTTTCTCCTCACCTGAAAGTTCCAACGGATTGCTTCTTACATTTCAGGGATAATTTCCCTTGTGCTGCCCCAAAAGCAGATTCAGCGATGAAGAGAGAAATTCCCCCTGCAGCTGAATCATCCATGAAATTTGAAAGTTGAGGCAGGAAATGAAAATGGTAACCAAATGGAAATGGAAATGGAGAAAAGATTCGATTGGAATAAAATATTTTGTCTCCCTTAAGTCCCATAGTGGCATCCATGGGGGGGTCCACCCCCTCCACTTTGGTGAAATCCTTGGGAAAGCCCTATGTGAAACTACCAAAAATCTGTTGCCCTACCGTGCTGTCCTCTGCTGACACGCTGACAAACGATGACGTCACACAAACGCATGGCATGCCACCACACATTTTGGTTCAGGCCGCAAGTACATTTGAAAATTCCAATTAGAGATTCCGCTGAAAAGAGAAACGAAGAAAACGACGAAACAAATACACAGCAAAGAAGAGCAGAGGAGAGGGGGGGAATTTAACCAAAAACAATATGTTTACAAATATTTATTAAACATTTTAAATGACAAAAACTTTAAACACTTTTGTAACATTCTCATTTGCGTTCTTCTGCGAGATTTTCCATATTTTTTCCTGGATTTTTACGCAATGAAAAAGCAAACCGAAACGCAAATGGAAAGAAAAACGAGAGGGAGAGAGCGTTCTCGCTCTTTACTTCTTGCTCTTCTCCTTCTTCTTCAAGTGTTTCAAAACAACACTGCTTGCAAGCAGCCCTAGTTTTCATAGTTGCTGTTTTTTTATCATTTTATGACTCTTTTCTTCAAAATAAAGTAAAGCTTTCCCTTTAAGCCGACCTTTGATATTTTATAATATTAACCAAATCATGGAGCATCTTTTTTCGGTGGCCCGCGATGCAAATAGCCTTAAAGGGCCACGCCAGTACAGGTAGTGGGAAACGCCAAGGCCCCAGGGCTGGAGATAGGGGCTGACATAACCTACCCTACTCGTTGGACGATTGCACAGCCGGATGACCGGATCAAATAGGAAAACTTCAGCATGTTCTTGATCTCCAGCTGGAGCATCAGAAAGCAGGGCTTTAGGATTACCCCACATCAAGCCATACGGTCTGCCTGAAGCTCCAGATCTTGCTGCAGTTTCCGCTGATGCAGCATTCTCTTGCGATTTCTGCGTCGTGCTGCTTTGCGGCACTGCAATTGTTGGATCCCAGGCCACAGAAATGCAGGCCCTTCGGGAGGAAAAGCTGCGTCAGGAGCGTCAACATGGCCATCGCGGAATCAGCACCGCTGTTCTCCTAGACAATAGCACGCCTACTCGACACGCCCTTGTCGCCTCTGTTTCATTTATTTGATAGAAATTTTAAAGTACACCTGACACGCCCATTATTTATTGAAATCATTTGCGACTTATTTCTTAAAAGCGATCTCCTTCGAAAACATTACAACATTGGTAAGAGGGTTGCGTCTTTTGGCCACGTCGGCGCTGCCTCGTCAGTGGACAATGCGGTAGGAGATGTACCTACCGACTGTCTTCGATTCACGAATGATCTTCACCACCTGACCCGGCTTGTAGCCGTAGTAACGAGCCACTGGATCGCTGGTCAGCAGGCGCATCATCTTGTCCGGCTGCAGCTTGTAGCGACCGAACAGCTCCTGCTTCTGCTCCTCCGTCATTAGGACATGCTGCGGCACCAGATCGTGCTTCGTGACGTTTACCATCAGCTCAGACTGCAGAAATATTTCCAGAATGTTCTTGGGGGCCATCGCCGTGGCCGCTTGCTTGGCCAGCGGCGTCATGGACTCCTTGACCACAACGATGGCTCGATGAACGTTGTCATCCTCCATGCGATGGCCATACGACTGGATGCTCTTGATGCTGACCTTCGACTCATCGGGGAAGAAAACCAAGATTTTGTCCTTGGGATCATCAGCGCGGGCCACCAGTGTAGTGAGGTCGGATCGCAATGGTTTCCCCTCGCTTGGCTTGTCGCCAAACAAATCCTTAAACTGCTGCAACGACTGGTCCAGTTCGTCCGGCGTTACCATATAGCCGCGATCGTGGCACATTTCGAAAACAGTCTTGCGAATGGCCCACAGTTTGTACATCTCAATCTCATTCATATCAGCCATTTTATCAGCTATTTTCGCAAGAAGCGTGGACACTGGACAAACACCGAAAAAAAATGCGATTTGAAAATGGCGGACCCAACAGACAGCCAACGACTCGGGAAAATACTTACAAAAAATATGTATTTATGAGGCACCAGCGCAACGCTAGAATCACGGGTTTTCCTGGGTTTTGACGGGTTATGGGAATGACGAAAATGGTTTTATTATATATTCTTCTATTGGTTTATTTTGTACTGCACTTTCAACTCAAATATCAAACTTTTCGTCTCGAAGCACCACATGCGGCAAAAAAGGCAAGCAACGGAAAGAATAGGAGATGGTAGCATTTCATTGATATTTTTTGCGCATATATCGATGTTTTCGCAATCCCTACATTTAAATGGCGACCACGAAATGAACACACTTAATATATGGAACGAAGCTAAAAGCTTCTGAAAGGACATTTAGCAAGGCTGGATAGACCCTTAGAAAGATCCTTAAAAATTAAACGTTATTCCACTAGACTTGACTTGCACTGAACTAGATGTTCGGTGAGACCAGGTATAAAATATGTTTTGGGAGCTGCCAGTCAGTTTATGATGTTATTCCATATAGATTTATCTAAATACTAGGAGGCCAGTTTTCCGCACACTATTCGATCGCTGCTGGAGAAAATGGAGTAAAATTAACCTGCAATGACCAATACATCAATGTTACTTTTATTCAAGTCCCTAAGTCTGCTGTGATCGCTATAGAATATGAAATATATTAATTATTCAGACACTTCTAGTGTACATCTATTGTAAACTGAAAACATCGATATTTGAAAAAAATATCGCCAAAAACATCGATGATGTCGATGTTTCACGGCTCTAAAAGCCAAGCTGACGCATACATGCCTCTCGCTCTAACTGCATGCTTTTCTTATGGAAAAACTATGCAAAAACAACGCCAATTGGCGCCAATATCGATAGTGCACTATACGCATCCCTGTTTTGCACACGCACCACGTTAACGTTACGCCAATTTCATTTCAACTAATTGCAAAATTGTTTGAAAAACTCTCAGTGCCGAATGGCAGACAAAGGTAATACGGAATATTCCAGTTACCAGCAGCAGCTTAAAGGCTTTGGTAATCAATCGTCTGAGCGTCCCCTTTCAAGGCCAGATTGGGGTGGCAGTCGCTGCCAGACTCAAGAAAACCCGAAGCAAGTGTGTGGCCCGTCGGCGTTCGGAACGGATGGGGCGCACAACAGTGTCATTGGCCGGCCTTTCGTCGCTGGATCAATGGCTTGAACGAAGCCTACGATCTTAAGTCTATGATGGTGGCAGTGTTCGTGGTTAAACTGCTGATATATCTATGGTCTATGGAAACTGCTGCTTGACGAGAGCCAGGGCCAGTGCCGTGCCCCCAACAGCGCAAGAAGGCTGTGAAGCTGCCCATCAACATCCGGGCAGTGGGCGCTGTATTAACTAACTAAATTTAATTTTGGCTTGAGATTGTCTAGCTCTAAACTTAATGTTATCCACGTTCCAATAAAAAGGGATAATAAAACCATAAAAAAACAGCTTTACAAATGCAAACTAATTCTTGTTTTCTAGTCCGCAGCATGTTGCCAGCAGGCGAAATGTTTCCCGCAACATGTGGCCAGCAGGCCAAATGTTCCTAAGCAAGCAGCGAGAGAGAGCTGCTGACAAACTGAGAGAGACAGAGAAAGAGCAGAAAAGAGATAATTTCCCTCTGGCACTGCTTGTGGATGCTTTTGGGCGCTGCTGCTGCTGTTGCTGCTGTTAACCAAGTGACTTATTGACTTACTTATGAACCTGACCTCACCCACTACTCTTCCTCTGCTGCTGCTGCTGCTACTGCTACTGCTTCTGCCTTTAGCCAACAATTTCCCAAGAAGTGGATTGGACCTAGACAAGCAGTGGGGCTATGTGGTGGTGGTGGTGGTGGTGGTGGGTGTGGGTATGCCGCCGCCGTCGCCGTTTATCGCTCGTACATCACGCGGACACCACGCAAATGGCGCTCGAGATACGTTGAAGACCAGAACCCAATTGCGTTTTCATAGCCAAACCATCCTGTCCCATCCTGTCCTGTCCTTCTTTTCAGATTGTTTCCCTTTACAAGCTCGAGTGGAGCCGAATGTTGCATACTTTGTGGCGCTGCGGAGGCGATAACGCATAAGATGTCTCCATCTATTGGATGCCCAGCGATTGCAAAGGGTATGCTGGGCTTCTGAAACAGGGCGATCCTTTACAAGATATAGCAAGACTCCTGCTTGAACATTGATTCATGGATACAGGTAATAATTTGGTGAAATAATACTCCTCCATCGAATGTAAAGTGAAAACCATTCCGATGGCTTGGCTCAGCAGGTATTGAGGGTATCTTAGAGTCGCAAGTGTTGTAGCTGCCACTGCTTCTCTCTCTCTCTCTCTCTCATTTCTGTCTCTCTCTCTCTTTGTGGCTGTGTGGCAGTGGCAACAGTTTGTGGCTTTGTTTTGACTTTTATACTAAGTTTGTGTTTACTGCTGCTACGTTCGTTATATTTATTTGCTGGTGTGTTGCCACAAGCGGTGCTTAAGTGTGTTTGCATTTGTGTCTGTGTCGATGTCTGCATGTGTGTGTGTGTGTGGCACACACTTTAACCGGATTATTAATGCTTGTCTAGCTGCCGCAAATTAATCAAGTTGACCATTCATTCATTCAGAGCCCCTGTCCAGACACATTCGCTGAACAACAGAACGGCTCATAAGCATGGGGCCATGAAAACTTAATTAGACTTTAGTACGTTACACACACACACACACATATAACACACATCCTGTAGTGGAGTGGAGACTCCCATCAGTCACTGCTTCGCTGCCTCGGCAACTGCTTCTCTCTCTCTGTTTTCTCTATGTCCATCAGCTGGAAAAGTGTCCGCTTAATGTTCGATGCTGCTGCTGCTCCTGTTTGCTGCCTCTGATTCAATGTCCTGTCAACCTGTTATGTTATGAGCAAGCGCTGATTGCCCCTGATTGATCTGATTGATGTTGGTCGCCGATGATTCGTTTTCGTTTTGATTTATTGGCCACATTAGCGGCATCCGTTCTCGACCAGCCATTTGACAGGACGCTGCTGCGATGACTTGTCAGTGCTGCCGCTGCTGCTGCCCATCAACAAACAATCAACTTTTGTATCTTTATCTATGGGTCCATGACCCAAGAATGTTGACATCATCAAACGATTATGATGATTACTTCTTTAGGATTTAACCCTTTTTTTCCCAAATATTTAAACCAATTTTGTGGGAAATGCTAATAATATCATTTCTGTGGGAAATTCTATGGAAAAATGCTAAGGGAGAGAGACTTTCTTGGAAAAATACTAAGATATTCCTCATAGGTTTATATGTACTCTCAGAGATTGATTCCCCTGACGATAGTTTCCTCTTTCGTATATAATCCTCTGTGCCTGTACCTTGTTTTCCATTAAAATCCTTATAAAAACCATCTGTAAAGGCTTTTCTTCTTGGTTTACTAAAGCAATGATTCATTGAATTTAGAATAGATTCAATCGCTTTCTTGTCTAGATTTATGTACTGACAGCTACCCTTTCCCTTTCCCCTTCCCCTCCAACATTTTCTTGTACTTTTCGGTCCATACTTCTTTTTAATTGAATTTTGGCTGGAAATTCCTCCAAAAATTCGATCACAAAATGTCAACTGTCAAAGGGTGCGAGAGCCCCAGCCCATCCCCGTTGCTGGCACCCCTTTACGGACCAGGCCCATCCCTGCCACATCTGCCACAGCACAGCACACCCCACTGTTGCCGCTGCTGCTGCTGCATCCACAGTAAGTTTGCTTGTTTGCTTTGATAATCCGCACACAGCTTAGAACGCGACGGGACGCGACAGGACGCGACGCGTCTCGTCGCGATGTGATGCGATGGTGGAGCTGCTCGTGATGCTGATGTTCGACCATCTCAATCCCGTGGCATTCCACTACAAGCCCCACCGCCCACCGCCCACCAACCCTGGCGGAGTGCAGGTGCCCGGGATGGGCTGAGTGACAGACGGACGGACAGACAGAGAGACAGCGAGGCAGTGGGGCGAGTAACTTTGTTTCACCTGCAAATATTTGCTTACAAGTAAAGTAAGCTTCGCTTCCATTAGTTACCAGCAGGGTCCTCTGTCTGTCTCCCTGTGTCTCCTCCTGTTCGGCCTGGGTTCTGGGTGCTGGCTCCTGGTTCCTGGTTCCTGGGCCTTGGCTACAAAATGAAATTTCGGCCAATTTTCTGCGCATTAGCCAGTGAAGGAGGCCGCCCTCGAAGCAGTTCCTGCCACCGCCGCCGCCGCCATTGGCCGAATGCAGAAGCGTAACAATATTTGTTGTCACTTTTTTATTTAATACACTTTTCGGGGGCACCAGCAACAAGGAGGACAGAGATGGGTATGGGGTATGGGGCATGGGGCATGGGTGCCAGGGCAACGCACAGAAAGTGCGCAAGCAAACAAACCAGAGGCATTGGCAGACGGAGGGGAGGGGATAGTATGGTGGATAGGCGGCTGCACTGAGGAAAATGTATGCACTACACAGGGAAATTATTACTATTATTATTGGGAGAGAACCAGCAACAGAGAGAATATCCGCATTAAGCTGCCAAGACACACTGGGAAAGAGAATGCCCCACAATTGCAGTTGTTGCAGTCAGTCATTAGAATAGGTTCATTCAACATGTTGGACCTCTCTTTTTTCTCAGTGTATTCCGAGTAGAAGGTGAGGAGGGGGTGGGGTGAGGTGAGGTGCCGGCGCTGGGCAAAATGAAATCATTTTCAGGTGTAAAACGCTTCAAGTCATTTACGAGACTGGTCAAAGGACCCTACCATATGGTCCCCGCAGCAGCAGCAACGGCAGCAGCAGAGGCGGCGGCGGCAGCAGCACCCAAGGCTGAAGTGGCATTCGATAAATGAAATGGCGAGCGGCAAATTTTCATTTTATTCGAGTTTATTTAGCTGGGACAAACAAACGTTAGGGCCCAGAGGGCTATGGCGAAGGCGGGGTGGGGTGGGGTGGGGTGGGGTGGGGGGGCAATCATTGTCACCTTCCTGTGGCACACAAGGCCGTACCCCTCCCGCAGGACGCACCCGCAGCAGCCGTAGAACACCAAACAGCTCCATAGCCCCTGCCATCGTCCACTCTCTCTCTCTCTCTCTCCCTCTCTCTCTCTCTCTCTCTCTCTCTCTCTCTCTCTCTTTCTCTCTCTCTCTCTCTCTCTCTCTCTGTGGCTGTATCTCTGTATCTCATTTCTTTCCAGCCCCCATCTGGATTTCCCTTAAATTTACGCGTTCAACATAAATTTATGCTGTTGCACCTGCTGCCCCAATGCGAATGATGACCCCTGCCCCCTGCCCCCTGCCTGCCTCCTGCCCCTGCTCCTGCCCGAGGCGTTACTGAGGGGCAGCTAAAGTGAATTATGTGGCCATGCACAAATTCCAAAAAAAAACGAAACAAACCACCAGAATAAATCGAAAAACTTTTCATTTCTATTAAATAATTTATTTTCGATTTCATTTTCAGCTTTTTTTTGTTTATTTTTTTTTTTTGTTTTTATCTGGTTTTAATAAACCATAAAATCCGACGAATATATGTACATATGTAAATATGTATATGTATATGTAGGATATATGCAGTCGGTGACAATATCTAGATTTGGCCATGAATCACTGCTATCAAAAGCGGGAACATAATGAAGAGAGACAGAGAGAGGACACCTCTGGATTAGAAGCGATTAACAACGATTATTCTGTTACCGATAGTATCGTACATCTCCTCTTTTAGTACCTCTCCGCCCATCAATCACGACCACTCCTGTAGATAACTCATTCAAATTCCATCAGCGTCGACAATGTCTTGTCCCGACCACATCCAAAGAGGCGCAAAGAAGGTACTGGGCCTGGGGCCTGGGGCATGGGGCATGGGGCACTCATGAATGAAAGCGTGCATGACAGCGTACCTTCATTCGCAAATGCCGCAATGAGACTCTTCTGAATCATAAATCTGTCAATGAAAATGATGCTCGGTGAATCTCAGTTGGATTACCCTTTCATAGGATCGGATCGCATGGATCTTAGCCGAAGTTTGCAAAGAAAAGTTGTACAAAATTTCAAATTAGCTACTAATCTGGAAATAATTGTTTTTCGCAGTTATTCAAGGGTTCGTAAGTTATTGCACTGCTTGCTGATTCTTTTCTCTTGGGGCTTGCTCTTCCACTGCTTGGTTAGGTGTGTTTCCCCTGCTTGTTTCTATCATTTGCTTGTTGAATCTTTTCTCTTATAACTTGAACTCTTCCACTGCTTGGTTAGGTGTGTTTCCCCTGCTTGTTTCTATCATTTGACCAGCTCATACACTGCTATGTTTATATACATAGGTTATATGCTTCTTCCACTGCTTTATTCTATGGTTCGATGCTTTCGTCGTCCATCGTCATGACATTCCGTTGCGACCGCTGCAGTTATTGTTGCCACTGGCCTTAACAGCAGCCCCAGTGTGACTCCAGGGGTTCAAAGGCAAACGAAACACACACACACACACACACCTGACGGATGATTCAGTTACGGGAATGGTTTCGGTTACGGTTACGGTTCCAAACACAGGAGTCAGGAATCAGGAGTCCGTCCCAGTCGGAGATTGAACACAAAAGGCCTGTAATTGAGTGGAGCGGCAGCATGCAGCAGAGCCTCAAATTTGCAACTGGCAACGCCCCACCAAAAACGGCAGGAGGTGGGCACTGTCCCAGCGACAGTGGGACCTCGTGATGAACAAATCATCCAGCATAATCGGAGGCGCGTCAATTGAAAATGAGAATTGGAATTTCGTGCAAATATTTGCAATCCAATTTCCAATTTTACAACACGCGGAGAGCCCCCCTGTAGAGCCCCCTCATGGGGTGCACCGTGCAACGTGCACCGTGCACCGCGGGCCCTGCACCAATGCTCCAATTCGTCATAATTAATGTGCCTGATTTGCAGGGGGCACACGACCTGACTGCCTCTGACTGCCTGGTGTCCTGCCAGGAGCCGCCAGGAGCCAACGTTTCATGGATGGGAGACTGCGCTTCAATTTGATTTCGATTTGTTTCGGATTGCGGACCTCTCGCTTTATTCTAATTCGCAATAAACTGTGGAATTGTTTGCTCTGTGGCAGACACTGCTCCCTGCAGACACTCTGCCCCGGTCTGTCTCCATCCCGGGGAAATGCAATTTGAATGCCTGTGCCCTGTGCGCCCACTGCTAATCACGATCCACTTCAATCACTCACAAAGAATGTGCCCACCCTGTACTTGCAGCATTTACCGGGAGGGGGGGGGACTTGCATTTGCATTTGCTTTGATTCTGGAATGTATTCTATGTATATCTATAGTCTTAGCTTAAGAATCTTTCATATTTCAAACCCATTCTGCTGGGATCCACATTGAATGCATTGACAACGAGGTATCCCAAGTCGTAATCATTGCCAAATTGTGACCCTACTATTTCCAATTTGGTTTGTTTTTGTTGTGTTTTTTTTTGTTTTGTTTTTGTTGATCTTTCAGTTTCAATTAAGTAAACAGAAATCAGGGCAGTTGATTTGCGAAATTGAGTTGGCGATAAGAATGTGCAAACACAACTCGAATTCTATTCCCTATTTCCAGTTTTTCCACATTAAATTTTCCATTTACCATTACATTACGGAATGCAGTGCACCACAAACGTATTCGGGGGCAGGGAGGGAGGTGGAGAGGAGATAATCGTTTTGTATAGGCCACATATGCATACATATTGAGAGCCAATGAGAGCCATGAATAGAGCCATGAATGCTATTTGGATAAACATAAGCACAGGAGTAGAAGTAGCCACGCCAATCCAAGGATCAGATTCCAAAGATCCCAAAGGCCAAAAGGGAGATGGCTCCAAATCAGGGGTCATTTTCTCTGCTGCTGCGACAGCAGATCAGAATAACGAAGACGAAGTTTTTACACTGTTCGTGTGCCGACTGCACTTCCCCGTGGCCTTGTCCTATGCAGTGCATATGACGCTGCCGACCCCTGCTCCAAATTCTTCCTTTGGATAGAGGGTTTTGGGTGTTTAGGGCCTTCCCTTCTCGACGATCAAAGCCTCCTCCACAAGTCAACCGGCTGATGCCCAAAATTAGGACGAAATTAAAAAGATTTGGGGAACCAACTTTAATCAACTTTCAAATTAAAGATTGCCTTTAGAAGGAGAATTCAAAAAATGGAGAACCCTACAGAAAGAAGCTCTTTAGAAGGATTCGGCGGTACTGCTCCCATATTTAGCCACAACTTGGCCCCTTCTATTCCGAGTTAGGCTTCCGTTTCATGCTTCCCTTTTTCCATTGCTGCCTTGCCGATGGGCAGCAGTTGCAGCGGACGATTTGAAGGACAGATCTTGATCCCATGCCTATGCCCACGCCTATGCCCATGCCCATGTCCATGGCTGGTACTCGGTTGCTCTTCTGCTACCGCCGTCCGATTGGGCAGGTCTGTCTCGGAGCGGTATGCTCTTGGCGTCACCGATTCCTTTCCCTTGCCATTGTCCTTCTCCCGCTGTCGAATACTGTCGAATAGCTCCATTACAGTGGGTGCCTCAGATCTGCCACCACTGGCCTGATCCTGTTTGAGCTTCTGCAGGGTGAAGCAGAGCTCGTGGAAGCCGTGGACCGTGTGATAGTTGCTCTGCAGATGATCCCCAATGGGCATACGGTCCATGCCGGGTGACCAGGTGTGCTGGTAGTGCGGTGCATCCAAATCGATATCCGCACCGAACTCCATCTGGCTCTGGCTCTGCTCGTCCCAACGCTTGATGGCTTCCTGGAGGGCTGGCTCCCGATGGGAGGCCCTGCGGGCGGTACGGATGTCATGGCGCCAGAACTGCTGGTTCCGCTGCATCGCCGGCGTCACCTCCTTGATGAGCAGCACGATCACGCCCGTCACCCAGATGCAGACGACATTTACGAGGGCCAGGGCCATGCTGACCAGAGCACAGACCAGCAGCTCGGTCTCCAGATTTTTGGAGTACTCATGATGCTTGCCCAGGCTCTGGATGAGCGCGTGGTCGCGATGCAGCACCCGAGTGCCCAAGGCCAGGGCAAACAGCAGGCCAGAGTTCACAGCCGGCGGTAGCAGGGACGCCGAGATGGCGACGCCCGCCAGCGAGCCCGTGTTGCCGCCCAGAACGGCGATGGCGCCAGCGGCTCCCGAGACGAGAGCCGTCAGAATGCCAATGGCCAGGGCATGGATCGTGCAGCGCGAGACGATCTCCTCAGTGAGGCCCGAGCCGATGGCAAAGAAGGGGCCCAGGCGGAACACGAGAACGCCGAAGATGAATCCGATTCCCAGCGAGATGGCAATGCCGACCAGCTCGTTCTTGATGCCCAGCCACCAGAGGCTCCGGTCGCCGATCACCGACCCAAAGGTGCCGGCATTGATCGGTCCCATCAGCGGCGAGATGAGCATGCTGCTGGACAGCAGCAGGTAGCTGTTCCCCACCAGGCCCACGCACGAGATCAGCGCGGCGGCCACCAGCAGCACCAGAAAGTCCAGCGTGAGTGTGGCATCGTTGCGCACCTGACGCACCACCTGATTGACGTTCAGGCGACACCTCACCGAATCCATGAACGTCTGCCAGCCCTGACCGCTCGTCTGCTCCTCCGCCTCCTCCTGCGAGCCACAGATCTGCGTTTCCATGCTGGCAGTGGCAGTGGCAGTGGCAGTGGCGGTGCCAATGGCCACCCCCTGGCTCCCCCCGCCACACTCCTGGATGCTGTTCAACAGTTGAGCGTGCCGCTCCGACTGCAGTCGCACCTTGTTCTCCATCACCCGAAGGCGACCCAGTACCGCCTCCAAGGCGCGTCTGCTGCGATTCCTTCTGTGCCGGTGCCAGGTCGCCAGCCTCACCGATGAGCGGATCCTTAGCTCTGAATAGTGGTCGGAGCATCCCTTCTCCTCCTCTTCCTCCTCCTCCTCCTCCACTGCCTGGGTACTCCTTGGCATTGTTTTACGCTCGCTCTCTGTATGTGTGCCTGTGCCTGTGCCTGTGGGAGCTTGTGTTTATTGAGTGTGTTTTCAGTGATAGTTGGAAATTGTTGTGTACAAAGGTGTCTGTCTACAAAGGGGTCTAGGATAGGCCTCATATGATAAAACTATACGATGATTCCCTTAGCGAGAGAGTGGCTCACCTCGAGGATTGATTATTGGGAGAGAGAGTCTCCAACCCTTCCTTGGGGGTTCATTCATTATTGTTCTATTCCAATATTCCATTTACCATTGGGATTGTTTTTCCTTGGAGCCAACAAAGAGCCAAAATCGCTGGAAAATTGAGTAAATTTTAATTGAAAGAATCCAAGGGAAAGCGCTTTGTTGGCAGGGGTAGTAGTAGGTCACACCCCCTCAGGTACTGCTTCTTGCTCAGAGGCTTACATTTGCCTCTGCCTTTCTATTGTTGTAGTATTTGTTTTGTTATAAACAAAACTATAAAAACCCCCCACTCCCCAGCTTCAAGCAGTGAGGATTCCCCCATTTATCATCGAAAAACTTTCATAACTTTTGCCTCAGTCTCAGGGCTTGGCGAAGGAGGCGTCAGCCATTCCGTCAGTCACTCCATCCGTCCATCAGCCCATCCGCCCATCTGTCCATCCGTCTGTCAGTCAGGCATTCACTCTTTCAAGCATCTGGCACCTGCAGCTGGAGTTGGAGCTGGAGCTGGAGCTGGAGCAGAATCTGGATGGGATGGGGATGGGGATGGATCCGCTCAATGCCTCCGACAGCGATAGATATTTGCATACAATTCTCCAAACTTTTATTCTCACTCATTCACAGAAACAACTCAGCCATGGATCTCCGCAAAATAGAGAGAGACAGAGAAAGAGAGAAAAACTTCTTCTTCATTTCCAGTACTTTTCCCTCTTAATGGGTGCTGGCATAACAGGGAAAGTGGGAGGTAGGGGAGGGGAGGGGAAGGGAGGCTGTAGTGCCACAACTTTCGCTGCAGTCAAGTCGGGGATGGGCAGACGGTCGGAGGGGGGGTGGGGGGCATTGGGGACTCTTTTGTGAGTGAATTTAATTAAATTTATGAAAAAATTTACATATTTATTGGTTTAAATGGCCAACAATTTTTCCCGTTGCCCCCATACGCATGAAATACAGTGCCTGACATAATTATCAGGGTTGACAAAATCATTTCTTATTTTGTGAGAAAACATTTCATATTCTATATTCTCCGCTTTCAGCCTTATAGTCATATAACGCACTGCCTGCATGAATATTCATTACAAAAAGAAAAGAAGTTGAAATCAAAATTTCGTGTGTGTGTGTGTGTGCCCCACTTGGAGGAAATAGTTTTTTGGAAATGCAAATAATTCTACAGGAAGGCGGGGGGAACGAGAAGGGGAGGCCCTACGATGGGTCCAAAGTGAGTTATGAGTAGTACTCATTTGCTATTCACAAATACATGTGCAAAGGGAACCCCAAAACATGTCCACACATACGAAAGACAGACAGACAGACACAGATCTTGATTGCACACATCTCACCCAATCTGAAATGCTTTCACTTCCAGAGCCAAAAATAATATTTAATATATATACCAATATATATAGAACGTGTATTAAGACTAAGCCCAAGCTTAGCCGATTGCTGTTGCAGTTTCGAAATTCAAATTCAAACAGACAGCTGCAATGTGCAATGATTATTGATGGTCTTATCTCTGGATAACCGTTCTTTGATTCAAAAAGTCCCATTGTTTCGAAAATTAAAGCCAAACAAAAGGCAAAATCAAAATCAAAATCGAATGAAATCCGGATAAAGCGACAGCAACAGCAATAGAAACAGCAATAGAAACAGCAATAGAAACAGCAATAGAAACAGCAATAGAAACTGAAACCTAAATGAATTCAAGTTCTATTGACATTTCAGGCTAAAATCGAAAGTTTTTTGTGTATCGAATGCTCTCAGGTACCTGTACAGGTACAGAGCCAGCAAATATCTGTACGAGTTTATGCGAATATATGTACATAGATATGTACATATGTATGTATGCATCGGATTATACTGGTTGTTGACCAGTTTTGCTGATTGCCCTGATACGAGCGGTGATACATATATGTATTCCAGTCACATCAGCTGATTGGCATCGGATTTAGATTCGGATTCGGATTCTATCCATCGTCAGAAGAAGGAGGAGTTTGTGCATCTAAATTGGTATTAGTATTCCCCATATATCATCCTCAAATACAACTATGTATAATCCCTATGTTTATATGCCTGATCGTCGGCAACTGGCAACCTCTTTTAACTGATTCTTTCATAAGTTTTAATGATTATTTCTTCTGAAATCTAATTTGAAATTTAAAATTTCTAGACACGAAACATTAAAGTGTTCAGCTTGTATGTGTGTGCCGCATTGCCGCACTGCCCTCCACGTGTCGTGTCGTGACAATGAAGCCAAAAAAGTTCTCCAATGTTCTCTCTGAGGGTTCTCCCTGGGTTCTCCCTGAGGGTTCTCCAGCGCACTTGTTGATGATGCCATCTATGTTCGTACATTGTGGGTGCCTGTCGTTCTAGTGTCTGCAGTTGTCTAACTTTTCGATAACTGTATTATTCAATTAGCACTTGATTGATATGCAAACACTGTGGCTCCGATATGTCCGCATCTGGCATCTGAAATAAGGCAGGCAAGAACTTGTTCCAATCATATACACATATGTACATACATACGATCTAATGTCCAAGGCACATGGTGGACGGTACGGAAAGGTAGGCAGGCCTTCTGTCATGCATATCATATGTATGGATGGGCAAGCCATTATGCTGGGTATCGCTTGGAGCCCACTTCCACATGGTGAGCCGCTCATTGAAATGCGCACGCATGCGCCCAGCCCAGCACAGCCCGGCACAGCCCCGACTCGACTCGAGTCAACTCGACTCGACTCTGGCTCAAACCGGCTGCAGACTGAAACGCGATCGATTCACAGCATATTGCCCAGATAGAGACAGAGACTCCCCGAGCAATACCTGTTCCAATGAAAGTGAATTGAGTTTGTTTGCTGGGTCTCCGCACTCGAACGATCCATCGAGTGCTCTCGCAAGCCGCCCAAACCGATCAGAGCTGAAGGTTTTGGCTGGAAGCGTTTGTTGATGATTGGGTACAAAAATCTGGTTTCAGGGAATCCAGAAAAGAGCCAAGAAGATCATGTAATACCATTCCATACCCAATTGTCATACCTTTCTCCGTCTTTTGGCTATTTCCGTCAAGATTCATTCTCTGTCTTTTAGCTGTTTTCCAGCTCAATGTATTCCCATCGATCATCTCTCACTTCGGCCGAAGCCACTCATCCAGCGAGTGCTTGGCGGCTCTAACTTGGCCAAGTGGCTGGCCACTCAAGTGTTGGCTTCTTGCAATTTGTTGGCCCAAGTCTTCGATCAGTTGGCGGTTTGCATTTGCTCGCGGCGGACGTCTCTCTCTCCCTCGCTCGCCCTCTCTTTCAGTCGCTCTCTCGCCGTTTCGCTCGAATCGAGTTCGAATCGAGATCGAATCGAACTGAGATCGCTGTTGAATCGATACCACGTTGCAAAAATCGCCCTAGAATCGTATCGAATCGAATCGAATCGGTGTGTGTGTGTGGAAGCTTCAAGATGCAACTGCAGCATTGTCTAGTCGCTGCAACGCTGCTAATTGCGGCTAGTGTGAACGGTAAGTGTCCTGGGAACCCTGTGAGTCCTGGCCAGCAGCAGAAGGAGTCGTTAACACCCCATTTGGCAAAACGTTTCCGCATTCGTTACATCCATATGTACATATGTATATACCCCGCACATCCCTATATCATTATATCATTATTTTTTTGTTTGTTTTTGTGTGTTTGTGTTCATTTTTGTTACTGTTTGCTGTTCGTGTTTCGAGTGCAAAAGAAAGTAAAGCCGAAAGAAATGGGTAGAGAGTGGAGTGCCTGTGGGGGGGAGGGGGCGCCTTGCTTCCTGTACGACATCGAATTAGGTAACATGGGAGATGATGGCATTTCACGTCAGTTTAACTGGTTTTACCCCTCCTCCCCCACCGCTCCACCATCCATCTGGTGTGCAAGGTCAGCAGTCAGCACTGTCCTGGCCAAGTCGTTAACCAGTTACGAGGGGAGGGGATTACGATTGGGACTGGGACTGGGACTGCCAAATCACTCTTCCTTTTACGTAATCGAATCGGCACAGAGTCTGGCAACTGCCGGACTGACCTCCAACTTGATTAGCGGCTGCTTTTGCAGCTAGTTGCTCATACTAATTAACGATTCAGCCAGCGGCATCGCCATCGCCATCGCCAACGGCAACGACAACGGCATCAGCATCGGCGGCACACATTTACATACCTCACGGATACACACGGATATCGGAAATATGTTTCTGTTAGATTCATGAACTTCATGAATATGCAAATCTGATCTGTCTGTCGGCAATACACACACATACACACACACACACACAGAGACACACACAGACAGACAGAGATTTTCATGGTCAACTTTTGCTTTCGTTTATTTGCTTATTCCATCAATAGAGCCCCCCCTACGCCTCGCCCCGCCCCGCACTCGTAATCAATCCATATCCAACCCGTAATATGTTTGATATTATTGTACAATACACGAAAGTATACGCACGAGTATATGTGTTAAATTTCTTCTTTCGATTTCACTTTCTTTTGTGCCGCCACACTGGGGCCGACTGCCGACTGTTGGCTGCCTGGCTTACAAAACTAGTTTCGAGCGGCGCTTATTGCCTGAATTATGTAAACGTTAACGTTGAAAAGCGCTGGGAAAAAAATGAAAAAATGTAAAATGTAAATTGTAAATGGCTGCTGACACCGTAACAGACAGTGGACACTGCGGTGGACAGACAGGCAGGACAGGGGGCCAGAAGGGGAATGCCAGAAGCACCAACAGAAGAGTCAAAGAAGCACAGGGGCTCAGGGGCACGAGGCACGGAGCTGCCAGAGAGCTTTATTTATGCAACTTTTGATTGTGACATTGATTTTGCCTTTTTCGTTTTCATTTTAATATTATTTTGCCATCGAATCGCATCGCATCGCATCTCCTCAACCGAAAACCCAGCAACAGCAGCAGCAGCAGCATCGAAAGCATTGCATAATTGCTTTTAATACCCTATAATCAAAGAGAGGCATATTCCATTTACCATTTACCGTATACCATTCCATAGAGTATCAAATATGAACAGGGCCGTCGATAGGGGGGTAAGAAGCACTTCTTATGGCACTCCCGACGGCCCTGAGCATATTCTTCCGCCAATTTCCGTCTATTGGGTTAATTAGTTTATCAGTTCGGTTCGGATTATGATTATAGCCAGAGACGATTTGAACAAGGTGCACTTGTCGTTCTTTAAAGTAATTTATATTATTATTTATTCAGCATTTTCATCCTGATTTTCTTTAAAATTCTGCAGAACAAAAAAATATATATCTGCATGAAATTTAAAACATTATTCTTTAAGCTCTTCGCCGCCTTGGAATGTCTTTTGCTTTCACTTAAGCATATCATTGAGGTAGTCGATAATATGGGTGTATATTTTGCTCTTAAACTCCAGAAACAACCCATTGTAATCACAGTGCAGCTCCACTTTGACGATCGGATCTTTGGGATTCTTGCACGGCAGCACGGCCATGGTGTAGCCCAGCTGTAGGGCGGCCAGCAGAGCCACAGCCTGTTCCTTCTTGGTCTTGTAGTCCTTCGAGTTGATCACCTTAAAGGCTGCGTCTTTGAGTTCTTTGGGAAATTTCTTAAAATAATTATGATCGCTCATTTTGATGTGCATGGTATTTGCATGGGGACCGCAGCCGGGTCTGATGTACCTATGAAGAGACTCGCTGTGAGAATTTTCGTTGATTTTCTCCGATCTACACTCGAAAGGAGTCGCCTTCTCCACGGGAGTCTCGTCATCGTCCGGATATGGCAGTTCAATTATACACCCAACGCTTCCAAGTCTTTCTGGCACCGTCTTTGGAATGATGGATGATTTGGGCTTATTGTACCTAAGGTGGGTGTTGATTTTCTCAGTTTTAGGCTCCACAGTCTTCAGAGGAGTCTCGTCATCCGGATACGGTAGTTCAAGCATTCGTCCAATGCTTCCAAGCCGCGCCGGATACTTCTTTGGGATGGGTATGGGAATGGGTATGGGGATGGGCTCTGCGATGGGAAATGGTTCGCCTTTGATATTATTCGAGACGATGACCAACAGCTCGCGCAGCTTTTTGCGCTGTTTGACGCTCAGCAAATGTATCTCCCCGTATAGTGTGCCCTTGCTGCTGGTGGGGATCATCGAGGCGGCATCATCGGACTGGTTCAGGATAGCTCTGATCACCGGAAACTTCAGTATCTTCTTCCACATATAGAAAGCCGACATTTGTCTGGCGATCTTCTTCGATGCGCCTGCAAGAAACCAAATGTGAAAAACGCGTGCAACAAAACGTTACGTTACGTTACGTTACCCTCGCCAGTGGCTTCCAGATCCCTGAGCTTCAGCTTACAGAGAAATCCATTATTCTTGGCAATCACATCGTACTTGGGCATCGGCCAGTTCGCTTTCACGCAGAACTCATTCAAAAATGATATCACAAACTTTTGCAAATTCATGGCGAAATCGTTCGTCGAATATTCTCCAAGATCTTCAAGCACTGATGAATAATTTGTGGTAAAATGTTTTTGTTAAAAGTGGGTATTGTATTGTTGTTAGTTAGTCAGTGAAGGCCTGTCTCCAGGACTGCGGAATACGAATTTTCAGACAGAAACTTCATTTGGGCCCCCAGGGACCCGTAAGGAACTATGGTATACATATATTGGCTTACATATGTGTGGCGCCAGAAGGCACTTTACATGGCTTACAGGAACCTCATTTTCTTTGAAACACAGTCAACAAAATTGTACCAAAAGTCTGCTTGAAGTTTGCCTTGGATGTTTTCATTCAATGGAGAATGATGAACATTTGCAAATAGATTCGCAGCTTCCATCAGTCATTCGTGTGACTTAAGCCAGTGTTGATTAATGCTCTAATGCTACGACACAGCCCAAGGCCAAGTCTCAATTTTCCCCCCAAAAAGGAAAAGCCAATTAAGAGAAAGAGGAATCTCAACTCATCTCTCAAGAGCAGATGCTGAGAGAAGAGAAAAGATTATCCCCTCTCCTATGAAAGAAATCAACATAATTTAAAAATACATTAAAACCGAATTGCAAAAGAACAGAAGGATGGACGCCCACCCACCCACCAATCGCTGGATAGGCAAGGCAAGGCGAGGGGAGGGAGGGAGGGGTATGGCCGTCTGCCTGGCAGGCACATGAGCCATTTAAACGCAAATTTGTTGACAAAGGCAAGTGGCTTTGGCCATTACACACTCGAAAAGTGAATGCCGAGGTTTTGCTTCACTCAACCCCCCGCAACACACCCCACACACCCCACTCTCTGTCTCTCTCGCTCTATGGCCCAGTGCTGTCTCTCTTTGGGGCTAACCAAATCGGCATTATTTACAATTTAAGCGTTGTAAATGCAGAAAAGCAGCAACAGAAACACTCACAGAGAGAAACAAACAAATGGGGAACGACTAAGCGAGTACCCCTGACTGTTCCTCTCATAGGGAACTACTTATAGGAAATACTACGGTAATGATTACCTCAAACACTAATCTCGATACTCTGGAATTTCACTTGAAACTAATAACTTTTTAATCGCGATGATCTTTAGACACTCAAACAACGAGTATTCGTATTCGTATTCATTCATTCATGAATTACGATAAGAGCCCGCGATCGAACCGCCGTCATGTCAGAGATTTCATATAGCAACTGACTGAACTTATCTCCAAGCCACAAAAAGAAACCAAAATAATTCTGAAATACTTGCATACATACATATGTACATACTCGTACATATGTATGTATGTATATGTGCTCACATATCAGTATAAACAGAGAGGGTAGTGCACTGCCAGTTCTCGTTTTCTGCTATTTCCTGCTGAGAGAAAGAGAGCGCAGAACTGCTTCTCAGTGCTCTTGAGAGATTGAGACGAAATTGGAGCCCCTCGATCGTAAGTATATACATACATATGTACATATGAATGTTTGTATATAATATCTCAATTGATCAGCGAGTGTAATGTGAGTGCATTTTATGCTGATATTGCAAAGAGGGCACGATCAGCAGGCCCTCGTTTGGCTATGTTTATGGGGCCTGGAGATGTTTATTGCTTTCATTTGATTGCCGAGGGAGAGGGGAGCATGGCTTTCGATTTCCCCGAAAAATTAGTCATGGATATATGATTACTTTGAAGGAATACTCTCGAGATTGCGTAGGTTTTTGGCCTGCCTGTTGCATGTGCTGGGAAAGTGTTAATATGCCCTCTCTGTACTCGGCGGGTAATGGGTATTAAAAAATAGCAATGTTGCTAAAGGAAGCGACAAAAACATTTAAGCAGCTTAACACACACACTCACACAGGCACAGGCACAGGCAGGCAGAGAGTGAAAGAGAGAGAGGGAGAGAGAGACACACACAAATACAGAGAGTGAGTGAAAGAGACACACACATGGACAGGCGTGAAAAATGAGGCGCAAAGCAGCCACAGAAATGCGTGAAAAATTACTTGAAAATGCCACAACGGATAAACAGAAACAACGGCAGAAAAAACGACACGGCCGAAAACCGTTTAACCAAAAAACAAATACACTTGCAACAAAAGCAAAAAGCGACAGAGACAGAGAGATTGTGTGCGAAAAAGATAGCAAGAGACAGAGCGAAAGGTGCATAGACAATGGCCAGACCAGACAGAGGACAGCCGTTGAATGGGAAATGTTTTAAGTGAAAGAAAATGAAATAAAAAAACGAAACGAAACGAAACGAAGAGAATGGAAAGGAAAGGAATGGAAAGGAATTGAAATAAAGGTAAGAGACGTTAAGGAAATGCAGGCAAAGAAAGGGTACAAAATGAAGGGCAAGGGGAGACGAAGGAAAAGCTGCCATGAGGGAAATGCGATGTAAGCTTTTCTTTCAACGCACTGCCTGAAAACCGAAATGAATACAGCTCGCATCTCTCTCTCTCTCCCTCTCTCTCGGTTAGCAGGTGGTTAAACGAATGGACTATCCAGCATACCCTTTGGCGAAATGATAATCACAGGGAATTTTGCGTGTGCAAAACATTTCATTTATAATAGGATCATTTATAAATCAATGAAATCATTTCCATTGAAAATATAGAAATAATAGCATTGAAAACTCTTCGAGAGTGAATACCCTTTGCATTCATGTGTTCTCATCAGTATCAGGTGGATGCAAATGATTGCATTCCTTTTCATTTAATTGCTTTACTACACTTGTCCTTATCTTTTTCCCCCTCTTTCTCTGTCGCCGCATAAATGAGGAGAAACGATACTGAGAAAGCATGAAAATGCATGAAAATCATTAAAACAATGAAGCTGTCGAGGCACAGACCCAAAGAAATTTGTATATATTTTAATGATAACCAGAGAACAGAGACGATGATCAGATGGTACTGATTCACCCAGTGATAGCCTATCTGGTAGGATTCTATACAGGAGTTTTCTCAACGTATGGGCTGAGGAGCTCTGCGATTACTGATCTTTATCATAAAATGAACCTCCTTATATGCAAAGATACAAACTCTCTTACCGAAAGAGTAGGAAACCCAAACGCTCCTACTTGATACTCTATGCGGAGGATTATAGTTTTCGTGTACCTTATTTTTTATTGAGAACTCTGCTCTTTCTGTGAACGCACTCTTGTTTTACATGTCAATGGGTTTTTTAGTGGACATTTTCCCCATGAGAATGTATGTACATATGTTTCTAATCGAAGGGCTATCAATCGATGGCCTACTAATCGTACAATTTCATGTTCGATCGGTTGTATAACTCTATTTTGCTGTAGCTCTCTCTCTCTCTCTCTCTCTCTTGCTCCATTGCCTTCAAGAGTGTCCCTGAATCAGGTAAAAATCAAGCCATAAAGACAGCACCTCTGTCATCATTCATCTCTCAATAGCAATCATTGTTTATCGACCCAAGGAATCTCTGAACTTTTAAGGTGAACGACCCCCACAGGGTGGCCCTCGCCCCTCTCTTTGTCACGCTGTCGGAGTACATCTGATGGCCTTTAATAGGTGCTCTTTGGCCTTCTCTCATTATTATAATCCTCATGTTGATGCCGTTCTTGTGCTGTAGCTCTGTCGAAGAATCAACATTTATCAAAAATCATTCATAAAAATTGAATTAAATTTTGCAAACTGCAAACTGCATTCGGCAGTCGGCAGTCGATTCCATCGCTGTCTCTTTCTCTGTGTCTGTCTCTGTTTCTCCGTATCGCTGCCATGAGTCTCACTTTAAACTGCCGCAAAAATGTTAAATAAATTATAGCCATGCGAAAAGAAAAATCGCCACTGCAACAACAATGCGATGCCCACGGAAAACATCAACAATTAAAAAAAAAAAGAAGAAAAACGAGTGGCGTGAGAGAGAGAGAGAGCGAGAGAGAGGGCGGGGAATGGGAATGGGATGGGGAAAAGCTGAAACAAGAAAAAAGAAAAATTATTGCACGATGTGCATAAAATACAGATTTTTCTGGCCTTTGGCTCCGACTGTTCCAAAGGTTCTGCTTCATTTTCGGTTCGGTTCGCGGACACTTTAATTTCTTCTTCTTCTTCAGAGCGACACCGGGACATTTTCCGATCCCTTTAAACGGACCAACGTTTTTGGGTT
This sequence comes from Drosophila algonquin, assembly GCA_035041765.1. Taxonomy (NCBI): domain Eukaryota; kingdom Metazoa; phylum Arthropoda; class Insecta; order Diptera; family Drosophilidae; genus Drosophila; species Drosophila algonquin. Next base: position 1,122,082 of record JAWNKY010001823.1, read on the forward strand.
TATTTTTAATTATTATTTTCCGCATTTCCGCAATTTCTTAATTAAGGGAATCGAACAAATAAACAAAAAAAAGCACATAAAAAATTGAAGCAAAAAGAATCGCAGAGCGAGCAAAAGAGAGAAGCAGTTGCCATGTAATTGGCCTTATGACTTTTTAAATAAATGTACAATAAATTAATTATGATCATTATTTTTTCGTCTTTTCATTGCCGTGCAGTCATCGTCCCCGCAGCAGCAGCAGCAGGTATGACGATAAAAGGAGTCTAACAGTGCGACAGTAGTACAGTGGCCACTAACTCTGTTAGTGGACTGTTAACAGTAACAATAACAGTAGAAAGAAGTAGAGAGTGTAGTATCCCCCCAAATAATACTAATACTATCGGCTTAAGCCAGTCTACACGATGTGTAGCTTAACAAAGGGTTCATCTACACAGTATCTACATCTACACATCACTAATTTATGTATGATATTTGTATATTTGAGTCTGTTGGCATTTGCTTAATCAGCCAATTCCTTAACCAACTGGATCTAACCAGAGGCTAGCATCAAGTGCTCCTTGTGGCCACAGTCATGTCTCAGCAGGTTCTCCCACAGATCTCCATCGAAGGCCACCCTGCCTTACCCCGGTTCAATCCGTTCCTCTCCTTCGCTATTCCTTTTTCCTGAACTTTAAAGTGGCACTCCCTCAAGAGTTGAATCAGTGCAAGCACAAAGTTCTCTCTATCTCCCTCTTTGGACCGTAGGGTAGTGGTGTAAGCCGCTTAGAGGAAGTCGTCTCATTAACTGTGACTTTTCTTGTAACAGTTCCTGCTAATATCGCCCCTGCTTTGGAGTGGCCCAGGGCTAGGACATTGACATGAACACGGGACATGGGATGCGGAATGCGGAGATGGGCAGATGGCGGATGGTAGATGGTAAATGGTCTGGTTAATAAATATTAATTAGCCATAATAATTATATGAAAATGTTTTTTCACTCACCGCTCTCCACCTTCTCTACGTGGCTCTCCATCTCTCTCTTTCTCTCTCTCTCTCTCTCTCTCTCTCTCTCTCTGTTACTGTCTGTCTATCCTGTCTGTGTCTCTTTGCTTTTGCTATTTATCGGGGATTTTTTTCGGTTTTGTAGTACAATATTTTCATTGGATTTAATTTTATTTTCTATTGGCTTGTTTTTGTTGGTGGGTTATTGTTTATTTTACACATACATTCCATTTAAATTAACTGGAATTTTGTTGCCATTCTGCGGTACTGTGGTTGCTGGCTCATCCACACACACACACACTCATGGATATACTCGTGGATACACTCATACTCAAATATTGCAGCGTCTTTTTTCTCTATTTTTATTTGTTTATTCAATGAACATTAAAGGTTTTCGCTTTAAGGGCACTTCCACTTAGCATTAATCGGTATAAACATTTTGCGCCGAAATCAATTCGAGAGGCGAAACATCGAAACAAGAATGAAAGAATACATACACAATAAATAAATAAACTACACATCAAAAAAGATTTAAAACAAATATATTGAAACACTGAAATACTGAATATTGCCCCCGAATTGAGAGTTTTTTCCATGGGTTTTTCCATGACTGGGATTCCCAGCGATTGCACCAAAATGCACTTTGACCCCGGTTAAGTGAGTGGAGTGAGTGAGTGCCTGGCACAGGTAATGGCGATAGGTTACCGTTACCAAATATTCACCAAATATTCGCCGAATGCATCATTGAATCAAGATATGGCCGAGTGCAAAGGTGAATGCAACAGACAGAAAAACTCTGAGTACGAGTACGAGCATGAGTATTGTTTGCGGATCGATGGAATATATGTACATACATATGTGCATATATACTCATATGTACATATGTATATGTGTTTGCTATAACAACGAGAAGTATATATGTATTTATATCGAATATTCTCTGATTTGATCCTTATAATCCCCTAACATTTTCAAATGCTCCTCCAGCTGCAGTTTTAGTGCGGTGGGGCGGTTGGGCGGGGAGGGGTCTGGGGTTTGGCTATCAATTAATTGCCATTTTCATGCCCTGGCAACAGTGAACTATCATAGAAAACTGACAAATAATTATCATAATTATAATTATTGTCGCAGGAATAGCGGGCCAACGTAATGCCATTGTGTCCAATAATAGTTTTCATTTGATTAACATTTAGAGCCCCCAAAATGGAATGAATACTTTATGAATAATTGTCGCTTCGTACAATTAAATTCATCCCAAAATCAACAGAAAAATCACCACATTTCACATTTTTCCCACTACACAATCGAAATTGTGGCCAAAAGGGGAAATTGTAAACGGGAATGTTGGGAATGTCGGCAATGCCGACCACCGACTTTTTGCTGTGGATTTTTGCTGTTTGCGTTTTAGGCGCGTGTTAATCTAATGCTGTTAGTCAATTTATATTCATTATAGCTCTGAAACTTGTCCAAGACCGGCACAGAACCGAACAGTGCAAGGGGGGGGAAGGGATTTGCTGGATTTGAATTTCGATTTTTGAAATATTTTCATTAATTTTGTTTCAATTCATTTATGCCATACCCTTGGCAAACGGGATTATGATTATGATCAGATTTGTGGGGTCAAAGCAAAAGAGAGAGAGAGAGAGAGAGAGAGAGAGCGGAAAATATTTTGTATAATTTAATGTTTATATAAATACACATACATATACATATGTATGTATGTTTCCTTTAATCGTATCCTGTATTCTAGCTGTTTTATTGGAAGTTTTCAGGCCGAAAGTCTAACTGTTTCTATAAATTCAAACAATACGAGTAAAGATAGAAAATCTATATTGAAAAAAGGGGTTTTTTGCTGTTCAAGTTCGAGTGAGTTAGAAACCCTTGAAAAATGTAGTTTATATATGAAAATTTTCTTTGTTCTTAGTTTATTTATAGACACATTTAAAAAGCTCTCAGCAGGGCATCCGAATAAAACCCATTGAAGACAAAAGATTTATGTATTGATTGATGTTGAGATTCACCTCACAAATCTCTGCTGGTATAGTGATTTTTTTCCAGGGTATCTCAGGCTACGACCCCTCAAATGTGCTCTTTATTTGTAGTTTTGCTCTTTTGCGGATCTGCACTTAATACTCTCGGATGGTTTTTCTTTCCCTGGTTTGTTGTTGCCGTTAGTTAATCGAATGTAAATCGACATTTAATTATAACTTATCTGCCATTTATTTATTTATGTGCTACACCCCCTCCCCCCCCGCTCAGACCCCTTTTCGATTTGCGGCTTTTGTGTAAATGTCAAGCCGCCAAGGCTTTAAAGCTTAGATTTGGCTTTTCATAAAACCATAAAACAACAACAAAAACAATAAAAAATAAATAAAATAAAATAAACAGAGTTACATACGTTATATCTATGTAGAGAAAATCATCATAAATATATATTATATTACGCGATTATAATTTGTATTTATCCGTATGCCAAGACCCCCTACACATATATACATATGTATATAATCTCCCTATCGCATACATACACGTATATATATATATATATGTATAATGTGTGGTGTGTCTATTATGCAATTAATTGCCGGATATTTAAATTGAATGCGCAACTTAACTGCACAAATAAGTTAATAAAAAAAAGGGCGATGGATATGTTGGCTGCCAGGGGGGATTACATGCAAGCCGATTCAATTAATCATGCGATAAGATGTGCCCCTGGCATGGGGCTTACATAAGGGATACATAAAGATACAGGAAGATCGTTAGAATCGTATCTACATACATATCTACATCTACATCGGCATCTACAACAATGTGTTAACATTTCCACTAACTAATCAAACATTTTTCGATTTGTCTTTTAGGCCAAAATAAAGAGAAGGAGGAGTTCCAGTGCCCCTCACACATTGCCAATGGCAACTATGCGGATCCTGCCACTTGTCGTCGATTCTATCAGGTGAGTGCCCCCCCTGCCCCCACCCCCATTTGAATGGCATCTCTGATGTACGTCTTTTCGTCCATTCAGTGCGTGGACGGCTATCCGTATTTGAACCGCTGCCCCTCGGGCCTCTACTTCGACGATTTGCAGAAGTACTGCACATTCAAGGATGAGGCCAAGTGCGGCCCACTGCCAACAAGTAAGTCCCTCCAAAAATCCCAAATGAAAGAAAGGCCAAGTCGCTCTCTTGCTCTCTCTCTCTCTCTCTCTCTTGGTCGCTGGCTGAAGAGACAATTGAAAGTGCAACATAAATCAGAGAGAGGGAGAAAAGCACAGAAAATAAAGTAAAAACTTTAAGTGCACTCTAAGTGTTGCCACCATGAAAGAGTCGGGCTCTGTCTCTGTCTCTATAGATCTGGATCTCACTCTCTCTCTCCCTCTCTCTCTCTCTCTCTCTGTCTGTGTGTGTGTGGCAAATGCCAAACGGTTTGCTAAACGATTTCCAGTGGAAAAACTGGAAATATAAAACCGAACTTCGAGCCGAAACAATCGCCCTGTGGCTTAGCGAGAAGGCTGATGGTAAGAGGAGGCCCCCCCCCCAAATTTATTAGAAGCTCAACATAGAATTGGGCATTCTATTACAATTCGCACAAGGACACACAGAGACACACAACGAGAGAGACAGAGAGAGAGAGAAAGACATTTGTCTGGGCCGGATGTTGTGCATTAGGAAGCAATTTTGAGTAAATGTCGCATAATTCATTTATGGTTACAAAGTTCCACACATATCCAAGGACTCCACATAGTCCTGAATGTGTGTTTTGCTGTGTGTGTGTGTGTGTGTGTGTGTGTGTGTGGGGGCCAAAAATCGAATCCCATTCAATGACAATGCAATGAGCAAAATGGTGGCGACCACTGCCATTCGCCGCACACCGAATCCCCAAACGTTGTCCACTCTATTGACTTGCCTAACGAGACGAGCTTCCCAGGCAGAGGGAGACGTGGAGAGGGAGACGTGGAGAGGTAGACGTGGCGGGGGACTCGAAGATGAATGCCAAGTGCTTCTCCCCACTGTCAGTCAGTCAGTCTGTCTGTCTCTCTCACTCTTTCTCTCTCTGTCTCTCTCTGTCATCCCACAACATTGAGTGCACTTCAAATGGGGCACAAACGCGACCGCTTAAGAATAACCAACTCCATCTATCTATATATCTATTTCGCTGCTCCATCTTCCCTCTCCTTCCTCGTCTGTGCATGTGTGTGTGTGTGTGTATGTGGTGTGTGTGGTTGGGGGCGGGGGAGGCCATTAAAGCTTACATTTAAGATTTAGTTCTCAGTTTTACGGCAGTTCTTAGCTTCAGTCTCCGTGCACCTACACAACTGGAAACTATTTTCCTTCCTTCCTTTCTTTCATTTTATATTTCTTTTTTTTTTTTTGGCATGCATGCATATGTATGTATGTATATGTATGCGTACACTTGACGAAATTTCAAGCCAAAGGATAACTGTCTGTAAGGGAAGAAGGTACATACATAGCTCTCAATCAGTGCTCGGCACGGCCCTATCTAATGTGGAGCTGTCGTTCGTGTGGCTTCGGCAATGCCACTTCGGCTCTTGCTATCCCGCTTTTTCCAGTGTAAAGCAATAAGTCGATTTCTCCCGCAGGCATGTTCGGGTTTTTGCTAAACACACCAGAGCACTTGAGTGTTTGCGTGCAACATGATTAGAGGCAGATTGGCAGAGATAGAGAGAAAGAGAGAGCTCAATGATCGAGCTACTTCCTTGCATTCTTATAAGGTATTATAGATAGTTCATTGATCAAAGATTCTGCACTCTTGAATACCATTGTGCGCTTCTGTTTTTTTTTTAAGTGTAGCCACATGAAAAGGCCAAAAATTCAACAGAAACGAGCATAGAATTAAATGCACAGGCACAGAAAGAAGAGGGACACACACACACGGACACACACACAGACACACACAGACACACACAGACACAGGCACAGGCATATGCAGAGTGACATATCGCTCACATGCAAGCACGCACTTTTGCAGTAGTCGCCATTCCGGTTCCGGTTCTAGGTCCTGCTACGTCTACGGAAGAGGGGGTGGCGATGGGGATGAGGGGGGGAGCCCTGGGCACTGGTCGTTGGTCGGAAGGCAACCGCTTGGAAGAAAGCTGCGACAGCTAAAGCGTTTTGGGGATTTGCGTAATACCAACTGGAATGTTGTTCTCATATAAATAGCTACCCCTCTCTCTCTCTCTCTCTCTCTGCCTCCCACTAAATACATATACACACACATACATATCTGTGTATGTGTGTGCTGAAGAAAAGTAATAACATAAATGACGCACACAAACACACACACACACACACTCTCTCCGTGGCAGAGTGTGGGGCAAGGCAGCACGAGGAGAAATATTGCACCAGAGATTAGGTCAAAGCTCTCTCTGTGCATAAAAATTTTCTTTTTTTCCCCGCTGCTTTTCTGCTGACGCCAGATACATAAAGGCGATAGGTATGTAGTTCTATATAAATCCCTATACATATACATACACACACAGTATATAGATTTATATATATGTATATCTGATTCTCAATTTTTTTTGTATTTTCTTCTTTTTTTTGTCGTCTGTCGTCTGCTGCCACAGGAAATGGCTAACCCAATATAACAATTTTTGCCTCACTCCAAATCCAATTCCACTCCTCCGGCCCTGATTCGGCCATTTGACAATTTGTACGTTTGCCATTCGCAGCATTTTTGCCGGCAGATAAACGGGGTGAAGGGGTGAAGTTTTTCTTTCAGAAAGGGTGCGAATGAATTGCCCCAATGAGGCTTTGCTAAATGCAGGCATATGGTGCTTATCATCATCATCAAACAGGGCGTGGCAAAGTCATACACAAACTATATATTGGGGTAGGAATTAGCCATAGATATATGTAGCTATGGTTTTATCTCCTTTGAGTACATCTTTCATATGTCCTTGTTTAACAATCAAATGCTATTCTGATGGGAATGAATGAATTTGACTACCCGAGTGTTTGCTTAGACATTAATACGACTTCTTGAGACCAAAGTGAATTCAAAACCAATTTCTTTTGGCACTTTCCATTAAAAGAAAGACACTTTCAAAGGCACACGGCAAACCGTTCAAGCTTCCTTTTGAAGTAACCACCTGAAGATACATCTATACACTTACGGTTGTATACATACATATGTATGTGTTTGTGTGCTATTTAAAGAAATTTCATCCAAAATCCAAAATAAGTGAAGAAGCAAACTAACTGATTGCCCCATAATCGTCTGGCACTTTAATTTAGCCAACCATCTGCCAACTGCCTAAGCCAGACGGGGGGATTAAAAGCTCTTGCCAGCCGAAAGATTTTCCTCTTGCCAGCAGCAGCATCCGTTCTTCAACCCCTCACCAGCACCAGCACCAGCACCAGCAGCACCACCACCACACCATCGACCGACAGATTCATGACTTTGGCCAAATCTCGACTGACGAATTGCGTATACGCAACGGAGGTCTCTGCAGAATTTGAAATTGTGACAGCAACTTGTCCCCCGAAATAAATAAGCAAAAAGTGGTTGAGATTTTCATTAGATACAATACATGCTGGTATGTACACACACATATGTACATATGTAAGAGATTCGAGGTGTACGTGTACGAGTAAGAGTACGAGTGTATTCATTCATTCATACATTATATGCAATACTCGCCCAATGTGCATATAAATTCGAATTCATTTCATTCCGATTGGATGCTGTTCTGCTGGAAAGGCGAGAGACACAAATTAAAATATTTAAGCCATTTTTTGTGCTCTTGAAATATAACAACAATTTCAAGAGGTCTAAAGCGAGTCCTTTTTGGAATGGTGAAGGATTTTGACAGGCAGCAGCAGAGCAGCAGCATCAACAGCATCAGCAGCTGACATCCAAATCCACCCAATCCACACACACACGCACACGCACACATACGGACACTCGTATGCAGAGAAGCTGAGCTGATAAAATTCAAAGAAAAATGTTTTGCACTGAATAGTTTTCAATTTCATAATTCAGTGAGCACGCTCAATGACAGCTTTTCAATATTGCTTACACAACAACAGCAGCAGAAGCAGCAGAAGTAGCAGCAGCAGCAGCAGCAGAAACAGCAGCAGCAACGATAGATTGATAGAAGATTGAAATACCCTGGCACATCAAAGGTCTGTGCAGTGGCAGAGCTATGATGAAAGTCCAGGCTAAGTCCAGAAGCCTTACCTGAAGGGGGTAGATGAGAGATTAGCGGTGAACCCATTGCTATGTGAGCCACATACACATGTACATATGTGTGTACGCTGCTCTCAAGGCAATGTCCTCTGCTGTCGGCAAGCTAGCTAGGACGTTTGTCCTGTCGGCTATACCCTTCCGGGTATTTCCTGGGTATATACATACACTCGTTACAACTATGGACAGCAGTAGCCAAATATAATGTATACGCACTGTATGCGATGATGCGAGTCGTTGTCTATACCCATCTCTCCGTTCCCCCGTTCCCTCTCCTCTCTCCGTATCAACGAGTTTGGTCTCTGGCAGGACAAAATGCATAAGACAAAGTTACTAAAAGTGTTTATTACATTTTATTCAATAACTCAGCACAAGTTCCAGGCAAACACAGTCCTAGAGCAGAGAAGGAGTGAGCGTAGGCGGGGGAGGTGGTGGGGTAAGGATTCTTGAAGTTACTTTTTGAAATAATAAAATTTTATGCATTTACTTTTGTGTGGGGGCTTCTGGCTTTCCAGACTCCCAAGGGAATTTATGTTGATTGCAGTCCTGTCCTGGTCCAAACTGTCCTGTCCTGTCCGGTCCAGTCCAGTCCTATCCTGTCCTGCCCTGCCCTCTCCTGTTGCCTTTCCTGTGGTCTTCTCTGTGTGTGTGTCCTGTGTCCTGGCCAATTAATTGCCCAGCATTTCATTTTCATTGCCGTTATTTATGATGTGACCACAAATATTTTTCAAAAAGGCATTGATATGCCACAAGAGAGATTTTATTTTCGTATTTCGTTTTGGTTTTTTTTTGTGCCTTCCGGTTTTGCCTTCTGTTTTTTTTTTTGCTGTGTAGAAATCAGATCAGATATTTTATGTATTTTATGTATATTAAAAACTCGCCCCAAATGCAAGGCTAATTCATATTTATTGAGTATATTTTATTGTGTTTTATTTTTTGTGTAAACTGTGAAGGCCCCCACGGGGGTGGGGATTTTGGCCACAAAGAACCGAGAGAGAGAGAGCAAAAACTAAAACCGAATCAATGCCAACAGCAGAAGGAGAGAGTATACAGATCCTGTCCAGTCCAGTCCTTTCCTATCCTATCCCTGGTCCCTGTTCCGTTGTGCAGGACAACCTTTGTGTGGAGTGCGCTTTTTGTTCGCTTTTGTTTCTGCTTATTTTCTAGGATTGGAGGAGGGGAGGATTGGATTTTCATTTGCATAACTGCGGAGCTGTGTGTAATTAAATCCCGTTTGATCCACAAAAGGGGGACTCGTAGTCGCAATTGGTGGCATAATCACTCTGACACTCTCTCAGGACTGGCTTTAGTTACTGCGGAAGAATGCCAATCGAAATGAGAGTCTGTATGCCATCATTAGTTTTTCTTTGCATTCGGCATTCAATTGAATGATGAGCGAATTATCATCAGAGGACATCTGGGGGCGGGGAGGAAGCTTTGCCTTCATGGAGAAGCTGCAAATGGGAATAGGCGATTGGCGATTAGCGATTGGCGATAGACGATTGGCGATAGGCTGCTACACTCATCCCCCACTAATGAATCGCGCTGATTCAAGTTTAATGCCCAATAATTTATGGAATATTGAATCAATTTGCTTTCACCTGCTGCCCAGACTCAATGCAGTTACACACACACGTCCCACGCGTCCCACACGTCCCCCGCGCCATGCCCCCTGCCCCATGGCCCCGTGAGTGGCTGTGATTTAGAAATTGCCTTGGCCTCTGCATCGAAATCAAATCAAATCAACGCCTACAGCGGCATTGAATCGATAGCGTATCCATGGTGAGTGCTAATGCAGTTAGTGCAACTCCAGCTGCAGCGCCTCGAATGCCACTAACGGCTGTCACGCCACGCCACGCCACCGCCGCATACCGGGGCGCGCCAATGTGTGGCACCCCACCCCCACCACCCCACTGGCACTACTGGCAGTGATTGGGGCAACAGAAATGCATTTAATATTTGCCTCCATATCGACTCCATCGATGGTATTGCCTTGGTTTTGCCTTTTGTTTTTGTGAACTTTAAGCGAATTTGTTGACTCGATCACAGAACAAGGCAAAACAAGGTAGAACGTCCAGGATGAAGGATGCAGGATGCAAGGAGCAAGAAGCGCCAGCAAGGAAGATGCCAACGAAAAAAGCAATTGAATTCTATTGAGTTTTGGGACTAGCAATCACATACCCGTACACACACACACACGCCCAACGCCGCCCACATATGCAAATAGCTTTTGACCCCCATCCAGAAGGAGAGAGCGAGAGAGAGAGACCTCCAGCTCAGGATTTAGCTTAAGGTTATTTGACTTTCGGTCTCTCTGTCCCACACACACACACTAACACACACACACACACTAACACACACACTAACACACACTCTGCGAGTAGGAGGGGAGTATATCTGTGCGACTGGGAGGTTAACTTTCTTTTAACTTGTTTCTTGCACATTTCGTTCCTGTGTCTGTGTTCTGGCCGGGATTCTGGCCTGGTTGTGGGCCTCCTTATTGATATTTGCTTGGCATTGTATTGTTACTTGTTGACTTTTAACTTTGGACAAGTCTCTCGATGCACTTCAGTTCGATTACCATCCGGATTGGATCTTGCATAACAAAATAGATTTTAAATAATTTCCAAACTGATTTGTGATTCTCTCTCACTCTCCCACTCTCTCACTCTCTCACTCACTCTCTCTCTCTCTCTCTCTCTCTCTCTCTCTTGCTGTCTAGCTCCTGCCCCTGCCACGGATGCACCAGCAGACACCGCCCAGCGCTGCAGCACCGAGGACTGTGCCCTGCCCTACTGTTTCTGCTCCAAGGATGGCACACAGATACCTGGCGACCTCGAGGCCGAAAAGGTAACTAAAGATACTCGTAGTATAAGGGGTAAGGCGAAGGGATATATATATATATCTTGTGGCCATTGTTGAGGTGTGTCACAGGGTATCACAGAGTGTTCCACACATACGATTGGTAGAGAGTGAAGCAATCCGTTTGAAGGGTTTCGTCCTGCCAGAATCCTCTGCTCATTAGACCTAAGATATTTCCCCCTTAACTGCCATTGAGTTTCATCTACAGAACATCCATAAGTCGTGGCACAATCCAGAGAGAGTGCTGCTCTGCTCTGCTGCTACTTGTTGGCTCTTTCATTTTTCCCATTTGCATTTAAGTGTTAATTTGCAAGGCGATAAATTTCCAGTGCATTGACAGCTTTTATTTTTACGACACAGAACTGGGGCTATGGCAGCTGTGGATCGAATCGAAACGCTTCGGATTGGGATATACAGCTACAGCTACAGCTCTCTCTTCTCTCTCTCTCTCTCTCTCTCTCTCTCTCTCTCTCTCTCTTGCTCAGCGACTCAGTTCTCTGCCTCCTGCCCGTTTGGGCCATGGTCATAAATCTATGTATTTGCATTCGGTTTGCTCTTATCGTCGCTTTGCATAAGGAAATTGTGCTCTTGTACTCGTACTTTTTGTCCAGAGCTTTCTCTCTCTCTCTCTCTGTCGCTCTGTCTCTCTCTTGTTGTCCGCTGCCGTGTTAGTCCTTGGCCATATTGTTGCCACTGTTGCTGCTGCTGCTCCTGTTGATTCGAATATCCTGTTTAATAACTACGAGTACACGCTTTGTTTATTTGGCCAAGAGTTATGCGCTCGCTCGAGGGGCAGGCAGTCAGGCAGTCGAGGGGCAGGCCCCCGGTTCCCTCCCTTTTTGCCTTTTGCTTGTGTTTGAGTGCGGTTCGATCGCAACTCAATATGAAATTAAATCTTTTATCTACTTTTTAGATATTTAGGCAATTGTTCTGCAATTCTTTTCATGCCTTACTCAATAATCCAATATATTTGTGTCCTTTGGCCTCAATCAACTACAAATATCAATTAAATCCTTTCAACGTTGCGTATACGCAACGGGGATTACTTTAAGGCAAGCCTCTTCTCATTTTCTATCAATTTTGTTTGTTTTCAATGAAATTATTTGCACCGTTTTTTGCCTTTTAAATTATTTGAAAATATATCCCGCACTTTTCCCGCATTAAAAAGCATTCGCAAATCAGTAGTGCATCTTTCACCCTCAGTTCAAGCTGCGGGCATGCCTCCGCCTGCCGCCTGCCTCCTGCCCCCGGCTGCTCTGCCCTGCACCTGACTGTGTCTGCGCCTGTGCCTCTGCTGTCCGATTGACAGACACTTTGTAGTTCACATTAGTTGTGGTTTCACTTGCATAATAATACGAGTACTCGTAAAGGCAATGCTCCCCGCCCGTGGGTAGTCCGCCTGCCACCCACCCAACTGCATCAACGACACTTTGAATGCTCTCTTCTCAGAGAAATTCGAGGACAGCACTGCTACACGAACTGATCAACCCTTTTGCGAGTAGGATATCGTGTGGCATGGCACAAAAAAAGGCGGCATAAACAAATATAAGTTGAAAGCAAAGCGGATGTTTATGTGGCAGGCAGCAGGAGCGGCACTGGCGGCAGCATAAACGCAAATCGCAGGCAAACAAACAAATACGTATATAGATACATACACAAACACACACACAGTCGCACACACACACACACACACACACAGTCGCACAGATGCAAGCAGATACAGATACAAACAAGGCAAGTGGAGCCACTTAATTTTCGAAATTGAAATGTATGTCTGTCCATTGCCATCCCATGCCGTTCTGTCCCTCCATCGCACTATGGGGAATTTGACCACTTTTTGTGGCCTAAATTAATAACTTCCAAACGAAGCAATATCTTTAAGTTCGGTTTTTTGATATGAGTTAATAATAGTAAGAGGAAGATATTTTGAAAAAATACTCGAGAGTACCATCTTAATGAGCGCCTAGATCTCAGAGACCATAAAAGCTAGATGAACCAATGTTTCTATCCAAGCTTCTGTGATATCACTTCAATACAAGCGCATTTCAAAATTTTGCCACGCCCTCTTCCGCCCCCATAAAGAACGAAAATCTGTGGCATGTCCAATTTTAGGGATACGAGAAAATTAAAAACGCAGAATCATAAAAAGTCATTATATATATCAGAGCTTTGAATCTGGATCAGATCTGATCATTACCATAGCCTCAAAGCAAGAACCTCTTAATTTTCGACTTTTAGGTTAAGTCCTAAAATATCAAATTTCAGAGAAAGTGCAAAAAGTGCACATTTATATTAAATGCATTTGAAAGAAATTTAGATACCCTACAATATGTATTAAATCTTAGGGTTCCAATAGGTTTCACTCTTTTTGTAGGCCTTTTTAAAGACAAATTTTTGTCACAAAATAGTACCAGTCAAACTATTCAAAATTACACGAAATATAAGGAGAATTGGTACAGTCCAAAAACAAAAGAATATATTAAAAACCTCTTATATTTGTATCCATTGTAAAAACCGCACTAAAATTGGTCAATTAATCACTTTTTTTAACTTCAAACTTTGAGAAAAATTACTCTGTGAAAAAAAAATGTTGCTTGACAGAAAACAGCTGGTTTTGAAAGCTGTTAACTTAACAGTGGTTCGCTCTGTTAAAATTTCGATTACGTACCATTGAAAACCAATGTTATTCCGATATACATCCGCTAAAAATGTTTAATTTTAACGACTTTTGGAAAATGGGTTTTGGCCAGAAAAAGTGGTCAAATCCCCATAGTGCATCGTCGTGGTTGTGCGTGTGTGTATGTGTATCGGTGCTTGTTTAAGTGTTATTAGCGCTTACATGTGTTCCCACCAACAACCCGCAACCGGCAGTGGCAGGCCCCAAAACAATTCCATTTGCTGACTGAATCTTTGTATCTATGTCCTGCGTATCACATCTGCGTGTGTGTGTGTGTGTGTGTGTGTGCGCACATAATTATAATTAATATCATCTCAATTAACCGCAAACAAGCGGTTAATTTGTGCATGCCGAAAACTTCCTTTGATTTGGAGTCTCGTCGCACATATCACGCATACGCAGCGTCTGCCGCCTCCGCCGCCTACGCCACTGCCACTGCCACGGCTTTTCAGCTTCGCACTTCAGCGCAAGCCCCTACCCTCCCCCACCCCCTTCTTTCCCTTCCCTGACAGTGTTTTCTGCATTTTTTTTAACCAATTCTTTTATTCCTCTTTTTTGTGCCTTGGCATTTCGATTATCGTTTCGCTCCATTTCACAATGTGCGGCCAATTTCCGCAAATGCAAACGGATATTTAGCCACCCAAAAGTAAAGACATTTATATACTCTTTTTGGGCCATAGAATGGGCCATCGATTAATAGAAGTATTACAGCATAGAAAAATGAACTTATTTGGGTTCCAAATATAGTCATAAGGGAGACTTAGGGAGCGATCAATCAGGAAGATACAACGATACAAACGACTCCATCTGGGGTAAAGTATATGGGGGGAGGGGGATGTGGCCCCTTCCAAGGAAGGGCTGAAATTGCGGCTAGCAAACTGCTTTTGCTCAATTTGAATTCGAATCGAATTTGATTTAAGAAAATGAAATGAAAAGATGGCACAGTGTCAACAAAAAGTTTGTGAATGGTGGATGGTGGAGCGGAGATGGTGGAGTGGAGTGGAGATGGAGTGCTTCAAGAAGTGCCTCCCAGTGGGTGTGGGATGGCTGGATGGCTGGATGGGTGGTGCAATCAATGAGCCGCTCAATTGTCGCTGCGATTGAGCAACTGAGCTATGCAAATATTTCCCCAATCCCCAATCCACAAGCACTATCACTCCCCCCCTCGCTTACCCAGTGGCTGGCAAACTTCTGTCTTGCCACCTCCATTCAGCCATGGCCTTCGAGAGGTGGGTGGGTGGGTGGCTGCCATATTTGCTGAAAGACTAAAGTGCAAACTTGAGTCGCATTAGGCGAAAATTATCAGCGCACACAGAGAAGTGCAGCAGGCGGGGTGGGGCGGGGGACGACGACTGCGGGTGGACTTGAGTCTCTTTATTCCCAGCACTTTTATCCTCTATTTGATTTGGCCATATACTTATGGCTGTATTCGTAGTTGCAGCTTCGTCACTCCGTTACTCAATTTCAATCTGCCACGTGCGCCACTCCACTCCACTTCATCATTCATTCATTCATTCATTCACTCATGGTTTTCATCTAATCAGCATAACTAGTGGTTGGCTTAAAACGTGTTCAAGTTGGCTGCGTCGGTACATATGTACCTATAACAATACCTATTAAGTTATCCGATTGATTACCCGAGTCTTAACATATCATCCTTTAAGAATCAACTGATTGGCTCTTTGGGCTCTTTACTGACATTGTTTCATTAGAAAAGAGTCCACAAATCTATCCATAGTTTCATTTCGACTCGAATCCCTGTGCCCTGTGCGGTTCTGAATGGCCTTCCAACCCATTTGGTTGTTCGCCAACTTTTGAGTTTGAGGAATTTGCACCGAATTTTCGCCTTGAGCTGCGATTGGGGTCGTGGCAATAGGTAATAGACGATAGACGATTCAGCAATATGGCAATCGAATAAAGTTCGAGCAGCCCTCACAATGCTTTCATTCACATTTCTCCTTGGATCCACCCAAAAACTTGCTCCCAAGCTGGCAAATTTATGATTTGTTTTAGTTCCTCTCTCTCTCTCTCTCTTTCTTTCTCTCTCTTCCTCATTCATTATATTTGCAATAATATTTTCACTTCATAATTTAGAAGAGCGAAAAAGTTTTGCAGTTGATTTGCACTCATTTTGCGGAAACGCGCCTTTGAAATATGCCTTTCAATAAAACTCTTGACGGACCGACGGACCAACCGACCACCAAAAGCAATAAGAAGATTCATTTGGTAGTGCGAGTGGGAGTGGCTGGGGGTTCTTCGGCTGAAATGAAAAACCAACCAACGGATGGGAAACGAAAGCAAAGGAAATGCTGTCAAATCGAAGCGAAAATTTCAATTTCAATGGCTGTCTAGAACCACACCACACCGCAGCAGGCCAGAGCCTCAACCCCAAGCAATGTGGGTGCTGCTGGTGCTGCTGTTGGCGTAGTCGACTCCGCCGTCATCTAAGCCGCACTTAAGCCGGACCGGACTGCCGCGCTCGATGCCGCCGAGTCTCGATGCCTCGAGTGTTTCACGCCTCTGCATAATTTTACCAGCTCTGGGCAGCGTCTGGTCTGGTTTGGTCTGGTTTGGTCTGGTCTGGTCTGCTCTGGCATCTGGGGTTAGGTATCATCTTCACATTAATATTGAATTTGTACAATAATCCTTTTTATGTGTCCTGCAATGAGCGTTGAGTGGAGCGTTCTGGCCGTGCCGGACGCCTTTATGGCCAGCTCTGGGTGGCCAAAATGCATTTTGGATTTGTACTCAACCTGAACCTCAAAACAGCTTGATCCCTCCCCACGGTTCTCATGCGGATATTCGATATACTCTAATACGTGTCTGGGATTGCTACTGAATGATTAAACGATTGAACTCCGCAGACAATCGATTGATTAGAAGACTGAATATTCTGGAATATATGTATTACGAAATATTCTAAAACTTCCTCCTCCCTTGGGCTAGAGTATTCACACTTCGTGTTTGCCCTGTGATTTCTGGTCTCCCTAGTTTCCACTGTTTTTATGGATCTTCATTTCGTTGGCTTTAATATTTTATTTCTCAAAGTTCTTTGATTATGGAATTGCACTTAAAGTGTTGCAACAGCAGCAGCAGCAACTTCCTCTGGCTCTGAAGCTTCGGGGGTATTTGGGTGCCAATTTTCGTAATTGAATCTGCTGTTTGTGGCTGCTGTTGTTGCTTTGTTCGATGCTGGCTTCGTTTTATAGATTCGAAGTTAATTTGGTTTCGCGATTTTGCTCCGATGGCTGGCTGGCTGGCTGGCTGGCCACATGCCCCACTAATTATGTTTAATGCTCAAGTTGCAAGAGTTTCCAAAGTAGGCAATAGGCGCAGCGGGAGTGGGTGCGGAAAAGTGGAAAAGCGCAGCCAGGCGGCAATGTAGACAGGAAAAACAAACGCAAAATGCAAAACCTTCAATTAGAGCTGCCGCTGCTGCTGTTGCTGTTGCTGCCGCTGCTGCTGCTTCTGCGGTTCCAATGCCATCCCATGCCCGGCTGATTTTGAGGTCGGCAATCCTCTAATTGGGAGCCCGCCCTCCTCCTTCCGCCTACCCAACAAGCACGCACGACGCACACACACACACACACACACGGTCATAGGTGTATGTGCAGATGCTTAGACTTATACTTATGTCTGTGTGTGTGTGTATGAGATAGAGGCAATGTAAATGAGCAGCAGCATCGTATAACTAGGAGGTTTTATTCGTAGCCAAAGCTGAAGATGATATCCATACATACACAATTACATACATATGTACATATATGTATATACAATATATGGTTATATTTATCTTTAATCTCTTTCTCTGCTGCAGATCCCACAAATCATCATGCTGACCTTTGATGGCGCTGTCAATCTGAACAACTACGATCATTATACAAAAATCTTCAATGGCAAACGCAAGAATCCCAATGGCTGCCTCATTCGTGGCACCTTCTTCTTGTCGCACGAATACAGGTGAGTCCTTTTCTTTTCTATTCTATTCTATTCTATTCTATTCCATTTTGTTTCTGTTTCTGTTTTGTTCTTTCAGTTCTGTTCGGGTTGCAAATTGAAGTTTAATAAGCCAGCTTTGGGTGTGGGGAGGGGAGGGGAAGTCAGTGTGGCACAGCCGAGCTGACACTTGACAATTGATGTGTTGCCCCAGCAATTCTCTGTTGTCTCTGTCTCCCATTGCTGCTGTGCTCTTCGTTTCCTTGGGGTGACAGCAATTTTCCAAATGCACATTATTTTGGCATTATAATATTACGCATACGCAAGGGATGCTGCTGCTGCTGCTGCTGCAGCGACAAAACGAACGAACGTCTTGCTCTGCAGCTCTCCAGCTTCCCAGTTCTCTCTCTATCGCCCTCGCTCTCTGTATCTCTGTCTCTGAAAGTTCGGGGGGCACAGAAAGTCAAGTGTACTGTGTAGTCGGGCTCTGTTTGGCAGACAAAGTTTTTGTTCAAAATACTTGTCACATACTTGCCAGGCCCCGCATACCCATGCACCCAACCACCCACCCAGCCCCGCCTTTCAACCCCATGCGAGTATGTTAGTCAAGTCCTGCCCTGCCTTGCCCTGCCCTGCCCTGCTCTACTAATTGTTGTTGATAAATTGGGGCTGACAAAGTTATGTCAACTGCAAAATGAATTTTCGCCAAAATATATGAACTACATTTTGACAGACTTATAAAAGAGACAGACACACACACACACGCACACCAAAAGGCAACACTCAACAAAGTGAAAGCCCAACAACAGCAAAATGAAGGAAAGGCAAGGCAAGGCAAGAAAATGATGAAGCAAAAGTAGCTAGAATACAACGCCAACAGTTGCAGAACGTACGAGTGCGAGTATATAAAGAGTCGGCAGAGTCGTGGATAAAGACAGTACGTAGCTACAGCAGAGTGGGTGGGAGAGGGCGGTGCTATAGTACAGATACTATGGCAGTAGCTGTTGCAAGGCAGTATCTAAAGATAGAGGCAGCATGTAGTTGTGGAGGCAGTCAGCATGCATTGCCCAAAAATTATGTGAATGCTGCAACAACAGTGGGCAAAAAGACACCAAAAACCGTAATAAAAATATTCTAGAATTCAATTCATATTCCGATCAATGATCAGAGATCATAGACCAGTCCTAAAACATGTACATATTCCATCCATTCGAGCAGTAAGCAGCCAATAATTTATTCAATTAAATACTTTAATAATGATCCTCTGATATCCCATGATCCTCTGCTGAAATATCATTTCCCTATCTCCTGATACAATTATTTTTGAATACCTTTTCGATATCCTGCCTCATTCTGCCATGGTGCAGATATGGGAATGGCCACAGTATGGCCCAGCATGGCAATGGCAATGGCATGCCCCAAAGTGTAGCATGGAAGCCCAAGATGGCGTAGGAGCAGCATCAGGAGGCTGGAGCAGGAGGAGTGGCAAAACTAAGTGAGCGGCAACAGTCAAAAAATTTGCGAGCCGAGCGTGAACGGCAAAAATCTTGAGTGAAGTTTAAAAGCTTTTTTCTACTTTTGCACCACAACGCGGCAGAATGACAGCCGGGGGGACAGAAGGAGTAACAGAAGGATGGGATGTGGGATGCAGGAATGTAGCATGGGAGCCAGTTTTGAAGTTGAATTGAAATGCGCTGAATGGCAGTAATTGCCTGAATATGTTACACATGCACACACATGAGTGCGCTAATCGGACTGTGGCCGTGTTCCCAATTTCACTTACTCTCACTTTTTCATGGTGATTTCTCGCATTTGCCTAAGCTAGGTTTCGGTACTGGAATCTCCTGTAATCTCCACAGTGATCTATTTCTCTGATCCCAAAGATCATTCATCCAAGTGGGATGCAATTAGTTTGATTTTGTCATTGATTCTACTACTAAAATCTACTACAAAATGTGACCAAATAAAAGTACTAATGAAAATACCTGAAAATACCACAAAAATTACCAGAAAATACTCAAAAAATAAAGAAAACCAGAAGAAAAATATACTGCAAAATACAGCAAAAGGCCATGGACAGGAAAACCACAGAAAATACTAGAAAATACGCAATAAAATAATTTTTAAAAACTAGAAAAAATGCTTTCGATTTTCGAAAAGTAGTCCCAAGAGGATACCTTTCTTGAAACGTGTTTCCTTTTTCCCAGATAGGAACACCTCTTTGTCAGTATATGTACAAGCACGTATGTATTTTCATACATATATACATACATGTGTATGTATTTATATACTTTTGCTTTTTCGGGCGAATCATTTTTATGCTTCTGCCTCGGAGAAATAGAGAAACGGAGACACACTTTTCATTTTTTTGTTGTTGTATTTTCGTCTCCTCTCAGGCAACCCCTTTACGCTGCAGCCTCATAAATAGTGGTAAACTTGCAACTTGCCACAGGAACAAGCAGACAGAAGAGATGGAGAAGAGCGAAGCGGGGGGGAGGCAGAGCAAAAGCGCAAGACTGGTGGCAAGAAAATGTAGCAAAAGAATCATCTGCCTGCTCTCCAGTGCGGAAATGATTTAATGCGCTCGGCAACTCTTCAGCTTTTAGCTTATTTTGTTAAGATTTTTATTCTCAATTTGTTGTTGGCTTTTGTTGCCGTTTCTTTCTTTTTTTTGTCTGTCTCTGTCTCTGTAGCTGTTGCTGCTCCTTCTCCTGCCACTTTTGCCTGCCTGGGGCATGATGATTTCTGATTTGGCATGCAGAGATCCTGTTGCCACTGGCGCTGGCTGCCCCTCTCTCTCTCTCTCTCCCTCTAGCTCTCTCTCTCTCTCTCTCTGTGTCTCCTCCAGTTGCCGCAAAGTATGCAGCGAATATTCTCTTTTTTGTTTACGGCCGCTGAGGCAATTAGTTTTGTCAGTTCTCTGCACGATGAAAAAACCAAAAAAAAAAACCGAAAAAAAACCAAAAAGTAAACCCAAACAACAAAAAAAAAGAAAGGATGAGAGACGGGTTTGAAGTGCAACGGCTAAAGAGAAAAATGTATATTCTCTGTCATTCGTGAATGTGTGGGTGGGTGCTGCGGTTGCTTTTGGCACTCTCCCGTGCACACACACACAGACATCATGCAACATGCAGCATGCATCATGCATGCATCATGCCCTTCCCTTTTTTGTTGCGTGCGGTTCTGTGGTCAGCAATTGATTTAATTTTTAACAGGAACAGAAAGGGGGGGCACCATTCAGAGACCAGGGAATATTCTCTCGAAAATAGAGTTCTCTGCATTAATGGTTCATCTATAATTATTTGGAAACGGAGATAAAAACATATGCCAGCAAATATATGCATAAAATTCTGTTTGAAGATGCCCAAGAAACACTGAAACACATTTCAGTGCACAATATTTACTGCTCGGCTTCTGGTTAAAGGATTTCAATTGTTGCATGGCCATAAATACATGCATATTTCAACTGTAGGAAAGGATTGCTCCAGTTTCTCCTTCATAAATAAAAGTAACACCACCTTTCACCGGAGAGATGCATCTCAGTGAGGGATGACACAATGGCTGGGGGGCAGAGAGGGCGAAAACCCAAAAGAAATAATACAATATTTATTGCTCAGCCTGAGGCAAAGACCCGCCCATATTTTATTTGCATTCTTTCTATTTGCTCAAATTGCCTGCCAGACAGACAGACAGACAGACAGAAAGACGTTTTCGGGTGGCTGTGCGATTCATTCCCTAATTGTTCGACATTCGACGAACTGCAAACAGAAGAGGTTCTGCTCCGTTCCGGCCGCTGTTTCTGAAAAGGATTCGGATTCGGAGATGGAGATGGAGCCGCTTGGTGGCTCAGCTGCTTAGAATATTCATTCCAATTGTCATTGGCAGCACGTTTCGCCATGGCAACTGGGAGCTGGAAGGAAGTTGCTCCTGAATCCTGAATCCTGTTCGGCTGCAGGATGAAGTGTGTACGGTGTACGGTGTGGGGTTCGAGCTGTTTGCTATTTATACGCCAAAATGTCACTGATAACGAACTTTCCTGCCATTGAATGGTGCCTTCCCTTCTACTTGGTGATGCTGCCTGGTCCTCCTCCTCCTGCTGCTCCTGCTGCTCCTGCTGCTGCTGCTCCTTCTGGTGCTACTGCGGCTAAGAAAACAATCAGACAATTGCCACAGGACTTTGTACACTTTTCTGACTGCAGGCTAACAGGACTTACGCACAGATACACATACACACACACACACTCTTATGGCTCTGAGACAATGCCAGTTCATTTGTATTTGGCTTTGGCAAACTGCAAAAACCCAAGGAAAAAATTAAGAACAATGTTGAGGGAAAACTTTTTGCGCAGCATTTTAATTGCACGCAAAAACTTTTAACTAACTAACAAGCCGAAAACTAGGCAACACCTCACTGAACACATACACACACACATACAGAAAAATACAGACTAGTAGACACACTAATCCAAATACACAGTAAAAGTAAAAGAGAGATTAAGTTTAAGATACCCGCGAAGATCATTTAAAAATCTCTCGTCTATGCAAAGAAAATTAAATGCCAATTTAAAAAAAAATACAGATTGTTCCTATGACAATTACAGATGTTTAGATCATAAAATAGGCACTATCTTCGGACAAAAAACAGAAAAATATTAGAAATTTATAAGGCACTTCAAATGCGAAGGTTTTGCTGGAAAAATAAATATTTTTCCTGATAATATACGATTGTTATGATATACTTAGTGATCCTTTAGTGGCGATTTTGAAGCAAAAATAAAAGGAAAATAATTAAGATTAAAATATTGATGCCGTTATATTAAACCTCTATCCATCCTTCTATGAAATCCCCATCCATCCTGTATCGTAATACCCGCCATGTGGAAAAGGGTATCGCAAGGGAAGAGATAGAAATAGAGTTTGTGGCGGGAAATGCGAGAGCCAACTGAACAAAAGCGACTCGAGGGGCCAAAATCTAATTTTCAAACATTTACGTTTTCATTTTAGTTGTTAACAATATGCGAACCACTCCGCAGCACCTTCCGCCTCACAAATCCACTCTCAAAGGAGTGGGTGGGCAGAAAGAGTGGCAGAAAGACAGTCAAAGAACGAGAACGAGAAGAAGTTGGAGTAAGAGAAGTAAAGTGAATATGGTACATGTGTGTATGTGTGTGTGTGTGTGGGGGGGGGAGGGGGAGGTGGGGGGTATAGAGAGCACTTACTGAATAAACATGAGCGACTTTTGTGGTCTGCTACGGACAAAACGAGATTGAAATCGAGTCGCGTTATGCTCAGGAGCTGGCTGGTTGGGGCGGGGGGGGGTCATAAACTTTTATTGCTGGCAAACTGGCCACGCCCACTGGACTCAGGATGAGACTGGGATCTGGGAATCTGGAGGGGTGGGGGGCACCTGAAGACCGCACAACTTGCGGCAGCAGCTGCCTTAACTATGTAATTATTTATTTTAAATCGTTTTTTGCTCCGCTCTCATCTTTCCTACCGTCAAGCGTGAGAGCACAATTGGGTGGTGGCGAGTGGGTGGGAGTGGGCGTGGCTATTAGTTACACTTAAATGGTCTCCGACTGGGGCTGCACGCAATTATTTGCATCAGAAGTGCAAAGCAAATGTAAGCGTTTGCTGGATGTATCGATAAATGATTGTCAAATGATAAGCATAGCATTTATCGATAAAAATACCTGAAATTCGATTTAATAATCGTCTTGCTGGTATACGGATTATGCGACTGGCCAAAACAATCCATTAACCACGAGATTCATTAGCCACCAAGTCCATTAACTGCCATTCAAAGCCATTCAAATTCGCATTTGCCTTTCTTGCTGCATATTTCATGGGCCAACCTGTTTAATCCCGATGGCAGACACACACACACACACACACACACACACACACACATATATATATATCGATTAGGAGACATTTATTATGGATTCAATGGAAACCCAAGCTGCAACCGCAACAGGAGGCCCAAAAGGCCAAGACGCCCAAGACATTGTCCCAGATTCCAGTTACACAGATTCTCTGGATGCATATACATACATACATATGTACATACATACATAGGTCGTGTCTTGTAGTCGTGTATTGGTAATTGCCTGTGTGCCGTGTCGTTTCGTGTCGTTTGATATTGCATCTCCCGTGTTGTTTGCCATCACTTGACCTCATAAGCCGCACAGATGGACAGACACAAAGGACAGAGAGTGAGTGTGAGAGGCAGAGAGGCAGAGAGAGAGAGAGAGAGCACCCTCAGCAATTACCAAAAGGTGAACTTTGACACGCGTAATCAACACCTTGACATTTTGCAATTCACAGGACGCCGCTGCCCAAAGAGCAGAAATCTGTTTAGCATCCCCTCGCTCTCTCTTTGCCACAGACTTTGACTGTGGCTGTGGCTGGTACTTTGTTGTATCCCTGCTCCTGCTCTTGCTCCTGCTCCTGCTCGACTAAACAACTTTGATGTTCCGGTTTCCTGGCCCATTTCGCTGCGGGCACAACACACGCGTCTCCACATATGGCATGAGCGGGGAGCGGAGATCTGGGGGGGTAATGGCTTCCAAAGTTCGCTTTTCATTTTCCATTCCAGTCCCGTTTCGTTGGCTTAATATTAATAACGTGGAGCGGCACTGCGGCTCCAGAGACGCTGGCTAACCAACCGACCTCGGTAGCCGCAAGCCAGACACCACCATGCTACCAGTACTTGCCCCAGCTGCCACGCCCACTTATCGTCTCCAAACGATGGGTGCAACATGGACAGAAAGTACAATAGAGAATGAAGCATGCAACAGGAACGATGCTGATGGTAGTCGATAAATAGTTTATGCATATCACCAATTTCTCCGACAATAATTCGTAGGACTCCTAAGAGCAACACCCCATCTCTGCCAGTGTTCCTTTGTTTGACTTTTGGAAGTGGAAATACGATAATCGAGTGAATAATTGAGTAATATCAACGTATGGCACCCATTGTACATCTCCGTTCTACATCTACATCTACATCTCCATCACCATCCTCTTTCTCAACTCTCGCTTTTGTTGTAACTTCCACCTTGATGCTGTTGCTGTTGCTGTTGCTGCCGTCCAGATGCTGGAAATTTTCTATGCCTAGAAGCCCTGGCCGCAGCGTTAACGTCGCGCGGTGGTCGCGCTCCTAATGTTGATGCTGATGCTTATGTTGACGTGGCCATGCCCCCAATGCCAGCAAAGGACCCACCGTTATGCCACTGATACTACAGGGAAACAAGAGCAACAGCAACAACAATAGCGACAACAATGCCGACGTCTTTAGCTTTCAACTTTCTAAATGACCTGAACAACTTTTGAACAGCTGTCTGTCAGAGTTTGCAAGTTTTAAGTTGCCATCAAAAAGGCAAAAATAAATAAGTGGAAATTATACGGTCGAGAAATCGGACTATAATTTACCGTTTATAAAGAACAAACACTCGAAAAATTACCGAAATACAATCTTCCACAACAGAACTTACTATTTGAGTTCGGGTTTCAAGTTAAGTCATAAAGATACTGTATGAAATGGTTGGTAATTCTTGTAGGGAGATGATATTTGTACAAAAATTAAGTCTATTCCTTCTGCCTGTTACATGCCTTCCTCAAAATACAGCAAGCCGCTGTTCGTTTCCAGTAGTGGGCATAAAAACAGAGGCCGCAATACAGCGAATTGGAGGGAGAGCAAGCGAGAGAAACACCAGAAAAAGAGAGATAGAAATAAAACCGAAGAGTTTAGGGGGGAACAGAAGTTTCATGCATGCAAATTCCACTTTAATTTGCCCCAACTGTCGGCGACATTGTTGGGGGTCTGGGTCTGGCGTCTGGCCGTGTTCCTCGACGTGTTTCTGGCTCCTTGCGCTGCCTGCACTTGGCCGACATTGCGACATTGCGTATACGCATTGTTTCTTTGTCCCGTCGAGCTCCTGTAATTGCCAGTATCCGTTACTGCTACTGCTGCTGCTGCTGCTGGCTATGTTTAATCGTGCCCCACTCGGTGTGGGGTGTGTCTCATTAGGACAGCTCCTCCTCCTCGTCCTGCATAATACTTTGTCGACTCAAAGCCCAGACCCATAGTTTATGTGCTTTGAGGATTCTTTCCGTTTTGTGCTACTTGCGACAATCGTTTCCCCTTTGAAAATGTGCGAGTGCATTCTTAAATTCCATCCATATTCATATCGTGATTAATTGACAAAAGATATCAATCAATCAATCAATCAATGCTTCGAATACCTTAATCTTTTCTCTGCCAAAAACTAGGCAAAAGCAGATGAATAGATTTAAATTCAAATCGATAATCGATTACTCTCTGTACATTATTATTATGGTGCGATTATTCGTATTCGTATTCATGTTCATTTCAACTTAATTGAAGTCCTGTGAAATTTCTCGTCACAAGTTTTAAGGGAGGCGAGGCTGCTTCACTTTTTCGCATCCCTATTTTCTATATACCCGTGTCTCCTGTTTCTGCACCCCCCTCCCCCCCTTTCCCCATCCCCTGTATCTTTAGGCTCCATTTTGCCCCCTCTTTGGCAATTGGTTTAGATCAGTGAGCTGTGCAACGTTCTCTTTCTCTCTCTCTCTCTCTCTGTATCTCACTCTCTCTGTTTGCAATTTGGTAGGAAAATATCCGTAACGTTAATACTCGTACCTCGTATGTAGATGCCGCATGGGCTAATGGCTGTGTGTGTGTATTTGTGTGTGTTTCTGTCCATTGCACAGGCAGCAACCTTGGCCTATCCGTGTGTGTGTGTGGGTGTTAGAGTGGCTGTGTGGCTGGGTGCTTTGCTGGGTGCCTCTTCGCCCCTCAGTTTTGGTCGCTTTTCGTGTTTTTCTTGCTGCAAATTGTTGATGAAGGCTGGATTGTTGTTCTAGTTTTTGTTCATGTTTTTGTTTTTGTTTTTGTTGTTTGTTGCCGGCATAGCTATAGCTGTTGTCGACAATGATGATGAGTCTTGGTCCCTGGCCCCGGTCCTGGATGCTTGGTCCTGTATCTGTGTCTGGGTCGAATGCCAGTGTCCGTGTCTGGGTCCTGCAGCCTGGACAGAGCCATGGACTGCATGCAAAGGATATTCTTACCAGCAGCAACGACGACGACGACTGCGACGACCAGAGAATGACGACAACGAGAATGACGATGTTGAGGATGACGACGTGGACGTGAACGAAGACGAAGACTACGACTACCAGTATGATGATGATGATGATGATGATGATGATGATGATGATGATGATGATGATGATGATGATGATGACAATGTCGTTGATGCGAAATAAAGATAACGACAACGTTGACAATGACTATGACAACATCCCAATGACACTTTAACAGCTCTTGCAGGTGCCTTCTGTCCCTCCTCCAAGTGCATGTGCACGAGTATCCTTTCCTTTTGCTTCCTAGCTTCAATCCGTTTGGGTCCATTACTTTTTGGAATAAACTTCGGATTAAAAACGAGAGATTTTTCACAGACATTGAGCAAAGAATGAAGCCAAGGATTAAGCTACAGATGGAACAAAGAATGAAACTGCAAATGGAGCAACGGACGGAAATAAGCGATGAAACCAGAGCACAAACTGAAAGATACATCAAGATACTGGCACTGAAAAGTTCATCAAATATGAAATGGCAGTTCATTCACTAAGAAAAACTAAGAATTGAAATGATATTTTGTTTAACATTCTTGTTATTTGTGAATCGATTAAGATGCAAGAGACATGTACTCTGAAATCTGAAGATATAACATTTGAAATTACAAAAATTGATCAAAATCGAACGATGACATGCCATATCTTCGATTAAGACCAGACATCCGCTAGTGTATTGAATCCTTCGCCTTCTTAGCCTCATCTCTGTGTGTGTGTGTGTGTATGTGTGTGTGTGTGTGCTTTGCATTCTTTCTTCTGTTTTTTTCGTTTTTTCCGTTGTCTACTTTTATTAGTTCGTTCTTGTAATCACTAACGCAATCCACAACATTCTCGGGATTGCACCCATCCACATACCATATACCACATCCCGCATCCACTCTCCTTTTGTTACTCTCTCTATCCCTCTTTATGCACATAGCCATCCCCATCCCCATCCCCATCCCTGTGCCACAAAAACACCCACTATTACCACCCCTCGGTTATTGCTTAACTGGTGTTGATAATAACGATGATCATGGAGGGAGCAGAAGAGGGGAATTGGAATGGGATTGGGATTGCAAACGAGAAACAGGCAGAAGCCATCATTTTTCCATGCCAACAGTCTCTGTACACGAGACCGTGCACCGTACCGGTGCCCTTCTGTCCGTTACTCCTCGCTAAACCCTTCTCTTTTGAGGATGCACTTGCTGTGGCCTTTCCCTTGTACACTCGTTCTTTGCCAAGTCTTGGCTTTTGTTATACTCTATTCAGAGGGGGGTATATTAGAGGATCCACACATACATACATAGACATACATATGTACAAGGTACTTAGGAATAGGGATTCTGTTTCTGTTTCTGTTTGAATCCATCCTTGAATCGGCACAATCAATATTGCATTCGAAAAATCATATAGAAGACGTGAATGCATTCCTTTCAGATCCATTCTTTCATGTTATTCGAATCTCTAAGAGTATCTAAATCCTTCGACTCTCTTCTGGGATTTGCTTTCTTCTGTTTTTGTGTTTGTTTTTTTGGGGTCTGTTTTTAGTTTGTTTTTATTTTTTTGTTTTTTTATGCTTCCCCATCTATTTTTTCCTTTGCATATTTCCTTATGAGTGTGTAGGAGCTGTCGAAAAGCTTTATTGAAAACGGGACAAAGGACGGTGGCGGCGACGTCGACGGCGACGGTGCAAGGATGCACCAGAAGGCCGGGGTAAGCGAGGAGGTTATTGTTTTTATGCCTTCGCCAAAGTCAGGCAAGCTCGTTAGGCATGGTCATGACACACACACACACACACGCACAATATGCTTTCACCATGCAAATGAAGTTGGTTTTTGGTGCAAGGCACAGGAAAAACAACAAAAAGCTCATTGCTATGAACACTTTTGCAGCCAGCCATCGAGCTAGCGATGCGTGCCCCAGACCCCCAGACCCCCGAAACCCCCAATACCCAGAGACCCCCCCACACTACCGTAAGCCAGAGGATACGTAAGGCAGGCCAGAAACAGGAGCAAAGGAAGTCAGGCGGCAGTCAGAAAGGAAAGCTGGTTGCCTGCCTGCCAGCCAGCCAGCAGAACCTGTAGATTTGGCTTTTAAAAGCACATTACAAGAAATTGCACTGCCTTCTCTGGGAAACAAATTGAAGAAAAACACACAAGAAATATGGCGGTTCTCGGACCGAAGTTGCAGATACTCTTGCAGATCGATGATGGTAGAATCCCTATGGGAAGCCTAGTTGACTCTTTGTGAGCGAACGGACGGATAGAAACTGAGGAACTCTCTCTCTCTCTCTCATATAGAAACAGATATCTTTAGATGAATTTAAGAATAGTCATACTTTTCCATGGGTTTAGTTCTATTCAAAACGTTTTCCACTTGTCATTTGTGGCAAATTCTTAAATTGACAATTCAATTTCCAGTCGAGACATCGATCTTGCAAGCTCCTGTCTATCGATTCACCCCACATGTCCCCAAGAGCACCTGCTCCGTGCTGCCACCGTACTGCCACCAGGAGAGGCAACCAAATCGGCTTTGGCTATTTTTGGTTTCCTTTAATACTTGCTCCACTCTTCCATCTCGCTTGCTCCTGTGTGTGTGTGTATGGGGTGGGGGATGAGGTGGGTGTGTGTAATCTTACAATTTCTAATCGTTCAGATTACATGTGTTTCTGCCTTTTTAAATGCAAATTGAACTTGTTAGCAACCGCAACACAGAGCAGAGGCCAAACCACTCAAATGCACACACACACACATAGATACACGTCCTTAGGCATGGATGTCTGTGTGAGCCATTAAGGGAAAAAATTCAGTTTGACGTAGCAGAAAATTGAAGAGCAACAAAACGAGGCAGAGACATTGCCTGGCCGATAACTTTTTTTTGTGTGGATTCCTGGAAACGAAAATATGTCCGTATTTTCAGCATTTCTGTAATCGGAACTATCAATATCGCAACACTTTATTATATAATAAATATTAAATATCAAATATTAGGTAAAAAGCTTTAAGTGAGCTTTGCACTGGTGCATGCATTGTGGGCATTGTGGCATTGTGGATCAGTGAGTGGTGCAGATTGGTCGCCTCGTCCTGCAATTTGTCTTTAGCCACTCGCGACAAGGCCAAGGGGATATTCATCAAATTTGACTCTGAGTGTGACGCACTTCTGCCACAAGCCCTTGGCCCGATACTTGGCCATCAGCACCGCCCCTCATCAGTTTTTTGTTTTTTTTTTTCATATGTATCTACAATATGTCTTGCCAGTTTTGTCCTGTGCCTTTGTTGCCTATTCTGGCCCACGCCTGGCCTGCTCTGTTAATTGCTGCTGACATTTGTGCTGGGCCAAGGCCTCGGTTTCGGTCTCGGCTTCTCCCGCTCCCTCTCCCTCTCCTCACCTATTTCACACGAGTGTCGTGCCCCTTTAAGGAAACATTTGGCATGATTTAAGATATGGAAACAGTTGGTCACACTAATCCGTACGATGTTGATTGCAGCTTCTAAGATCTTTAGCTCTGTGTGTGATTCCCCAAGCAATATTTCTGCTTACGAATGTTATATGGCATAACATACGACAGTTGGGATAGTACTCGTACTCGTACTCGTAGTCGTGTTGGCAAGCTTTTGTCACACTTTTTGGCCACACTGTTTAGTCATACCATCCGTCACAGCATTGGTCGCATTGGCAACCTCCTCCCCTCTGTTCTGTCTGTCTGTCTGTCACTTTGTTGGCAACACTGTGTTTGCATGACTTTCTTGTTTGTTGGATGCTCACTTTCCCCCAATCCCCACCGCCGCCCCTCTGGCTTCTACTCTTGTGTATATTTCCCCATACAGTTTTCCTTCAGTTGGCCTTGGCTTGGCTTCAAGTGCAGTGCTCAGTGGTGGTCCTTCTGCTTTCTGGTGCCTCATCTTTCCGTTCTTCTATTTTTGATTTCTATTCTGCTTCGGCTTCGGCTCCTGTTTCTGCACCTCCTTCGTCCAGCTGTTTGTCTAACAATTGAAATGTCATGCAATAAATCCACACCACACACATACACATACGCAAATGCATACGGATATCCCCCTCCCCCCCCCCCCCTCCACACACATGAAGGAGGGGAAGAGAGCAAAAGCTAGAGCGAAAGCTGGGTCTTCCATCCTGAGGCCCGACCCAGGCTTTTCAACAACTTTTCACATTTCCACATTTTTGCATGAACTTTTTGACGATGTCAGATAGTTTTGTGCCCGTGCGCCATTGTTTGAGAGTGCTGCTGCTCCACACCGAGAGAGAGAGAGAGAGAGCGAGAGAGAGAGAGAGAGGGAGGCGCAGGCCACTATGCAACGGGCGTGGCTGCAACGCCTACGGTGCATCAGCATCAAGTGCGTCAGCAGCACCAGAACCAGCATCAGCATCAGCACCACCTCTACCACAGCCATCAACACCCAGAATTTTTACTTTTCGTATTCGTATTCCTTTCTCAATGCGCACAAGGGGCAGGCCAAGGGGAGATTGTGGATGGTGGGGGCAAGTACTCGGGTGAAAAGTTTGACTTTAGGGCGTAATTTCATTGCAAAACATTTGCACAAACACAGATCCACACACACATACATATGTACGGGGGGCGCAGAGAGAGGACGAATGTATCCTTAATAAATACTACATGCAACATTTTACTTGTTGTTGCAAGAGTTAACGTCGGAGAGACAGGAAAGAGTAGGGCCAACTGGAAAAAATATATAAACAATACATTCATAATTTTATTTGAATTTTTTCCGTTGCCATCGCTCTTTTCTCAAAACTATGCATTACTACGTATTTGTTCCATTGTAAGGCTGCAAGCGACCTCTCCCCTTCCCCCTGCACACTGCTGCACAAACACACACACACACAAAAATGTTGGGCTTGTTCCTTGCATACTTTTGTGCTCAAAAAGTTTTTGTCCATTTAAATGGCGAGAAATTTGCGAATTGAGCAACAAAGCGAATCGAAGGAATACCCATAAATTCCGAGAAAAGATAACTATCAAATTGAAACTTCTTCAAGCATTAAGCACATGTAAATGAGAGCTTGAAAATTCGATCTGGCAAATATAGGAGTTTCCTATGCCCTGTACCTTAGAAAGCTAATATAATCCTGACTTGAAGGTCTTCTAAAATGATCCCCATGCAAGCACCCATGCACACATCCTGTCACAGATGTATACTGTCTTGGGATATCTACACCTCGTTGTTTCCGCTATTCAAAACAACTGGCCACACCCAGGCCACACCCTCCCCAGGCTACCTCTCACCCCACGACTATTTTTGTTTGGTTTCTGTACAATTCTTCTAATTGGCAAAAACCTGAAGTGTGTGTGTGAGGAGGGTGCCAGTGCCAGTGCAAGTGTCGGTGCCAGTCCCGTTGCAGGTACCGTGTCCATGGCCCCCAGTTAGCTTCAAATTTTACCAAAACCTATGCTAGTCTACGCGTCCTGCAGTCCTCATGTGTGTGTGTGTGTGTGTGTGTGTCCTTCTTGTGTTAAGCCATCAAGTGTGAAAATGATTTACTAACATTTGAGCAAAAAAGCAACTAGCTTACATTTCTCCCGCATTGTTGGACCAAACAGTGGGGAAAGTGCAAAACATAGAATTACAAATTAAAATGCATTTTTGCTTCTAACTTTTTTTTAGATAGGGATCTTTATAAATGGGGTTTCTATATGGTAATATATGCTCTCCAATTAGGGCTTCTTCACAGGGTTTCTTTTATCGGAAACTGCTTAGGACAGTTCACTGCTTGGTCTTTGAACTGCTTGGTATATTTGTTAAGACGACTAATCAAGACGTACACTAAATAGAACCTTTCACTGCTTGTTCACTGCTGCGACTGCTTGAGACAGTGCGCCAATTACAGACAGTCTTTGAACTGCTTGGGATATTAAGACGTATTAAGACGTAGACTGCTTAGGACAGTTCTCAAAATACTTGTAATGCTTACACTATTGTATCAATGATGTTGATGATACTCTCACTGATTTCCCTCCATTATATTTACCTTTAATCTCAAAGAATTTCTCACAACGAGTTTCTTTTGCCTCGATTGCAGCAACTATCAACAGATCCAGCACTTGGGATATGCCGGACACGAAGTCGCCACGGAGAGCATCTCGCAGCAGCAAGGCCTCCAGGACAAGGGCTACGAGGAGTGGGTGGGCGAGATGATTGGCATGCGTGAAATTCTGCGACACTTTGCCAATGTGTCCGTCAACGATGTGGTCGGCATGCGTGCCCCATTCCTCAAGCCCGGTCGCAACACCCAGTACAAGGTGAGTCGAAGTACGATGTACGAAATACGAAGTCCAAGGTCCTCGGCTGTCTCCTGTTTGAGGTCGGGTGGACGGTGGATGGAGGATTGCCTGAGTGCATAAAAGAAATGCAAACAATGGAAGCATCAACTGACAGGCGATTTTCGACTGCATTTTCTTGAAATCAGAAGACCACAGAAGATCTGATCTGAAAACAGAATCGCAATGTGATTTATTTAAAGCGGTATGCGGCTCCAGTGCCAATGCCAATGCCAAAGCCTCTTCCCCCTTCACTACAACATTCAAACGGAATTGAGAATTTATTCAATTGTTGGCTCCGTCAAAAGGCAATTCCAATTCCAATTTCAGTTCACTCTTTCGGTTTCCGACTCCAATTTAAAATGGAATAATTAAACTTAAAGCTGAACAAAGTTTAATGATTTTAAAATTAATTTATTCAGCTTGAAGAATGTGGCTAAGAATCAAAGATTATTTGGACAAAACAGATTGTTATTCTGGTTTTTGGCAGCACAGCAGCTACTTCTATCGAATCGATTCCACCTTCACGTGTGTGTGACCAAAGCCTTGAGGAGATCTCCGACTCGTATTCGAGTTTATGTCTTATTCAAAATACATATATTCAAATTTACGAATTTTGAGCAGCGGCTATTCATTGATTTGGCTTTAAAGGGAAAATTTGCACGAGGCAGTGGTTGGTGGCAGTGGCAGTGGTTGGTGGCACACACGCACGTGCAAGGCTTTGACTTGAAGCAAAAGTTTCTGCTTGACGTGACATGACATGACATCAATGTCACAACACATATACGTAACGGTACAAGTGGCCCATTATGTGGCAAGCTCCTCCTGCCGCTGCCGCTGCCTGTCTCTGCGCCACGCACGTTGAAAGCTGAAGGCACTCGAAGGCATATCGTAAACAGATCTCCTTATGCATATAATAGAATATAAAATACTGAGAGTGACATACGCGCCCATCAACGTGACTGCAGATGAAGATAGGTTTGTCATCTGTGTATGGGATTGAATAATGGATCGAATTGGAGGTGTCCTCCGTGTCCACCGAGCCCACGGATGACTTGACACGCCATTTGCCATTGTTTTTTGTTGACTAATCCCACAAATCCTTCTGCTTCTGCTTCTGCTAAAGGTTTTAGAGGACTTTGGCTACATTTATGACAGTTCGATCACTGTGCCACCAGTAGCCGTGCCCGTGTGGCCCTACACTTTGGACTACAAGATCTCTCACGAGTGCAAGAGCGGTACATGTCCGTCGCGCACCTTCCCCGGCGTCTGGGAGGTGCCTCTGAATACCCACTACGTGGAGGGATTCGAGGGCGGTCACTGCCCCTATATGGATCAGTGTGTGCTCCACAATCTGGACGAGGAGGAGGTGCTGGCCTGGCTCCAAGAGGACTTCTCGCGCTACTACGAACAGAACAAGGCCCCCTATATGATGCCCTTCCACACAAACTGGTTCCAGACCAAGCCCCTGGAGAACGGTCTGCACAAGTTCCTCGATTGGGCTCTTGAGTTGTGAGTATAATTCTAGTATATATGTACGAGTATATCCTACAGAAGAATCACCAGATCTAACACCAGATCTAGCACATGAAAGAGTTTATAGCGTATTCATTCCTAGGAAATCAGAAAAAGACCAAGGATTCAAAATCTTCCCAGAAAAATGTGTATCCAAATAATATTTCTACTTATTTGGGGCGGGCGTATAGGGTTTTATAGAGTTGTATCCAATTGGGTTGTACAATATGCATACGGCTCTCAATATTTCATAAATTTATATCTCTTTTTGGCAATTTTTTTCGTTTCATTGCTGCGTTTCTCAGTGGTGTTTTTTTTCCTGGTGTTTTCATAATTGAAAGCCAACTTTGGAACATACTCTCTCTCTCGCTCTATCTCTCTCTCTCTCTCTTTCTGTTTCTCTGTGTCTTTCCATCTTTCTCTGGCACACACACACACACACATGGACAGCTGGCGTTTCCTGCAGTGCACTTCCGATTGCCGCTGGCAAGTTTTATATTCAATTAAAAAAAAAAAGAAAAAAGCCAAGAGAGATGGAGGAACGGAGAAGGGGACAGAGAAAGCAGCGGTGGCAGCACCAGCAGCAGCAAAATTGGCAATTGCTATAAAAATTGCTTGTAGAGGAGACGGCGGCACATGTTGCCCGTCGACAGGTTGAGCCCCGGACGGAGTCCCCGTACACGAGACCCCGATCCAACGGGCAGTCACTCAACCATATGCACAGCTCTCGCCGGAATCTCAGTCCGGCTCTCTCTCTCTCTCTCTCTCTCTCCCTCTAGCCTTCTCACTTTGACTTTCTCTCCGGCCGACAGTGGCGACGCTGCGGTCAGCGTTTAAAAAAATCATCAGCAACAGCAGACGCTGGAACTGGATAGCGCCCGGGTCCGGGTTTGAGGATAAGGAGCGAAAAAATCGCACGTTTTAATGAGAAAAGTTTAATTTTGTTAAAGTTTCATTTTGAAAAATATCGGTGGAGGCCCAGGCCCAGGCCCAGAGCCTGGAACCAAGAGCAGAGCAGAGCAGGACCCAGACCCAGACCCAGAGTAGGAGCTAAGAGCAGGAGCCAGAAAGGGAGTAGAGGAGCACAGAGAACAGGCACAGGCACAGGAGTACGGCAGAATACAGCAGTAGACGGAGACGGAGACGTAGAGGGTACAACGGAGAAGAGCAGGGAGCAGGCCAAGAAAAACAGAAAGGCCAACAAGGCAGAGCATTAGATGTCGGGGCTAACTAAAAGGCCATGTTAAAACGCACAAAAACAACATAAGTCAGAGCCAACAGAGACAGCCATAGCATAATAGAGAGTAAGAGAGAGAGAGACAAACAGGCGGGGAGGGTAAACAGAGAGACAGAGAGACAGAGAGAGACCAAGGATGAGGGAGAAGCAAGCGAAAGTGGCATACAGCGTACGCCAAAAACTTGCTTAATGAAGTTATGCTGATAGAATCGCACTTTGTCAGCGCCCCGCGTCATCGACATCACTCCGAGGACCTACATACATCTGCTCCTTTCTGCTTGTGTGTGTATGTGGTTGTGTGTGTGTGTGTGTTAGGTAGTATCTGTGTGTAGTGTGTTTTCCTGATGGCAACATTTAATATGCTAGATTGCCTACAATCAACTTTTCCGCATCGAATGGCGTACTCTTTGGTGCGGTACGATGGCATCATATATGTATGTAAGGTTAAGGGTTAAGGTTTGGTTGAGTTGATACAGTTGGGTATGGGTGGTACAGTGGTGATGATGGTGTAGGCTCTGTTCGCTTGTAAGAGGTTCGGTTGGGTGTGTGGGACCAGAGGTTAGATCCGGTAGTATAGTTTTCGGTAAAATTTAGTTCGTTAGAGTGTGATTATTGCAGGTTCGATTTCAGCAATGTCTGGCTAGGTTCCAATTCTTATCCCAATACTAGAGAGGGTGCTCTGCAAGCATACACTTGATGTAAATCTACCCAATGGAAGCCAAAGCAATCAGACGGATTAAAATGCCCTTTTGTATGGGTAACAAAACTCAACTTTTTACTGTTTCCATTTCGAAACCCAAGAAATGTTAACTTCATTTTCCACAAAATGGCAACACACACACACACACTGGTACTCACACTCGTACTCGTAAATATAAGAACTTCTCCCCCCCCCGCTGCCCGATTCGCACCTCATGCATTAGTTTACGGGAGAGAGAATTTAAGAACGAAAAAGATCTGACCCACCCAGCACAGGGAGGAGGACAAGGACTCCCCCTAAATGGGGAATGACGAGGAGCTCTCCTGCAAAGTGATGGGGGTACGAGTACTGGTACGGGTATGGCGTACGGCGTACGGCGTATGGAACAACAGCAGCAGCATCAGCAGCATCAGCAGCAGCAGCAGCTGCAAAACTATTTCTCGCACAATTGTGCGAAGTTTTTAATTAGTGTGAATGACTTTCAACATTGCGTTTGTGTTCGGGGGCTGATGCTGATGCTGAAGCTAAAGCTAAAGCCGTTGCAGGCTCTAGTGGCGGGGTAGGAGGAGAAAGGAGGATAGAGGTGTTGTAGCGAGCGTTTGCATGAAATGCCTGAAAGTGCGTACCACACCACTCCGATTCCCACCCTCCACTCTCATTAGACGGCAAAACAATGCCGTAAGGTTTTCTTTTGCATCAACTCTCCCACTGCCATAGCCTCTTTACAGAGAACCATCATTATCATCATCACTCTCCAGTGTCCACTATCCACTGCCCACTATGCGGTTGAGGCATCATCCATTTCCTGTGTCCTGTTGCACGGTTCGCTGGCTTTTCTTATTGGCGGACACCTGTGTGCACTGTCATTGTCTTAACTATCTCTGAACCAGAATTCGGAACATTTTCCGATTCTTGAAAGACTGAAAAACTGAAATTGGGGAATTCTCCAACCAATATTTTAGAAATATTTACGTATCCGGCACCATCTTCATTCTGTTTTGATTTGTTCTGTTTCTCCCACAGACCCGACGTCTACATCTTGACGGTGACCCAGATGCTGCAGTATATGACCGATCCCAAGGAGCTCCGTGACGTTAACCAGATCGAGTCATGGAAGTGTGACAAGAGCATCGCCGTGGCCCCCAAGCCCTGCAACATTTGGCAGACGTGCGCCCTGCCCTTCAAGATACCCGAACAGAATCTGACGGACACCCGCTACATGGAGACCTGTCGCGAGTGCCCCAATGTTTATCCCTGGCTGGGCGATGCCGGCGGCACCGGCATCCAGGGTCGCGACAACTACATCTTCTCGGGTGCCAGCGGCGATGAGCCTGAAGATGACAGCACTGCCTAGAACTAGAATGTGTTTTCTCCTCCAAACCCAACCCAACCCAACCCAAACTCTTATTTTTCTTTTTCCCACTCTGTAGCTATCCTTCTTCCTGTTTTCTTGCCTGTTTTTTTTTTTTGTTTTTTTGTATCGTTTCGTTACTCCTGTGCTCTCCTCAGTAATTTCTCACGCACACACCACACATGCCAGTCATGATGATGCACAAATGAGCTCCTCAGCTCATTCATTTCCCCCTTTTCTGACTTCTCTTTCTAATAGCTTTTAAGCGAAATTTTGTCAGATTGTTCTTAGTTTTTAAGCGACAAAATGTATGTAAAAGAAATTTTTTGTATGAATAAAAATGATTATTTCCAAAAAAAACAACAAATGATAAATAAAACTTCCTACTTTGAACGACTCGTTAAGATATCGACCGTTCCTTAATGGATTATTTCTATAGGTGTTCGGCACACATACGCTCAAGTGAGCTGGTGTGTGTAGCAAAAACCCGAACATGCCTGCGGGAGAAATCGACTTATTGCTTTACACTGGAAAAATCGAGACAGCAAGAGCCGAAGTGGCATTGCCGAAGCCACACGAAGACATAACTGTTTCGAAGCTGTGGTTGATTGGACCGAATCTTGGACACAAACAATCCTTCGAAAAGCTGACACTCATCTACTCGAAGTAGTGATATCCATTTGCGTTTGGTGTCACGATGGATAATCGCTCTTCCTCTGGATCTATCACTCATTGTATTTATCTGTTGGATCTTAAGACTACTGGTTATGAGATGAAGATAT
This sequence comes from Drosophila algonquin, assembly GCA_035041765.1. NCBI lineage: Eukaryota > Metazoa > Arthropoda > Insecta > Diptera > Drosophilidae > Drosophila > Drosophila algonquin. Next base: position 1,160,768 of record JAWNKY010001823.1, read on the forward strand.
TGGGATGGCTCCTTTCAATACCGAATACTCTTATATTTTAGAAAAGACGTAGGGGATGTACGTATGTACATACGAGTATTCGTATCCAATGTATCCGCACAGTAAAACTTGCCACTACTTATTCAATCCACATTTTTGCTGCTCCTTTGGCCTGTACCCAATTTGAACGTGGGATCTACGGGATTCGGCATCAAACATAAAAGCCATTCGCATTCACATTCGCATTCACTGTGGTGCAGTAGCCGCCATCTACGGGTAGAAGAAGGCATAAATACGACCAACAAATTTTCAATTACTTGTTTGGGATAATATTTTCGGGAAATGCAATTTGTCTGACTAACTTTATTCATTCATTTTGGGGGCTAGAAGTTGCTGCAAGCACACACACACACACACACACACATATATATTCTCGCACACACTCGCAAACACACAGATACTCGCAAACACACAGACACTTGTTCTAAGCAAACAGCAGCAATGCACTATGGGGAATTTGACCACTTTTTCTGGCCTAAATTAATAACTTCCAAACGAAGCAATATTTTTAAGTTCGGTTTTTTGATATGAGTTAATAATAGTAAGAGGAAGATATTTTGAAAAAATGGGCGTGGTAGCTCTTTTCTATACCCGCTAATTGAGAGCACCGTCTTTATGAGCGCCTAGATCTCAGAGACCATAAAAGCTAGATGAACCAAATTTTGTATTCAAGCTCCTGTTATATCACACTTTAACAAGTGTAGCTCAAAATTTCGCTCCGCCCTTTTCCGCCCACGCAAAGGACAAAAATCTGTGGCTTGCACAATTTTGAAGATACGAGAAAATTAAAAACGCAGAATCATAGAGAATGCATAGATCTAACAGATTGTCAAATATGAATCAAATATGCTAGCTCTTTCGCATTTAAATTTTGCGATAAAATTATTTCCAAAGAAAAATTGTAGGTATACGATTCGCGCAGCTGTGTGTTCAAGCAGATTTTGTAGAGGTACCTCTGCGCTCATCTCAGATATCACAACGTTTTCCGGTCGGCACTCTTATTTCTGAGCAGAAACTTTTTTATATATTGGATATATATTGTTTTTTGTTTGCTCCCTAATAGCACAATATTGCCGCTTTGTCAAGCCCTGGTCCAAAAGGAGAGCTAGAGCATCGTTAGCAGACATTTTAGCCGGCTTAAGGACTGGCTGGTTCAAAGTCATGCGAATAGATTTGGCTTTTTCTGGACATATTGCCAGCAATTTTAAAACATATGCAAGATCAGCTTGCCCGCGATTACGCGCTGCAACGCTCGCTGCTTGTATTAATAATTTTATATTTCGCGCCTTTGATACCGCTAGCTCTCCAGCTTCTCTTCTTTGCGCTGTAGCACTTTTTAACATATATGGCAATGCCGGCCGCCCAACGGGTCCCAATTTTTTTGCAATTGATACGATTGTGTAGCAATTTAGCCAATCGGCATAATTTCTTTGAAACAATTTAAAGTTTCTTTTGCATTTTGTCCATTTCTTGGACAACCCATAGCAAAAGTTTTTTGTTTGGTCCGAAATAATGTTCTCGTCCTCAGAGCAAGCGGCAGAAAAAAAATTCAATATGGCGTCATCTTTTGCCTTTTTTGTCTTCCCTGCGTTCCACACGGCAAACAATTCTGAATTTCGGATTTTTAGGTTACGTCCTAAAATATCAAATTTCAGAAAAAGTGCAAAAAAGTGCACATTTATATTATATGCATTTGAAAGAAAATTAAATTCTCTACAATATGTATTAACTCTTAAGGGTGCAAAAGTTGTCACTCTTTTTGTAGGCCTCTTTAAAGACAACATTTTGTCACAAAATACTACCAGTCAAACTATTCAAAATTACACGAAATATAAGGAGAATTTGCACAGTTCAAAAACAAAAAAATATATTAAAAACCTCTTAGATTTGTATCCATTGTAAAAACCGCACTAAAATTGGTCAATTAATCACTTTTTTTAACTTCAAACTTTGAGAAAAATTTCTCTGTGCAAAAAAAAATGTTGCTTGACAGAAAACAGCTGATTTTGAAAGCTGTTAACTTAACAGTGGTTCGCTCTGTTAAAATTTCGATTACGTAACATTGAAGACCAATGTTATTCCGATATATATCCGTTAAAAATTTTTAATTTTAACGACTTTTGGAAAATAGGTTTTGGCCAGAAAAAGTGGTCAAATTCCCCATAGTGCAATGCATGTCCTGTTTCCTTCTACCCCCCATATGTTTGTGTGTGTGTGTGTGTGTGTGTGTGTGTGTGTGTGTGTAAAAGCGCCTGTTTGCTTGTGTTTGTAGTTTTGTTCCGAAAAACAAAACTTTTGCAAAATGGAACAGAACGACGACGCACAACGGACAGAGGTAACAAACACTCATCTGTCCCCATCTCCCTTACTCCTTTCCTCTCTTTCTGAAGCGTAGCTATCGCCCGTCCAGTGTTGGGCAACTCCAACAGGTTCCGAAAGTCTATGAAGCCACAAAAAAAGAACCTTGAAATATGAGAAGAAGTGATAACAGATAAATTTCGACAGCAATATGCATCTCCTTCGACAATGGAAAGTACTCCATATGTCTTATGGTTTTAGGTAGTGCCAGACAGTTAAATGCCATAGGTTCTTGTTTTTGATCCTACTCCTTAGCATACGTGCATTTCGAAAAGCTATAGAAATTTCTGTATTTCTTTGTTCATAGCTAAGACAGCTTCTTGATTTTTTGGCATTTGCTAGTGGTTACAAAGAAGGCTTTTCCAACTAAAAAAAACTTGTATAACAATCTGAATTATCCATTTATAATTGTGAACAATTCCGAACTAGTTCCCTGTGGAATTGCTCAACACTGGCGCGAGTCGAGCACCTAAGAGTGGCGACAATGGCGGCGGATGTTGTTTGTCGCGCTTTAAGCAATTCGCCTGCTGTCCTCTGTCCTCCCTATCCGACTCCCCCCTGCGCTCACACGAGTGTTTGTGTGGTGTGCGTATGTTTGGTGGGCATGGCCAGGACACACATACACCTACGCCCCCGCCACATGCGGCATACAGCAGCAGCAGCAGCTAGCTCGCGTGTTCCCTTTGACGCGTTGCACGTTTTTTACCCCCGTTTGAAATTGTAAAAGTTTTGTGATTTTTTTGCCGCCCTTTGGGCGCGCATTGTCAGCATTGTTTGGCTCTTACTGCAGCCGCTTCACTCCGCTCCTGACTCTGCTTCGGCTCCTGCATACTGGATGTTGCTCCTGCTCCTGCTGCTGCTGCTGCTGCTGCTGATGGTGCTGCTGCTGTTGGTGCCGTGTCTAATTTCTGTTTTAAATACATAGTTGATATCGTTGGCAAAAGTTGCAAATTGTGCTTTTGGCTGTTGCTCCCCCATCTACTGCCACGCTAACTGCTCTGAATAATGCATAAATGCAATTTGCAAGTTGAATCGAGTGTGGTCGTGTCCTTTACGGTGTGTTCGGTGAACCCGGTCACACTTTTTGGGGTCTCGCCCGAGCCACATATGGCGCCAGCCGGACGCCCGATGCTATAGTGATTTATAGTTCTCCAGTCATCGATTGCCAGTTAGCATTTATGGCACTTTGGGGGATTGCCTGCCTCTGGGCACCACAAGCACCCTCCACACGGGGAAGAATGTGGTCATCAAGTATCCAAATCGCATCGATGGCACTTGCTTAAAGGCATCGTTTGGATTTTGGGAATTGTTTTAAATGAAATTATGAATTATTGTATCGTAGTCGTTGGAGAATTTCAACATCTCATCCGACCCAAGGAACCCCTGAAGCTCACAATCTCACAATCACAATCCCAAACCGATTTCACACAATCAATGTACAAGTTCCTTAAATTATTTCGAATATATTTTTTAACCCAACAAAATGAACAAGTTTGAGCCCCAGACTGTGCCCCTCCCAATCGAACCCTTTAACCGGAGAGATGTCCAGAGGACTAAAAATTACTGGATGACCGCACAGAACAAACTCCGAGAGGCTGAGAAGGTGCTCCAGTTGAAGGATGAGAATCTTGAGAAACTGTTGAAGAATAGCTTCGCTGCCATCGCTCAAGGGGAGGTCAATCCGGTCGATATCATACAGCCTACCCCTAGGCAGTTGCTGGCCAAGAAGAGCCAGAGGGGGAAGAAGGTCTCCGATCTAGTGGAAAAGGTGACACAGCAGATGCGTCTATTCCGTCACAAAGCAGCGATTATCGATATGGGGCTGGTTCTGCTGACCGTCGCTCTGGTCTCCAGCGCCTGCCTGTGGGAGAAAACTGTGCTACTGCTCTCCAGCTGCCTGCTGCTGGGGCTGCTCATTTGGTCCATAGGCCTCGCCAGCTGTGGCAGTGTGATGGGCCCAAAGCTCGGTACAGTTGTCCTCGTGTTGGCTGCTGCGATTGTCATCGACGTATTTTGTCCCTATTTGAAAATGGACTTGACCGACTACCCCATGGTCACCTCCTACAGTGGCATCTTCTGGATATCTTGCTGTATCATTGGTACACTCTCGATAATCTCGGTAGCAAGTGTGACTATGCGAAGCACCTCGGCTGTCGTGGCGTACGCTATCCTTTGGGGCTTCCTGCTACCGATAGTTTTATTCGCCAACCTACTATGGATCCGAACCACCGGAAACTGGTACCACGAGTACTGCACCGATCGGACAGCCGCCAAGGTCCTGGCTCTGGCTGACACAATCTTTATATTTCTGACCATTCTGGTCGTCTGGCGCGAGGGCATCTCGTATCGCAGTGTCAATTCCTTTCTATCCGATCAGGACCTTAAAGTAATTCGCTCTTACACATTGATGTGCAACATGGAGCCCAATATTCTCGAACATGTAGATGGAGGCAAGGACAAGGCCATTCCTGAAGGGACCTGCAAAGAGAAGCAGAAGCATAAGGCAGGAGCTTAGCTCCCTCAATCGTTCTTCACACTCTATCCATCATCTTTCAGTTATTCTGTTTAAAATTTGTTGTTTTTAATATAAAAATAAAACCCTTGGAATCCCTACGTGCTACGGTTGGAGAAGATGCCTCTGTACATATGTATGTATGTATATGCATGTACATGGGCATTTAAATTAATTATTTGAGTTAATTAGCCCTATATTTAGCGATGCAATGATTACAACGCCTCAAAGAATTTATCAAGACTGTGAGCCTGTTTTTTCAGTTCAGACTCTTTTTCAGATTTTTTTTTCGTATTAGCCGCACCAGAAAGTTTCTTCAATCCAACCTTATTTATGGCTTTCTTTGTTCAAACACTTCTTATGACTTAAATGTTTCATTTAATATGGCGACAAAGAGCAACTAAGAGTTGCTTACTAGTCTGGCAACACTGAACCTACGACAACGACGCGTCGACTCAAAAGTCTGGCAACTCTGGCGACGCCTTAAATGTGCTTTTGTTTTATATTGTGTGTTGCGCAAATTAATTGTAAATTTTTACGATTCTTCACTGCGATACAATAACTCTATAATATCTGGTCACGAAGGTAAGAAGTCCGCCCAAAATGGCGAAGAGTTCGAGTATTAACAGGTCTGGTCTGCTCTCTGCCGCAGATGTCCAGCGACGAATCCAGCTCGGTGACAGTGGCATTGCGCGTGCGTCCCCTCGTTAAATCGGAGGTGGAACGCGGCTGCCGCATTGCCCTCGAGCGCTCGTCGAACGGATCCCCTCAGGTGTGCATCAACCGCGGCGAATGCTACACGTACAACCACGTGTTCGATATCAACGACACGCAAAAAGATCTGTTTGAGGCCTGTGTCCAGGGCAAGCTGAAGAAGCTCCTCGATGGCTACAATGTGACCATCTTGGCATATGGCCAAACTGGCTCTGGCAAAACTTACACCATGGGCACTGCCTTCAATGGTGTCTTCGACGAAGATGTGGGCGTCATTCCGCGGGCTGTGCATGATATTTTTTATCATATTGACGACATGAAGGACGAGTACAGCTTCACCGTGACCTGCTCCTTTGTAGAGCTGTACCAGGAGCAGTTCTTTGATCTCTTCTCGACGAACAGGCGCGACAAGGCCACCGTGGATATACGCGAGACGGAGAATCGCATTGTGATGCCCGGTCTCACCGAATTACCGGTCAATTCCGCCCGTGAGGTCACCGATCATCTAATGCGTGGCTCCGCTGGTCGGGCAGTGGCATCCACTGCAATGAACGAGACCTCGTCACGTTCTCATGCTATTTTCACGATCACCGTGGTCTCCAGCAAGCTGGAAGGCAGGTAAGGGCCCACAGAAACGCAGAATCCAGTGGGATTCCATTGTCCCATTAATTCATTTCGATCTGTAGGAAGGTGGTGACCACCTCCAGGTTTAACATAGTGGATCTGGCCGGCTCTGAGCGCTGCTCCAAGACACTGGCCAGCGGGGAGCGCTTTAAGGAAGGAGTCAACATCAACAAAGGCCTACTGGCCCTCGGAAATGTGATAAACGCATTGGGCTGTAGGTCTTCCTGCAAATCAATAGCCACACCCTTTCTCATTTTGTGTTCACTTTATAGCCGGACAAGTTGCTGGATATATACCATATCGCCAGTCGAAGCTGACGCGCCTGCTCCAGGACTCGCTGGGCGGAAACTCCATCACATTAATGATTGCCTGCGTCAGTCCGGCCGACTACAATGTGTCTGAGACGCTGAGCACCCTTCGCTATGCAGATCGTGCGCTGCAGATCAAGAACAAGCCCGTGGTCAATATGGACCCGCATGCGGCCGAGGTCAATATGCTCAAGGACATCATACAGAAGCTGCGCGTGGAGCTGATGGCCTGCGGCAAGATGAGCAGCTCTGTTGATAGAGCTGTGGTGGCGGCCGGACTCGATACGCTGCCACGTGGCGGTGATGGTGATGGTATGCAAGGGGCAGCCTCCACGGTTGCTGTTGACCAACAGGGTTTGCAGGATTTGGTCAAGACGCTGCAGGAGAAGCTGCGTAAGCGGCAGAAGGAGCTGCATCAGGCTCTGATCGATCTCAGCGAGAAGGAGATGCAAAGCCACATAGCTGAGGCAGCCCACGATAAGCTCAAGGCGTACGTTATCCAGCTGAAGAGCAAGCTGCAGGCGCAGCAGGCAGAGGGTACCGAACCATCGGAGCCAACGGATCAGATGCAAGAGATCAGACAGCTGGTGGATCAGGTTGAGGAGGAGCTTCAGCACACCGAGGAAGCCCTGCAGTCGCATGGCCACGAATCGAGATCGAGCCACGCAAAAAATGGCGATGGGGATGGCGATGGCGAAGGCGACGACATGGGCGATGATGAGGCGCATGAGCTGCTCAATTCCCAGTCGGAGACCTACACCCAAAAGCAGCTGGATCTGTTCGGCGAACTGCACACCATCAACCGACAGCTGGACCTCAAGCAAGACCTGCACGAGAGCATTTGTCGCAACTTCAACAAGCTGGACGAAGACGATAATGAGAAGGTGAAGCAGTGCAACCAGAAGATCGACGAACTGGAGAACGAGCGGCGCGACCTGATCGACCAGCTGCGCAACATCAAGAGCAAGGATCACTCGGCCCGGATTGCCGAAGAGCGGCGCAAGCGGCTGAAGCAGCTCGAGCAGGAGCTGTCCGAACTGCGGCGGAAACTCAGCATGCAGGCCAACATGCTGAAGATGCGCGAAAGGGAGCGGGTGAAGATCAACAATTTGAGCGCGGAAATACGGGCCATGAGAGATGCCAAGGTGAAGCTCATCCGGACGATGCGGGGCGAGACGGAGAAGTTCCGCCAGTGGCGGACGGTGCGCGAGAAGGAGCTCACCCAGTTGAAGAGCAAGGACCGCAAAATGCAGAGCGAAATGGTGCGCCAGCAGACCCTACACACCAAGCAACGGCAGGTGCTGAAGCGCAAGTGTGAGGAGGCCCTGGCCGCCAACAGGCGGCTTAAGGACGCCCTCGATCGCCAGGCATCAGCGCAGCGTCAGCGCCATGCCAAGAATCCCACGGCCAGTGCCAAGACAGACTCCTGGGTGGATCGCGAACTGGAGGTCATCCTCTCAGTGGTCGATGCAGAGTACAGTATCGAACAGCTCATGGAGGACCGGGCGATCATCAATAACCACTACAATAAAATTAAATCTGGCGGTGATTTCGAACAGCTGGCCTCACTCGAGGAGGAGCTGGAGATGCGCAACGCCCAGATAGCCGATCTCCAACAGAAGGTCTGCTCCACCGATTTGGACAGCCGCAGTAAGGCCCTCACCGAGAGCGTCCAGTCCATCAGCGAATCGCGTGCCGTTAGCAAGCATCTGCTGAAGAGCCTCGTCCAGCAGCGGCGCCAGCAGGCGCAGACCTTTTTTGAGCAGCAGTCCGCAATGGAAGAACATCGCTCCCAGCTGCAGGAGGCCCAGCAGCGCCATGAGGCCCTGGCCAAGCGGCTGCGCCAGGCCGAGGCCCAGCACGAGGAAGAAATGCTTGCCCAGCAGCGGGCCTATGAGGAGAAGGTGGCCGTTCTATTGCGCACGGCGGCCACGCAGCAGCCCGCAGGCGAATCGCACCAAGCGATAATCGAGGAGCTGTTGAGCAGCCGTGAAGCCCTTCAGCAACAGGTCGATCGTCTGGAGTCGAAGAAGGAAAGACCGCACGCGAAAGAAAGACAAGCAAAGTCATCCCCACCTTGTGAGAATATCGATGGGGGCGTTCAGGACCTCTCGGAAACCTCTGATCTCCCGAGCGATCCCAACGATGACGACCCCGACTGGGTCCCCAAAAGCAGACGGTGCTCCAAGGTGAGCAGAGTACTTCATTTGAGCACGGCAGGGCAAAGCTAAACTTAATTAATCCCTTACAGCAGGCATCGATGCAGTCGGTCAACGACAGAACTGAGCAGGGCACCTCACAGGCCCAGGAGACTTCAATCCGAATCAGCGCACAGCAGCAGAGCCTCAGCACCAACAACGACGTCAATGGGTCGATCAATTCACAGCACTCCAACACGGCCACGGAGGTGGTCGAGTGGGCTCGCCAGTCACTGTCGAAAACGTGCAAGTGCCGCACCAAGTGCAACACAAAGCGCTGCGCCTGCTTCTCCTCCAACAACGGCTGTGCCGTGCACTGCGTCTGCAAGGGCACATGCATGAATCCACTAAACCGCACGATCAAGGAGGAGCCTCCACGGCAGCAGGACGACGAGCTGGCAGGCGAGAACTCACCAATTGCCTCACCAGAGCCAACGTCCGGTTCTGAGTCTGTGCCAACTACCGACGTTCTACCGTTCTACCGCAAGCGACTTGTCAGGTCCAATTCCACCGAAGCATTCAGCGCTCCCAAGTTAGACAAATCGGATCACCGACGCACCAAATCTTGCCCTAATTCTTCAAAAATTGTTTACATACATTAATGTAAACTTTTTAATCAATAATAATAGTTATATATGTATATGTATATAAATATAGCCCTTTTCTTCATTTTTGTTTACATATGTATGTTTTTTACATCTGTCTTCTACATTTCTACATCTACCTATATATCTACGGCTCGTGGAAGTGTGTGCGAGAGAGAGAGAGAGAAGGAATGAGTATGCGCTTGGAAGGCGTTTGTTTTTTCTGGCCATAATAGTAGTCCGACCTGATCCAGATTCGACAATCGGGTAGATATAGTCATTCCCTATCATTCTGCGTTTTTAGTTTTCTCGTATCTTAACAATTGTGCATGCCACAGTTTTTCGTCTTTTGTGTGGGCGGAAGGGGGCTTGGCAAAATTTTGAAAATACACTTGTGTCGAATTGATATCACAGGAGCTTGGATAGAAAGTTTGCTTGCTCTAGCTCTTATAGTCTCTGAGAACTAGACGTCAAAAAAGACGAACGAGCAAAGCAGACGGGGTGGCGTGTGAGAGAGAGCGAGAGGGAACGCTATATTAATGATCCGATCTGATCTGTGTAGATCAGAGGCCGGCAGCGTCCTATGCAATGTGTATAGAAAAAGGCCACGGGGCAGCGCAGTCGGCACACGCACAGCTTAAAAACTTCGTGTAGCTTCGGCCCTATGCACACGCGACTTCGGCTGGCGCAGCGGCAGCGAAAATGATCGTGCGGCCTCGGCCCTATGCTCAAAAGGCAGCGATCGAGTTGCTTCGTGTCTGTTTTCTGCGCACTCATACGCACTAGGAACGCACTTCTGCTCGGCTGGTTAACTTATGCACAGAAGGCAGCTCAGCAGCGCCGCGGCAGAGAAAATGAAACATGTTTCTTCATGTCTGTTTTCTGCGCACTGAAACGCACTAGGAACATGTGAGTGACTGCGTGCCGACCCCTGATCTAGATTCTAGATTCAAAAATTTGATAGAAATGGTCATCCTTTCTGATTCTACGTTTTTAGTTTTCTCGTATCTTCTGAAGGCTATGGCCCTTGAAAGCCCCTTTTTAATCATTCCTTCTACATATGTATGTACATATGTATGTATGTATGTACATATGTACGAGTTGACCGTAGAGATGGAGCCTCTTTCACTTTTTTATCAACCGCAATGTCACGTACTTGCATGTATCTGTGTGTGACTTACTCGTTTATGTGTGTGTGTGTGTTTAGATGCATTTGTACTGTAGGAGGGACAAAAAGGCAGTGGGTTAATTGTTAAGCGGCGTGTGCCTTTTCCAGCCGCAGCTCTCAAGCCGCTCGTCACCACACGGCCCCCCCCTCCCATAGACACAACACCAAAGGCACACACACATTCACAAACACAAACATAGATAGACACGGACATGCATACAAAAGCAAAAAGTGTCACAAGAATATGATGTCAAGAGCGTAATTATTGAATTACTCGACCTACCACCGACCATTCAAAGGGCGAGGAGAGGTGAGGCGCAGATACAGTGTTGTACCGCAAGCAAGCAAAAAAAAAAACACAACAAAAAGTCAGGTGCCATCTGGTCATATTATGCAACATAAAGTGGCAACTTGTAAATGTGTAAAAATGGCTGTTGCAACAAGGGGTTAATACATATATGTTCATATGTGTGTGTGTGTGTGGGTGTGTCGTGTGAATCGCGCACATAACAAAAAACCAAAACATGGCCATCCTCTGTTGCCTGACACCAACGCCATGCCAAAAGGAGAGGGAGAGCAGAGGGCTACTCGTACAGTGGTAACACGGTAACTGGCACGTCCACACACTCGCACACACACCTGTACGCCTGTCCCTGTCCCTTCTACCCACAAATGCACCAGCTCCGGGCATTCGTTTATGCGGTTAAAGTAGTGGCAAAAATAGTAGCCACCGGCAAAGAGTATAACAAAAAAAAAAGGGAATAGAAAAGAAAGGAAAAGTAAAAGAAGAAACACAAGTAAAAATAAATTGGTGGATTGTTAAGACATGGGTGATACCCATTAGACTGACTACTGCTGCCACACACCTCTCTGAGAGGCGATCAAAAGCGGATGGGGATTACTGATCTGTTTCACTTAATTGTATCTTTGAGGATTATTTTTGGAGTCCCTTATAATACCGAATATATGATATGCTGGAAAATATATCTGCCAGATTCATATGTTCTCCTGCCTAGCCAATACAAAATGATTCTACCCATATCCTGTAGAAGTACCGTGAATAAAAAGCCACCCACCAAACAGCATTCAACATTTCAGCATGCCACCCCCCCTCTTCCATGTGTGTAGCGCGTGCCTTTTGGCGTCCCTGTGGTAGCTGTTGCACACACACAGGTAGCACTTGTACTCGTACTCCTCGGACTGGGGCATGGCACTCATCCAGGCTGCTCCTGGCATCGCATCGCATCGCATATGCATAGAAGCATAGAAAGAAATGTTTACCTTATATTACCGCTCTGCAGTCGGACCAGGCTCTGCCATGTTGTAGGGGGAGGATTCTCTCTCGGAAAACTTTGTCATTTAGTTAGGTGTAAGTTAGTTTTTTGGCTTAGCCGGGCAGCCAGCAGTAATGCTGCAAACACTTTAAACAGAGAGAGACCGAACGTGGCCGGAAGGCGTGAGGCATGAAGGCATGCTGCTGAGAGGCAGAGAGGTAGAGAGCCAGAGGCAGAGGTAGAGCCAGAACCAGACCCAGACCCAGACCCAGACGCAGAGTAGTGGTTGCAGCATGGCGTGCAGAGAGGGTGCACCACATGGAGTTACCTTAATTTAGTGCAGTTTGCAAAATGTGCGTACGTGTAGAAAGAACCAGACACCAACCAACCAACCAACCAGGCAAGCAGGCAAGCACACATCCCCACAAGGGAGACTGAAGTTAGTTGGGCTCTAAAGTTGACTCTGCATTAAATCAAACACTTGGCGAAACATATGATCAGAAAAGTTCCTCAAATACACTTCCCTTCTTCCACTTCTGGTGAGTCATGGAAATGAGGCCGGGATAGGGACAGGAAATGACTCACACGAAGGGGCATGGGGGCATGGGAGAGCGGAAGGGAAACGCGAACAAGTAACGTACTGAAAGATTGTTCCTGTCAGCGGTTTATAGTTTCACTCATGAACATGAAACACTTAATGGATTGCCAGTTGGATATTCAGTGTTCAGATTTTTCAGAATAACCCTAGAATGATGGCACGGCCATGTACATATCTGCTGAGGACTTGGTTTTAAAGTATATTGAATTGCTTGGGAGGTGGATAGACATTGGTATCTCCCCCCTCAGTTCTTGGCAGACACTAAAAGTAATAGTTAACGCATTCCCATTCCCTGAATTGGCAACAATAAATCATCAGCTTTGGGGCTAACGAATTTTATAGTTGACAAACGAAATCTCTTCCGCTCATTTACTATCCCCATCCCTATCCCTATCCGAAGATACATTTGATGCAGAACAAAATCCGCACTTCCACTTCCACTCCCACCTCCCTCCACCTTCCGACGATTAGCATTGGGCCTTTTGCCACGCCCATCCAAGGGGAGCTCGGGGCGTCACCTGAAACACTTGGGGCCATGCTGATTATTTTCTACTTTGCGACGTTTAAAGCGTGGTGGGGGGGTGTGGGTGTGGGTGTGTGGGGCAAGTGGGGTCGGATCGGGTCGAGTCCGGGGTCTGTGTGGCATGTGCCTATGTCAGCAACAGCTCAGCCGCGGCGTAGCACGGCACGGCGCGTGTAAGGCAACAGAAAATCGATTAACATGGCTTTAATGGCAGTCCTCCTCCGTCTCTCGCCCCTCGACGCTCCTCCAACATTATGTTGACAATGAGAGGGTGGGGGGACGCTGCAAACTTTTACACGCTTCAGAGGCAAATCCGCCCCCTACTTCCGGTGTAAATGAGACAACATCTGGGGGGAGGGGGTGGCGTTGGGGTGTCAGAGACCGTCTTTTGGGGTATTAATTGTGACAGATTCGAGATTAAGCCTCGAACCTGATTTCGTTTTAAAGTTGGCCTTAAAGTGGCGCCATCCGAATGACATATTGATGCCTTCAGAGAGGGGGGTGCAAAGGTCAGTGGGCAGTAAGCAGATAGGACACAGGGCAGTTGTAATTGACTTGGAATCGCATTGGCATCTGGCATTTGCCGTGTGGCTAAATGCAATTTAATTGAACCCGAACACTGAAAACCACTCTCAAATTTAGCAATAAGCCCCTCCTCATATTCTTCAACTGCCAGCGACAAGCCCCGACACACTCTATCAAATCCATCAATAAATATTTCATATCCCAGCCCCAAATTAAGGGTGCAACCGGGTGGGGGGTATGGATCGTAATCTGTGGAAACGTATACCCCACAAACTGAAAACTGAAAAAAATTAAAAGAAGAAAAACCACAGCAACAATAATATTTGTAAATCAAATTTTCCCACATTTTCCGAATCTAGGTGTGCGTGTGTGTGTGTGTGTGTATACGCACCCCTGAACAGCTCTAATTGAAAATGCAAATTACATTCGAACACGAAAATACTCGTAATTATAAAACAAGAAAGGAATTCCACGCTGGATAGCCGAGGCTTTTAATACCCTTTGCCCTACCATGGCCTGTGCCTTTGCGACTACTCAAATGATATTCATATCTGGTTGTGGGATGTTGGAATGTACGTATCCTAGTTAGCTACAAAATGTGCGAAAATGATATATGTACGTTTGTATACTTGTACTCTCACTGTAAAGGGTATTTAAAAGACAAAAAACAATTGAAATGCAAATCAAATAAAGGGAAACAGTATCGATTGCATAGCTTATTGAATTATTGTTCCAACTGTTCCACAGGGAATTCTTCTATGCAACCTGCAAATGCTCACCTCACCCCTGCTACATATTATATGTACATACATATGTACATACATTCCAAACCAAATTTCTCAGAGTAGTATATTATCTACGGACTAACCTCGATTTCAGATCTATGAAGCCGCTTAAAACACATTCGAATATTCAATGGAAATAATCAAAAACAATGCCTCAAACCACATTCCCCCCCCATGCATATGTACATATGCATATGCACCCGTATACCATCCGTACGTTTCGATTCTTGTAGTTCTATTTCTGGTTTTGGTTCCATTTAGTTTAGGCCTTGCTTTTTGACAAATTGGCATTGCGGCCCCTCCGACGGCAGGGGCGAGGCTGGTGAGCGGCTATATAATTCATTACGGATGCAAACATTTGGTATGCCCGCACTCGACATTTAAATGGAGTGCACAACAATCGGCAAACGAACAGGGGAGTACCCTGTACTGCGTTGTGCCCTAAAGACACAAAATTTTGAAATTCTAATTTCTTCTCTTTTCAGGGTATTCCGCCGAATCGCATCCGCATCCGCATCCCCATCCGCAATTCAGTGAAAAGCCAAATAAAACAGCTTTCAAAATGTCAACGCAATATATTTAGGCAGAGGTGATTTGACAACAACAATGCCCAACAGCAGCAGGCACCACAAAATTGCATGGTAATGAATTACACCAAAATACAAGTACAAATACGCCCATATGTATAGCCCGGAAACCAACAATAATAATAGCCTGTTAATGACAGGGGTTTTGCGTAGAGCGTTCCAACCTCCAAACACCCAAACTACACTAATGGGCGGGTCACTCAGGGTCACAGCACAGGATTATCGAAAAGAAGAATTGAACATAATATTTGTGCCATAAACTGTACAAAGCAGTATTTACCAACACTTGAGTTAACTGTTATACTTACTGTATAAATTGTTCAACTAAAATATATTAAGATATTCACTTTATATGTTTGTAGGTCAAATTCTGGCTAAACCGGAGAGGTTAATTTTAGTGTTTTATTCGTCCTTCCTTTGTCTTGGGTTCCGTTCCATTAACGAAACAAACGTGTGCCGTGTGGTTACAGCTGCGGCTGGTACCTGGCGCTGTTTGTCGTTGCACCACATGGGGGGTCCTGCTCATATGTAGGTCCCTCAGTGCCCTATTCTGCCGCCTGTTAGGCGTGCGTGACTCCATGCCTGTTTGTAGTTTGATTTAGATTGGTTACGAGGGAGATTGGAGGCTGCGAGGGACGAGGACACGGAGCGGGAACATCAACGGAAGTTTAGCGCATTGCAAGTGGAGCATGGAAATTGTAGGCATACGGAAACACATCCCATCCCATCCCCATCCCTACCCAGCCATGGCTTTAGCTGCGGCTATGGCTGTGACTGTAGCATGGAAGGAGCAGTCGGACATATGCAAATATGTACATATGTATATGCACATGTCGACATAAGTACATGCAAGCCGGGCGCCGGCCACCAAATGAGGAGGCCAATGGAGTTGATAGAACCAACTAAGATGCCTTCATTCGTCGCCCAGTAACACCAGCCCGAATACATACGCCCAGTCCTGTCACCATGTCCTGCCTGCAACTCGCTGAATAAACAGCAGACTCCATCAGAATGGGGACCAGCAGCAGCAGCAGAAACAAGACAAGTCTAGCCTGGCCGATGGCTGGTCACCCCCAACCCCCAACCAACAACTCAGAGGCGTTTATGCGTCCAGTCTGAACACGATCAAGCGTTGGATATACTTTATGATTGCTTCTGTTGAACAGTTACCAATATAATCTACAAGTCTATCCGCATATGCATTAATTTTAAGAATTATGCATATTTCGTATCGTGTGAACATTGTGTGGCACAGCAGTCAGCTCAGGCATGCAGCTGCTGAAGCCTTGAGGTCACTGCAAATGCGTGACGCGTGAAAATTCGTCAAATGCAGGCCAACTGACAGAAGAGACATGGCCGAAA
The DNA here is from genome assembly GCA_035041765.1 of Drosophila algonquin. NCBI lineage: Eukaryota > Metazoa > Arthropoda > Insecta > Diptera > Drosophilidae > Drosophila > Drosophila algonquin. The sequence goes on from JAWNKY010001823.1 coordinate 1,176,927, forward strand.
ACACTCCCTCCAACCTCCGCTCTCTATCCACCCACTCGAGTGGCGTTGATGCTGCTCCTGCTCCTGATGCTGCTGATGCTCCCTGCTTAAATATGCACAAAGACCCACGCATGGCCAAAAGCACGAATGAGAAGTGCTTGGCCATGTGGATGCGCATGGGAATGGAACCGAGTGGGGAGGGGGTATCAACTGATTAAGCAAGACACAAGGCAAGACAAGCGACCTGGTCTCTGGGACCCAGGATCCAATGTGAATGCCTGTCATAGCCGTAAGTAAAGGCATTCATATGGTAACAAGCGATTCACGCCACTTGAACTGCAATTAAAAGTTGAAGCCAGAGTTGAAGCTGCTCCGTTCCGCATAAATCTGGCAATTAACTCAGATTCAAGCCACCGTTGACAACCCTATGGGGGTACAGCAACCCTACAAGCACATAAGCAAATGTCAATTTTTGCCTTCAATTAATTGCTCCATAAATCAAAATCAAAGGCAGGCGTTGACATTACCATTTTTTTCGTATTTAAATTCATTCAGTCTTGCCTTTGAATCGAATTGAAAATATATAGATCTGGGATTTCAAAATTTCTACTTTTATTTATTGTTTTGCGTTTTCATTTCTGGAAATTCCTTTGGCAAAAGTTCCTGATAAGATCAAGGCCGTTTTTCGATTTGATTTCAGCGAGTAAGTAGTCTTGCAATTCGAGTGACATGATGTTTAGAGACCTTAGAGATCTGCCACAGAACTGGCTGGGTAATCAAAGGGAAGATGGCTCCCAAGATTCGCATTGCCAGAGTGCCTACCGCAGTGGTGAAATCGCCCATTGGGAAGCATTCGATAGGTACTCAGACCGGGACTCAAACCACCGTGGCGCCCAGTCGGGTACCAACACGTCCCAAAATTGTCACCGGCAAGGACCAGATGAGCATGATACGGCGTGGCTTGAAGCGGGCCAATCAGCCGATCAACCAACACGTGACACCCAAAGAACGTTTGATCACTCCTCGACAACTAGTCGCAGGGGAAATTCCCCCACCTTTGCCCAACGAGAAGGGCTGCCAGACAACACCGGTGAACAAGGCAGGGAAGATCAAGGCACCGCCTACGGCTCTGGATTTGATCAAGGGACGAAAGACTCCCACGTTGACGGTGGAGGAAATGCGCAAGGAGCGTTTACATAACAATGAGGTAAAGCGCTTGAAATATCTGCTGGACCTTGTCAATGCCGACAAGCCACCACATTGGGGCTTGGCCTGTGAAATGTGGCGGGAGATTGATCACCTGGAGAATCGTATCGAAGCGTACCAGAAACAAGAACGAAAATAGAAACTTGCCAGCGTACAGGGCCCCAAACAACAAGGTTCAAAAGTACACTTGCACAATCACAACCACAATACATACTGAACAAACAATCCTCATCAAGCAATCGTCCCAATCTAGCAGCAAGAGCCACCTGAATTTATACTTATATAATTTACACATTCGACTAAATCACATACACATTTCGGCAAATAATTGTACCAAGTGTCAGATTGAGACTCGTAAAGCTAAGATTGGGTTATTGATGTATTAAAATCAGACCCCTCCTTACTGAACTTTCGAACGTATCTACATATGTATGTATATTGTTGGATTGCATTTGATCTCCGGCTTCACACTGTTTGATATGGTAAAGTATGGTATATCCTCCTTGAATCAGTGAGCCGAATTAGCCTGGATATGTTGCAAGATGGTATACCATAAAGTCCACAGATCATTTCCTTAGATAGGTATCAAACTATTTGGGCGACAAATGGAGGGGGTTGTTTTCAGGGCACATCAAGAGTTTTACTTGTGGGGGTGGTCGATTCGATTCTAAGGATTACCGAATCAGGCTTTTCCTACAAAAGGAGCTACCAAATCAAAGTCTTCGTGGATGAACAGGTGGGGTAGGTACTTTAGCGAACCGAACATGCAATAAAATACCTGTCCGTCCATCAGACAAACATATAGCCATCCACACAACACATAGGAGGAGTACAAGTCGAGTAGTATGTAGTATATCCATATCAACATGTTTTCAGACGACAGCCCATAAAACACATAGGCACATGGGCACACACACACACACACAGTCAAAAGATGATTATTATGCGCCTTATCGGGGCGCAGGCAGGCGGCAGATCAACAAGGAAAGGAAAACAGGTTCTCGACAAGTCGATTTCTGTATGCCCTAAGCCTCGGATCGCATAAAACACCACTTCTTATACTATCCAACAAGCATTTCGTGTACGTCCGCATGATGGTCGCTTTGTCGGTGCGACCCTCTGGTGAGGGTATAACAAAGACGCAGCCATAAAAGCAGAGTGCATTACTACCCCAGCAAGCGTAGCCTCACTCTTCAACTGCTCGAGATAGCAGCAACACCGACGAGAACAAAGAGCTGACAAAAATGCCACGCCCAGTGCTGCTGATACACGGAGGAGCCGGGGACATTCCGAACTCGCGCATCGCTGGCAAGTTCAAGGGCATCAAAGAGGCGCTGCGCTGTGCCTGGGGCAACCTGGTGCCGGCCAACGGGACGAAGGGCAGCGCCCTTGACGCCGTCGAGACAGCAGTGCGTAGCATGGAGCTAGACGAGAACTTTAACGCGGGCTACGGCTCCTGCCTGAACACCGACGGGCAGGTGGAGATGGAGGCCAGCCTGATGGAGGGCCGGGATCTGCGTGCCGGCTGCGTCACCTTGCTGCGGGACGTGATGCACCCAATCACGGTGGCCCGTCGTGTGATGGAGAAACAGCGGCACACGTTCATCGGCGGCGAGGCGGCCCTGGAGCTGGCCCTGTCCACGGGCAGCGAGCGGCTGCCAGCAAATGCCTTAGTGACGGAAGGGGCCCGCTTCACGCTGGAGCAGTTCAAGGAGCAGCTGGCACAAGGTAAGGATCCCTTCTTCGCACGCACCGAGCTGGCCGCTGAACAGAAGACCGACCCCAGCGGGGAGACGGTGGGTGCTGTGGCCATGGATCAGGATGGCCAAATTGTTGTCGCCACCTCAACCGGCGGCATCACTGGCAAGTGGCCCGGTCGCATTGGCGACACGCCCATTCTGGGCAGCGGCACCTATGCCGACAACGCCAGAGGCGGCGTCTCCACCACCGGACATGGCGAGACAATCATGCGATACAATCTGGCCCAACGCATCCTGGCCGCCATCGAGCACAAGGGCATGTCCGCACAGGAGGCGGCCGACCAGGAGTGTCGCGAGATGACCAAACGCATCGGTGGCACGGGCGGTGCCATCGTTGTGGGCCATGCCGGGGATCTCGGCATTAGCTTTACATCGCAACGCATGGCCTGGGGCTACATAAAGGACGACACTATCTTCTACGGCATCGAGGGCCAAGTGGTACACCAGGAGCCGCTCTAGGTACTTGAGTGGTTCTCATTTAATGGCTCAAACATTCGTCTAAAAAGAAATCACAACTACACGTGAATAAATTACTTAAGTTACGTATCTATGATCAAAGTTACTAAAAAGCAGCATTTAAAGTTATACTCAAATATACTCGTACGTATGTAAATGCTATACATAATTGCATTACATTTTGTTGCTTTTGTTCCATATGGGGGCGAACAGGACAGGTCCCAGATCCCACAGTCCGGTCCGGACAGGTTGCTGCGCTTTCTGGCAGTTCATTACCATGTTGCAAGCCCTTAATCTTGCTCTAGTTCTAATGCTAGTTCGAGGTAAAGCTCATTTATCTGTGTTCACACCGTCAAACTCCTCCGGAGTGCAAAAAATCTCAGCATGAGACTGTGTATGACTTAGCCTAAGGGCAGGAGAGAGAGGAGAGAGCACCGTCGGACGTGCTATAATCGATGTGTTAGCTAGTTCTGGACAGCCTGGGGGGCCACATCGCGCTGCGACTCGTGAGCCTCGGTGATGCCGTAGCAGTGCTTGGCCGTCCCGTCGCGGTACTTGTTCTCGTGCTCCACAGAGTGCGAGTTGGTGCGACATTTGACGAGGCACAGCTCGAAGTGATCCGCCACGCTGGCATAGATGTATTTGGGTGTGTGGGCTGACTGCAGCACCAGTTCGAGGAGCGGCTGCTTGTCGGGATGGAGGCAGCAGGACACGCAGTACTCGTACAGGCGGCAGCAGTTGGTGGTGGCGTTGCAAGTGCGACAGCTGTAGTAGCCGATTCCGGGCATCTCCAGATTGCAGCAGCCGCTGGGGAGGATCTGCTCTCGCAGGCACACAAAACCGCGTTCGTCAGTGAGCAGCTGACGGCCCTGCACCGAGTTGCGGCAGCGCAGCTCCGTGTCCCGAGTACGATTGATGTGCTGTTCTGGCGCCAAGAGCTGCTGCGTCCAGAGGAGCGGGCGTGTGCGCTGCACCTCAAAGTCGTCATAGTGCAGACCACTGAAGGCGCCCTGCTACAAAGCTATACGAGATTAGTTTTCCACTGTCCAGACTGTTCCAGTGCCACTCACCCGATCCAAAAGGTTGCCCCAGATGATGCACACAAGCAGCAGAAGCACAAGGATTATATAAATGATGCGTCGTCTCAGCAGGCGTGTAAGTGCGGCTGGCCACATCGTATGCTAGTGACCACATCCCAGCAGCACAGCCAGCCCGCCCAGTCCCGCTACCAGAGGCGGAGGGCCCACTGCTGCTCTGCTACAGCTATCCACTGGCAGGCACCTTGAATGCGCATTGGGTTCAGCTGTCCCGGTGTTGGTGCTGCTGTGGCACGTGGTATTTGTCCTGTGGCCAAAACAATTAACGCGTCCCACTGTTGGAACTCCCAACTTTATTTCGAGTTTGTTTTGCAGATTGTGTTATTTTGTGTTATTTTTCTTTTGTTTTGCTGCAGACCAGTGTGACCGCACATTTGTTTTCTACCACCGATAGGTTCGATAGCCCAATAGATTTTTCTTCCAGCCCTAGATTGCACGTTGCGCATATTATTCAGCAATATTTTAAGTGCGAATTTTTATAAAAATGTCAACGGTGGGCGCTGCGAAGAATGCCGACACAGTGGCCGAGGCGCGTCCGGAGCCAATCTTCCAAGAAATAAATGCCGATCAGACGGATGAAGTTGTTGAAATTGAGTCGGCCTGTATGAGCTGCTTCAAGAATGGCATCACCCGGGTGCTGCCCACAAAGATTCCCTTCTTTCGCGAGGTGGTGATCATGTCCTTTAAATGCGAAAATTGCGGCTACTCAAACAATGAGATGCAGTCCGCATCAGAGATCCAAAAGTCGGGCATACGCATCGAGCTGGAGGCAAAGACGGCTGCCGATCTTAATCGCCGGGTGGTGCGCTCGGACAACTCCAGTATCAACATACCAGAGGTGGAGCTAGAGATTCCAGTGCAATCGCAGAAGGGAGAGGTGACCACGGTGGAGGGGATCATCGAACGCACCATTGCTGGATTGTCGCAGGACCAGGAGAAGCGCCGCGTCGACCATCCTACCGAGGCAGAATCTATTGATAACTACATCGATCGACTTAGGGAGCTCAAGGAAATGAAGAAACCCTTTCGCCTCCTCCTGGAAGACATTTCTGGTAACAGCTTCATTGAGAATATTGTGGCCCCTGCCACAGATCCACAGCTAAAGACAGCGTTCTTCACTCGCTCCAAACAGCAAAACGAATTATTAGGTTAGTGGATTTTAGGCCTCCGTACCCTCGGCGTTTTTGTGGATAACTCCAACACTTCCGCTCTCCCCACCAGGTCTTTACGAGCAGAATCACGATGATCACCTGCTGCAGCCCATCGCGGAGGACGAGTGGCCGCTCGAGAATCTGCAGGGCGAAGTGCTGCAGTTTGCCACTAACTGTCCCAGCTGCCAGGCGCCGTGCGAGACGAACATGAAGCTGACTGAGATACCCCACTTCAAGGAGGTGGTCATCATGGCCACGGTGTGCGGCAGCTGCGGTCACAAGACGAACGAGGTGAAGTCGGGAGGCGGGGTCGAGAAACAAGGCGTACGCTTCAAGGTTAGCATTGCCTCGAAGGACGATCTCTCGCGTGATGTCCTCAAGTCCGAGACGTGCAGTCTTTCGATACCGGAACTTGATCTAGAAGTGGGGCCCCATGCCCTCTGTGGACGCTTCACTACCATCGAGGGTCTACTGGTGGCCATGCGTGACCAGTTGGACGGCACCTTCTTCCATGACTCGGCCGATGCAAAAACTAAATCGAAAATGGATACATTTCTTGAAACATTCGATGCAGTCATGAAACTGGAAAAGGTCCTCACATTGGTTCTGGAGGATCCGGCTGGCAATACCTATGTACAATCGCTAAGCGATGATGATAAAGAGGCGGACGATAAGCTAATTGTGGAGAGATATGATCGCTCCTTTGACGACAACGAGGAGTTGGGTCTGAACGACATGAAGACCGAAAACTATGAGCAAGATGCGTGATAACCGGATGCCGTAACGTCGCTCTACTCGTACAATAGGCATTTATTTTAAATCAAATACAAATGAACTCTATTCAAGGGCGCTTCCAGTGCATCATAAAAATATATTTAAAAAAACGAATTTAAATTTCCGAAAGTCTCACTTAAAAAAAAAATCGACCCTAATGTTCTTTCCCTTTTCGTCGTCACACACCTTGCAACATTTCATGTAGAAATCATGTAAAAACTCTATATGAGAGCATCCCCAATCATCCTTTTGTAAACCAATTCGTGATCTACATTAAAATCCTATTTCTTAGGTCATGTTAATACAAAAGTTTAATTAGTCTGTAATAAATCATTACAAAATTGAAACAATGGCAACGGCAGTAGTCATGTAAACTACACTCATGTAGAAAATTGAAAATTGCTTATCGATATATCAACATCATCCCTACCAGCAGCTGCTTGTCTCTTGTTGTGTAACTGAAACGGCAATTTTTGGTAAATAATTGCAAAATATTCCTTGAAAATCCACTAAAACCATGCACTTTTACAGAGCGCGAAGATGTCTGCACCCGCCGCCCGTGGCACAACGTCGCTGCTGAAGCGCGCTTGGAACGAGATACCTGACATTGTCGCCGGCTCTGCCATGGCCATTTGTGGCATCGTGATGGCTGGAATTGGAGTGGCCAACTATTATGCCAAGGACGGCGACAACCGCCGCTACAAACTGGGCTATGTCGTCTTCCGTCACGACGATCCCCGTGCCCAGAAGGTGCGCGACGATGAGGATGATTAAAGAAAAGCCAATACAAACTAGCGGAAAATGTCATTCTCATTGCAACTTTTTTTTTGCTTTATGCTATAGCTAAGTAAAACAAACATTTAAACGTACACACAATGGAATGGAGTTGGAGTTATTGGCTGTACTATACCCCATGCACGAATCTGCAGTGGAATCTACAGGCCTTTGCCGTGTGGAAGCGCTCTTGGCAGACCCCGCACTTGATGCTTGTGCCATCCTCTGTAGGCGGAGCCTCTACCGGCAACTCTAACGTCACATTTGTGGAAGATGCTGCTGCACAAAAGGTGGAAGATGGCAAAGTGTTAGATTACTTCATTTCAAAAATGCGTATCGCTCGTATGCGCTCCTACCAGTTTCAGGCTCTATTTTGAACACCACCGTGTGGGGATCATCAGTCCGATGAGCATCCCCGATTGCATCGCCACTGGAAGGGTCCACCGTGTTGTCTGCCTTGGGTTTCGCCTGTGTCCTGGTGGCCAGGCTGCGCTTTCGTCTCTGCTCGAATTTCAGTGCCACATTGAATTCCGCGTGGGCGGTTATCCAGGTATTGTGGAACTCGTAGGCCAGGATCACTTTCTTTAAGCAGATGCGACAGATCTGCTTGGGATAGTCATCGTCCTCATTTAGAGAAGGCACCGATGAGGGCAAACAGGTCGCAAGGATATCCAGTAGTGTCACTTTCTTATCATGCACCGTGACCTTCTCCTCGAAGATGTTAAGTGCCTCCAGGCACTCGCTTCCGCAAGTCCGACAGCAGCTTTCGAATATTTCCATTACACTTTTCTGGCAAAACTGTCTTTAGCGATTCTTATAATTTTGTTATGATGCTTCTTGCCTTTTAAATTTAATGCGTCCATAATGGAGGCCTGGCGCTGTATCTGGGGTATTCCAGTAAATGTTGATACGGTTGGGTGCATTTTGAACAAAATTATGCTCAAAAACACAAGCATATTTGCAGACTAAGCAAAATATAATATATAAACACGTAATTAAAATCGACCTTTATTTTGATTTCGAAAATTTCATTGGTAGGACTGTAGGATTTTTGTCGTTCGCTTATGGTCACCACACTTCAACTTATGGTAGTTAGACTGGATATAGGGGAAGACATCCAGTTTGTGCGAGAGGAGAAGCAGAAATTAACGATTATTATGTTACGTATGTCTTCAGTAGGTCCATGGCCATGGTTTTGCGACGGTTTGAACGATTCCACAATTTCGAGAATACCCTTAGTCAGCTCAAAAACAACGCACATTGAGAAAAGCACTAACGCGTAGCTGCTATCGTCGCGGCCATTTATAGTGGTGCTTTTTTTTCTGTCAAAAGCCGGTCCAGTAGAAAAAAGGGTGTCAAATATGTGGAAACTTGTACTAATCGCCCTCCTGGCCATTTACAATTGCAATGCAGTTTTGCAAACAGATGCCAACACACTGGTTTTGCTCGACAATCTGGCCATCCGCGAGACTCACTCGATTTTCTTCAAATCGCTGCAGGGTAAGAGACACTGCGCCCGGTTTCGGCTTCCCGACCTATGACGTGTACAAATTTTGATTGGGTTAAAATTGATTCCATTGCAGATCGGGGGTTTAAGCTAACCTACAAGCTAGCGGACGACTCCAGCCTGCTGTTGTCGCGCTATGGCGAGTATCTCTACAAGAATGTGATCATCTTTGCGCCCAGTGTGGAGGAGTTTGGCGGCGACATCAGTGTGGAGCGGCTGGCCAAGTTTGTGGACGACGGTGGCAATGTTCTGGTGGCCGGCAGTGAAAAGTCTGGAGATGCCCTGCGGGAGTTCGCCTCGGAGTGCGGCTTCGAACTGGACGAGGAGAACGCTGCGGTCATCGATCATCTGAACTACGATGTCAGTGATGCTGGCGAGCACACCACCATCCTTACTTCGGCCAAGAATCTGATCCAGGCCGATACCATTGTTGGCAAGGAGAACAGCAAGGCTGACTCGGCACCATTGTTGTACCGAGGAACGGGCCTGATTGCCGACAAGGAGAACCCACTGGTCCTGAAGCTTCTCACCGCCGAGAGCAGCGCGTACAGCTACAATCCTCAGTCCAGTGTCACCGACTACCCACATGCTGTGGGTCGCGGCACTCTGCTGATTGCCGCCCTCCAGGCTCGCAACAATGCCCGCGTCGTCTTCTCTGGCTCCCTGCTCTTCTTTTCGGACGAGAGCTTCACGACTGCCGTCCAGTATGCTCAGAGCGGTGTGTTCCACAAGCTCTCCGGCAATCGGGTCGTCGCTGAGTCCATCAGCCAGTGGGTCTTTGGCGAGACCGGCCGCCTACGCGTTGCCTCTGTACAGCACCACAAGGAGGGCGAGCTGCTGCCCTAGCGGAGGCTTACACCATCACCGATCCCGTGATCTACACCATTGCCATTGAGGAGCTGGTAGCTGGCGAGTGGCAGGCGTACAAGGCAAGTGACATCCAGCTGGAGTTCGTGCGCATCGATCCGTTCGTGAGGACCTTCCTGAAGCAGACAAAGACGGGCAGCTATGAGGCCAGGTTTAAGATACCCGATGTCTACGGCGTCTACCAGTTCAAGGTGGACTACAATCGTGTCGGCTACACTCATCTGTATAGCACCACCCAGGTGTCGGTGCGTCCGCTAGAGCACACACAGTACGAGCGCTTCATTCCCAGCGCCTTCCCGTACTACACGAGTGCCTTCTCCATGATGATTGGCGTCTTTATCTTCTCGTTCGTGTTCCTTCACTTCAAGGATGAGCCCCTCGGCAAACCGCTCAGGGAGGACAAGAAGTCGCAATAGAATGTAAACTTAATACTTTAAACGAGCGTGCTTGCATCTTCAATACAATGCAATCAAAAATAAAATCATTTTACACTGCTTTTCACCACTAAACCCCTTTCTTGATGCGTCCCTGCTTCTGGTTGTGTCGTTTGGAGGCGCGGCACACGTGCCGTTTTAATATTTCACGGGTTCCCTGTCTACATATTCCACCATTTCCGCCGAATCTTCAAGTTCCATTCCGTTACATTTCTCAATCCGCGTGGAGCCGCCACTGGACGAGAAAGAGGGAGAGAGCTATTTTCGAAGATCTAGTGTTCAATATCTACGTATATACATACATATGTATATATATTATTCGGTATAGCCTAGAACCCAGTTTGTTCATTCCCAGTCTGACATTCGTAGATATAACAGCTAGCAGACAAAAATAAAAAATAAAAATTTTTCCGAAATTTGAAAATAATTTCCATAAGTGGGTAAGTCCTAGTTTTTATACAATCCCACAAGACATTTATTGTCCCGGCCGCACCTTAGACCCATCCGAGTCACCCGATTAACAGACCCTTTCATTAAATGCGCTTCCCCCAATTTTCCCCATTTTTCTTCTGTGCTCCAAAATTGTCTTGCATGCGTTGCATTTTCTGGGCCGTTTTGCCTGTTTTCCATACCGTCTTTTATAAACAACCCTTCTACGGAAGGGCATTAGGGCGTAAGCATAATATTTATCCAACAAACGCAATAATTGATTTTATAAACCCTTCTTTTGTATGTTTAGTCGCAATCGCTATGAAATTTTGTAGTCTTCCTACTGATACCAAATACATACATATGTGCATCGGGATCGAGACCTAAGGGAATTCATATACGGTATTTGAATTAAATGCATGAGTATGTCAAAAAAATTTCAATACGAGAAAAATGCCTAAATACTTGGCTTCGAAAACGTATTTTTAACATTAATTCAGAAGTAGGGTATACAAAATGGCGTACTCCGTAAAAATGTTTTTGATATGTAGCAAATGTGTAGTTACCGTGTAGTTGCCATGTAACAAAAGGGGACTTATTTGTTGACCTTCCTTGTTTAAAACTTATTTTAAGCAGAATCCAACCAAACGGAGTCCTTAAAATGAGTTAGTCTTGTAGAAAATTGTTTCATCTACCGTGTAAAATTATGTGTTCAGGCCTAAAAGTCGTAATTAGCCAGCAATATTAAAGAGAATATCAAAAACGAGAAATATGATTTCCGATCATGGACTGAGCGATTAATCTGTTGTCGACTGCCACGAAAATAATGAAACTTGCAGAATTTAAGCGCAGTTCAGGTAAAAGATATCGTGGTTTTTTGTAATTAAAGAAGAGGGATAGATCTACTAAAAGAGTTTACAAACAGTATTATATCTGTTTACACTACAGTGAGTTACTTATCGATAGTTAACCAGTGCTGCTGGTCTAGCAATTCTGGCTAGATCTTAGTAGTCTCTGGCAGCACTGTCAATAACTCGTTACACTGATAGCCGATAAGTCTCGTCAGCGCTATCGATTTTTTTCTTACTTTTTGAGGGATTTTGTAGAGGCAACATCATCCCAATAATTTCCTTTTTCATCGCAACAAGTTCCCTTACATGCTCACTCAAGTTGCTTACGTTACATTCCATGCTCACTTACGTTTTTTACCGTTGGCAAAATTTTTTTGTATGGGCCAGCAACATGTGCCCCGAAATTAGCGACATTGTCCCACAACATTTGCACGGAATTAGCAACATTTTGGGAAAGCATATTATAGAATTTAATTTGATAATTTCACGACAGGCATATCAGGGTTGAAATATTCGGAAAATCGGACAAACTCAACTAGACGCAACCAAAACTCAACTTTTTTGCCACCTCTAGGTCCCCTATGCTTCCCCATGTAAACGAAACTCGAGTTTTGCCCGAAACTCAATAACTCAATAGCTCAACCGTAGTGTAAAAAGGCTATAAGAAAAATTTGTTTTACCAATTATTGCAGAAACTAGTCAGTCTCTATCTCAGAAAATTTTTCGGTTTTTGGTCTTCTTATATAGACTGAAAATGGGTATCAGGAGCGATATGTTAATATTAATAAATTAATCAAATGCTTTATTGGGTCAAAAAATGTAAATATGTGCAAAATACAATATTAATTACGTTTAAAAGCAGCTGGAAACAAAAGAATTTTAACATTAATCAAATGAAAAAGGGTATAAGTATGTCCATACCAACGATTTTCCAAATGACGTGACATTTCATGATCACTTACGTTTTCTTACGGTGCATATTATATTATAGTAAATATAGAATATAGTAATACTGATGAAATGATGAATTGATGAATTGATTATTTGCGGCCATAAACTGCAATATTATATTAAACTGAATATCAAAATAGAGGAATATGGTTTTCGTTGGTATTTTTTTTAAATGAGACCGTTCTTTTCGGTATATTCGTTTCACGGCGAGCGAGCGAATTGGCTGAGGGCGAATTCGTCGCAACATATTCGCCTCACATTTCACTCTCACTTACGTTGCCTTACGTCATATTTCACTCTCACTTACGTAATTCGCCGTAGACAACATTTTTCATACCCTCTACGAAAGGATGTTATAGAATCTAAAAAAAGTTTGTTTTACTAGGCACCAATTATTGCAGAAACTAGTCAGTCTCTATCTCAGATAATTTTACGGTTTTTGGCTTTCTTATAAAGACTGAAAATGGGTATCGGGATCGATTTGTTAGTAATAATAAATTCATCAAATGCATTATTGGGTCAAAAATTGTAAATATGTGCAAAATACAATATTTATTACGTTTTAAAGCATCTGGAAAAAAAGAATTTTAACATTAATTAAATGAAAAAGGGTATACATATGTCTATATTACCTTTTATATACCAAATGACGTGACATTCCATGCTCACTTACGTTTTCTTACGTCGGATGTCATGCTCACTTAAGTTTTATAAACGTTATTTTATAAACAATCTAATAAAAAAGAGTCACTAAACTTAACCAATCTTGTAAAAAATTGTTTCATCAATCGTATAAAATTATGCGTCTAAGCCTGAGGGTCCTAGTTAGCTAGCATTATTAGTTGGAATATCAAAATCAGGGAATACGATTATCGTTGGTATTTTTACGGTATATTTTTTTAACGAGACCGTAGTTTTCAGTATTTTTCTGATGGTCGGACGGTATGTCTTATCGATAATTCCGCGCGGTCGCACTGGTCACACTCTATTGTGAAATCGTCGTCGTCGCTGCTCGGTGCGTTCTCTGTGAAAAAAATATCTAGAAATTGAACTAATTAAACGGTGAGTGATTTGTAAAACTAAGTTAAATATATTTTCCCCGTTAAGATTGGCTTGCTAGTAGCAATAGAGAAATGTTTTTGTGAAAGTAAAATGCGGTAGAAATGTATGGGGGAAATGTTTTGGTTTTCGGGACTCCGGCGGCCGTCTAGCGGAGCCCCGACTTGACATGTCTGCTTGCATATACATATATTTGTATCTGGTTTTGGGGTGCTCCGCTGGCCAACCGGTGGAGCCCTAAAATGTTAAGTTTTCTCGTTTTCGGGGCTCTATTAGACGGCCGGCGGTGCCCCTAGCTTCTGATGTCTGTCTGCATCTGTTTTTAGTTTTGTGGTTACGGTGTAGGGTCAGCGGAGCGCTGATTTTTAGTGCTGCTTTACATATATTTTTTCTTGTCCGACGGATACACACACAAATGCACGAAGACGACGTGAGAGGTGACTTCGTTTTGCACGATGGATGCATTGAAGTGGGGTACCGTTTGTTGTTGCTCGAATTTTCAAAATGGCCGCCAGCAGGAGAGTAGCAACAAAATAGTTTAAGTGATTTGTTGTAAAGTTTTGTGTGAGTATAGATAGAATGAAAGATCATCAAAAAAAAAGGCGCGAAAAATATACATATGTACATATTTTGTTTATAAATGGGAAAAACTAAATAATATTATTTATTGATGAGGCGATGGGTTTTTTCGGTCTGAATACACACACACACACACGTGCAAACATACTTGACATCCCAATGCATATACGAAATAATGTGTTAAAAAGTACTACATTTAAACAGTTCTGTGAGAATTTTTGGAGACAGTTATAAACCAATACAGCGCATAAGAACGTACATAAATTATATTTTTATAAATAAACAATATCTAAATTTGTATGGGGGCTTGTGCTTTTTGTATGGGTGTCTGTACCAACACATGCATACATACTCATGTGATTGTTTAATATTGTTTTGTCGAGTGCTGTACGGGCACACAGTTGTTCACAGGCATACATACATACATATGTATAAGTGAGCAACGAAACTTAATTGAAAAGGAATACAGTTTAGTGTAATAAAAAAAAGGCGCGCAAAGAATAAATATATATTTTTGCATTAAAGTGTGTCTTCGTAGACACATAAATATACATATGTATGTAGATATTAAGTGCAACTGCATATTTGTGTGACTAGTCATGCGCACTGGTCTTGGTTGATGATTCGTATTTCCAGAAGTTTCTCCACCCCTCCGCCCCAGGTTACAGTTAGTCTATTACAGTCCCCCCTGCTTGCATCATTTTCTCTTTTGTCTTGAATTTCGTTAGGATGTGCAGCTGTCACACACACACATGTGCACGGACACGCACACGAATTCACATGTAGACTGAGAAACGACGCAATTTGTTGGCAACCACTGGCGCTCTCTTTCTATCGCCAATCGTAGTAATGCCATCCCTCTTTGTCTTGGCGCGTTTTAATGCGCGCCATCGAAGTAATTTTTTTTGTTTGTTTACTTTTTTGGCGCTCCGCACAATTTTACGTTCACTTCCCACACACACATACAAACCAAAAACCTCTTCCCATCGCTCTGGAAAGTAAGTGTGGTGTGTTTGTTCCGTGCATATTTTTCCAGGCCAATGCAGATCGGGAAGGAGAAGACAAGACGGTGAAGAATATTGGGTAAAAATAACAGAAATAAAGGGGAATGTAAAACCACGAATCATTACTTCAACTTGATTGATTCCGCATAAAAAAAAAGAAATAAGTTGAAGAGGCGCGCAACACGAGAAAAAAAGAAAGGCCCAGCATGGCACGGGGGAAACTACATACAACAAATAGATGGAAAAAAGATCGAATCATGTTGTGTGCTCATGGAAAAAGAAATATATGCACTCGCACAATGGCTCAAGAGCGCGCTGAAGAGGCACTCGAAGCGAAGCTGCTGCTTGCTGCCTCTGCCGCCGTTGGGGGCCACAGCCATAGCCATAGCTGCGACTGAAGCTGCAAGCCCAAGCCCAAGCCCGAGCCCACCAAGACACCAGACGTCGTCCGTCGCCACTCGAGTGGATGTTTCTCAAGTGTTACCCAGAAAGCGCCGAATGTCGGCAAAGGGAAAATGTAGAGGCAGCAGCTGGCCAAAGATTTCAACCCTCGCTGGGGTTTCCTCTGGGCCACAGAGGCCTCATCGGCCACAGTTGGCTGCCAGCGCTCCGGCGCTGAGCATCGCCCGCTTGGGCAGTGCTCCTCCCGAGTCTAGAAAGTGTAGAATAGGTTCAAAGTTAGTGTTTATCCTGTAAATGTAGGAACTTCACTCAAATTGAATAAAATTATTTACTAAAAATCAACTAAATTTTCAACTATTTTTGCAGTTGTTAATTTAAATAAAGAAGAAAAATGGCCCGTACTAAGCAGACTGCCCGTAAGTCGACTGGAGGAAAGGCTCCACGTAAGCAGCTGGCCACCAAGGCCGCTAGGAAGTCGGCCCCGTCCACCGGTGGCGTCAAGAAGCCCCATCGTTATCGTCCCGGAACGGTTGCTCTTCGTGAAATCCGTCGTTATCAGAAGTCGACTGAGCTGCTTATCCGCAAATTGCCTTTCCAGCGTCTTGTTCGTGAAATTGCTCAAGATTTCAAGACCGATCTCCGTTTCCAGTCGGCTGCCATTGGTGCCCTTCAGGTGAGGCTCGTCCCGTCCCGTCCCCGATTTCCACTTGGGTGCTCTTCCACGGAAGAGAGAGAATGAGTTTTCTAAAATTTCTGTTATCTGTACATCTTACAGGAAGCCTCTGAGGCCTATTTGGTGGGTCTGTTCGAGGACACCAACTTGTGCGCTATCCACGCCAAGCGCGTCACTATTATGCCCAAGGACATTCAGTTGGCGCGCCGCATCCGAGGCGAGCGTGCTTAAGGAGGAGGAGTATGGCCACAGTGGAGTGTAACAATTCCCCTTGCAATGCTCGCGCGACCGCTGTACTGCTCCCATCATCATCAACAACAACAACCAGCAAGAACAGCAGCAAAAACATCATGCAAATGGTCACGCCGCATTGAAGACAAAAAAGAGTTGATTAATCATCCATTCATACACTTACATGTATACACTTACCATCTTTGTTTTCGAGTTAAGATTAATTTAGGATGAACAAGTTTTTTTTAATTTAATCATTCTAACTGGCATTCGGGCTTACAAACACACCTGGACGCCCGATTGGCATCAAAATATGTCCCCTGACGATTTAACTTAAACTTACATACACATATGCGTAACACTTATTATTATTATTGCTATTATAATTGTACATTAGATTAAGTTTTTTTTCTATACATACATTTATATTGTAAGCCACCGTCGTCGCTGCGTCGCACACTATGGCTCGCTCTGTCAACCCCTAATAAGGAGTGACCATCTGGCCCGCCGCTCTTGTCGTCTCAAACATCGCCACCAAATCTCCAACTGGCGTGGACGTCGCGCTGTTTCCTGGCAGATCCCATAAACTAATTGCCCTGTGGAGTGGTCCCGAAAGAAGCTGCTGCATGGGGCATGCCGCGCCAATAACCTAGCGAGTGTGAATGGGGACTGTCGGCAACAGCAAGTGAGCGTCGTTTGCGTGTGGCAAGATGTCAGGACGGTACGGTCGGATTGGCTACGCCGGGTGAGAGATCGATATCCATGTGAAACGACGAGCGTACGGTTGGTAGGCACACGCCACACTTTAAGCACCCAACTTCAACAAAAACAACAACATGTGAAAATGGTATCCAACATAACACCGAAGACCGAATTGAGTACACTTATTTCTAAACATATATACATATACCACGTAAAAAACAAAAAAAAACATACATACATATATCTTGTAGACACTAGATATAAATATATCTTGTTTTTCATCCTTTCGCTTACCCCGCATACTCGCGTTATAAGAATACACGGAACACATATACCACCACCATCCTGTGTGTTGCGGCTAGAGTAGGGAGCGAAACGAAAGGAATAAAACAGGTGGCCCCCGGCTCGCTCCGCTCTCTCTGTGTGGGGAGCGGGGACGAAGGTAGTTGATTAAATAAGTTTTAGAATTACATGCATTTTATACGTTTAGGCAAGAGAAACAGAACGCTAGCCCTTTGGATGGTTGAGGGTTAAGGGAAATTAAAAAAAACACATTGCAGAAACAAAACGTAAAATTTAACAACAACAAATTACACAATATTATATACACTAGCTATATACTAAAAACATACATTATATACATACATGCATACATAGAAATAGTTTACAAAAAAATGCAGCAGCAATCTTTATCCTTAAGATTACAAGAAGCGCGTATGATAATTATGAACATCCAAAATTACCCAATAGATGCAAATAACAACAAAAAACACCCTACAAATGTCTAAAAAAATTGTAAACCCTAAAACTCTTTTAAACTACAAACAACAACAATCACACACAAAAAATAAACGGTTTTTTCTAGAGAAGAAACCAAAAAAAAACCATTTATTCATTTTGTTTGGGGGGTAAAGGTGAAGCAGCTTCATGGTACAGTTGCCTACAAAATATGAGCAAACGTCATTTGCGCTGCTCTGTCGACGTGTTTGATAATCTCTGCGCCGCGCCGCGCCATGTGTGTGTGTGTACGAGAGAGAGAGAGAGAGACTTCTAGCACGGCCTATGTATTGGTGTGTGGCGTGTAAGTGGGTGGGTGGATTGGCGGCTGGTAGGAGATGAACTGGGCGCCATCTGGCAATGGAGGTGTGAAATTAAAAGATGAATTGAATCCGCCCCACCCATGCTTTACAATTTGCATTAGTTCATGTGCATATTTATATACATATGTATGCACAAATGTATGTACCATTCATTTTCGGCAAAGTTAACTGTTTTTCTTTCCCATTAAAGCTCGTTTAGTTCGAATTATGGCCACAGCTTAAGCTCAAGTTGGCGGCGCCACTGGGCTAGACAACAAGAGTTGATTCATTTTGAATTTGGTGCGCATGTACTAGCCCTAGCCGCCAAGTTTACTACTGAAACCACCCACAACACCATGATCATGGCGCGCTGATGCAGTTTAATAAATACATACCCTTGTATCCTATCCGATCCGTATCCCTGTGCTGTTTTTTGCAAAGACTATGCCTCTCTTATTGGCAAAAATCACCAGTATCGGGTTCATGGTATCCTTTCTTTTATTCCTCTTTGAAAATATATAAAATCAACCATTACAAATTGTATTTTTTATCATTATACAAATATAACTCAGCGAAACACATTTGTAATTCTTATTTAGCTCCTATAGGAGCAATCAATCTATCTTCCTTTCGTTTTATATTTAAATCGTATATTTCGTCAAAGTCTTCAGGAAACGACTCACAAAATAATATATTCAGAGCTCAAAAAAAAAGGGGGGGGCGATGTATTCCTCAACTTATTATATAATGAAATTGTTGTGTCGTCCCACGTGATCGGGTAGGGGGCGAGGGGGAAGAGATGAAGAGATATGCGGGGGTCAATGTAAGGAGAGGCTGCATTTGGGAACAGGACGGGCGGGAGGGAGAGCTATGTTACAACACGGGGCGCGGCTCGTATCAAAAAGAGTTGTATCAAATAAATTAAGAACTAATTCTAGGATCTGATTGAGATGTATCCTAGGTATGGGTATGGGTATTGGAGAAATGGTAAAAGTCCCAGTTAGTCCGCCGTCTCATTCTTCTCCGCATCTCCTCCGTGCTTACTACCAGGTGGTGCCGTCGCTGTTACGGGTGTTGGTGCTGCATTCTCGCCGGTTGCCGCTCCGGATGGTGGTGGTGGTCCGCCTGGAGCAGCGGCTCCTGCTCCTGGTCCGACGCTGCTGGGAGGCGCTGCTTGTTGAGGTGGCGGCTGTTGCCCGTAGACTCCCACTCCAACACCGGCTCCGGTGACTGGTCCTCCGCTCGGCTCGTGCAGGTGTCCCGGGGGCGGTTGCTGCTGTTGCTGTTGTTGTTGTTGCTGCTGCTGTGGTGGCGGAGGTTGATTATTGCCGTGCTCGGGTGCATAGTGCACGCCCGGACCCGGATTGCCATTGTGCTGTGGCGGTGGACGCGGCGACATGTAGTGGGAGCCAGGCGGTGGTCCGTACGATTGCTGATAGGGGGAGAAGGGTGCATAGTAGGGCTGCGGCGTGGGATGGCCACCGTACTGGGGCTGATAATAGGGCGAACGTGTTGGACCACCCGGCGGTGGTGGACCGTGCGGCGGTCCCCCATAGTTGGCATAACCCGTGTGTGGTGGTGGCGGCGGCAGTCCCGGCATTCCTGGCGGCGGTTGATGCGGAGTCATATGGGGTGGCATGTGCGGATGGCCCGGTGGCGGATGACCAGGATGTGAATGCATCTGCGGCATTCCTGGTGGAGGAGCCGCTTGCTGTTGCTGCTGTGGTGCCTGCTGCTGTTGTTGTGGCGGCAGTGATGCCTGCTGCTGTACATTTATTGGCGGTGGCGTTGGCGTCGTCGCTGCTGTTGGAACAGATCCCGGTGCTCCCGGGTTAGCGCCCACTACCTCGCTGGCGGCCATCGGCTGTGGCGGTGGTGTGGGCGTTGGAACGGGCGTCGGCGTTGGCACCTTGCTGGGTGGCAACACCTTCAACACATCCTTGGGCGGTTCTCCTATCGTTACGGTCGACTGTGGTGGCAGTGCGGCAGCCATTTCCAGCTTCTCGGGCTTGATGGGTGGCGGAGGAACTGAGGGCTTTGGCGGTGGTTCAATATCCATGGGCTCTGGATCCGTCTTGCTGGCAGTTTCATGGACATGCACAACCGGGGGCGCAGGGGCTGGTATTGGTAGTGGATTTGGTTGTGGCGGCTTGACCGTGACCGCTGACGTTTCTTTCGCTGGGGTCAAAGCTGGTCCCGGTAGCGCGTCCTGCGCTGGTGCTGGCGCCGGCGTAGCTGACGGCTGGCCGGGCTGTGTCGGTGGCTGCTGTTTGGAGGCCTCCTCGTTCCGACTGGCCACCGCAGTGGGACCACCACCGCCAGACGCAGAGACGGGACCCGAGGAGGTGCTGTTGTTGTTGGTATTGTTGGGCTCGTCAAGCCGCTGACGATCACGCTTGATGTCCTCGTACATGCGGTGCACCATTTTCTGGAAGGTGTCATCATCGACAGCAGGCTTGCAGTGACGCTTCAGTTCCTCCTGAAAGGCCTCACTGGACTCCACCATGCGCTGCTTCTTCGCCTCGAACTTCTCCTCCATTTGCTGCAGCTCCGCCTCCAGTTTGGTCTGGTGCATCGTCAGGGAGCTCACTTGTCGCTTGAGGACCTGCATCCGCGTGGTGGTGACCACGGACCGGACGTCCGGCACCACAGCCTCCGAGAAGATCTCATTGATCAGGCGATGATTGCGCAGATACCGGGCATAGGCCATATGCTTAGCCGTGTAGCCTTCATCCATGTCATCTTCGTCCTCCGCTGGCTGGATGTCAATGCGGCGCTCATGGGATTTGCTGCCACCGCCGCGGGAAGGAGTCTCGTGCATATCCACATCCGATTTGAACTTGCTCTTGGCGGACATGTACGACTGATAGGCGGGCGTCTGGTGGTATGCCTTGAGCGCCTTCTCATACTCCACCTTCTCCGCCTCGTACTCGTCGATGAACTCGGTTTTCTCCTCATCGCTGAGCAGCTTCCACATGGCGCCGATCTTCTTGCCCAGTTCCCACAGCTTCAGCTCCGGGTTTTGGGCCTTTACCATGTCCCACACCCGCTTTGAGTACCGCATGTAGGGCAGTATGGGTTTTTCTGGCGGCTTTGGTGGCTTGGGCAGGCGTGATTCGTTCTGGTTCTTGCTGCTCGAGGATTTCGTCACCTTTTGTGGTGTGAAAGCCGGATTACCGTAGTTGCTGTGCGTAAAGATGGGCGTTTGGTCCTTGTTGCGGTCCCCACCGCCACCGCCGCCAGACGAACGAGACCGGCTGCCGCCTTGGAGCGGTGTTACCGGTCCGGGCCCCGTTGGCGCACCCACTGCTATCTGCTTGTAGTTGCTCGGCAACGCCATTATCATTCATTCACAATGTTTTAGTTATTTAAACGCAATTGCATCTAAACTATACACGATTCAATGGGTTTTTTATCGACAACAACAGAAAAATTTTCATGCGGACGCCATTTTTCGGTATTAGGGATGCAGTGCGACCGCGGAATTATCGATAAAATATACCGTCCAATCATCAGAAATATACCAAACATTACGGTCTCATTTTGAAAATATACCGTAAAAATACCGGTGAAAATCATATTCCTAATGTTAGTAGCCGAATAGGATTATGTCCTGAACTAATTATTTTACACGACAGAGGAAACTAATTTCTATGAGATTAGCATTGGTTTTCTTTCTTGGCAAAGGTCTAAAAACCTCGAAGACCTCGAATCACCGCGCCGATAAAACTGTCTGGCCCAAAAATAGATACTATTAAATGCCATTAAGTTGTTAAAAAATAACATAATAAAATACTTTTTGCACAATTTTGGCATCAAAAAATACCATAAATGGTCACGCTGCAGGGATGGCTAATATATAACTATTTATTGATGTCTTTTGTGTTGGAAATATTATGTAGGTCTAGTTCCAAGTGTGACCGTTCCTTAAATTTGACCCAAGTTGGCAGCATCGTTCACTTTAATTTTAGAATTAGAAATAAACAAATACACAATGTTTACAAGGCGTGTAATAGCTCGGCTAAGCCGCTTGAATACATGTTCTGCTACCGCTGCAGGCTACCACAGCTCATGCTGGACAAAGACAAAAGAAAACCGTGTTCTTCCGGCACCAACGGCCTCTACGAGGTTCAATCAAAACAATGGCCCTCTGAAGCGTCGTCTTTTTAGCAGCCAAATCGATACAGAGAGCTCCCTGGACACGGCCACCTACGAGCGTCTGTGCTCTGAGACCCTTGATGGCCTCTGCGACTACTTCGAGGAGCTGACCGAGAACGCCACAGACCTCATTGGCACCGACGTGGGCTATGGCGTAAGTTTCTTCAAATTTCTCAACCAACGGTTACATCACGCTATATTGTGTTTTTGTTTTCGCGGCAGGATGGTGTGCTTACAGTGAATTTGGGCAAGACTCACGGCACCTATGTGATCAATCGCCAGACGCCCAACAAGCAGATCTGGCTAAGTTCCCCACCAGCGGTCCCAAGCGCTTCGATTACGTTGGCACACCCAAGGCCGGCAAGTGGATATACAGGCACACGGGCCAATCGTTGCATCAGTTGTTGCAGCTTGAAATACCAAATATTGTGAAGCAACAGACCGTGGACTTTATGCAGTTGCCTCACTGTAGTTAAGAGTTTAGTTCCTCGATAAAGAAAAGGTTGATCGTTAACTGCTTTACATTTTTGCTCACTTTATTGGTTCTGCTAAAAATGGGGAAGTTTTAAATGTATTTTTTTATTACAACATTAAATATGCTGTATGCTTTGGAGTGCAGATTTAAAGGCGGGACCCTTAATGATATATCTTTATTGTTCTTCTAAATAAGGGGACGGGACAGATGCTCACTGATTTATTTATTTGAAAGTTTTCAAGAGACATAATGTGCCGTTTTCTCTTCATCGCATTAATAAGCTTTTGACCGGGGTTTGATACAAACAATTTCTTATACAAAAGTTTACGGCTTAACATGTTCTTTCACACTTTATTGTTTTTCCACCAAAACCAATGTGAGACTGTATTTTTATTTTTAAACCAACAAAAAGTTATGTCCTGCTGGCAAGTGGTGACCTTTCTTTGACTTCAATTTCACGTTCCGTTATAATTCTTCGACATATATAACTAACATTTGTTTAGTTACGTTTATATAAAGTCGCATTGCTGCTCTGCTCTGTTTCGCTCTTAACTTAATCTGCTGACTTACGTTTTACTAAAAAAAAAGGGTCCATCTCGTGGCAGCAACAAAACTGATTATCGATATCCAGATGACACCAACAGTTAGCTTCTGTAGCTCTGCAGCTGCGGATCCCGTTAATTCGAACCTCTACTCTAGCAACTAAACTGCACAAATACTCGCGAGTGCACGAGTTAGAATGCGACAGACAGATATCTTTTATGCTGGTGTATGCATGTATGCGCATATGCAGTATGGATGTACGCAGATTAAATCGCCTTAAGGTAAACTTAAACTAATGACGAGGCCCAAACATATTGTTGAACTGCTGTGATGGGTGGTGGTGCTGCTGCTGCTGTTGTTGCTGGGCAGCCATGTAGTTTTGCTGCTGCATGTTGTACGGCTGCGGCTGTGGGACGACACCATTGTTGGCCCAGGGGTTGAGTGGTACACCGCCATAGCCGGGCATCTCCTGCCCAGGACCCTGGTAGTTTGAGTACCCAGGATATGAATAGCCGCCATTATAAGTGGGGGCATTTTGCATCTGCGGATCCTGACCAAATTGATGCGTCTGCATATGAAATGCCGGATTGGCATCCTGCTGATTATATCCCTGCTGCTGCTGCTGCATCATAATATTGGGATTAAGTCCACCCATTTTGCTGGGTCCTTGTTGCTGTTGTAGCTTCTTTGCGCCGGCACGGGAAGACTTGCCCTGCACCGAAGTACTAGCACCAGTTGGACCGCCACTGCCACCGCTGCCGCTGCCTCCTTGCTTCTGACAGTTGGTAAGGGTATCCATCAGATTGGCTATAATCGATTCAGTGTCCAGCGAAAACTTGGATGCAGCGGCCGGCTTGAAAGTCAAAGCATTCGGCGAAGATGGAACCGGTACCACAGACGGGTGTCCGCTGCCGCTGCCTCTGCCACCAGCACCGCCGCCACCGTTCGAGTCGCAGGCCTTCATCACCAAATCATCAAAATTGTAGTCATCATCGTCATCATCGTCGATGAGGAACCCTGGAGAAGAGCGTCCGACGCGACGTTGCTTGCTGCCCTGCATTGCGGGCATCTCACGTTCAAAGCTACGACGACGGGTATTCATTGAGGACAGAGCAGCGGCCGTGGCAGCAGCCGATGAAGATTTGGACGATGAAACAGTGGCCGCAACGGCAGCAGCGATGGGTGAAGTATTTTCCGGATTGAGGTTGCCGGCGACGCGTGAGAGAAAATCACTGCAGGACTCCCCATCGCCGCTCAGTTCTGCCAAATTAACATATTTGCGCAGACATTCGACACGCATCGGCTCCTGGACCTCAAGCTTGCGCAGATGCCCGATCAAATGGACCTGTTCCTCGCTGGAAAGGAACTTGAAGTTCTGCAGCAATGTCTGCAAATCGGAATCGGTAAGGGACTCCATGCCAGTGGGATCCGATTTGGACCCCACCGCCGCTTCGACCTTCTCCTTCTTGTGCAGATGGTTTTCCACCTCCTTCATCAGCTCGTCGATATCAATTTCAATTGGATCCGTCACGACCTTCTCCTTCTTCAGTCCCAGCAAATTGAGAACTTCGGAAAAATGAAATTTCTTGCCCGCCAATCGCCGGCTCTTCTCGATCTTTGCCAGCGTGGCATAGAAATGCAACAGCCTGTCCATATCCTCGCTGCTAACATCATAGTAGCCCTGGACGACCAAGGCGCTGGCCAGCTTCGAGCAGACAATATTCCGATCGAATGGCAGTTTTATGGGCGATGACGGTATGGATTTGGCCTTGTTAGTCCCGCCGTCGTTCTTGGCTAAAATGGTACGTGAATGCACCCATTGGAAAATGGGCGGAAAAGGAGCACAACACAAAAAAAAAGAAGTTAATTGTCAATCAATCGTCATATACTAAACACAAAGGTGTGTGTGTGATTCGATCTCACTTAGGAGATAAAATCGAATAACAGTACAACATAATTACTCGGAAATAAATTACATTTTATACTTATGGATGGTGTGGCGGCGGTGGTAGAAATATACTTGCTGCTCGCGCTTCCACAGGGCGTTGCGGGCGTTCATTTCACACTTGGTTTTTTCTTTTCTTTTTTTGTTCTTGTTTTGTACACTAACCAACCAAAAAGGAAAGAAATCTAAATTCTGTTCATCACCGATCAACTGCTGAAACTCGAACGCGAAAAGGGTCTGAACGAACATCGGGTGTGGTATTCACTTCCCACCCGGAATGGAAAAGCTCAAGTACAAAATGGTGTCCCAAAATGCGCGATATTGTACCGATACCGGACCGATTTAAATAGATGTGATCCCAAAAAAAAAAACAATGAAAACACTATATGGTGTACACATTTATTAATCAAGTATTTTCCGAATGTACATATATGCCTAACAACCTTAGGCCACGCGCACACTATAGCTGAGAGATTAGCCGAAAGCGGAGCTGAGCTAAAGAAGATGCTTTCAATATTTAGATCTTACTTTTTGTTTAGCACACTGTCTGCAGAGTGGAAATCCGTTCCTTTAGCTGTATGTCCATATGTCTATATGTTTGCTAAAACCCTCTTTTTGGGCAAATTGATTTTTCTGTTCTGTACCCTATAGATATACCCGCATTTTTCGGCCTTTACGTAACTTTCTGGAGATAAGACTACGCCTTACATTTTCCTTTTAGATTTCTATACCTCGAAAATACCTTGTCCCCTGGAATAACCCTTAAATTTATTGACGTTTACAACTGCTTTCGGTTACAGTGTGCGCGCATCCGTCCCCTTTAAAAGACAGTTTAGAGACTATTATGCAGAGATAGAGCCCCAGCAGAATTGAAAACGAAAAGGTTCAGATCAAAGTTTTATTTCAATATCAATAGAAATTCTGTTTCTGTTCTTTTCGAATAAAATGTAATTTACTGAAAAATTAATATAATATTCTTTTTAACCGAAAGACAAACTAAGTTTATGTCTCATTGCAACGGAATGACATACGTTTTAAAGAGTCTATCGAGCGGTTCAAAATCCGTGCTTAAAAACCTTTCTCATTCAGTTACAAAGAATCACAAACAATCGGTTCTCATTCGGTTAGCCAGAGGATGCTCCAAACGCGCGCGAGATTCAAGGGAAGAGTCGCGAGAGAAGCACGATGTTCCGAGGGACAAAACCAGGACTAAGGGAGCTCTTTTACTGACTCGAACAGGACCTGCTAAAGGACTTGTCAACTGAGAACTGGAGACCAGAAAACTGTCGTAGAATGAACACTAAATACTTACCGCACACACACACACACACACACACACACACACACACACACACACACGAATATCAAACGCGATAAAAGATAGGATATTGTGGGATGCATATATAGATTCTAGGCTTAGAGTACAAAATAAATGGGGGGGTTCAACATACCTTTAGCTTTCACTTGGAAAATGATGGCTGCTATATTCGTGATCAACTTTTTCACAACGCGCACTTTTTGCGGATCATCCAGCACTTCGGCTATGAGGATGCCCTTCAGTTTCTCTTTGGTTGTCTCCAAGAACACACAATTATCTTCGTTCAGCAGCAGATCATCGGCAGCATTCGGCCGCACCATCTCCATGGCCAGAGCCTTGCTGAGCAGACTCAAAGCCTTCGGTCCGAGACTCCCCAAATGATCCTCGACGGCGGATAGCATGCGCAGCACACTGACCACAGTAAGCGGGCCATCGTCGGCCACCGAGGGCTCTGTATCCTTATCCGGCGATTTGGAACGTGTCTTTTTGGGCAAACTATATTCGGGATAGACGCGCGAGTCCATCACACGGAATGTCTCCATGCGCTCGTACGCCGCATGACCCGTACCGCGGCTATAGCTGCCGCTGCGATAGAAATCAGAGTCACTGGTGCGTTCCCTGTCCCTGTCCCGCTCCCGCTCCCGATCGCCGCTGCGACGATCCGAGTATCCACCGCCATCACGCTGTCGGCCATGATTCGATGACAACACCTGATGATCCATTAGACGGCGATGATAGTAGACCGGAGAACGAGAGCGACGTCCCCGCTGAGGGCTGCGCGAATGCGGGCTACGCGAACTGTTGTGTCTGCTGTATTGGCGTCGCGGGGAACGGCTGCGTGACCTGCGCCCTGTATGACGGCCTCCACCTCCCCCAAAGCCACGCTTGGACGACTCCGAATGCGAATGCGAACGAGATCGTCTATTGAACTGCGAACGATTTCGCGATGATGGATTGGGCGCTTCGTCATCGCTAATATCGATGACAGTTTCAGGGGCACCACCACCTCGATTGTTGCGAAAATTCGGCTTACGGCGGACATGGGGCGGCCCCGACGAAGGGCCGGCTGATGCCTCACGTGGACTGGAGACACGTATCTTGTAGCGTTCCATGAGATCCTTGGTCTTCTCCTCATCTTCGTCGGTCAGCTTGAATTTCTCCTTGAGTTCCTTTTTAATTTTGCTGACGGCAATGTTAAAAAGCTCGACGCGTCTGTCCTTCCAGTAGCTAATCCATTCGGGTTTGTAATCGTAGCTATTCGGATCGGTCTTCTTCTCCTCCTGCAGCTCCTTGTAGCGACGATTCCAGAACTGCTTCCACTCGTCCGGATAGTCGGGATGCTTCTCCGGAAACGATTCGTATGTCTCCGTTTCATCGCGTAGCTGCTTCAGCTGCAGCTCGAGCATGCAGCGAAATTTCTCCCATTTGTAGCGCTCCTGGGCAATGATCGAGGCCTGGATGGACAGCTCTTTGGGCGTGGGCAGCTGTTGCTTGGGCAGTTCACCGGGCGCCGGTGGCGAACGATTTGCCCCACGGCCACTCGCCGATTTTTCGTCGATGGGACTCCGCTGTGAGTTTGGGCCATGGCCTGGGTCAAAGCTTTCGTCTTCACTCGAGATGGCGTCGAGGGCAATGATGTTGCTGCTGTTGTTCTCTTTTGACGCCATCTTGTTGCTGCTGTCCTCCTTCTGCATATCCTTCACCAGTTTGTGTGCATCCTCCACGAAATCGGGGCCAGAGCACTCGTCGCAATGGAACTTGTCACGCACCTGGCTGCAAAATTTCGAACGATATTGACTAAACTGTGAACTAGGCACCGACACAATGCGACGAGCACGGCCACAATGTTTTTCAATCAATTGGCAAAGAAGGCCGGTGGCAGTGATCAGATCAGCGCCACCGTTCGGCGTGCGCTTCGGTAGCTTCTGGAGGACCTCGAAGGCCTTCTGGAAATGTGTTTGCAAGTACTTGTTGCGATGGGACACCGATGTCCAGTGAACAAACACTGATCGCCCATCGTTGTAGTTGCCGCATAGGACACAATAGTAATTGGGCTGCTGGCGTCCCTCCTCGATCAGCTCGATGCAGTATTCGATGCCAATTAAAGGTCCGCGTTTGTAATCATCAAGTTGCTTTTGTATGAGTGCCGGGCGGGACGAGGAGTCGTCTTCCTCGAAGCCGGGCGGAACTGGTTCGCCCGGCAAAAAGCTCATCGTTGCTGCCTATATGGGATCTGGGAAAACTGGCGCACAAAATCTCGAATCAATTTTTAAACACCGACAATACCTGTCCGAATACGAAGCACATGGTAGTAAGAGAAATTAGGCCCGTTCCCTACTTACCCCTTATTTAAGTTTGTCCAAAATCAAATTTCGATTTGATTTGGGTTCCTTCGTTTTCTTGGCTGCCGTCTTTTTTTTCTCGCTTTTCTTGTTTTGTTGCAGCACTGTTTTAGGTTCACATACACGCCGACGCATACACACACCTTTTCTAAAGCGGCTAGCGCTCGTAGATGTGGCTTGCCAGGTTAAATAATGTTACTCACAATGCATTCGGTTTGCCCTTTCTGAATTAACTAATACAAAACACTGTATTATAGTTTAAACCTACTTGTTCTTCGTTTTTAAAGCAAAAAAAATATTTATGTAGTTCAGGCTTCCTTTAGAAAAATATCGATAGTGCTAGCGATGGTTGATAAATTACCCGATTGTTTCGCTTTACCACCGATAGTATAGAGCGGGAAAATTATAGCCTGTTTACACTAGAGTAGAGTTACTTATAGCTTGTTTACAGGATGAGATATTGAATTTCAGGCAAAACTCGAGTTTCTTTACATGGGATACGCTCTAATTGCTTAGGGGTGGCAAAAAGTTAATGTATGGTTGCGTTTTAGATGTGCTTGCGAATATTTCAACCATGTTCGCCTATCGCGTGAACTATCACCAATAGTTATAACAAAAACTAGCAGCTTTAAATTTAAATGTTTTCGCGTAAAAATGAGAGGCCAACATTATTTTAACAATATGGCTGCTTGCTTAAATTCGGTTGGAAACACGCAGCCAAACTCAATAACTCGAGTTTTCTAGTGTAAACGCCAATTCAAAATCATCAACTATCGATAAGTAGCTTACTGAATTGTAAATAGGCCATTTAACATTAAAATTATACACATGTTTCGGTGATATTTTCTGCACTGCACTGCATTTATTGGAGCAAAGACAAAAATTTGCATGGTGCTATCATAGGCAGTATAAAGAATATTTTTTCATCCGGGCTTATTGCGCGGAACAGTGTTGCTAATTTTTCGATTATCAATAGTATCGACTGGAAAAGTAGTGTGTTGATAAATGTCCGATTAGTGCTGCAGTGTTAGCGAACAACATCTGAAGACCGCGAAAAAATTGAATTAAAAAAATGTAATAGCCTCAGCTTACATTTTTTTGGTTTGTCCCATGGGAATTAAGACCACACCACCCGAAATGCATAAATGCTGGCTGTAAATTGGTCTGCTGTGCTGGTGGCTGTTCGAAATGATGTGTTTTATGGCGGCTCAACACAAGCCAAGTGTTAAATGTGTTTTTAATGCACTCACTCGCTGGCTCCGCTCTCTGGCGGTGGCTTAAATCAATCCCTGGCTTGTTTTTTGTTGTTGTGTCGGGCAATGGCATTAATATCACGGGAGCCCCTAGAGGCCGACCACATGTGCAGTCACCCAGCCAGCCTGCCACCGAGGACAAATGTCAGCAAACGGAACGCATTCCCAAAACAATTTGTGCCGCAACCACCAACCCACCCTCTCCACCAGCCAGCCCAGTCAGCCAGCCAGCCAGTCTTGCCTGAGCCACCCCCTCTGCCATTTCGACGTGTCCTCTGTGATAGATGTAACACGTATCTGTAACTGGATGAAGAGCCGCATTAATCGCTACACGATGATGCTGACGATGGGCATGACGATAATGGTAATGGCAATACAAGCGACTTCACAATGAGCTGACCATATGCGCACATAGACAATAAAATACTGTACAGCCGCCCCACCCCACCCCGACCTAGCCACCCAAAAACTCTGATGCCCGAAGCTGGTGCATCTGACAGGAGTGGAGTAGCAGTGGCAGCGGCAGTGGCAGTGGCAGTAGTCAGTAGGCTGAGTGGCAGTAACTGGACAAACGGTCGCACATTTAATGAACATGGTGACATGAGTTATGGCTCGTTTTCTCATATTTCTCCTCTGCTTTATTCTCTTTTTTTTTTTTTTCATTTCTGACATCGAAATATTGCGAATCCAGCACAGCTGTTGAGGTTTTCATTTTGCGATCTCTGCTCTTGCTGCAACATGAATGCAAATGATATTCCACATTAACTTTAAAGAGCCCTTGGGAAAACAGTTGGGAAGGGTAGGGTAGGGTAGGGGAATTGCATCTACCATAATGATGAAGATGAACGAATTCCGATTACTGCAACAGACTCGAAACGACAGACAGAATGGGGCGACACCACCACCGATACCCCCCTGCCCCAGCCACTGTTCCTGCCCCATCGCGATTCGCAATTCGCAATTCTTGGTAATGCTGTTTCCCGGGTCGCGTGGTTCAGCCAGCCGGTGCCCAAATATCACATCACATCAGAGAGAGACAGAGAGCGATTTGAATGGCCAGAGGGGTTCATTTCGGTTGTCGGTCGGCATATAATGTGTTTTAGACAAAGTGCCAAGTCAGAGAAACGCAGACGTATCTTATTTAGTATTCTATATTTTGTGTTCATCTTTTTATGGCCTCGCCACTCTCACGTGACACACTACAAGGGTATGTTGTGTTCTTGTAGACAAATGCAACAGCCATTAATACGTATCGTGGCAGGAGCTTGATGATGAGACTGAGAGGCGCTGTAGTTGGAAAACTCTGGGGGAGGCTCTAGATTCTAGATGCATATTCTACGGGGTATACACAGTACTTGATTAAAGACAAAAGTTACTCCTCTGGGTAGGTAGAAATATCATAATGCCCCTAAATCTGGTTAGCCGGAAGGACCTCGGTGAAAATATGAGCTAGAGGAACCAAATATTATATGCATTAAACTGTTTCTGATGAACATTCAGCGATGGACAGGTTTCTTTTTGAATATTGAATACCAGTCTCGAGTTGAACAGCAATGTGTGAATTAGGGGGAATTCTCATTGGCGTGACCTTACTTATATACTTATGTACATAAATGTATACTGGTATACGATCTATTTATTTTGACCATTCTTCGACTATCCCTCAACTGTGGCAATGATATGCAATGATATCTAATTTGGTGTTATTGGGTACGTTTATAAATCTTATCAATATAAATATTTGCGAAAAATCATTAAAATTAAATAATAAGGAAGAACTTGAACCATTCTTTTCCTGGAGTGCATCCCATAGTCGGGAATAGTCTATGGAACACTCTAACTTGCAATTTCTTTTTTTGTGAGTGGTTTTTTTGTCTCTGGTTTGTTTGCTCGAAATATTTCTTGGCAAGTTGTGTGCAATTCATTAAAGCGAAATCTGCTCGAATGCGAATAATGCAAATTGCTCTATTTTCATTCACGTTGAATGTGGGGGAGGGGGTGCGGGCACGACACCGACTCCGACTCCGACAGCAATTGCAACAATCTGCTTGAGTCGACGACAAATTTATTTGTGGCGCATGCATGCTACTTGCAACAGTGGCAGAAAACACACCAGACCAGACCAGACCAGACCAAAGTCTCAAAGAAATGTAGACAGGAGGAGGGGTGGGGTGTCCCCGGTGGGTACCCTGATGCTGCAGAAGCATCAATGAAAATGCTGTTTAAGCAGTTGTCTCCGAGGCATTTGCACTAAAAGTTCAAAAATTCCATTAATTATTCTCAAGAAGTGGAGTTGTTTGCCTTGTTTCGCTTTCTTCGTTCACCCCATTCCCTCCTGCCTTTCGCTTTTGTTCTACTCTTTTTTTGGGTTGCTAATTTTTCAAGAATTCGAAATTTCTTAATGGGCTCTCGGCTGTTGCAATGGAAACCGATGAAAGGGCAACGGGAAGGGCAACGGGAAGGGCAACGGAGGAAAGGGAGCGGGGGGCGCAAGGCCCTAAGCGGGATAGTGACTGACTGACAGACTGACTGTCTGGCGCGGATCCGGGGTTTCGGTTAGGGCATCCACCCCACAGTAGCCTTACCCCTATCCTTATCCCTATTCCACTACCGCGATTCCTATCACTATCCCAATGGCTATGGCTATGGCTATGGATATTGCTAGCAAACGAACCTCCTCCGCCTCGTCCCATCCATCCATCCTCCCTCCATCCTCCGCAGCTTTGGCCGGATGTGCTCATTGTGCTTCATTTTCATTTCTACTTACATACATACCATCTCCCCTTTTCATACCATACCGGTCTCTGCTCTGCTCTGTTCAGCCGTAATGCTGCGCCGGAAGCACCCATTGCCCACCAGCTGCTGCTGCTGCCGCTGCCGCTGCTTCTTCTGTTGTTGCTGGACTTTCCACTACGAAATGGGCAATGGACAGGGTAGGGGGCCGAGTGGAGTGGACACGCGGACGAGGGGGTACTCTTTACTGGCGTACCACCGATGATGGGTCGCACGGTAAAGTTTTTCCCCCCCACCCCAGTTTGGTCATGATTTCAAAAGTGCGTTACGCAGTGCGTAAATCAAAACTGAACTGAAGTTGAAATTAAAGCAAGAGTGCAATGCGGCAAATTACAGGGCTTGCTTTTACACTGGAAAAAAAAAGCCGAAACAAAAACTAAAGTAGCAGAACATTTTTGGCACAAGGAAAATACATACTCGAATCGTTTTTAAAACCTTTTACCGCATCTTAAAAGAGCTTCCAATGATTTGAAACAGTTCTTCCAGCTTCTGAGTTCAGTACACTGAGGAAAACGTACTTCAAAGTGCGGAAGAAACTCATTAGAAATGAAATGGTTCCCTATTGAAAAGGGGGGAGGCCTTAAGCTAAGTTTTCTGCGTCACTTCCCTTTTTTCATTTTGACCTGCTCCCTCTCTCACTCACTCTATCTCTCTTATATGTACCTTTGAGTACAAGCAAGTGCACGGCCGTAGAAGTAGTGGCTCTCTCTCTCTCCCTCTCTCGCTCGCACGATCATTTGGGTTCACCGTTATGTTCGGCTTACTTCCGAATTGGTTTTTTGCTCCCGCTCTCTGCCTCTCCCTCCGCACCCCACCTTTCCCACCACTCTCTTCTGCATCCCGTTTATTTATTGGATGGCCGCCACACGCAAACGACAAAGTCAATTGCGGCAGCCGCAAAATGAAAATGGAAATTCAAAGAGCAGCGGAATGAAATGGAAAAGGGCTTTTGGGCTCTGCGAATAGGATGGGGTGTGTGGTGTGGGGTAGGGGCTGCGGGCTGTGGGGGCGCTGTGGTATGATGGCATTTGGGCCAGGGTAGGGTAGTAGGTAAACGAGACTTGTTCAGAAAAAGTTGGAGCACTGGCAAATGGCTCGCCATGGGCGCATAAATTTCGCAGCCATGGTGTATTTGCATAAAGGTGTGGAGGCATTTCCCGAGAGCTCTCATACGTTAGTTGCCTGTTTTGTACATGCGAATGGGAGAATGGGTACACCCTGTATAAATACACCTTGTCCCTGGATACCTTGTCCCATTTACAAGGTATATTAAATGGCAGGTTAGGAAATTACCTTACCGCATACAGGCCGGCCCTCTAGTTATGCCTAACCTTGAAGTAATTGCACCTTGCACCAAGCCACCTTGTCCGTTAGTTGTCTATTTTTACGTTTTGCTTGTTCCTTTATTTTGTTGCTTTTGTTGTTGTTTTCGTCGCATTTCTTTTCATATTTTGTGTGTGTGTGGGTTTTTTTTTGGCAATTTCAAACATGCAACATGTTGCAATGGAGTTATAAACCAAGCCCCGAAAAATTCAAACTTTTCAGACACGGACGCGAAATGAGAAAAAATGTTATTTTTTTCGGCCCTCTCCTGCTGTAGCGGTGCTTTTTGTACCACCCTCCCTCCCCCTCCCCCTTCCTCTTCTCTAGCTTTATTAACGTTTTGATGGGTGATGGGTGGTGAGGGGGGAGGTGGGGTGGGATGTATGGCGTTCGGGATATTGTTTGCTGGCAGCGCAGTCTGTAATATTTTTGCCGCATAAAAGTCAAAATATGCAAATAAACCTTCCCGAATGGTGGAGATTCACATAGAATGAGTATGAGGAAACGTCGGGTGCATAGAGCATGGGGGGGAAGGGGCATCTTTATGCATTGAGGCAGCGGCAGCGGCTAATACGGTAAAACAGACATAGGAAAAGGGACATAGAGACAGGGACGACTGAAACAATGCGCATAGGGGGGAGGGGTACGGGTATGGGTACGGGTACGGGTACGGCGCACAGTCCAGTGTTCAAGGGACAGGCGGCCATGGGGTGCGGTGCCCCCAGCCCCCAGCAGCAGCATGGCTTAAATAATAAATGTAGTACACGCTTTGAAAGAATTTACTATACTTTGGCAAAATGGAGGTTATAAAAAGACACACACACACCCATACGATGTGGAACACACATACACAACACACAACACACACCGCATACTCATACACACACATGTGCCTGGCATATAAATAAACAATGCCCCTATGTGAGAGGGAACGGGGTGGTGGTGAAGGGAAAGTCGAAAGGGGCCTGGACACAGAAGAAGAATGAGAGGAATGGCAAGAGGCAGGAGAGGGAGCAGCATTTCCATATTGTTGCTATAATCAGCGGCCCGCTTTGATTCATCTGCATGCCTGCCTCGCACCAACCACCAGCAGCAGCAGCAGCAGTAGCAACATGACGAGAGCAGCAAATACGAAGTCAAAGCCAAAGCCTGCTTGGTGCCGTGCCTTGCTGCCCTTGCCCGCTTGCCCGTTTTCCCGTTTGCCACCCCATTATCATCAAAGACGGAGCTAACCCAACCCAGCGCCAACCCCCACCCCCCAACACCAACCCAACTGATTGCAACCTTAACCCCTCGAACCAAGCAACCAACACAGCAACACAACCAAACCAACCGACAAACATATGTACTAGCCTGGCACGATTTGCAGACTCCGCAACTTCGAACTTCGAACTTTTAGGTTGCATCAGTGTTGTCCGATCTGAAGAAAAGACAGCTCAAAGAAAACAAGATGATCAACACGATAGAATAACGATAAATAACGATCGAAAAAAGGATTACAAATTGTTTACAAAGCTGCTCAGAACTGGTCGTACGATACGTTTCGAAAATAATAATATGGCTTCTGATATGGCTTCATATAGTATAATTCTAAATACTCATGTTTTTGATATTCTGGTCGGGGAAAACTATAATAATGTAATCCAGTTTTCATCCAATGGGGAGATCTTCTCCTGAAATTGCTAACCGGAAAACATTGCAGGACATCGAACTGTTCAGTTCGCTTCGAGCATGTTCGAGCTTGACGCCACTCTTGGATGAGACAAGCAACTGTGTGTCAGAGATGCTCGACGAGGATTTGGCTAGTGGCCTTGATGAAAAATAGCTACAAATAGCTACAAAAAATTTTTTAAATTTTAACAAAAATTTGAAGGAAACGGGAAATGTTTATTCGAACAAAAACTAAATAAATGTAGCACAATGCTTTATAGTTAGAAATCATTCATTTCGACTAAATAGTATTTTATAGCCAAATTTATCTATGACTTGATAAAGCAGATAGATAAGACGAGAGTGCTATGCACGACACTCCTACACGACGAACAGTGATTTTCAGTGAGTACTTACGATAATGTCCTTGCTTAATATGCATTCTTTTTTAGCTATAGCTATTTGGCCAGCCCTGTCGCTAGCTCTGGTTTCCCGTTTCTGTGTTATCTCGCAGCCGCCCAGTCAGCCAGTCAGGCAGTTCGTTCTGCTTTCGACCTTGCGCCCGCTCTATCGTCGTGCGTTGTTTTCATTTTACACTCAACGACGACGGTTCGGTTGTTCCACTCCCGCGCAAACGAACGGAACGGAACGCTCTTTGACTGCTTCATCCTAGCGCAGTGCACATTTTTTTAGAGAAAGACAATTTTGGTCTCTCGTGTCCGACGACGTCTTTTTTGCTGTTTGTTATAGTTGTTATTTATTGAAGTGTGATTGTTCTTGTTGTAGTTGTCTATTTTTTCACGTGTCTGTGTGTGAGTTATTGTGTTACATGTGGTGCCAACTAACCTGAGAACAAGCTAGGAGCAAAAGGAGAGCAGCAGCCAAAAAAAAATACAAACGAAGAAGGAAGGAAGGTGCTCAAATAACAAAGTCAAACAAACCCAACGTCTGCACGACCGACCCGGACCGCCCGGCCCGCCATTAGGCCGCAACGTCTCCACGCCCCAAAACAAATCCAAGCCTCAAAACCAAAGCCGAACCAAAAACCAAAAACAAGCAACAAAAAAAAGTAACAGTAGCGAGGCAATTTTTGTTGGTGTCGCGCTGTTTCTCTGTGTATCATCATCCCGTACTCCGTGGGTCGTGTGTTGTTTCGCTCTCTGCCGCATGTGGAGTTACAGTTACACGTTACACTTACGTTTACAGTTACAGTTACAGCCTCAAGTAGTTGTTGTTGTCGCCCCCCACCATTCCACAAATAAACTCTTCTTGTTGCTGTGTGACAATCGCCAAGGCAAATAAACGGTGAAACGAGGCAGGCAGGAGTGAGGGAAAGAGAGTGCGAGAGCGAAAGCAGAGGCGTACTGTGAGGGGAACTGCTCTGCTCTGCTCCACTGCGCTGCTCCACTAAATGCATCCAATAGCAGGGGACGATTATGTCTCCACTTGATACCAAAAATAAACAAACAAAATCAATCAATTAATCAATCTGATTGAACAGATTGCTCCACGCCCACACAGACCAAAACATACCTATACACATACACAAACCCAAACACACACTCACACTCACGCGCGCTCACACACGAGTCAACGCCCACACGTCCACACCCATTGATTGGAGTGGTGGTGGTGGGAGGAAGGAGAGAAGAGCAAGCAAGCGCAAGCAAGCAAGCAAAAAAAAGGAGCCAACAAAGTGAGAGTGGGAGAGAGGAACAACAACAACAGGAACAACAAAAACAAGAACAAACATGTTCAATTCACTTGCTCTGATGCTCGCCTGCTGCGCACTTGCCGCCCTCTGTCTCGCCCACAAGGATGGAGGATCGACTGCAGATGGAACGGGAACAGCCACAGAACTGAGCTCATCCTCATCCTCGTCATCGTCATCATCATCATCATCATCTCCCTCCCCATCCGCATCCGCATCGCCATCGATGCCGTTTGCGACGGGACCTGGGAGCAGCACCAGCAAGCAATTGAGCAGATGCCGTCAAAGCTGCTATCAGCAGGTAAGTCGCAGACGACAGACACCGAGAGAACCTCGAAACTCAAACTCGGATCAGACTTTTTGGGCCGGGGAGATAAGACACCGATCCGATCCGATCCAAGCCGAAGCCAAAGCCGAAACATTTGATGGACAGTTGTATGCTCAACTGAGCAGCAGCAGCCGCATGGTGCAGGGGGTAGGGGAGATGTAGGGGTTGGGGTAGGGGTAGGGCCTTCAAGGTTAGACATCGATGATGATGACAATGGTTCTTCGGCTCCGAAAGGTAAAGCGACGTAATTTTTTATGCCCTGCCCTGCCCCGCTCTTGCTGTGCCTTTCTTTATCTTTGGGTTGACATCGCCCTGTCGCTCTGTCGTTTGTCGTTGTCGCTGCTGCTGCTTCTGTTACCGCTGTTGCCGCGTTGCTGGCTGCTCAGGTAGCCGCCGTTGAAAAGATGTCATCCGGGTGGTCGGCCAGTGTCATAGTGCTGCTAATAGAGATCGGCAGGGGCAGCGATCGGGGATTGAATTTGAATCGGCATAGAAAGAGGGAGAGATAGAGAGGAGACAAAAGCCAAGCTTTTTCGAGCGAGAGGGGAGCGAGAGGGGAGCGAGAGGGGGTGACAGTTGAAACAGTTGGATGGATGTTCTGGAAGGATCAGAGCAGCAGAACGTGAGGGGAAACAATGGGACAAATTAAAGAGTTGAAATGGGAGTATAAGCAGGAACAAGAGATGCGGAGGAAATGGCTGGCAAAAGGTGACACAAGATACAGGCAAATGAAAAACTAAAGAAGGGAAATCCTAGTACATCCACAAAGAAAACCATTCTGCAGCCATCACCACACATTCAAATATCGACAAAAATGCAATAGTTGAACAATAATTATATTGTGAAATGATCTAAGAATATAGAAAGCCATAAATTAGATTCAAGAAACTTGATTCTTAGTGTCGTCCGCCCCAGCGGTGTACAAATGTAACTGAAACCACATCGAAGAAACGAAGAAACGGAAAATTCGAATGCCCCAAAGGGGGGATTGAAATCAAGACGAAAAGATCTCTTTAGGAAAAGTTTTCCCCTCTATGAAAGATTTCGGATTGTGATTGTCGTGACTGTGGCGTGACTTCCTGGAACTGTGGATTGAAACCCCCAGAGAGCGCTCCATTGTGCTGACACCTCAACAAAAATGTTAATACATTTCGGTATCAAATGAAATCAACTCAAACTCAAACTCAAATTCAAACTCAAAAATGTTCATATCAATTCCCGTACGACCTGCAAGCGGTGCATAAATCAAGAGTCGTGTAAATATCATCTCCGATTTCCAAGTAAATCAGGGAGCCTCCCGGCTCGAGCGTTAAGGTGAGCTCTCGACCAATTGACATGAGAAGTGCATGAATCACTTGAGGAGGAGAGTGTTGTGGCACTTACAGAGAAAATGCAATGAAACTTGAGAGGCTAGGATGGGTGAACACAATGAACACTCTGGACTCGTAGAGTACCAGAATATACAGTGTACGGAGTACAGAGTACAGAGTAGTGTTCTATGGAGAAAATAGGAGAATCCAATCAACAGAAGTTGAACAGAGAAGTTCATGCAATTCTTCGTGAACTCTACATATACAAAAATAATGATATATGAAGAAAGAAACTTTATTCTTGGTATTGGAAAGTCCCCAGAATTTATTAGCATTTTTGAATTTTGAGAGCAGTCTTACAAACAGAAATGAACTGAAAAACCAAGAGCTGAGAACATCAATGTGCCGCATCATGCACACGCCATATATGTGGTTTTTTGCAGAATTCGCTTGTCCATCTCGAGTGCCGCGTCATGCGACTGTGATGGGTGCAAATGGGAGCAAGGAATCTTGATCATCATCATCACCATCTGCATCTGCAGCCGTATCGTCATCATTATGAGAATTTGCCCTTTGAAGTCTATTCGTTGAAAGTCAAAAAGTTCTTAAGGGTTGAATGATGACAAAGCCCGTCAGACTCGGACTCGACTCGACTCGACTCGACTCGAGCCGTGTGCGAAGCTAATTTCATGCCCAGTCGGAGGAATATACTGGAACTAATCCACCCATCCAGTCCGCAGCATCCGTAGCATCCGTTCCATCCTTTATGAA
This sequence comes from Drosophila algonquin, assembly GCA_035041765.1. Taxonomy (NCBI): domain Eukaryota; kingdom Metazoa; phylum Arthropoda; class Insecta; order Diptera; family Drosophilidae; genus Drosophila; species Drosophila algonquin. The sequence continues at coordinate 1,216,812 of JAWNKY010001823.1, forward strand.
GCCAACCCCTGAAATCCCTGTAACCCCTGTCGAAAGCCGAATGCGCTGCTCAATCAGCGCCAAATTAACACCATGAAAGACTTTTCCGCCCCCCATCCCCCATCCCCCATCCCAGTGGGTGGATAGTATAGATGGGTGGATGGGATATGTTCTGCATGTACATGTGGGGGGAGGTGGTTGTGGGAGACTCCAGCGATCTTGATGTGATATGCGAGGCACGTATTCTTTTGGCTGCTGCTGCTGCTGCTGCTGCTGGTGGTGGTGGTTCGAATATTCGAATATCTCCGTATGCGTACGTGTCTCATAAAAATTGCTTCTGCTCAAACAGAAACAGAGAAAAAGAAATGTATGGGGAGAAAACGGGGACAAAAATGAGCGAGTGACCCTCCCGTAACTTTTTTTGGTTCGGGTAATTTATGTGGTCAGAGCACAAGAGGTGGGGGCACTGGCACTGGGCACTGGCACTGGCACTCTGGGTGTGAAAATGTCTGGGACAATTGCATGCTCCTGGTGACCGACCTGCGTTTAATTTATATGTGGCCCAAAACAGAGGAGACCCCAGGTAGTGGGAAAAGCGGCGGCAGAATGATTTGCCAGTTCAGCATTTTCATTGAGTCAAAGCCGTCTTTCATGCCTCAATCTTCCCCCGAGCCGCGTACCCTGCCCTCTGCCCTCTGCCCCCTGCCCTGTTCCATTCTGTTTCATTCTGGCATTCAGTCATTCATTCATTTGAACGCCTTATTGTTGTTACTTATCGCCCAAGTTGTTTCAGTCCTCAGTCCGTCGTCTCCTGTCCTCCTGCTCTCCTGCTCTCCTTCCACTTTTGCTCCTCCTGCATCTTCAACTTTTGCGTCTCCTTTTTTTTTTTTTTTGCAAAGAGAGGCCAAAAATTCAATTGAGCGGAAAATATGTTGTCTTTGCGATTTTCCTTTTCTGGCATTTGCCTCCTGCTCCTGCCATTCCCGTTCCGTTCCGTTCCGTTTTTATCTGCCACAACTGCTGGGTTTTTGGACTGCCCTGCCCTGCCCTGCCCCGCCTCCTTATTGTGTAATGATGACAAAGTGCCGCCGCCCGTCGCCGCCGTCAATGTTGGGCCAAAAGGTGATGGCAGCCATTGTCCCCTGCGTGCGAGTGTGCGAGTGTGTGTGTGTGTGTGTGTGTGGAAGGATGCGAATCCTTAGAGATGGTCGTCTCCTTGATGGATGATCGTAGAATGCGTAACAGGAAGTACTTAAAGGATTTCCAGTGCTATGGGATTATCGCATAAGACAATCAATGGCAATTACCATCGTCAAATGTTTGAGGAAAGACTTTCTGCAGTGAAGATTGGAATTATTCTGAAAAGGTTGGGGGTTTTATATAAATGGGAGCTGCAAATTTAATGGGGGGATATTTGTTTTCTGTAGAGAAAGTATTCAAGATAAATACTCTTAGTTCTTTTAGGGGTATCAAAGGATTCGAATGTAATTTTGTTTGATTTTCATAATTTGAGTGAGACTTGAAAATTATCCAACGGATTTTCTTGAAGAGTTTCCACAAGAGAACTAATTGAGAAACTCTTGTTAAAACCGAAAAAAACGAACGTGTCCTTTCGCTTATGGTACAAAAGGAGCGAGCGAAAGGAGTGAAAATCTAGACTCGCTGAAAAAACAACCCTGAGAAAGTAATCTTTAAGAAATACATACGATGTGGGGCGATGCGAGTATGCTAATTTCCTTAAATTAAACGAAATACAGGGTGCACATAGGGTATTCTCATGCAAACATCTGCCTTATCCTGTAAGCATGACTGATGCCTCGGGAGGAACCCTTCTATTGTAGTTAACGCTTTAGTGAAACGATCCATTGATCCAGTTGTGGTGTGTGTTGGGATCTATAGGAATAGAATGGGAATTCTATTACAGTTGCATAAGCGGAAGACATTTCCGCATTCGGATTTGCAGATGGTGTAAAAGCTTATATTTCAATCTGTTTCAATCTGTTGAAACTACTGATTTTGTTGCTTGCAAATAAGTCAAATCAATAGATATTTATATTCCTTTTGTTATTATACTCAAAGAACTCCAATCGCTGGCGAATGTTTCGCTTGAGTCCTTTCTCTTATGGTAAACTTGTAAGAGAATCTAATTTCATTCAAACGGGGCTTCCAGGGTTGTTTTTTTTTTTATATTTTTGTGTGAGAATCATCAATGAGGAGGCATTAAGTCAGTGCAACGAATTAAGTTGAAAAGTCGGGGCAAGAGATTGCACAGAATCCCCATGATGGCCATAAAGGCAATAAACATATATCAAGCACAAAGATCAATGATGGGTTTTTTATTATTCGTTGGGTGGGTTATTTAACCCTCGCACACACACACAGAAAGGCAGACAGACAGCAGGGACAGGGAGAGGGAGGAGTGCACTGCAAAATGACATTGAATACAAAAAGAATTTAGATATACATACATAAATATATACATATTTATGTACGTATTATATATATTTTTTTTAATATTGTAAAATTTCGGGGCAATAACAATTTGTCACGCAACCATCTCTAATCGTTTTTCTGTCGCAGTTTTTGCCATTCAATTGTGTGTCCTGTCTGTCTGTCTGCCTGCCTGCTCATTCATAAAGCAAGGAACAGACAGGAACAGAAATAGAAACAGAAATGGGAATGGGAATCAGAGACAGAGTGGAGTGAGAGCGAGAGGGAGGGGCAGAGGGAGAGGAACAGCGTCCCCTGTCCCGCTGTTCTGTTCAGCTGCGTTCTGTTTTGTCCTGTGCGTAAGGCGACAGTTGACAAAGGCTAAGCAGGCAGTCCAGTTTTGATCCCGATCTGTTCTGTCCCGCACCATGCCAGGCCGTGCATCCTTATCCATTTGCCATGGCAATCCCCCTCATTATCCTCATTGCCAGGAGCGTGAAATTTTCAATTCTCCACAGGCCAACGTTTGTGGTCATTTATATATATCCTTTTACGTACATAGACTTTTAGATTTCTTTTTGCCAGCCTGACTGCCTGACTGCCGGCTTTGCCTTTTATTACAAGTTACAAATTTGCGTCTATTGTTGAGGAAAAGTGAAGGACAGGACTGGCAGGACACAGCCATGCCTGTTGGGCAGAGACCTGGGATGAGGAGGATGACTCCTTGTTGTGTTTGTCCTGGCAGCAGGCAGGCAGGCAGGCAGGCAGGCAGTCAGCGGCAACAGACCGCCTCGGGTCTTGTGCCTGATTACTTTTTCTTCTCGTAGCTCGTAGCTTACTTAAAATTCGATTAGGCCACGCCCACTAACTAACTTTCGTCTCCTCTCTCTCTCCCTCTGTTCTCTTTACAGTTTTCCAGCGACTGGCATTATTGTACGGATTCCACTGATTGCAGAAATGTAAGTATCTACGCTCCCACCTCCCACCGCCCACCGCCCACCATCGCCTTTCTACGCCTCTGGCTGCTCCTCCTGAGCGGCGTGTGACAGGCTCCTAACGATGTCATTAACCCATTAATGCCGGCTCTTGAAAATCTTCTACTTGGAAAATGTCACATTTTTGTTTCTTTCTCTTTTTATGTGTGTGCTTTCATGGGTTTGATAGCTGTGGGATAGATGAAGAGCCCCCGGGTTTCAAATATTTGATTAACATTTTCGTAGCAGAGCTTTGTTTTATATTTTTTAATCCTTAAATAATAGATAGCAGACGGATGAGTACTGCCAATAATTTCAGTTGGTTGTAAGTCTGTAAAATTCTTAAAAAAAAGCCTTAATTGCGACATCTGAACTTGTTTCAAACATTTACATTCCCCACCAAAAACGAAAGAGGGATTGTCCACAGGTCCATAATGGGTTAAGAGCGGGGGGAGAATGAAAGATGAGCGAAATTTCATTACCTACCTGAGGGCGCGCGACATAATTACAAAAACTAATTGACAAATAGCTAACTTTCCACTGTTTTTCCTCTGTTTTTTGTCCCTCCATCCCTCCATCCAACCCTCCACTCATCCATTACGCCTGCTGCCTTGCCTCGGGCCGCCACAGTGCTGGGAAAACTGTCAGAAGCAATTGTCGCCCTTCGAGCTGAGGATACACAGGGCACAGCGACAGGGAGCACTCGTGCTCACGGACATCGGCTGGGACGAGATGATAGCCAATGCCTCGCGCCAGTGCCTGATCACCTGGGAGGTGTCTGGGGGTGGCCTGATTGGCAATCTTCTGACGGACACATCCGTGCCGAGCTCTCCCTGTGGCCGGACACGGTCTACAATATACAGGTCACGTGCAAGCATAAGGTGAGTCCGCGCCCCCGTTTCAGCTCTGAGCTGAGCTGAGCTGAGCTGAAACTCCGATCTGCGAGAGATCTTCACTAACCCGTGAAAATGTGTATCTGTTTCCCCATTTTCCACAGCTCACTGGCATGATGCGGCGTTCGAAGAAGCTCAATGTGGACACGCGCCAGTTGGTGGGTACCACCACAGAGGGCAACACTGCCACAGCAACAACAAGAACAACAACAACAACAACAACAACGGAGCATGGAGAGCCAAAGATGCATGCCCATCTCCATCCCACGGATCGGGTGTACATCATCAGTGCTTTGCCCACAACGAGCCAACTGAGTGGCGTTGTCTATCCGGCCTTTGGGGCTTTGGCCTTCTTCCTGTCGCTTCTGGTGATGTTCCTGTTCTTGCGTCCACAGCGCAAGCGTTTCCTTCTCGATGCAGATGCCACGGAAGCGGACACGGCCACGCTGATCGGAGGACATCGGAGTGCGTCGAGGAATTCGCTGGAGTCCTCGACGCTGCATGTCTAAAGAGGAGGAAGAGAGGATAAAGAGGAGTAGGATGAGTAGGATGAGTAAGAGTGCCGAAAATTGAGAACTTGTAGTCGTATATAGAATTATATGTCTGACTATGTGATATTCTGCACACACACACACACATACAAAACTGTAAATACCACACTGCTATGGGCCCCTCAAGCATTATCTCATGCATTTAATTATATCAAAACCAGATCCAGATCCAGATCCAAATCAAGAGATCGGAAGTCAAGCAACATGTTCGCTCAATTAAGTTTAAGTTTTACCTTTTACCACTTACCTTTCTTAGATCCTAATGCCAAAATCAAGCGCAAGTCATACGAGTATATAGTATACATACATATATCGATCATGCATTCAAAATAAAGACAAACAAACAAAAACATACATAGCTATATATACAGATACCATACATTATATGCCATATACTATACATTTACCATATACCTATACTATATACACTTACATATATCATATATCATAGTTATACAGCAGATACAGAAACGGAATGGAATACGGAATATACAACTATATTATATATATACATACATATAGTACTGTAATGATAGTCCTAGGGGCCGATGGCCAACCACTACATACACCAAACTAAAATGCAACAAATTGCTACAAATTTTTGTCAATCGTCGTGTCTCTCTCGCTTGAAAAATAACAAATAATTTGTTAATAGACTTAAGCTAAACAAAAGTATAAAAATCACATACAAAAAAATAACGATTTTTTTTCCTACATTTTTGTCGTATAAAGAAAAATCCAAACCTAAAATCAAAAAAAAAACAAAACCGAAATATTTTTCAAAATTTTTAAATGTTTATACCTAGACGAAAATCAACACTCAATTGAATTAAAAAATAAACAAAATGTAACGACAAAGTAAACTATTAATTAACTGACTTACAACTGTACTTGAGACCATAAGCAATGAGAATGGAGAAGGCGTTAGAGCAGCCACTAACTAAACTAAACTAATCACTAAACTAAATGGTTAATCAAAGGTCTAAAGCAAACAGAGACGAGAGAGAGAGAGAGAAGGAGAAAAGAGAAAGCTTCGCTACGCAAAATGCCTGTACATATTTAAGCCCTAATTTATTTATTTTTGATTGTTATTAATTTATTTTCTAATTATTATTACACCTATAAATACCCCCCAAAAATCCCTTTAAGGTAATGATCTCTGGTGCATCCTATTCTGAGTATTTCCTCTTAAATTTTACTCAATGATATCATTGACTCTACTCTTCTTTAGGAAGGCCATGAAGGTATCATAGAAATGGTTCAATTACTGGACATTTCAAGATCCTTTAGGTATGCTATGGAAGGATATTTAAAGCGTAGAGTCCACAATTTTCCACTAGTTCTGTTCGAAATCTTCATATTTGTTTATTTTGAAACCATTAAAATTTGGAAAAGGCTGGAAATCAGAATGAAAATTGGAGTATCTTTTGGTTTCTTGATCAAAATTTCATTTCTGCTCCCAACTAATGGGAAGATTCCCCCAAACATTATCCAACTGGAAGTTACTTTGACTAAAAATGAAATGCAACTTTAGCTCAACCCAACTCAAAATGGTTGATAAGTAATTACAAATACTCGTGCATAAATACTATATATTATATACTGTATACTATCGTACTGAAGTAATGAGAGAAACCCCTTAAGAAAACTAAAGAAGAGAACCGTTCCAATAACCAAGTCTTTTTCGAAACTGTAATCCCACTTTTCCTTCAAGAAATCAAGCTACAAGCTGTCCAAAAAATCTGCTCTTTCTCCAGCCCCCTCCATACATATTAGAACATCGGTGGGCATGTCCTCGCACAAGCGAAAGCTGCCAAAGAGAATTGTAAAAAGAAAACAACATGCAGGACGTGTGCGTGACTCCCACGCCCACCGCTGTATTTAGAATACAAGTTTGTTGAGTCTGAGAACCCATTGCCATATGAATATGATATACTTTCTAGTTATAGCTTTTAGTTTTAATTTTAGTTTATATTGTAGTTAAACCAATGAATTCTGTCAAAGAGCAAAGAGTCTCTTCCGGGCGCCCGTTTATTTTTTTTTTCACAAGAATTTAAGACTAATTCGAAAGGCCAATAATATTTTTAGATATGTACCAATGTAGAAGAAAACAGTTGAACAATGGGAGGAGGCAAACCCCTTCGAGCCGAAGACATTTTATCCCCTTTATTTGTTTATTATGTAAATATAATTTGATTTGTTATTGCAGCTCATTTTTGGCTACTTTTATTTGTTACAACGGGTTGGCATGGGAATACTGAATACCGCACTATACCGCACGCCTGGTGGTGCGGGGTGGGGGTGGAGGGGGTAGGGGAAGAAATTGGAATAATCAGAAAAACTAAGTCATCGATTTTTATGCCCCCCTCTTCTGGTGCTCTGGGAGTCGTCCCTTTTGTCCTCCACTTATCATATAAATTAGAGTTGGGATATGCAAATGCATTCAAGACTAAAAAGGGGGGATGATTCCTACAAGGGATTGAACGAAGGCGAGGACAGGCAGGGGGACAGCGGCAGGGGCAATGGCAGGGGATGTCGTGTCGATTATGAGAAACTTCTTTGAATAGATGAAATGGAAAAATTCCTTGGCAAGAGGGAACGACCATGCTGACGGGGATGGGATGGAGCGGCCCCGGAAAAGTATTCTCTTAAGAATTTCCGATTAAACTTTTTTCGTTTTCTTCATTTTCCGGCCGCTCTCTCTCTCCCTCCCTCAGCCTTTCTTCAGCTGCTGTGCCCTTTCATAAATTTGTACCAAAACTTTTTCGTTTTTCTTTCATTATGTTTCTTTATTATTATTATTTTGTTTTTTTTTTTTGGAAAATTTCTTTAAATATTTTTTTAATTCAATTTGGCCTTTTTTTGGGATTAGCTGAGGGCCGAACGGGGTTTGGGGCCACCTCAGATGGATTTGGCGGCCACTTGGCTGCCATTAGCCCCGGCTTCAATCTGCAGCTCATTCCACCTCTTGCCACTTGGCCCTGCAACAACAGCATTCATCCAACCATCAATCCATCCCACACACACACACACACACACACACACACACCGGCCCCCTTTCAGCTGTTGTTAGCTTCGGCCACTTCAGGCCGCTTCAGCTTCAGCTTTCGTTGTTGGTCCATGTTCTCCGTCGTCCCATTCCACATTCTCAAGCACTTTTTATAAACCAAATTAAATTTATATGCCCCTACAGCCATCACCCATCTGCCCCTGCCATCGGGCACCAGGCACAGGCCCCCGTCCCCCGTCCCTTCTCAGTGTCCCACTGCTGTCCCACCCTGTCCTCTTGGGTTTGTGGGGCAAGCCAATCCCAGGCTCTCGACGCTGTCAACTGCCAATTAGCTGAGCATTTTTCAACATTTTAAATTGTCTTCCCAGAGAGTGCGTGTGCCCCCTGCAGCCCCCTTCCTGCCACTCCTGCTGCATCAGCCAGTTGAGATGAGGGGGGGTGGTGGCTGTGAAGGAGAATGGGAATTAGAAGTGGATTGGGGGGGTGGGATTGGTGCATTGCCATCACTTGAGTGAGACGTCCGAGCGATTTTGCTTTTATAACCCCAATACCCATTCCCATTAGGGACAAGGGCATAAACGATGGACAAAACCAAAAAATCAAAGTAGACAGACCCCTTAGATACCCTCTAAATGAATGAATGCGGAACTGTACCTTTGGCTCCTTTAGACTAACCCTTGTCTTTCCTCGAAAAAGGGTATACATACATATGTATGTACATATGTACATGTATCCCTCTTGATATATCTACATCTTCTAGATCTTGATCTTCCAATTGTGTCTTCCAATGCACTTCCAATTGTGCTGCATTCCAATCCCCAACAATCCAATAGATCTTCCAATCGAGTCTTCCAAAAAACTAAACTGAAATTCGCTCAATTCCAGGGTAATCTCTGGTACGTTTACCGCGCTCTTAGGGAGGATGGCATTCTTCGTATAAGTTTGTTTTCGTTTTTTTATGCCTCTCCCTGGGACTTCCCCCTTCACTCGACCACTCTTCCCTCCCCTCCCTGCCCTCCCCTGCCCTCGCCAAGCTGTTTGTTTTAGTTGTTTTTGTTGGCTGTCAGTTGTGCAGCGCGTGCTTCATTTATCAAAAAGCAATTACAATGTTATTTCGATAAAGATGCTCCAATGCTCCCAATGGACACGCCCCCAACACCCACACAAAGGCACAAAAAAATACACACAAAGATTGAGAGGTGGGAGGAGAAGGGGAGAGAGAGAGAGAGATGGAAGAATGAAAGATAAAAGATTGAGGTAGAGGTAGAGTGGGAGCGAGAGGGTCGGTCGCCCACCTGCCAAATCATTTGCCAAATTCCAAAATAAAAAAAAGGGCCACACAGCCAAACCTTTATAATATCCCCTCCACCCCCCCATCAGCCTCAGTCCCAGTCCCATCCATGCCGCTGGCTTTTTGATTTTTTTTTGTAATATAAATTATCAAAAACAACAACCAAAAAAAGCGTAAAAAAGCAAAGAAAACAAAAAATTACAAAAGAGAAGGAGAAATAAAACAAAAAAAGATATAGAGTACCTACCAAAACAAAAAAAAACACAAAAAACATATTGTATTACAAGAAAATGAATAAGAAGTGGAAACAGAGAAGAAAAAAAAGGAATAAGAAGTGGATGGATGATATGATGAAGCGGCAAAAGAGGAAAACAAAAAACAACAAAAATTATTAATTCTAAGTAGACAAAAGAAGAAGGAGAAAATGGAGATGAAAATGGAAATGTAGTAGAGGAAGATGTTGGAGTTGGAGCTGGAGTTGGAAGAAGCAGATGAAGCGACAAACAAAATAAAATTAGACTACTACTAAAAGGCAAAACGAGAGAAGATAACTTTGGCCCCCCCTCGCCATTAAACTGGGGGCAGTTGGAGTGGTGGGGTGGGGGTGGGACTGGGGTTGGGGAATGGGGAGCATGAAAAGCGAGCATGTGTTTGTGCCATAAAAGGTTTCTCATTACATTCTCAATATAGTACCCTTACACGAGAGATGGAGCAAGAGAGAGAAAGATACAGAGGATTGAGAGGAAAGGGTATCATGACTTTGAACAGATGTTTGCCCTGCAGCAAATTATAGAATTTACGATCCTAAAAAGTACAGATGTACATCTGCTTGATGAGATTAATAAATCAAGGACAAGTCCATCTGTACATCGGTTTCCCCAGTTTTTGTATCTAAAACTTTTGCAAAGAAATCCAATTTTAGCTAGCAAAACTTCCAAGTATTTTTGAGGATAATCTAATCCAAACATACGAGATTTCAGATCTATACTAAATATTAAATATAGCCAGAAATAGAAATGATTTTTGCAGATTGCTGATTTAATTTAGGGGACTTACCAAATAAGATCGCAATCGTTTTCATTATCGTTGGCATATGACATCTATGTTATTGCAAGGGTATCTTAATCTTCGTCGCTGTAGATGGCCTTATTATTCTGTTGTTCTTTCTGTAGCAGCCACCGCTGCTGCCGTTGTTGTTTTTTGTGTCGTTTTTGGCCAAGGGTCGTCGCATCGTTGCACAAAATTACTTTTTTCCTCCCAAAGTGCCAGGAGGCGCAAACAAGAGGAGGAATGGGAACAGTGGGAGTGAGGAGGCCCAGGGAATACAACAGCAGAGGCCACAGCAACGGCAACGGCAACAGCAGCAGCCCGAAGGGCGATTGATGTACCGTACCACGGAGAGCAGTCATTCGGTGGCGTAGTGCCACGGGGGGGTAACAGCAGCAGCAGCAGCAGCAGCAGCAGGCAGCCTCGCCTTGCAGCTAAAAATTCATATCAATATGGAAACAAATTTCCACAAATATCAAAAGATTAGAGCAACTTTTCAATTAAGAAATGGAAACTAATCTCAATCATTCCATAAGAGCCCACCCCATCGGGTCAGGCCCCGCACCAAGTCAAGTATTTGTACTACGCCCTTGACAGCAGCTGCTGAGGGGTGGAGGGGTTGGGGGGACTGAGAACAGTGGCATGTGGATGTGGATGTGGCAGCCGTGGCATAGATATACATAGATGCTTATGCTGTTTATAGCCAAAGCACACCCACGCTCGGATGCAAGGGGCGGGGGGGCATGGAGAGTGAAAACAGGAGCACCACTGACAGTGTAGTCGAACCAGGTTGCAAGCCAACACGTTCGAAGCGAACTTGTGCCGAAGCGGCCGTGGTCGCGTTGGATGCAAAGGATAAAAGCGTATCCATATCCATATCCCTCAATGCGTCGGCGCCTCCCCCATACACACACACACACACACATCAGAAACAGACACACTCCAGAGAGAGAGAGAGAGAGAGACAAAGGGCAGGAAACGAGCTGCTGAGAACAAGGACGAACTGCTACTGCTGCTTGCTCGTCGCATCTCTGTTTTGGCGTGGCACAATTCGCGGGTTCCGCTGTTCACATTTAACCTTACCAAAGGTTACCACCATACATACACCCACAAAAAAAGGGAGAGAGAGAGGAAGTGGGAGCGCTCGTCCTCTCGCAGGCAGGCCCCGAAAAATCCTAGACACAGCTGTGGCAATCCCGCTAGTCCTGCCATTGACAGCCGTGAGACATCCCGATATCCAGCGATGATTTCCATTATTCGCATTGTGTTACACTTTTGCTGCTGCTGCTGCTCCTGCTGCTGTGTGGGGATTTGGCCAAGGATTAGGATTACGACAACGTCTGCCGGCAGGGGTACGGCAGTGCACGGTGTGGGGTGTACAATGACGATGGGAGTTCCAAGTATTTATCTGTCTGAGTGACTGACAGTGACTTGTGGCAGTGATTTACACGACAACCGCCACGTGGGACCATGTCTTTCGCTTTTTTCATAGTCTACATTCCAGGGCCGTTATTCAGAGAGAGCGAGAGAGAGAGAGAGGATGAATCGGATCGCTTGTACACGCGTATTGGAATGTATTCAGCATGCGATGGAATATCATCTTGACAGGAAGTCCAACATAAAAATAAAACAAGTAAGAACGCTATACTAGTACTAGTATGAAAGTTAATAACAATTCCGTTGGCGAATGATGAAAAAGAAATCCGAAAAGTTTATACAGACAGACAGAAAGAGCTTTCTTGATTTTTGGTATACCAGTAGATAATAACAGCTCCGATAGGTGTAACGAATTTGAGTCACAGATCTTAAAAATTCTGTGTAATCCCGGGTTTTCAGACAACCAATACACACAAATACATTCTATATTATGAAAAAAGCATATATCGTGTTGTAAGATAACTCTCAGTTTAATTTATTCTACTGGCTGCGTATTTTCTACTCTCATGTGCCTCGTCTTGTCTTGGTTTTTCGTTATTCTGGTCTCTTCTCGCCTATTCAATTGCTCTACTCGTGTTGGTAATATAGCGTGTATTGCGAGACTCGTTCAGAGAGGATCGTAGTAACGAGATGACGAGGTAAATGTGAGGGAGAGTTAGAGAATGAATGACGAAATAAGTGAAATCCCAACTAATTTTTATCTTAGGCTGACATATGCATACACGAGCATTCTTTTATCCTGCCACTCCGTAGTCTGGGGATAAAGAGATGCACCAGCAAGGGTAAGGGACAGCAGATGTATGGCTAAGCCATTACCAAGATCGACGTACCAGCAAACGTGTGGTGGAGAAGGTCTTTAACACGGAGGATGGCAAGCCAAACAAGTGGTGGACGTCTTTTGCCAAGAAGAAGTTACTGGAAAAGAGCTTGGCTGACCCGGTTGACAAGATACATACATAAATGTGTATTTATTGAAGAATTTGGCAGAAGCTTGTTGATAACAAGTTGATACAGTCATGTGGTTATGCAACTCCTTTATCTATGGCAAATAGTCGCTCTTTTATGAGGCTAGCTTAAATGATGCACATAGCCTTCATTCATGAAGTGCTTCTTCGGAATTTGACGAGTGTTTGTACTTGGGGTGTGTCTTAGTCGCTGCCAAATTGCCTATAGTTTTTAAGATATATGTTGGTCGTCTAATCTTCAAGGTTATATAAACATTAGCGCACTTCCTAACTGGATCGTACTTTTGGCTTTTCCTCTTCTCCATTCAACGGCAGGCTCGTGTAGGAAGTGCTTGAGAATTTGTTAGATGAGATTACTGCCAGGAGGTCTGTGAGCCAAGTGCTTTCAATATCTTTTGGGCGTTAAATAGCAGAGTTCACCCTCGGCGCGTATTGTTATTGCATTCCTAGGCATTCTCTTCTTCACTAGGTTGTGCGTGTCCGTGACGATATTTGTCAAAGAGTAACTCTCGAAGCAAAAAATGCTTTGAGCGCCACTGAATGCTCCACCAGAAATACAGGAGCTACTTTCGTTTGGAGAACATTCCAATTTCGAATGCAAAGCGATGATACCGACCAGAAGATAGTCTTGGGCTTTCGGGTCCTTCGATAAAACAAAATCGTTTTGTTTATTTCGAATCAAAAGGTTGATTGAATGTATATATATATATGTGGTATATATATAAAAAGAGATAATAATACAAAAATAATAATATATGGTACAATATGTTAATGTTATTATTATTTCTCTCTCTCTCTCATACATCTGCATAATTCATTTATAATCATAATAATAATAGTAATAATAGTTAATGGATTTTCTTTGCTTTCCGATGCCCCCGATCATATACCCATTCACTCCCATTCTCATTCCACAGCTCGCCTCCAGCCAGCCAAACTTTTCAGTTGCATTTATATATATAAATATATATGTAGGTTTAAGTGTTTTGTGTGTGTGTTATTCTGTTGTAATTATATTTATTATAGATATTATCTAGTTTTTGCACAGTGCTATTCTGGTTTCTTTCCTTCCTTTCTCCTCCTGCTGTGCTCCATTTCAGCTCCTTTTATCGACTTTAAGTACGTGCTCACAGGAAATAACAATATATATATATGTATTATATATATTTGTTTTGTGTGTGTACATGAATGTGTATATATTTATATATATATCAGAGGCCTTATCCACTCGATGGAGGTGCTGCTGCTGCTGGGGCTGAAGCTGAACCTCTTTCCCTGCCAGAATCTGATCTTCCGCTGTTCCTTTTCGACATTGGTCTACCAAAAAAAAACAACAAAAAACCATGTTGGGGGCACAATTGCATTACAAATAGCATTAACAAACAAAGTGCTTCTATCGATTCTTTATCAAATGGCCATTCAACATTTCATTTCATATCGCGCCTCGTTCCCATTTTCATTTAGTTTAAAATGCTAAGCTTTTCCCTTAAATGCCTTTGCTACACATTTTCACATCCGGTTCTTGTTGTTGTCGTCTGTCTGTTGTATGCTTTTTAATATAATTTCTCTTTAGCTGCCAGTTTACTTTAGTTTCTGAGGGGCTATTTATAAGGTTTGACTTTTATTGTCTTACAAATTAAAACTGAAAGATGTCTTTTACACACACAAAAAACGAATTACATTACACACGATACAGATACAGAATGGATAAACACAAGAAAATAGTACAAGATAATGGACAAAGAAAGTGTGTGTTTTAAAATCTGACAGAAAATCTATTTAGTACAATATATATGAATAAATTAGCAAACAAATTTGAAAGGGTTTGCCCGTTTTTGCTTGAGCGCTGGACTGGAGACAAAAGAGTCTGGCAACGCTGGCCGCCAATCCGAAATCAATTTGCGAGTGTGTTTGTGTGTGTGTGTTTGTTAACTTAATTTACAATAAATGTGTGACAACCACAGTGTGTATATGTGTTTTAGCTTTTAGAATTGCTGCTCATTTTCCTTAATTTGCTGCTCCTTCTCCTCCTACAGTTGATTTTTTTTTCTGTTGCTGTTGCTGTTCTGTTCCTTCTCCTTGTTTGAGTTTTTTCTTTTCTTTTGTTTTGTTTTTAGATATATTAGACTAATTTTGCTTTAATACAAGTTACACTCTTTTATTCTGCTGTTCCTGGCTGCTGCTCTGGAAAACCGCTAACCTCCGTCTGCTCCACCAGCTGCTGGCCATCGAGCGCATACTGGATACGCAAACGCATACGCAATACCGCCTGGAAATCAGATGAAAGATAGAATAATTATCGAAATTACTCTTGGAGAACTCTGGAGACTCACATTTGATGTGGCCACAACGCGCATTTCCTGCGTGATAACACCACCAGGCGGCAGCAGGTTCCCCGAGGGCGTCAGCATTTGCAGCTGGAAACTCTTTTGAACGGCCGCCTGTTAAACAAAAAGATAATGACCAAGTCAGAAAGAGAGAGAGAGAGAGAGAGAAAGAGAAAGACAGAGCGAGGAGGAAGCATCGATCGTACCTTTAGCAAGTATTGCTCTAATGTATTGTCTGAGCCATTTGTGGTCGTCATATAGATCCTCATGCAATCATTGCCCGTAACCGGCACCAGTTGCACCAACAGACCGTTTTTGTCCAGCGCCGTCAGCCTGGGTCCCTGCGGTGGCTATTAAAAGAACAATTAATTAGCATTACAAATAAAAAATTAGTAAAATCATATAGTCACCACTGTCACATTATTGGAGGCTGCTGTGGGATTTAGATCGCCCAGCAGATTGCTTCCATTGCCATCCGCTGCTGCTGCTGGTGGTGCTGCGGCGGCGGCAGGAACAATACCACCCAGGCCGCCCAGCATGCTGGCCACCAGATCATTTCCATTTGTGGGTATGCTGCCAGAGCCATCAAGACCCCCATAGCCACCAAGATCCAGGCCGCCCAGCATGTTATTCATGTTGGCCGCACTCGTATGGTGCTGATCCAGCATCATACCGCCCACACCTGCCGCCGTCGTTGTTACAGCTCCAGGCGCCGTCATATCCAGGTCAAGTAAATCCAACAGATCCTGATTATTGGACACGGCCACGCCACCATCATTGGCATTACGCGAGTTCTTTTTATGCACGGCATTGGACAGATCGGTGGCTGCCACCAGATCGCTGGCGCCCACCGACAGGTCTGTGCTACCCAATAGATCCAGCAGAATGTTCTATAACGAGAGAATAGAATGATTAAAAGATGGAATAGAGGGAGGATAGATGGTATCCCTTACCGTATTGTCGCCCAGCATATTCATATTGCTTTCGATAAGTGAATGTCCGACACCAACGTTGCCGCCTCCCTCTACACCATTCTCGATAACATCTGGACTGTTGTCATCAAAGGAGCCGCCACTTTCGCCATTCTGCGAGCTTATGCGACTGATCTGCATGGCCGGCATCTTTTCGAGCAGCGCCGGACGCAGATGCTTATAGTGGCCAAAGAGTTGTGTGAATTCCACGCCTCGCTGCTGCAGATCCACATTAAGATGGCTTCCAAACGAGGTGATCAGAGCTTGGACTTCCCTACGAGCAGAACGAGGTTTGAATATGCATTAGAATAAGGAGATCGTTGTGGGCTAGATGGTTGCTACTTACTCCACGCATTGCTGCAGACGCGTGCTTAGCTTGGCTAGGGAGACCAAGGCATATTGCTTGCTTGTGGTCGAAACTTGAGCAGAGGTTAAAAACTTATGATACATGGCGATCAGATCGCTCTCTGAGGGACGTTCAAACTCTGAAAGATAAGATAATTTGATTCGTTATTGACTGAATTCCAGCAGTAGATTATCATTCGATGTCTCTACTCACCATCTTCATTTGAGCCATACATGAAGAGATCCCCGTACTCGCCTATGGCCCAGACGGCAACCTGCAACAATGGCTGCTTATCCTCGCAATGGTTTGCCACCTGCAGCGACTCCCAAAAACGATTCGTGATGTATGTCTGCTCTGACACGGGGCTGCTGGACACCAGCTGTATGGTAGAGGATACCACATCGTCGCGTACATAATTTCCAGCGGCAATCAGGACACTCAGCTGTGTGTCCAAATGCCAGCGCGTATTGGGCGAATAGCGTTCGGCGGCCAATATCATGCCAGAGCTGCATTGAGCCTTAAACTCCGCATCGGCCTTTTCGAGGAACAGCAATAGCTCCTTGGTCATTGTACGTATATTTTGTGCATTGATCAGGGCAAACGATAGCTCCATTGCCCGGCGACGAATGGATACGTCTGGATCCTTGAGGCACTCCAGTATAGTGGTGCGATGCCGTTGCACAGCCGATGTGTCCGCATGAACAGTGCGGAGTAGCGTATTCAGTGCCACATAGCGTATGTTCTTGTCCGAATTGAGTAGGAATCGTCCCAGTATATTCACAGCCAAGACACGTAGGCCACCCTCCGAGCTGCCCAATGAGAGACATATAAGTATTTTGGAATCAATCCATCCAAAAGCAGTAAGTCTCACCGTATATCCATTATGGAGAGAACTGTCTCGTAGAGTATGGTGTTGCCCACATTTTTGCTCGTCTCCGTGTTGGTCGCCACCTGTGCCAGTATATCGTTCATCGCCTCCGAAGCATCCGGATCATTGTGACCCAATATACGTAGCAAACGCAATATCTTCACCTGCAGGAACGGATCACTCACACCGCTCACATCGTGCTCAGGCGAATAGCCGCCCAGAATAAGATTCTTGAGTATGCGCACTAGATTCGGCACGATCTGTTTGTGTAGAAAGTATTAGTTTGGGGGTTCAAAAGCGATACTGTATTAGACGGGGGAAATGCGAAAAGTACTCATACTAGTGTGTATTTTTAAGATTGTGCAAAGAGCGAGAGCGTGTCTGGTGTGGTGTGTGTGCGTGGAACTTTGTGGGGTGTTTTAGGGAAAACAGAGAGGTGCAAACAAAACGGGGAGACCTCAAACCTCTCTGAGGTCCAAAAAAAACCTCTATGTACAGGCTGTACAGTTGTGGGAGAGAAAGAAATTCCTACCAAACAACAAAAAATAGTAGATCTACATAAAAAATTTCTACATATTGGAATTCTATTTGATATGTATATGTCTTTTCATCGCTTAAACAATTAGAAATTACGTCGTTTAGAAACGACGACTTTAGGCAATGCCAGCGGACGGCGCTTAAAAGAATTATTGTCAAAGTCCAGATCAAATAGGCCAGCGGTGGGGCTTTATGCATTTGCTGTTCTCAGGGATTCGCTTGTGGGGCTTGAGTCGAGCATCGATGTGCCACGTTATGTGGGAGCGACATGGCCAAAACCAGTCAGGACAGTGGGCAATGCCGGGCTTAAATATACTGCTGGCAAGGCCGGATTCAAAAAGAAATGTTGACACACTCAAACAGACAAATGGCAATGCCATAATAAATCCAAACGGATACACCCTGTGCGAGATACTGTCCGTAGGTCCGATCGCAGTCACAAAGCAGTACAAAGCATGAATGATAATCGCTTCAAGCGTAATTAAATTTTGTTTTACATTTACCGCGACATTTATCAAGACATATACATAGGCAACAGACAAAAACTGGTTGAAAAAATATAGTAATAGTTGTATGTATAAAGAGAGACACATAGAGAGAGAGAGAGGCATATTGTTTAGGAATATTTCTAGTAGGCACAAACGATCATACCTCTCGATTTCCGCTATCCTGGCAAGCAAATTACAACAAATTTCATTTTGTGTTTGCGCGGTATTCGATCAAAAACAAACAAGCATTAAAATTGTAAGTATACAGGTTGTTTGATTCAAAAAACAGAAGATCCAGGAACAGAAAAAAAGAATGTGTGTGTGTAATTTTGCAAATAAAAGAAAAAAGATATAGATATGGGGAGGGGGCGATATATAGGGTTAGAGCTTGGCTTTATATAACTACAGCTAGAAGGCCTCGCGACGGGCCACAAAACGTTTTGACGCCAGCCCGTTCAAGGCGTTTATTTTTGAGCGCCACAAAAATTAATTAATAAATTAAACAAAAGAGGAAAAAGAATATGTAAAAACATTGTACGAGACATATGGAAGGTACCACGAGCAGCAGCTGCAGCATTAGTAGCACTAGTAGTAGATTTAGCCTCTGCTGGGGGTTGTGCGGGGCTTAATGGGGCACACCTCGGGCTTACCTTCTTGAAGTGCATCAGCGTGTCCGAGCTGTTCTCGCACATTTCCGTGATGAGCGTTACGCCAGTAATCAAAATGCCTACAAATCAGAGAAATGGATGGTTAAATGGTTAGCATTGAGAATGCGGACTACGTTTGGGTTAGGGACTTCACCATGATTCTTCTCGCTGAGCAGTGATCGCGTCGCCGGCAGGAATATCTCCATCAGCTCGGGCACGCGACGAATCACACGAAAGGCGCACAGGGTTGCCTTCTTTCTGATGTACGTATTCGGGGATTTCATAAGACGCTCCACTTCGCTGGCCAAATCTCGTGCCATCTCTGGCGAGGCAATGGCACCCAAGGTGCACAGCGCCAGGCCGACCACAAATTGTGTCGAGCTGTTCAAGTCACTGAAAGATTGGGGATGGCATTGGATAGGATTAAAATGACTTCTAACGCTTTAGATCGCCTCGACTTACTTCTTCAAGCAATTCGTGATCAGCAGGTGTACATCTTGCCGCTCATCCAGCAGCAGCATGGCCCCCAGATAACCGATCCGCTTGTCTGTAAATCGCGTGCTGGCCGTCAGCTTAAGGCACTCCAGTTGTCCAAAGTGAGCCGGATAGCCGAGCATGTGTATGTACAGCAGCTTGGCAATGTTCCGACAGCTGCAAGTCCACAACGAATGCAATGATTAAACGGAATAAAATTATCATACTGTATGTGAGGGTATGCCCCTCGCCATCCCATCCCGACCTACCGCCAGACAGAGTCCTCCTCCCGGAATGTGCTCCGTATGTAGGCGCACTCTTTGTTGACAACGGCACGCTCCTCGGCCGCAGTTCGCGCGGCGCGTATCTGTCGGATGAGATCGCGCAGGCGTGTGGGCGTGGGCATTCTGACTGTGTGTGTGTGTGTGGGAGATTGGATGATCAAGTTATTTAATCGAATGCACTCCTTGCCTTGGTTCTCTTTACGTACCTCTCTCAACCGCCTCTGTAAATGCCTGCCGTATGGTGGCCATATTGAAGGCTGGATTGAATCTGTTTTTGGGTAGAAAAGAGAAATAGAGAATGGGATGTTAGAGAGAGGAGCAAGAGGTAACTGAGCCGGTTGTGTAGGCCTACCCATGCTCGGAATTCATTGTGGAGGCAAAAACGTTGAATCACTTTTGAGCTTTTGCAGCAGCTTGCCTGCAATCACGCTCTTTCTCTCTGTGGGACCCTGCTGCACTCTTCGCTGACGCTGGCAGGTTCTCTCTTTGATGATGTTGTTGTTTGTTTTTCTTCTTTGTTTTTGCTGTTTTTGCCGGCCTACGCGTTTATGTACGCGTTATTAACTGCTGACTGCGTGGGCGGGCGTTTGGGCGGTTGGGGCGTGTCGGCGAGGAGGCAGCGGCCGCGACGGCAACAATAACAACAGTTTTTATGTGCAGAGATCTTCACGCGAACGCACACAACGTACTACATGTACTACATGTACTATGTACTACATGCATACAGAAGAAACAGCCGGCCGCTATTCCGTTATACTTTTGTTTCGCTCTCTTCGCTCTTCTATAATGGGCAGCACACTCTGGTTACTCACTCGCTCGATCTTCTTCGCTCTTCACCCGTGTTACTAAGCTACTGGAAAAGACCACTGGGTAAATGAGTGCGAGCAGTAGCAATTACTGCTGAAGGCAGTAGATCAACGGTTGTTATGAAACTTGACATCTCTCATACGCGCGCTGGTGCGTGTGCTTCGCTCTGTGTTTGTGAGTGTGTGTGTGTGTGTGTGTTCGCTCAAACAAATGTACACATGATCTGGCCAATGCAAAACAAGCAACAAGAAATAGTATTACTACCCTTCCCCTCGATCTAGGGCTATCAGGTGTTAGCTCGGTTGAGAAGATACAAGAGTCGAGCGGACGGGGGGAATGAAATGCAAATTGATTAAGTGATTAATGCCTGAAACCGCACTTGAATCATTGACACCAATACGCACGAACACTCCACACACTTGCATATGCCAACTAAATTCCAATTGGAATACTCGGAAAACCGCACACAGAACAAAAAGGATGTACAAAATGTGGAGTTTAACGCAGAGATCTGTGCACTTAATGGTTATCACTCACTCGACTCGATCTACTTTTTGTCAATACTAATGAATGGCCAGAAACCCATACAAATGGCCAAAACAGCTGCCGTCATCGATAGACAACCCAACATAAATATATCGATTGACAGAGAAATTAATAATGAAGGCAGATTTGTATACTATATGCGAATATTTAACGAATTTTCACACGTATTGTTTGAAGAGACTTTGAGTTTTCTCTTGTTTTCTTTCCGTTTTTCTCTTGCTAATTTATGCCATTCATTGGAAAGCCCACACATAGATACAACCAACACACACACATACACACAACGCACACTTGCATTCAGGCCCTATGGCTTAGCGTATGCTTCTTTTTGGAGATGAAAATCCGTCACTTCTGTCGGTTGAATGCATTTAAGCTACTATTAACACTTTGGGGACTATGTGTGCTCTTATTGGCTGCTCAATCGGTTTCATTAAGTGTTAGGTTAACCACCTGCCCTCCGCCTCCGCGTCAACCAACCAATGGCTCATTTACAACGCGACAAAATTTCAACACAAGAGGACAGGACACGACACACTGGTGGGCTTTTTATTGGCTGGAATGATTTCAATTTAGCGACAACTGGGTGGGCTACGCTCAACACATGTTCTCACTGCACTAGTTTATGCTATATTTTAATTTTAATGCCACAAAATCAACGTAACAAGTAAAAAAAATGTTCGTAGAGAATATGTTGATGATGAGCGCAACAGTAGTAGTGAGAGCGAGTGAGAGGGCAATATTTACAAGCAGCGCCAAAACACACTATCGCGTTCATCGAAAAATACCATAATTGGATGAAATTAAACTCGAATGCACTCTAATTATACTTATATTTTAATGAAATAAAGTGAAATTAATATTTAAATTGCTAGGCAAACATTAAATTCCGAGTGACTCCCAGCAGTGACTCAACGTTTTGCTCAAAAATATACCAATATATACCAAAATATATACATGAGCGCGAATAATGTGAATACGGCTACACTGATCAGCCATAACGTAATTTTTGAAAATCTACAACTATTTCCGAAAATCCATTCCCTTCTTACCTGCGATTGTTTTCCGGTGGCAGCACGCTCCAATCCTGCTCGTAGTACGGATACATGACTCGCCGTGCTCTGAGATGTAATTCTTTTGGGGGAGTAGCAGCAGTTGGAGTGACTCTGGGGTTGGCAGGAAGCATTAACTAACTTGCACACACAACACAACACACGTACGTATTAACTGTCGCCACACACTCTGTGCTCCACTGACACTGGAATAATGATAAGCACGCCCTACTATAGTGCTCCACATAGGCACACACCACACTGTCCGTGTTATCTAATGTACATTAACAGGTAATTCCGAACGCTCTTTTCTTTTTATACGTACATTGATATAAGAGCAAGTATATGTTGTTGCTCTTGTTCTTTATTCGGTTGCTGCTCGTGTTAGCCACAGAGCCAGAGAACGGTTAAGGCACTACTAGTTTAGGGGGAGATCATTTCATTATTTTGTTGGTAAACGTAACGTTGTAAACGGAATGAAGAGAACGGACTGGCCCGAGCCGATGAAACTCCTGCAGAAGACTGAAATGGACTGCCACATTGGGATCGGGCCCAGCCTGAGCCTGGGGCCACAGACCCCCTCCTTCACTGCAGGTGTTTGCAGTATTATATTGGTGACACAGTCCGATAGAGGCGAAAACTACACACACTTATCTATTGGGTGCTGATAACACCACGCCGTGAGAACGTATAACAATCTACGTTGGGTTTTTTTTTCTTTCTCTTTTGGATAAGCAAAGTCGTCATTGACAACCACCATTGAGGGACTGGAACATGCACAGAGCTCTGGACACAGTGAGCGAGGGGAAGATAAAGAATTCAAAGCAGTGGCAGACCAGCGCTTGGGTTTTTGGGGCATTTATAACAACATTATCTATAGCGCAGTTGGGCCCACACTACCCGCACTCCACACTCTCCCGCTTATACATAAACTGTGGCCTTAAATATTAGAATATACAAACGTTAAAGCTATAGCTACATATGTAAGGCGACTGCCCGGCTATTGCAGCCGGCGTATTTCGTTGCATCGTTCAATCGTTCTCTCGCGGCGGTCGTACTAAAGCATGCCGTTTGATGGCCTCCACTAGCCATTTGATGCCCTCGTCCACACCCTCACCGGTTAGGGCTGAGACCGGTATGGTGAGGCAGTCACGGCGGCCGATTAGGGCACCCGCCTGCTGGAAGACTGGCTTAATCTCACGCACGCCCATCACATCGGGCAGATCCTGTTTGTTGGCCAGTATGAGCAGTGGCACACCCGAGAGCAGCTCATTCTTGATCATTTTATCTGTTGGTGGAAAGACAGAGAGAGATCATATTTAAGTCGAGCATTTAGATGGGATATAATGGACATACCAAAAATGATCTTTGACTCGTCCATGCGTTCCCGATCATTGGAGTCTATCACATAGATGACGCCGTGCGACTCTTGATAGTATTTGTCCCACAACGATTGCAGCTCTTGCTGGCCGCCCAGGTCCCAGAAGTTCAGTCGCACGCCCTGCACATCGATGGTGCCGATGTTAAGGCCAACTGTCGTTGTGATTTTCGTTGGATTAAGGCCCTTGTAGTTCTTTGTGAACTTTGTTTTGGCCGCCTCCAGGTACGTCTGTTGCGTAGGAGGAATACATTTCGGAGGGAGAAAGAGTTTTGCGGACGTGTCTGTCGTTCTTTTTATGATGGGTGAGGTGACATACCGTTTTGCCAGCATTGTCCAGCCCGAGGATCACCACACAGTACTCATCCTTTTGTGTGAAGTATTTGTAGAAGCCATGTAGTAGTGTGTACATTATAAATTGTTATATTTATTTATTGTTGTTAACTTTGATTTTGTTGTCTCTGTCGTCACAGCTGCCTGCCTCTGTCGCACCTCTCTTCCACTATTGGCATATTCGATAGTATCGACTACATTGCTAGGCAATTTTAGTACGGCAACCCTAAGCTTCTTCATATGCTTTTGAAGTTATTTTTCATCATTGCATCGAACTTGAAATCCGGTGCGGTGGCTGTTCAAAGTGCATAATTAATGCAATACAGGGGCAATGCCAGGTTCTTGCCCTCCCGCTGCTTGTTTGCGCGTAATTTGCTAATCGTCACTGCTGCTGCTGTCACAAGCCGCACAGCCTTCGCCTCGACCACAACGTGCCAGCGGATCTTGTATTCCCCAACCAGAATGACAGACCAGCAGACCTGTGATTTATCATCCTACAAAGTCGGCAGCAGTTCGGTGGCCTTTGTGACCACACCGGACAGGGAGTCTGCCCAAAAGTTGGCTTACGGCATCATTGACCGTAAAATAGCCGCCTGTGTCAATATTATACCAAAAATCGAGTCCATCTACATGTGGGAGGGCAAAGTAACCGAGGACGACGAGTATCTGATGATGATCAAGACGCGCACCGAGCGCATCGACGAGCTGAGCAAATTCGTACGCGAGAACCATCCCCACAGCGTCGCCGAGGTGATTTCCATTCCAATTGAAAATGGAAATTTGCCCTATTTGAATTGGATTGCACAGACAGTGCCGGAACTGGAGAAGATGAAAGACTAAAATATACCCAAACATACTAATGTAATGAATATAATTCAAATAAAAAATCCCTCATCTCAAATTTTGTTTTGAAAATTAGCAAAAACAATTTGCAGCCATTTAAACCGGGCGTTGCCGGATGGGGGTACCAGAGTATCGATATAAAATGGGCTAGCATTGATATTTCCATTTCTCATACCCTGACAACTCTACTCAACTGGCTGTGCAAAAGTGTGTGTGTGCGTGTTTTTTTTTTCTCCCAATCTCCTTCATTTTGTGGCCTCAAAAATTAAACGCAACGCAAAAAGGGGGTGCTCAATAAAGTTTAAGAATACGGATTGCACGAAGAAATCAAAGTAATGTCGCTGTCGAGTCTGCTGCCCACGCCGACCAATGCGGTTTGGGACCGCGAGGACGAGCGTCGCCTGGCAGCCAAGGGTGCTCCGCAGATCGGAGCCCTGGTCTCCGCCAAAATCGCAGCTCCCCCGTACGGCTGTCGCAAGGATTGGGTGCCCCGCACAGAGGCTGACTTTGGGGATGGTGGCGCTTTCCCCGAAATTCATGTAGCACAATATCCACTGGGTAAGTTCTGGCGCATACTCCACGCTTTCTCCAGGCCATTTCTCATTATTGGTTTTCTTTTTGTGGCGTTCGCTTAGGTCTTGGTGCGCCAGGGACTATGGGCAAGAAGTCAGATGCTTTGGCTGTACGATTGGACGATAAGGGCAAAATCAAATACGATGCGATAGCACGACAGGGACATGGCAAAGACAAAGTCGTCTACTCTTCCATCTCGCAGCTGCTACCCGCCGAAGTGCTGGCCGAGGATGCCGAAGAGCTGCAGCGGCCCGATGAGGAGAGCGTGGCAGAGACCACTGAGGAGACCCGCCTGGCCCTGGAGAAGTTGACCAACCAAAAGATAACCTCAGCACTGCCCGTCCGTCATGCCCAGAAGGCGGGACCGGCCCAATACATTCGCTACACACCGTCCCAACAGGGCGATGCCTTCAATTCGGGGGCCAAGCAGCGAGTCATCCGAATGGTGGAGGCCCAGCTAGATCCCATGGAGCCGCCCAAGTTTCGTATCAATAAGAAAATTCCGCGTGGTCCCCCGTCGCCACCGGCTCCAGTCCTGCACTCGCCGTCGCGCAAAGTCACGGTCAAGGAGCAAAAGGAATGGAAGATCCCGCCCTGCATATCCAACTGGAAAAACGCCAAAGGTGAGCATCCATATTAAAACCCCCCATTCCAATTAAATTTTAATCGAAACTCTGCTTTAGGCTACACCATTCCACTGGACAAGCGTTTGGCTGCCGACGGACGTGGCCTGCAGCAGGTGCACATCAATGAGAAGTTCGCCAAGATGGCTGAGGCCCTGTATATAGCCGATCGCAAGGCGCGCGAGGCGGTGGAGGCACGCGCCCAGCTGGAGAAGAAACTGGCACAAAAGGAGAAGGAGAAGAAGGAGGACATGTTGCGGATGATGGCCCAGCGGGCGCGTGAAGAGCGTGCCGGCCTGCGTAACCCGGAAACAGCTAGCGATCCCATCGGTGCTGGGGTCAATGGAGCAGAGGCTCGTGAGCGTAACGATCTGCGAGCCGAGCGACAAAGGGAGCGACAACGTGATAGAAATCTGCAGCGTGCAGCGCCCGAGAAGCGCTCAAAGTTGCAGAAGGAGCGAGAGAGGGACATTTCCGAGCAGATAGCCCTTGGCCTGCCCGCCAAAAGTGCTGGCAATGGGGAAACTCTCTTCGATCAGCGTCTCTTCAACACCACCAAGGGCATGGACTCTGGCTACGGCGACGACGAGGCCTACAACGTGTACGACAAGCCATGGCGTGACGCAAATACTCTGGGTAACCACATCTACAGGCCCAGCAAACAGGCAGACAGCGACAATTACGGCGGTGACTTGGATGCCATTGTGAATACCAAACGATTTGTCCCAGACAAGCAATTCTCGGGGGCATCGCGTGAAACGGCCGGTGCCCAGCGTAGCGGACCCGTTGAATTCGAGAAGGAGGAGGATCCCTTCGGTCTCGATCAGTTCTTAAACATGGCCAAGAAGGCGCCTAAAAGGGCCGAGGAGAAGAGCGAACGCAACAGCCAATCGGAACGCAAGCGTAGTCGTCGCGACTAGACGTACAGCTGCATTAATAATAATCATCATTGATCATCCTCATAATTGATAATCGACATACACTTTGTGCAAATTGAATAATAATCACTCGATACTGACAAGAAAACTAGAATTTTATTTTAAAATTTAATTTAACTTTTGTTGATTCATTTATGATGCTGAGCGAAAGGTTGTTGACTGTTGACTGTTGACTGCCGTTGTCCCCTCCAAAACTTTGATAACGTTGAGTTCACATTGAAATTATTGAATTTACGTGACCCTCAAATGCCAGACGAGACTCGAGGCTTGGATGAGCTTTGTTTGCAATTCTCTATTATAAAAGAAGAAAATTCACATCCCATTGGTTCTTGTTCAACTGTATTTCTTGTTTTGTTGGAATTTAAAGTTTCCACCTTGATACCTTTCATTCGATAGGTATTTTATAGCAGATTTCTAGCGTACTTCATAGGTAATTTTTAGGTACTATTTATCGGTACTTAGCGGTATTTTATCGGTATCTGCCGCTCAAAAAGTGCTAGCCAGCTTAAATTTCGTTTTTCTGCATTGGCGCTTTTTTCGTATAAACAAATTCGATTTATGTAAGAGTTCAATCGTTAAGGAATCGTTCTGTTTATTAGAAATGAAGGAGAAAACTTTAAATATTAAAAGGAAGTCATCTCTGAAACCACCAGGAATGATTGTTAAGTCCAAAAAGGAAGCGGCTGAGACCGAGAAGCTGGAGCAGAGGGTATCGGTAAAAGTGTCAGATGAGCCCAATGCAAGGGGAGGCGGCAGGAGGCGGAGACAAACAAAGGTTGGATCGCCAAGGCGGCCACACGCAAACAGAGCAAACCAGCAGTCGATACTGATCGAGTTAAGGGAGCTACACTCCAAGATAGATTTGAACATGATAGATGACTCATCCAGTCTGGAGGATAGCGATTGCGACATCTGCTTCTTCTCCTTCTCCTCCTATTCCTCCTCTTCCTCCAGTGAGGTTTACTTTTCGAGCTCATTTAGTGATACCGATACTGATATTGCTTCAGATCCCTACAAGACGCCTGCTCCTGGATCCCAGGATACGACAACTATTGCTGTTCGGCCAAAGTACAGCCGCTACGAACAGGGGAAGTTTCTTAAGCAGGGCCAGACGGACTTTGTGATCAATACTCTGGGCAGTCATTTTCCCAAGGGTCCCTATAGACAGCAGCCTCGATCAGACCAATCTTCCCATGGAGATGGCCACCATCCGCATGCCTATTATAGTTGTTCCCGAAGATCCGAACAGTCTAATCACTTTGCAAAATATCAAAGATATACTATTGGATCTGAAGTTGAAGAAGCCTAACAAGCAGCGTCCTAGGGGTTCAGCGAAAGAGCGTACCGAGGAGGTAATTGTGGAGCGATTTTTTTCGGTAAGAAATGGTTCTTATTTCCGGAAATGACGGAAGTGACCCTTAATCTTTTTTCTTTAAGGATGGCATAAATCAGAAATATAGGATCATCGATAATGTCTCCAAATTGTCGTCGTGCGATGAGTGGCGTTTCATAGTGGCCGTTTTTGCTTGGGGTTCTATTGAACAATTTAAGAACTGGTGGCCCTGGAAGGGCAATCCCAAATGTATCTTCTCAAATGTGTGCGGCTTCCATATGTACTTGAAGGGCACTCCTGTGCACCAGGATCTCGTAAAACTGTTGAAAACGAAGGAAGTGTATCCTCTCGAAATGAATCTCAAAGAGCCGCGCACACACAGCAGCACACTGCTCTCATTCTGGGCCACGTTGGACAAATTTGTCCACACCAATGTCAGATTTCGTTTACTATTAAAGGATTATTGTGCAGCTAACAAATAGTTACAGACAGAAAAAAAAAACAGCAACAACACAAAATCCATTAAAAAGTATGCAGGGACGAATAAAGTCTCCATTATATTAGAGACGGCGGACTTCAACTAGATGTTGGACCAGATACGTTATCCTTTCTCTTCTCTTTTATCTCGGGGGATCAGGATGAGTCATGAAACAAGGCCGAGAAGGAAGAGGAGGACAAACAGGTGTAGCTAGAGGAGGAGCAACGGCTGATATTCAGGATAGGTCCTGAGCCTACAGAGACCCATAATAAAAAAAAAAACGTTTAAGTTTATAATTTTCTTAATCTATTTGTAAACGTTTGTGTGCCTTTGAAATGTAGACTCTACTTCCATTTTCCCACTCTCCAGTCGTCAGTCTCCAGGCCACGTCAATGACTCTGCCTAATTCTTACTCCTAGAAGGGCGGCTGGTATTGTTTTGTATTAGCTGAACTTCTCCATTTGCTTCTCCAGCCACGTGGTGTAGTGATCGACTCGCGTAAATACCATGGGACCCTTGAAAGATCCGCATTTGTATTGGCCCAAAGAGATGATGCCGATCACACGATCGTTTAACATCACCGGACCACCGGAGTCCCCCTGGCAGCTGGAGCTGCTGGTACTGCTTGTGGCACCGGCACACATTTGGCCAGCACCCACATCCTTATACCGATGCGTACAATCCGCTGTGGACCAGCCCATGACCGTGGCTTTCATTTTGATGGGACTATTCTCGTCAAACCTGTCATCCGTCCTACCCCAGCCGGCAATCTGCATGTGGGTTTTGGCATATCTATTGCTGTCTATTGGATGTATGCTGCTGTCCGGCAGGCAAATGGGTCGAATGAAATCGGTAAAGATTACGTTGTTGGCCAACTGCAGCAGTGCAATGTCGTTGGCATGCTGTTGCAGCTCGCTTCGGCCCTCAGAGGGTTTATAATCCTCGTGGACAATGATGCGTTGGATCTGGTAATCCTTGTGCTTGGAGGCATGTCTGCTATCCCACTCACCCAGACGCACGCGCAACAGCTGGCTCTCATCCGTGCTGCCACTGGGTGGCGGCACACAATGGCCGGCAGTTAGAATCCAACGTTTGGCGATTAGGGCGCCGGCACATTTGTTCCTGAACTCCTTGCCATCGATGGTGTACAGCAGTTGGGTCATCCATGGGTACTCCCTGATGTCCGTGGGAATGCCACGAGCGATGCGTATCTCCAATGTTTCTCCTCCGCAGAAGTCTTCCAAGTCCTTGATGTCTCCACTCTGTGGATGGTCCAGACAGCATACCAAATTCGAGATTATGTTGCTATGGCATTCATTTTGAGCGTCGTTCTCATTGATGTAGGCGTTGGCTACATCGCACTCTGTAAGTGGCACACACAGGCCAGACTCATTCTCAGTCTCGCCACGGCATCGTCCGTAGTGTATTTTTGGCACTGCAATGAGGGGATTAGTATTAATTTTCTTGAATGGGAATCTCTGGCACTCACTTGCCCAACTGCCGACGACCAT
Organism: Drosophila algonquin; assembly: GCA_035041765.1. Taxonomy (NCBI): domain Eukaryota; kingdom Metazoa; phylum Arthropoda; class Insecta; order Diptera; family Drosophilidae; genus Drosophila; species Drosophila algonquin. The sequence goes on from JAWNKY010001823.1 coordinate 1,246,743, forward strand.
TAGGCAGCAGAAAATGAACACACTGCTGTAATGGTATATCATGGCGCGGTGCTGCAAGCCTAAGTATGCGATTCGTTGTTCTAAAACTGAATGAAAATCAAAGCATTGTTATTGGGGATATAACACAAGTTGGTAACATTGGCAATCAGGTAAAACCCGATTTTGGTATGCCACACATAGTATTTACTTTCTCAGGTGCAAGGTCTGGCCGCTAGCCAAAGAGAGACAGAGAGCGCGCGGGGTTAATGCTGAATCATGAATACTAATCAATTAGTTTTTACTAAGTTTACGTTGTAGCAGGCGTTATTATAGAGAACGTTCAGTCACACGTCATGGCAGTTATAACCCAAAAATCTATAAGTGTATATTGAATGTAGATATAAAAATGCAAATTTATTGATTTGGCGTCCAACCATTTGAAAATAGTTTCGTTCATTTTTATTCCCTGAACTAAGTCGTTCTTATAGTTGGTTCGATTTTTTTCCGATTCTATGTCACCCGCCTTGCAACTTTCTAAGATAGTTTTATTAGTTTTAGTTTTTACTAAGTTTATGTTGACGTTTTATTGCATTCGTTTATGTTGTACCAGGCGTTATTATAGAGAACGTTCAGTCACACGTCATGGCAGCTATAACCCAGAAATTTATAAGTGTATATTCAATGTAGATGTGAAAATGCAAATTTATTGATTTGGCGCCCAACCATTTGAATGTAGTTTCGTTCATTTTGATTCCCTGAACTAAGTCGTTCTTTTAGTTGGTTCGATTTTTTTCTGATTCTATGTCACCCGCCTTGCAACTTTCTAAAATATTATCGGATATGCGATATTTTAAATGTTTTTTTAGTATTCGTTAAAAGCAATAAGCGATTTTATAATCGTACCCAATAAAAGAGAGTACTTAAAATTAGCCAGTCTTGTAGGAAAGTTATTTGTCAATCAAATAAAATTATGTTTACAGTACTTACAGCCGTAGCTAGTTAGTTAAATATCAAAATCTAAGAATATGATGGAATAGGAGTACAAATAATTTGTCAGTATATATACGGTATATTTTTAAATTTGTGACGTATATTTCCGTTTTTTTCTAAGGGTAAGACCGTATATCTTAACGTATAATACGCGGTCACACTGCATGACATTGAGTTGACTTTTGGTTGTTTTTTTTAATTGTAATTTTATTTGCAAAGAACGGACAGAAAATACATTGATAGTGATTTTGGCATATCGCGTTACTTCACATACGACTTCTCAACGAGAATGAGCTGGAGTGCAAGTGCTGACGACGATTCCAGCGGGTTCTAGAGGTTGAGGAAGCAGCGCGTGTAGTGGTCGGGTCGGTCGGTAATCCTCTGCCTCTGTGAGAGGCACCTCTCACGGCCGTGAGACAACAATTGCATGCGTGCGTGCCTGCACCACAGACAGACCATAACAAACGATTCTAAATTATGTAAGTGATCATGTCAAGAGCAGCAGCATCCAACGATAACACATACTTGACGTGCTCTTTTTGCGTGTAGTGACAGCAGCACACACATATCCAAAATGCGTTCGCGTAGCAATTCGGGCGTCCGCTTGGACTACTATCAGCGGATTGTTCACCGCCTGATATTGGCGCACCAGGAGCCGGTGACCGGTCTATTTCCTGCCTCCAATGTCAATTCGCACGCATGGATACGCGACAATGTGTATTGCATTCTGGCCGTTTGGGGCCTGTCGATGGCCTACAAGAAGATCGCCGACCAGGACGAGGATCGTGCCAAATGCTATGAGCTGGAGCAAAGCTGTGTGAAGCTAATGCGCGGCCTGCTTATGGCCATGATGAACCAAAAAGACAAGGTCGAAAAGTTCAAGATGACCCAGAGTCCGTGCGACTCCTTGCATGCCAAATACTCCAGCAAGAATGGCCTGCCCGTGGTCGGGGATAACGAGTGGGGTCATCTGCAGATCGATGCCGTATCTCTATATCTCCTGATCCTGGCTCAAATGACAGCCTCCGGCCTGCAGATTGTCTTCACCCTGGATGAAGTCTCGTTCATACAGAATCTGGTCTTTTACATTGAGTCGGCCTACTCCATACCCGACTATGGCATCTGGGAGCGTGGCGACAAGACAAATCATGGTGGGTATTCCTCCTCCCATTTTGCTAATTTCAAAGTCGAAATTCTATTCGAAATTCGATCTTTCAGGTGAGCCGGAATTGAATGCCAGCTCCATTGGCATGGCCAAGGCGGCCTTAGAGGCCATGAACGAGTTGGATTTGTTTGGCGCACGCGGCGGACCGGCCAGCGTCATTCATGTGCTGGCCGACGAGGCCCACAAGTGCCAGGCCGTCCTGCAGTCAATGCTGCCACGTGAATCGAACAGCAAGGAGCTGGACTCGGGCCTCCTGTGTGTGATTGGCTTTCCCGCGTTCGCCGTGGACGATGCCCAGCTGATACACAACACCAAAGACGCGATTCTGTCCCGACTTCAGGGCAAATACGGTTGCAAGCGTTTCCTGCGCGATGGCTATCGCACACCGAAAGAGGATCCCTCCAGGCTCTACTACGAGCGATGGGAGCTGCGCATGTTCGAGAATATCGAATGCGAATGGCCGCTCTTCTTCTGCTACCTCATCCTGTTCCATGCATTTCAAAACGACAAGCGCTCGGTGCAGGAGTATGCCGATCGTTTGGAAAAAATAATGGTCCGCTCAGAGGATGGCACACTGCTGGTGCCCGAGAGCTATGCCGTGCCCCAGGATCTGGTTGGACAGGAGTATCAGAAACCCGGCTCACAGATTCGCGAAGTTGTAGGTCGTTGTCCCTTCCTTTGGGGTCAATCGCTGTTCATTTTGGGCCGTCTACTTCAGGAGGTAAGTACATACATATATATAATGGAGTCATTCTGTAGTCACAAACTCTTTAATTTCTATTTCTCTGAAGGGTTTCCTGGCTGTGGGTGAATTGGATCCATTGAATCGTCGCCTGGGTGCCCAAAAGAAACCCGATGTGGTCGTCCAAGTGGTAATCATTGCCGAGGACAATGAGATACGCGACAAGCTGGCCGAGCATGATCTGCATGTCCAGACCATAGCCGAGGTGGCGCCCATTGAGGTGCAGCCGGCCCGTGTCCTTAGCCACCTGTACGTATCTGGGGCGCAATCGCAAGCTGGGCCTCAGTGGCCGCAAGTCTCGGGATGTGGGCATACTTAGCACCAGCAAGCTCTACTCCCTAAAGGATCGTATATTTGCCTTCACGCCACAGGTGAGTCCATTGTTTTCATCGTTTAATCGGAATCCCTGCTCCCAGTTCCCAGTGCTCCCCTCTTTCCTCCTCTGTTTGCTCTGTTTAAGCTCTCTGTTTCTACGTATTATTTATTTTGATTTTTTATTTGATAACATTTTACTATTTATCATTATTATATTATTGTATGATGTGCATCAGTTTGCCGACTTGTCGCGCTTCTATATAGCCTCCGATAACGAACTCTTGATCGACATCCTAAAGGGCGAAATCAATTTTCTCAAGTCCGCTTGGGATCTGCTGGGCCGGCCATTGGTCACCCTAGTGCTGAAGCGCATCCACTTAGGTCGGTTCCAAACACAGAACAAGAACACAACAAATATTCTTTCTGTTTTTTCTTCATCAATTTATTCTCTGTACTTTAATTTTCTTTAATTGTTTCATTTAATATGTATATCTCTCTCACTCTCTGTGTGTGTGGTTCTCCCCTACTATGTATCTCTTTTATCTGCCACTCTTTTTTCTGTTTTTATGATTACTTTTATTTTTAAAATTTATCTGCAAGGGTATGCAAGGTTTGCGTTTGGTATCTTTCTTTCTGTATTGTTTATAAGTTAATTGACACACATTCACACAAATACGCACTTGAATTTATTTATTTATAAGAAAACCATTTATGATATGATTCGACTCGATTGCCCCAATGGCCGCAGCAAGTGCCTTCGTTTACTCTCGTCAATCGACATCTTGATTGTCAAATGGGGGTTCAAGTGTACCCAACATCCAGTATGGTATGGTATGGTATGGTTCAATAAGTCCAAGAACCAGTCCATTGTTGAACCATATGATACTGTAACAATTACATACATAGTTAAAAATGAACGACAGACACACATCGCCATGGGGCAATCGATTGTACTAGCTTTAATTATTACTTTTTTCTTAGTTCTTGGTTATGGTAGAGCCTATCATTGAAACACTTGATACTATTATAATTTGTATTCATATAGAAACCATACACATACTATTACATATGTCTTTGTTATGGATTTTTCTTTAGTATTTAGTTGGCATTTCAATTTGCTATCCTGCTATGCTCTGATTTAGTTTCCCTCTTGAGTTGTATCCCCTACAAAACTCCCCCCCTTGAAAATTGGTCATTGAAAATCTACAAAAAAAAAAACAATCAAAATACCTTTCTCTTGTTTATTTTATACGAAATGCAACCAACCAACCAACAAAACAAACAAACACTAAAAACAAACAATCAATCAACAACAACAACATCGATTAAACACTTACACAGCATATCGACTATGAAGAATACTATACAACACGCGATCCCGATTTGCTTGCCAGCAATTTTACCACAAATTTAGCATTCTTGACCAACAATTGGCGTCACATGTTGGGCAGGCCAACAATCACACTAATGGCAACCCACTATATGCTAGGTAATTACTATTCCAAACCACCAAACCACCAAAAACAAAAAACCAATCCTCAAAACCTCAAAACAATCAACCCAATTCTGCATCTCCAAAAAAAGCAAACCCATATATTCCAGCAACTATCCTCCACACACACACACACACACACACACACACACAACAAAACCAACAGCAATTTGACATTCAACCCCAGTATTGGTGGATCCTGTGATCTGTGATCTATGTATGATCTCTTTGCCTGTGTCTGCAATTATGATTTTCTCCAGCTTTCTACCACTCTTTATGCTGCCTCTAAACTTTCTTGTAACCTATGTAAATATATGCAATTTTATATCAAAATTTATTTCTACTCTTTCTTATGTGTGCCCTCTATAATCCCTGTTCTGTGGTGGCCTTAGAATTGATTTTATTTTACTAAGTCACTCAAAGTATACACCACCCCAACCCACCCATGCATCCCGCAAACTTGACATAGAAATGACACAGTCCAGTATCACACTTGATGCAATTTCTTGCTTTCGCATCATAAGTCGAAAGTGCCCCTAACCAGGGGTACTATATGCATAGTAGGTCTCCATTTTAAAGACATGTATCGTCCATGGATCCGTACTGTTGAAGAATAAAGCTACAGTTCCATTACGCTCACGAGTGAATGGTTATTTCTGTCGCCATTCGCTTATGGAAAATATGAACAGCAAAGCATTAGCTATAACGGTTCCTAGTGAAATCGGGGCTATTATTGATCTCCCTTTTCAAAGTTATGTATAAACCAGGGATCACAAGTAAGAGTTATGAGTGTGTGAGAAAAATACAACTAACACTATTTGTTCATGAGAAACGGATAAACTTTATTACAAATACAAAAATAACTATAGTATTTGTAAAAGAGTTTAAAAACACTTAATTATGAGAGCATCAATCAGTTCTGGCTGCACTTTAATGATTTTGTTGAGAACTTTAGCTTTCATATGCCAGGTAGCTGCTAAATGTCCTTTAAGTACACATTGCTTGTGACGCGTCTCGTAGTTTTTGTTTTGCTTCATCCGCCCACCTATTTATACGAAATTCTATACTAGTATTCTCTGCATATTTTTGTATCCAAAAGTACACCCCCCACCCCTAACCCCCCAGGCTGTGGCTGTGGCTAAACTTGTTCCTAATTAGTATTTTCTTTTGGCTTGGTTTGATCTGCGCACTCGACTAATCCCTGAAACCCCCTGAAGGTGCTGGAATTTTGGATCAGAATATGAATATGTACATACTATATATCGTTTATTGTTGTATTTATTGTGTGACTAAATGATAGCTTTAAGCAACTGCGCCCTAATAACCAACCACAACCACAAAACACCATTTCATTCCATTCCATTCAATCAATCAATCGATCATCTCAGATCTTGAAACAACAAATTGAAGCAGAAGTTTAGCTAACGTTTTGTCAATAACCCGATCCAGACCAGGACAAGATACCGCTGGCCATGATCCAAACGATGAGGAAACTCAAGTCTGGCTACATCAATGGCACCCGCGTGATGTTGGGCAGCCTAAAGGACTTCCTCAACACCTCGGCCATCACGGACCTGAGTTTTCTGGGCAGCACCGAGGACGGCTATCCAGATCGTCTGCATTCCGATGTGCAGCTGTATTTGGACGAGCACCTGCTGCGCTCCTTTAGCAATCGCAGTACAATGAACTTACGCGGCGGACAACTAAGACCACGAACTCTACGCCGTCGCATGTCCTGCAAGGGGGCCATCAAGAAGACACGCTCCATAAACGTGGACTGTAAGCGAAGCCTCGTGTGTTTATTTTCAACATATGTATACATTTCTATATTTTGTTTCGGTGTGCAGCCGATAACCTGGGAATGGAGGGACCCTCACCTCTCACGGAACGACGGCTGTCGTCGGTGGTGCCGCCGCCGTGGCTCCAACCCAACAAGCAAAGCCATGTCTCAGTGTTTGCCACCACGCCCGAGGAGGGGCCCAGCTCTCCGAGTCTCCATCTAAGCAACGAGCTGGTCATACGCGAGAATATCTATCCCGTTGACCCCCACGGACCTAATCGTACGGCCATCGATAGACGCAGCGAGTTTGTTCGCCAGCAAGAGAGTTAGTTTCCCCCACCCCCAACAAATTATTATATAATATTCGTTTCTTTTAATTCGAATTTAGTCTCCTAATTTGATATATTTTCGTTCTCTTTTCATTTGTCTTATTGCAATATGATTTCGTTGGTGATTTGTTCTTGAAAATATTGTGAATAATACATAGTAGTAACGGTGCCAAAAATTCTCATCCAACGCCATCGGGCGGAAACCAATTTTGCGGACACAGAAGTGGAGGAGCTGATTGCCATGTTGCGCGAGACAGAGAATCTCGAGGAACAGGGCGACATACTGCAGTACCTGGTCGATACCCAGGGCCTGGACTTCAATACGGGTGAGTGCGAGTGCGGGAGAGCCAGGGACAGCCATAATATGTGCGGCTTGGGATCAGCTTAAAGCTTTTATTTTCTAATGTTTTAGTGGGTAATTTCTGTAGAGATAGGACACAAAACACGCTAAACGCCTCCCACAAACACATACACACATGCCAAGCATACACGCCTGAACACACGCTCAAGCACACACACACACATTTGATTCGTCTGATTTCATCCCAAAGATCGCTAGAAAGCGAATATTAAAATCCTGTAGTAATACATAGAACACAACATATTTTTGGGTTTGTCTGTTTCCATGCCTTGTAAGCTTCTCTCTCGATAAGGTATCTGCAGTTTCGTCACCCTTGATAGAATTTCTCTTAAGTTGTCTTAACTATGGTCTAAGTCTAAGTCTGATATAAATTCATGAGATGATTGGTGATTGGTGGTATCTAAAGTTGACATTCAATCATTTTATATGCGTCTATTGTTCTCATTGTTCTCTGTGGTACGTATGCCCCCTTAAATATTCACATTCTTGTTCTTGTCTCGTGCATCGTTCCGTAAACCGTTCTCCGTACTCCGTACTCTTCGTCATCTTCTGTATGGTCTACAACAGCTGGCCTGGGATTCAAGAATAAATCTGATGATAAAGCCTCTACCGTTGCCGGAGCTGGAGGTAAGTTGTCTTCTCGATCCCAGATGTCTATAGATGGTTGTAGATAGTTGCTACTGTTGATGGTCGTTGTTTGTAAGAGCATCTAAATGGGGCTTTTAATCACGTAAGGATTCCCAGACTGTCCTTTCCACTCCTTTTCCCAATTTCACTCTCCTACGATCTGTGCTTATAACTAGAGATTTTCAGATAATTCCTGAACTTTTCTGTTTAACAATTTCCTCTTTTATTTGTGTCGCCTTTACTCTCCTGATAATTCCTTAAACTTTCTTCTTACTATTTTCCCCTCCTTTGTATCCCTTTTACTGTCCAGATAATTCCTATAACTTTCTGGTAACTATTTACCCTTATCTTTGACTGTTGTCAATATATTTCCTTTATTCTTATTGTTTAACTATTTCCCCCTTTCTTTGTATCATTTATTGTGTGATTTGTGTCAATTGTTCCATAAAATTGCTTTGCAATTACTTATAATATTTAGGATTACTTTTACACAATGCTTTTAAACCAGTGCTCGGCACGGCCCTATCTAATGTGGATGAATAAAGTTTCTGCGCTGCGCTGTCACACACGGGCAGTATGAAAAAGCAGCAATAGCCTTCGTGTGGCTTCGGCAACCGATTACTCCCGCAGCCATGTTCGGGTTTTAGCTACATACACCAGTGCACCTGAGTGTATGCGTGCCGAGAACTGTTTTAAAAGCTCTTCAACGCTTTTTGCTTAAGTTATGGCTTTATACTAGTGCATTATTAAAAATTATTAATACATCATTTATCTTTTTTTTTGGACACTTTTGATGAATGTTTTCTAAAGTACATTTTTGTATTTCTTTTACATTTTGTTTTATATTCTCTGCCGAACATCACAAAACACGCAAACACACGCCTCACACACATTCCACGCATGCTCTCTCTGTGTGTCCCATGCCCCATGCCCCATGCCGCATGTTGCATTAACCAAAAACCAACCAACATCCAACCGATTCTTCCTATACTATATTTTCCCCAACGCAACCCGAAACTAACCCAACCCAAAAAAAAATAATAACCAACAAAAAGAGCTCGAGCAAGCATTCGAGGACGAGGTGGTGCTCGGACTGGATGCTAATGCTGCAGATGGTGGTGGGGCAGGTGCAGGTGCAGGTGCAGGTGGTGGTGCGGTTGCTTCTTCTTCTGGGGACGGGCACGAGGTCAAGGATACGCCAAAGCCAACGGCAGCCTCTATCCTGCTGCCCACAGTGATCATCGATGATGCTGCTGCTTCAATTACAGCCACGCCGAATGCCGCCACGGATAAGGGGTATGCCACTTCGACACCCAAAACGACATCGCCTCCAGGAGCGGCCGCCGCTGCCACCGCCAATAGCAGCAGCAGCAACAGCAACAGCCACAACATGAGCAACAACAGCAGTAGCACGACTAACAACTGCAGCAACAGCAGCTTGAATCTGAATGTGAATCCATCTAACAACGATTCTTCCCAATCTGAAGGAATGCTGGAGGCGGGACGCGTTGTGACCGTTCGAGACCTGCTTAAAGGCCTCTACGAGAAGGCCTGCCAGCAGAAGCTCTGGGGACTGGTGCGTCATACGGCCGGGATGTTGGGCAAACGGGTGGAGGATCTGGCCAAGGCCGTCACCGATTTGCTGGTACGACAGAAGCAGGTCACCGTTGGCATGCCACCAAATAATGAGCACACCATTACGGCACCATTGCCCGAAGGCGAGCTGCGTCAACTGATACACGATGTGAGTGCGCAAGGATAGATAGCTTTTGCCCCCAATATTAATGCGTGTAAGTGTGTGTTTTTTTTGTCAGGCCTATGGAGATGATGAGAGCACAGCAATGCTCACCCAGGAGCTGATGGTCTACCTGGCCATGTTCATACGCACCGAGCCGCAGTTGTTCCACGAAATGTTGCGTCTGCGCGTTGGCCTGATCATTCAGGTGATGGCCAAAGAGCTGTCGCGCACTTTGAACTGTGACGGTGAGGCGGCATCGGAGCATTTACTTAACCTCTCGCCCTTCGAAATGAAGAATCTCCTCTATCACATACTCAGCGGCAAGGAGTTTGCTGTCAGCAGTGGTATGTCCTGTCCATCCATTGTATTATTTACTCCTTCATTTTTCGAATGTTTTCCGTTTGCAGTGGCACGTGGCAATCTATCGATTGTCAGCTGCAAGAGCAGTCGCGTCAGCAAGAAGAGTCAGATCGGTCTGGGCGATCCAGAGGGCGAGGATGCCCTGCTTACCACCATCGATGATCGGCAGGGACAGTGGCTGCGTCGCCGTCGCCTCGATGGCGCACTTAATCGTGTGCCACGTGATTTTTACTCGCGCGTGTGGACAGTGCTGGAGAAGTGTCAGGGCCTGGCCATCGAGGGACGGGTGCTGCAGCAAAGCCTCACCCAGGAGATGACGCCCGGCGAGCTGAAGTTTGCTCTCGAAGTGGAGACGGCCCTCAATCAGATACCACAGCCCGAGTACCGGCAACTGGTGGTCGAAGCCCTAATGGTGCTCACCCTGGTCACCGAGCACAATATGGTGCCCTCACTGGGGGGCATCATATATGTGGAGCATCTGGTACACAAGGCCAATCAGTTGTTCCTCGAGGATCAGCGCAAGGTGCAGGGCGATGCCACACTGTGTTGTGCCAAGATCAAAGATGGAAAGGAGCAGCAGCAGGCCGCTTCGGGGATGTTACTGTGTGGCGGTGCGGCCTATATTTGTCAGCATCTGTACGACAGGTAAGAAGGTTCAGGAGCCCCATAATCACGCCCAAAGCTAACTCTCTTCCTCTCTTTCTTTTTCATGTTGTGTGCTTCTCACTCGCAGTGCTCCTAGTGGCAGCTATGGAACCATGACATACTTGTCGCGTGCTGTGGCTCTCGTACTGGACTGTGTGCCCAAGCACGGTGAAATGGAGTGCGCCATCTCCTAAGGATCCCTAGAGAAGGGGATCTGCGCCCACTTAATGCCAATTTTTGCAACTTTGGAAACGTCCTCTCTCTCAGTCACTCTCTCTTTTCTCTCCCCCCGTTTTTTCTGTCCTGCTAACCCCTATGTATTAAACCCAACGATAATTTTAGTCCTGAGGCCGATTGTATATATTTTAAAGACCTCAACCATGCCCCTTTTTTTGAGATAATTTCGTTTGTGCGCGTTTTTGTGTGTGTTTTTTTTAACCCAATAATTCTGAAAAACGTATGCTCTTTATCACTTTATACGAAGTATATAACTTATATGCTCGTACTCCTCTTCGAACCCTGAACCATTATGGATATTATAATCCATACGCCATAAATAAAAACCTCCCAAATCGCTGACGCTACAGATTTGTGTGTTTGTACGGAAGCGCGAAACGACGAAATATTTTTTTAATAGTTGTAACTTTTCATTTTGAAAAATGCTCCAACACCCCATACCTCCACATTTTGTACATTTGGATTGTAATGAAGGAGCGCGAAGGATTTACAATAAAAATGTGTGTTTGCAACGTTTATGTGAAGTGTATTTTGACTTTGGAAAGGCCATGATCTGACGGAAATTGCCGAGAAACGGATCGATGATGCGCTCCAAGCTGTTCCCATTGCTTCGACAAGAGACAGAGACAGGGCATGTGGACAATGGATGCAAAATGGACACTGGATCTCCAGCATATAAGGAAAGAGTATTCCATTGGACATGGTACGAGGCAGGGGTGCTGACATCTGACGCTACTCTGGTGCTGTTTTTGACGAGACAAAGAGGCAGCCGAATCCGCGCTTAGCGAACGTTACTATGCAGAAATTCAATGCGGACGCAATTGTGTTCTAATTTTGATTTCACTTGGTTTTGCCACTAACCATACAATATATAGACACGACACTTCATACATTGAAAATGTCCGCACCAAAATCAGGCATCAGCGCCCGAGCCAGTCGTGAGTGTGAGTGAGTGTATGCGTGCTCATGCATTCTCACGTACTTTTGCGTGTTTGCATGCGGATATATCTATATGCACAGACAGAACCTGCAAGAACGTGTGTGTATGCAAGTATGTGGGTGTGTTCTTGTGCAGAGCATGTCATTATTGTGACCAATGGCAAAGCAGTTGACTTATGGAAAGAACATTTTCTCTGTCCCTTAGAAATATACATACATATGTACATACATACATACGTAAATATTTGGTCTCATATTTAAAATATACCGTGTTGAATATAACAATTAATTTAATTGTCGGAGTTTCAATATCATAATATCCAATATGCTAATAAAGTTAAATAAAAATGAAAAGAAAATGAAGGGATAAGTATCTTAACAAATATGGGAAAATGGCGAAATGAACTGACGCCCAAAATGGCGGGTCGGAAGGTCGAGGTAGGCTAAAGAAAGCGCTTCGCTCTCTGCCGCATCGACTCAAAGAGTAGGGGCAAATCTCTCCTCCACCTTTCCCTTCTACTTCATTCGACACATAACTGAGGAGTCGTTTTTTTTCTTTTGGTATGTGTTTGTTTGGTAATAAATTTGGACGAATTGTATAAAACGGCTTTCTCGCCAAAAATCGAAATCCACCGACGAAAGCGCTTTCTCGATGCGATCCGGAGCTGTGAGGAGGCGTTAATTAAATGGAAACATTAAACTGTCGGAGGGATTAGAGAGCTTTACCCCGCCCATCTGGGACGGCACATTTACGACACTCTGCCTCTGACACTCCGCCTCTCGCCGACTGATGGCCACTAATACATTCTAACGGATATAAAAAAAACTGCCTGGATATATGTAATTAAGCCTAACACATAACTACTAAACTTAAATTTTTATTTTTTTTTCTATATTTTCTTTTTTACCGTTTTGTGGTTTCCCCTCCCGTAACTCAAAAAAAAGTCTGCTCCCGCGGTCGCTGATGCCAACGACGATTTTCCAGAGGCTATGGCTGCCGCTCGCGCCCGATCACAGCTGGCCGCCTGCAAAAGCCGACACCGATTGACTCCCAGCGCTCCGCTGCCAAGCCGAAATCTCGCGCTCTCCCTCTTCTGCTGCTTCCGCTCAAACGCCCGGTCCGCAACCAAAACCCCTGCGCCCCTTTTGGGCTGCCTTTTTGGCTCTTCCGATCAGGGATCGCATCCTCTTGCTCCTTTCGGGCTACGTTCCTCGCGTAACAACAACAGATGCGGCGACCACAAGGGTCTCTCTGCCCTCGCCGTCCGGCGAAAAGCGCGTAGGACGTTCCGCAACTCCTCCCCTCCGGGACGCCTTCCGTCCAATCCAGAGCCCTGTTGGAGAGAAAGCTAACATTCCCATTCGGAGATCCCCCGCGTTCGTACTCACTTGGGAATTAAACTTCATTTGAACCACCAATTCAAACAAAACCACTCGCGACTCTTATACTTTTCTTTTTTTCCACTTGTGACTTGCGGAGAGTGAGACCAACTTATCGGTTTGAGCGCCAACAGGAAAAGAAGCGGCAAATCCACCTCGACGCCAGCGGGAATCCTCGGGCCGTCTCAAAACGATGGAACACATCCCTGCAGGTTGACACTTTCCACTGTTAATCCCGTTGGCCTTTCTTCGCCCCTTGACCTGACACCCAGACCTAACGCATAGATGGCGCTTCCCCTGAAACCCATCTCGCCCGGCGTGACAACCAGATGGCGCTACCTATCTCTCCAATAGGCTGATCAAAGCGTTACATCCATGGACCCCCGGGCGTGACGGTCATGGCACTCCGGCAGTACTTTCTCTAGTAGGAGAACGTACAGACCTACTCGTGGCGGGAAAATACTGTGCGCAGGTGGAAATACCGTGTTTATACCGCCAATAGTTTCGACAATTAGGGTATCCCACACAGTTGCCACATCTATATCCGAGTCTTAAACTCAGTAAAAAGATAAACTACACAGTTTTCATTTAGTTTTGTTAAGCATATAAATATTATAGTTTTATTTCCATTCTTTGTGGTCGGTCTTCCTCTTTGTGTGTTTAGTGTGGACTTCGCTTCGATGCACATCAAATGTTTACAAAAATTGTATTCATTTACAAGTTTGTGGTGTTGTTTCTTTGTGTGTTTTTGTAGTTATAAGTGTCTAGACATTTTTGAAATGCTTATATTTGTTCGCTCTCCTTTGTCCTACGATCCTTCTGTTTCAGCCAGAGTCTGCTGTTTATGAAAGCTGGGCTTTTAGTTTGTTGTTTAACAATAATTAAAGGGCGAGACTTTGACGAGAGCAGTACGCGTGCAAATGAAAAAAGTGTTTTGCGATAGGGAGGGGTGGTGGGGTGAATGTGTTGCATGTGACATGTTGCGTGCTTGTGTTTATGTGTAAAGAAGTTATTGGGTTGTTTATAAACAAAACACACGTAAAAATGTTAAACGAAGGTGTGGGGAGACGGGGTGTTTTAAAAAAAACATATGATCCTAGAACAAGAGAATACTTAAGAGTAGTCTAGCAGTAGCCACGATCGGGCACACGACGGCGTGGCGCACACTTGATGATGTTGTCCACTCGCAATATCATTTCGGCTGCCTCCGAGGCAGACATGAGCACCTGCCGCTTGACGGCAAACGACTCGGTGATGCCCAATTCCCGTACATTGGCCACCTTTCCCTTGTCCATGTCCAGGCCCAGCTGGTTCTTGCCCTGGGCATGACCCGCGCGCAACTCAGACACCAGCTGAGCGGAATCGTAGCCAGCATTATCGGCAATGGCAGTGGGCAGCGACAGCAGAGCACCTAGGAAAAGAAAGAAATCAATATATCTCTGCTAATAATTACGGAAGAGTTCTAGGGAGACTTACGTCCAAAGGCCTCAATGGCAATGGCTTCCTTGCCGGACGTCAGAGCGGCCTTCTTGAACACAGCATTAGCCATGAGGGCCTCTGAGCAGCCGCCACCGTAAATGATGCGCGACTCCTTAACTGTGGCAGCCAGCACACAGAGGGCATCGTGCAGCGAACGATCGGCCTCATCCAGAATCTGTTGGGTGGCACCGCGGATGACAATCGTGCAGGCCTCGCCCAGCTTAACGCCGCTGAAACGCAACAGCGTGTCTTCACCGATCATGACCTGTTCGATCACATCGCACTCGCCCAGCTTAACGAGCGATGGATTCTCAAAGGTGGAGGCAATCTCACCGCCAGTGCAGTATGCCAGACGCTCGATGCCATCAAAATCGGCATGCTCGATGGCCATCACCTTGGCATCGGCAAACAGCTGTTCGGGATAGTTGTAGATCAGCTGACGATTGATGAACACATTGCATTTGTGTTTGAGAATCTTGTTGACTTTCTCCTTCATCTTCTCCTTTTCGGCCATCTCCAGGTCGGCGATTTTGGCCAACGAATCGACCTTAATGCTGCTTCCAAATACCTTGATCTTGTCCGTGTCCATGGGCGTATTGGCAATGAGAATTTTAGCATTTTCAATCTAAGTAGAGGAGAGGGGGAACAATGTTTAAATATAAACCATAAATCGGAATAAAACCACAATAAAAAAAAGCGAACACACGCGGTCTTCAAATGCATTCTATTCTCTTCAGTCTTAAAATACATAATTGACTTTGTGTTTTTCATTTATGGTTTCTTTGCAAAGTCACGCGCTTCCTTTCGATTGTTCAACACTGGAAAATCTCTACTCTGCCGTTGATGGAGTGGGACTGCACATCAAACTCGTCAAAATGGCTGTGATATGAGATCAAAAACACATAGCTCACAGTCATTTTGACGCGTAAATGTGCAGCAGCAACAGCAGCAGAATGCTATCTTTGGTTGGGGGTTTGGTACAGGGATTTTGGTTTCATTGATACTTACGCGCTGTGGCTGATGCACACCTGGCTTCTTGTCCAGCAGGAAACCATCATCCAGGAACGAATCATCCAAAGTGCCGCCAGACTTCTTAATAATCTGTATGGACTTCAGCTCGCCGGAGCCCTTTAGGCGAAGCACAGCCTCAACGGCGAGATTCGCAAAGAACTCCTTGTGCTGGTGCAGGATCTTGGAGGACAGTGTGGTACGGGCAATGTTAAGTAGATCGGCCTTGAATGTCTCGTTGTTGGCAGAATTGTCCTGGGCGACGGCAGTCAGGGCATCGAGGGCCACTTGGGTGGCCATGCGCCAGCCGGAGACAATGATCTGTGGGTGAAGCTTCTGTTCGACCAGCTTCTCGGCCTCACGCAACAGCTCGGAGGCCAGTACAGTGACCGAGGTGGTGCCATCACCAACCTCTTCGTCTTGAACACGCGACATGTCGACCAGAATCTTTGCTGCTGGATTGTCAACGCCCACGGCACGCAATATGGTGGCACCATCATTGGTGACCTCCACCTGGCCGGCATTACGGCCGTTGGCCACCAGGATTTTGTCCATACCCTTGGGTCCCAGTGTGCTCTTCACCAGATCACCGATAGCAATGGCGCCAATGAACGAGGAGAGACGAGCCATTTCGGCCTTCTCCTCCTGCGCCTCATTCTTGAGCACGCGCACGGGATTTAGAGACATCTCCTGTGTACGGGAAAAGTAAACATTTGTTGTTCAGTGTTGTGTCTCAGCTAATTTCGTTCTCCCGTCGTCTCATCGCCTCGACCTAACCCCTAAAGTAGCGAGAGAGCGGCGAATGATTCATCGCTCGAACAACTACAAAACAGCGTGGATTGCATCTAGAAAGTTCCACTGTTGCTCATTTTGTAATAATTGCATCACATTTGAAAGAAAACCATTGTAATTGTACAATATTAAGAACATTCTGGAAGGCAAGGCGCTCGCTCACGTGCGGAGCGGCCGCCTGTCAAAATGGCTTGGGCTTGGTGGGGAGCTCGAGTCATGGTCGGGCCACACACCCGGCAAATGAAAATGCTAAATTGTATGTAATTATCAATGAAAACTAACTAATTATGCGCTCAACTTATCACTTGCACTGTAAACAATTAAATAATTATATCCGTTTGATTTAAATTTACCATTTTCTATGTGTAATTATTAGGTTTTTGATCACAGAATTTACGAATACCACACGGGCGCAACAAAGGAAAATGGCGGAATGCTAGGGATGTTAAATATATATTGATATATCAATATACCGATATATTCATCTGTTGTTGTTGATAATATATTTCGGGCGATATTATTTCTACCTGGCGAAAATATTAATAAGCATTTTTATGGGAGTTCAGGGCAAATCGACTCTATTTTGATGTGGTTTCACGTCCGTTAAAACAGATATTCTCGTGAATTTTGATTCCTTGCATGTTTTATCAAGGGAGAGGTTAGATATTGCAAAATATCGATATTCGTGTGCGATAAGCGAAACGTATCGGCGTTTTATTTAAAAAATAACCTTTATAAAGCAAGCGGGTAATTGGAAAATAGAATTCACAAGTATTTTGCTGGATAAATTGATGGAAAACGTAATTTTAATTGATAATCATAAGCTATGTATTTTTGAATTCAGTTCTACACAAAAAAAGGTTTATTTTAAAAGCTACGCCTCATTCTTGGTGTTTTTCGCCTTCTTGGCCTGTTTCTTAAGGTATTCGCTCTTGTCGAGATTGTTTTGGAAGAACGTAGTCTCTTTGCGGGCCTGCGACACCTCCGTTTGCAGACGTTGCTTATGCACCGCCTGCTCATAGTTCATGCGCTCGGTGAGATGGACCCACTTGAAACGCGGCAAGTACTTCATGCTCCACAACGAATCGTAGAACTGTGAGCTCTTGCGCGTCGAGATTTGCTTGTTGTTCAGCAGAGGTACAATTTGCTTGGCCACACGCTTCGACTCGAACTCCACCCAGCCCTCGGTGAAGTGAATGTTATAGCGTTTTCGCTTGTTCTTCTTTGCCCTGTCACCTATGGGCAAAAAGAGGATAATCAGTGGTATGTGGCTTGTTAGGCACGTGCTTTCACTCACTTGACTGCTTCTCTGGCTGCAGATAGACGCGTCCGATCTTACCGCACTCCCCAGGATCTCCCGCAGGCGCGTCACATTCATGTGTCTGGGTATGTTTGATATGTAAATAATACCCTTCTTGCGTTTCTTTTTCTGAATAGTGGCAGAGGAGCTTGCGTTGAAGTTGGCCAAGTCCATTTCATCATCGTCATCCGATGCATCTACCTCATCTTGGACCTCTTCGTCTGAAGCCGCATCACTGTCGACGTGCATCGTTTCAGCTGGCGCTGGTAGCTTCGGTTTTGATTTTGTTTTGTTTTTAGTTTTTTGCATCTTAAATTCTCGTGGTGCCTTGTAGGGATGTGCGTGTACTTTAAATTAATATATCGATATATGGTAATATTTTTGTAGGTGATATATTTTGGACTGGAGCAAATATTAAAATGAATTTTTTGAAATATTTTTTGGTATATATCACTACTTTTCAAAATTTGACAATGTTTTTCTGTTGTTTCAGGTTATTAGATCAAATATACCGACTGTTTTTATTATATATAGATGCACAGTGGAGATACACAGAAGTATCGATATTCTTGTGCGATAAGCGGATAGTCGACGTTTTATTTTGAAAATAGCAATATTAAATTTATCCGACTGTGATTATTATTTCAATATACATATTGTTTATTGTTGTTTATTGTTTATTTTTGTTTAAAGTTTAACAATGTACAGTTAAACTGTAAGGGTAATTAGTTGATATGTAATTTTTATCAACTAATTAAACTAAAGGGCCAATGCCATTACTCAGACCCGGTGGGGCTGATTATCGGCTCAGTAGCCGACCAACAGCCAAATTTAGGTAAAAGCAGAGCCGGTAGCCGAACATTTCCAAATTAAAGCTTTTTAAATTAAATTAAGTTATTGATTAAGATAATTTTGACCATATTAGAACTAGTATCAAAGGAAAACAGATGGAAAAATTGATTATAGTTACGGCAAAGGCTACGGAAAGATTCATAATCCGAGTAGTTAGAAAGACAGAGTTGGAGATGAAGAGGGAAGTAATGCCTAGTCGGGCGGAAAGGAACAGCAATACTAATAAGGTTGATGAGGGCAGTCGATTCGACCTCACCAGAGAGAATCTTATGGAGGAAGAGAACTCCTTGGCAGGTTCTACGGGATTTAAGAGAGTGGAGGTTAATTAACCTACTTTCATAAGAAGGGAGATGGATCGAAGGGTCCCAATTGAGTCCCCGGAGGGCAAAGATGAGGAACTGTTTTTGTACTGATTCGAGCATATTCTGAAATTTTTGATAATGAGGAGACCAGACACAAGAACCATATTCCAAGATAGGCCGCACCAGAGAAACATACAGAAGTTTTGTAGTATACGGGTCTGTAAATTCCTTAGACCATCTTTTGACAAATCCAAGGACTCCTTTGGCTTTGTTAGAGATAGTAGAGATATGAGAGTTGAAACATAGATTAGGTAAAAAGGTAATGCCCAAGTCGTTAACTTTGAAAAGGCGTTGAAGGATAAAGTTATTGATAGAGTAATCGAAATGGTATGGCTTATTGCGGTGAAAAGTCATTATATTGCATTTAGAAATGTTAAGAGGTAGAATGTTGATTAGGCACCAGTTGTTAAGGGCATCAAGATCTGATTGCAAAGATAGTGGGGACAAGGGGTAACTGTGGGAAAAACATAGCTTAACGTCATCAGCATACATTAGGACACGGGAATGAGATCACATTTGCGGAAGATCGTTAATAAATAGGTTAAATAGCAAGGGACCCAGATGGCTACCTTGAAGAACCCCCGATGAGACAATAACAGGTTTAGAGAGAGAGGAGTTAAAGCAGACACGTTGAGAACGGTTACAAATGTAAGAATTAGTCCAGTATAGAAGCTTAGTCGGAAACCCTAGAAGAGAAAGTTTATGAATAAGTAGATTATGATTGACGGAGTCGAAGGCTTTACTAAAGTCAGTATAAACGACATCAGTTTGACACTGTTTAGCAAATCCCGAAGTTACAAAGGTGGAAAATTCAAGGAGATTAGTAGAAACTGAGCGACGTTTAATGAATCCATGCTGTGATTCAGAGAATACAGAACTACAAAAATGTTGCAGCTGAGAAGTGATGATTTTTTCAAAGAGTTTAGGAATGGCAGATAAGTTGGAGATACAGCGGTAATTAGAGACATCAGATTTAGATCCCTTTTTATGAAAGGGAACTATATAGGATTCTTTCCAGACGGTGGGAAAATCACCAGTCTTGAGAGACAAGTTGAAAAGTTTTAGGAGAGGCACACAAAGAGATTCTGCACAAAGTTTAAGAACAGCACTCGGAACCGAGTCTGGCCCAGTGGAGAACGAAAACTTGCACGATTTTAAATTTGTTAGGAGACCATCATAGTCGATAAGGGGGGAAGGATACAGTTAGAACTATTTATAGGGATAGGATAAGAGTAACTACTACTAAAGTCGTTCGATGAGACTAGGATAGAGGGAAAGTTAATAAATGGGACAGAGTAGCAACGTTGGAAAAAGGAAGCGAACAGATCAGCAATATCACAATCCTTATCAGCATAACTACCATTTAAGTGTAGAGAAGAAGGAAATCGGGAAGATTTACGTTTAGAATTAACAAACCTGAAGAATTGTTTAGGGTCACGTTTAAAGTTAAGCTTGCATTGGGTCAAGTATCTGTTGTAGCACAATGAATTGAATAAGGAAAGTTTCGATTTTGCAATTGAATACTTCGAAAAGTCTGATTGCAAACCGGATTTTTTAAACTTCTTTTACATACGGGATTTTAAATTTTTCAGATTTATTAATCTAGGGGTGAACCAGATAGGTTGATGTGTTGATATTTTCAGAATCAATAATGTTATGAATGCGATATAACATTTAATAATATATAGTATAATAAATTAACATTCCCGATTAACTAGCTAATTCATTTATTAAAAAAAAAATATAAAGTAAAAGATTCTTATCGACCACATCCTTAGACGACATAAAAGTGCGAAAAATTCAAAATAAATGATATGATAGGAGACTAGCTGATATTTTATTGTTTGTAGTTTATGGTAGTTATTTTACTGCATAAGATTATTTATTGCTGTTTGGTTGTGGGCATCGTAGATGAATTTTTTGGAGCATAGCTATTTTTTTATTTGTATTATGTTTGTATGGAAACTATATATCTGGCAACTTTTTGGCCACAATAACCGGATTGTCACGACGGATCGCATTGGCGCCCATTTCGCGGTAGTCGAAGCTGCAGTCATGGCGGTCGCTGTAGCGATGGTCGGCGCAGTAAACGCCTCCACAACGACATGGGAACCCCCAGTCAGACCCAATTTCTTGCCACATTTCTGGCAGCGATTCTTCTTCTCTTCTGGCGTCTCTTTACTCGCATCTTTCTGCTCCTCCTTTTTTTATCCTTGTTGTTATCCTTGCTGTTATCCTTCGGTTTATCATTCTGTCCGGTTGCCTGGGTTTCCTGAATTTGTTGTTGTTCGTTCGCTTTCAAAAACTGGCACAATTGGTACGTGTCCGAGTTGTCGGTAGAGAGACCATGGGACAATAAAAAGGCAGAATCCATGGGCTGTCCCAGTCGCCAAGTCGTATCGCTGATCGTGACTTCATCTGTTTCCCTCTCGATTTTCTGAAGAGCGGCTATATATATATACGGCTTGTTAAAGTTGCGTGCTTTTGAAGATTTCATTTTTGCAAACGGCTTCGCTGTTAATTGACTACGCATAGTCTTTTTTGTTGCAATGTACATGAGTATTTTTTGTGAATTTGGCAGCTATCTCCTATCTAAAAAATGTCAAAATTCTCTATACTGCGCCCAGCCTACTGATACCTACATACATACATCCGATCCGATGTGGACTTCCCCTAAGCATTTCCATTAATGACATCTGCCATGTGCCGGCGATACCAATCGCCCACCGGTGTCTTCAGCACACAGGCGAAGGCTCTGTAGCACCAGTCCAAGACACCATGCGACACTTTTCGTGCCTTCGCATTGCACCCATTGATGACAGGGAGTGCCTGCTCCACATTCAGGCGCCGCGGTCCCCCAAAACTGTGGACGATGCGCAAAGCATTGAAGCCAGTGTCGTCGTGCCACAGTTGCAGGCGTGACCAGAAACAGTGGACGTATCGCTGCACATGCGGCAGATTCTCATACTGCATCCGATCCATGCGCATTCGCTGGGCGTGGCTCAGGTGCGCACTGCACTGGTCACGGGCCCGTAGCAGTGCCAGCGATTGGGGGTTTCTGAGTGGAGATGCTGTGGGGATGGGCGCTGGTCTGGCCTGGGCTCCCAATTGCAGCACCTGTAATTGCAATTAGCGGAAAAATCAAGAAAATATGTGTCTTCATTCATGTTTTCAGAGGAGGGTAATACGATTGCGATCCAAAAAAAAAACATATTTTTGTTCATTTGTATATTCCCTCAGTTTACGTACTATTGCAGTATATACATAAATTCGAACCACTATATCATAAATGCATATAACTCTACGTGGAAAGTTTGCATAAGTATTATTTGATTATAGGGAACCTACAAAAAGTTATGCAAGCTCCTATTCCCCTCGAAAATCTATTATTGGATTTAATATACATAGTTCCCGCAGCTGTGAATGCAACCTGCAACCGGTTTGTGCACCCCGTCGATGTGGGGTGCTCGATTTCGTTAATCTTCATGTTATGGAGATTACTCACCCCCAGCAGCAGCAGCAGAAGCAGAAACAGCAGCAGCTGCACCGGCAGGCAGATCAGCGACCGTTGGCCCATTGCGATCTGTAGATCTCGTCTCCGTTGTAGTCGCAAAACTGCACAAAGCTTTATAGAGCCGGCCGGGTGGTGGCGTCACCTCGATGCTGGACAATAATTTAAGCTTATCTGGATTATGAAGATTCTCAAATCAGCGCCTCCCATATCCATGTGCAAATGATGTCAGAGCAGTCCCGACCGGGAAGGGGAAGTGCCAGGGGAAAGGAGGGAGTAATCTTAGTGCGATAGAAAACAGCAAGCAGAAGCCTCCTCCACTTCTCTCAGGGACCTCGCGCCTCCACTTCGCCTTCTTCCTCCACTCAAAGTTTTGAAGCGAAATTGGCAGTCGCAGCTGCCGTTCGTCATCTGTTTTATGTTAACACAAAAGTCGCGGATCTGTGTTCCGAGTGTTCGTTCAGGTCTTCTTCGGACATCGCTATATGGATCGCCTAGATCATGTGCATATGGAACGCAACGGCAACGGCAGCGGCAGCGCTGTGGCAGTGCCAGTGGCAGTACCAACATTTTCGTAACATTCCACACTCGCATTTTGGTTGTAAACAAGATTTTCTTTTTTCTTTTTCTTTCATTAAATTTGTAGAATTTTTTTTCTTTCGCATGTGGAGGAGGAGGGATAGATAGTCACGGCCTCAGGTGGGGCAGGGACCTTGCGAATGGCGTAGAAGGCAAAATCCATATCCAAATCGAATCCACATCCCCATTGGCATCGGCATAGCCAACCATCCCACATCTCACATTCAAAAGCAAAGCAAATCAAATCGAATTCGATTCGACAGGCAACCGCAACGAGAGCAATAAAATTGATTGCGTTTAAGTGTATTAAAATCAAATGCGAAATTTAGCCGCCACGCCACAAATATGTATGTTGATTCAATGCCGCGAACCAGGGCGGTGGGGGTACTCGCTAGTCACGGGGGAAGCCCGTAAAATAGCGTTAAATTAAGTTGGTCGAAGAAAGTCCAAGAGAGGCTTTAAAAGGGAAATTTTAAGATTTGGGAATTTATTGCAACATGGTAGCTGATCAGCTGGAATCTGTAGTTAGTGGAATTATTTTTCTAGCAGATCATACAACACGATGCTATCTTTTTATCATCCAAACGAAGGTACAGTTTAGATGGATGCACTTTTGCCAGTAAGCATTAAGAACAGCGAACCTCTGAGAGTAATACTATTATTATTTGGTGGAAACACTCATAGATCACTTCAGCAATCGATGTAATATGAAAAATAGCATTCTCAGAAAATCGAAAATTCCACTCAAGACGCACAGGCGAATGCTGCTACTAATGCTACTACAGAAACAATATACATGTCGTGTCCATGACGCGGCGAAATCGAGTTTTGCTTTAAAGGTTTTTTTGTTGTTGTTGGACTGCTCCCAAATCAAAAAAGTGTGCCATCCACCGATGTTGTATTTTATCATCTAGGAAGTTTTTGAAAAATAGTTCTAATAAAAAAGAAGCATATCCTTAACCATAAGTTCTTCTGGGGTTCGCACCTCTATTAACCTTCGTATACCCTTCTGCTCGCTTCGTTTCTATTTGCTTTATTCGTTATGCACCAGTATGATGATACATATGCACTGGAAAACCAATTAAACTCAAATGAATTGTGACTGAGACTTGGGGGCTGGCTATCCAGACCATTTCCATTCACAGCAATCTACAGATGCATTTGCATCTGTTGCACTTACGAGTATGTATGTATATATGTATGTATGTACATATCTTCAATCAACACAATTACCCTTCCATGTCGGCACGGGTGCATCTTCATGCTTGCAATGGGCCACGCAAACAGTTCACCCGATCTCCTACTGCGACTACTATCCTCCCATCCGCCATGTGGGGGGACGGGGGCAAGGGGTGCGGCTGGGGGTGAGGTTCATTCAACGCCAAATTTGCCGCCATCAAGTGGGGCCCAACCTTCGCCTCCGTCTGCTCTGTCTGCGCCGTCTTCCGGCTCCCAATGCTGCATACTACCCCCCGCCCTGTAAGCTGCCGTGACAAAGACGGGAAAAATTTTAATTGCAAATTTTTTTTTCGTCGCTTGTCGTCGTATTCGTTGGTCGCATTGCATTTTTGCCTACCTTAAAATTATAAGTAAAATTTACAATTTTTAATTGACTCTGAAAATTAACAAAAAAAAAAAAATCGAAAAGCAAACACCAAAAACTGAAGAAAAACATCAGCTATAGCTACAGCAACAGAAATAACAACAACAAAAAAACATGGCATAGATTTTTGGTTTTCAGCAAATTTTCATAGATAATATTTGGATGCGGAATACGAAACATAGGGTATAGGCGGTGGGTTTTGGACCCGACAGGTGATTGTGTCATTGAGTACGAAAAAAGGTAGCACTATTTCGAGACATTTTGGCATCGTGCAGACCCCTCCCGCCGCCCACCTATTTGTTTTTCTATTTCGTTATAATTTTGCGAAAAATATTATTTTCGGTTTTTCGTGTGTGAGGAGGGCCTCTCCCCTGCACGGCTTATACGTGCTTTCATTTCGATTAACTGTAATTATTTGCCCCTCCGCTGAGCTTTCGGTCTACTGCTCTGTCTCTCTCTCTCTGCTGTCAGCGGAAGCGCTCGTGCAACGCCTGGAGGGGTGCCCACCTGACAGCAGCAACTGGCAAAATTAGTCTCAGTTTTTGTTGCTGTTGGGATTCGGATGCGGATTTTTTTGGATCTGATGGCGATGCTGCTGCAGTGCTTTGCGGCAGCGGATATGTGGCAACTTTGTGACATGGACGACGACATGGCAATGAGCACCGGCTACGGCTACGGCTACGGCGGGGCGGGGCGATGGCGCCAAATTCCTCATTGCCAGCGGAGCGCAGCGAAAACGCGTCAAAGCGCCAATAAAATGCGGTTTGGTTCCTGTTGCTATTTGCATATTTTGCAAGCCATTTGCATACATCGAATTTTATTATAACATTTTAGTACATTTTTTTTGTTGGTTGGTTTTGGTTTTTTTTGTGTGTGTTTATTTTGCATATCATTAAATTAAAGTTGTTGTTGGTGCCACTGCCACACTGCCACTGCCAGCCACTGCCTCTGCCTCTGCGGTTGGCATTAGCTGTCGGAAGGCGAATTTTGAGCCAATTTGCAGACTGCATTTGGCCTGACGACTCTGATGCACGTGAGTCGTCTTCGTCACCCGTCTCGGCCCCCCCCTCGAGGGGAACGGTCGGCAGTCACGGATGGAGGCAGCGGCCACCAGGCGGTGGCCAATTTGCAAGTTGTCGAGTATATTACGTTTATTTATTCCCTGTCTGCAAGTATTTGCCTGCTTCACGATCACAAAGTAGAGAATTTGCATCAGAAAGATGGAAATTCGCTTGCTTCATCATCAGTAGCAAAGGATTTGGCATGCGGCATTGCCAGCAGCGAATTGGATCAGAGATCGGCTGCCAGGCTCAATTTATTTATAACGACTTCCAAGCCAGAAATAAACTTCAAGAAACTTTCGCTTTGTAACTCTTTATTGGATTCAATTTCTGGGTGGGGCATTGTGGGACTTAATCACCTCCGGCTCGTTGGGGCAGTTGAAGGTGACCTCGATGCCATTGGCCAACCAGGTCCTGGACCAGATCTTCACAGCACACACTTTGGTGGCGCCACTCGGTTCAATTAACTCCACAACGTACGCATTCAGGGCGCCGGCGACAACCTGCACGCTGGCCGACAAAATTTTCGAGACTCTAAATGGGAGAACAACAGGGATTAGTTGATGGCATGTCGTGGAAAGTCTCCCCCAATGCCTTACCGATAGCTGGGTCCCTCGCCAGCGGCCAGTGTTTGCAGGGAGAAATTCAGAGTCTCATTGGCGCTGTCTAGCTCCGATCCACTCAACGTCTTGGGTGCACCGAGTGCACCGAATCCGCCTAGGACCGGTGGAGGATTTCCACTGACCAGAGCACAGGCCAATGCTAGGCAAATGAGCAGAGACTTTGCGTTGAACATTTCGCTTGATTTTGAAAACAATTACTGATCTGCGTCCCGCAGTACGAGTCGATCTTTATAGGCAGACAAGACACCTCTCCTCTCCCGAGATTGAGTTTGTCAAAGATCTTGTGGGTCATGCTATGAGGCAAGCATTATCAATTTGATTATGGAATTGGTTTTATATTTTTGTTTGGATCATACATTCTTTGACAATCCGATGGATTTGTACAATGCGTTTCATTATAATGGCACCATCATTTGCAATAGAATGTCTACCATTTCACAAAGTATATTTACTAAGGTATATTTTCACATGATTGAAGCTGAGAATCCTATAGAATCTTTAGCTTGTAAAGACATCTTTGGAGAAGCAGAAAGCACTGTACAATATTGACGTGAGTTCATTGCTTGAGGTCGTTACTTCCGGACACTAACGACGCGCCATCGACATCGGCATCGTCGAGGGTATTATGTATTAATCAAAATGAATCGCTTCAAAGTACAAAACATCAGCAAAAGTCGAGAGATTTTAAGTCACCCCAGAGAAACACACAGAAAGAAGCACTCAGAGAGTATCCCGTCCTCCGATGAATCGTCGTTCATCATTCCATACGGCAGTGGCAGTGGCACCGGCAGCATTCTTGGCGCAACTCCAGAGGGCTGTCAGAAGTGCACAAATCCATGCCGATTTGTATGAACAACATACGGCGGATATATCTAGAATGTACCGATGCCTGTATGTACATCCGCCAGCCGACAAGTCATCCGTCCGACCCGTCCGTTTGTCGCCCATCCATCCATCCATCCGACCGTCCATTCAACTGGGGGCCCCATGCATTTTTGTCAGATCACGAACCATACCATACCATCCCATCCCATCTCATACCATCCATCCATCCATCTATCCATCTATAAGGGGACAAGGATCGCAATTGGGATCGGGAATAATGATGCCACACGATGCTCCTTTGCCCCCTCAGACGGTTGTCCGTCTGTACGTTCCACCCACAAATCCGATGGGAACTCGTATATTTTCAGCATCGTTTGGGGGTTGATCGCGATCGCGCTGTCGTCGTTCGGCTCGTGATCGCTCGTTGAAAGCGAATTTTCAGCTTTTTCGCTGTGCAAAAGATTTTCCGTCCGACTTTTCACATAAAAATCATGTAAGGCTGGAAAAAGGCGACAGTTTACGAACGGCAGTCGCGAAAAGAACTCCGCCAGCGATAACCCCAAGCCCAAAGAAAAAGAGTTTTCAAAAAACGATAGCAGAGGCTGCGAGACTTCTCCCAAAAGATACAGCGATAATTGTGATAGATCGATAGATAGATAGATACTCGTTATATTTTGTTTGGTTAATTTTTTGTGTGTGAAACGAAACCCGGAACTTGAGTTCTCGCGCCATGATCTGCCCGAAACGTACCTCGGAGCTGCTGGACCTGCATCTGGCCCCGTTCAAGGATAAGGATCCGGCCTGGGAGGTGGGTGTCTCAAAGATTGCCGGACGTGGCCTGATGGCCACGCGTAGCCTCAAGCGCGGCGAGATCATCTTCAAAGACATGCCGCTCCTAATCGGCCTGTCCGCCCACGAGGAGGACGCACTGAATGCGTGCACAGTGTGCCTTATGGAGCTGCCGGATACGCGCTTCATGTGCCGCCAGGGTTGCGGTCTGCCCGTCTGCAATCTCTGCTCCAAGAAGAAACAGCACAAGACCGACTGCGATCTGCTAAAATCGTGGGGCCCCAACGAGCCCGAGGTGGCCAATTCGGTGATCATCCGGCTGCTGTGCGTGGCCCGGGCCCTCAACCTGAACAAGGACCAGCGCGATCTGATCTACTGTCTGCAGGCGAATTTGGACAACAACCATCGCGTGGAGGTGCGCAATGCGGCCAAGTGCTTCAAGAAGTTCCCCACCGACAAGAAGATCTTCGAGATCATGAACCGCACCGTGGCCGTCCTGCGAACGAATGGTTTCGACAAGACCACCGATCGCACCAACGACAACCAGGAGTTCAACTATCGCGCCCTCTATCCCCTGTTCGCCGTCATGAATCATGACTGCATTCCCAACTCGTACTACACCTTCGAGGATAAGACCAACGTAATGATTGTCCGTGCCGCCGTCGATATACCCGAGGGCTTCGAGATCACCACCACTTACACGAAACTCTTTACTGGCAACATTGCACGACATCTATTCCTCAAAATGAAGAAGGGCTTCACTTGCAAGTGCTCCCGATGCTCCGATCCGACGGTGAGAATACAAATAACCCTTTTAGAATACATCAGATCAAATACGATCAGTCCCTGATGCAGTCCTTTCAATGCATTTTAGGCATTGCATTCCACATAAGTTTCTAAAGGAGCGATTAGTAGATTAGTCGATAAGTCGATGAATGTTAATTTCGTTTGCAGTATTTTTGGCAAACTCTTGAGATCACTCTTAGGGATACCTTTGATAGTTGAAAGATCGTTAAAAGATCACACTTGAATCGTATTCTTCTGTATTTTATGTAATTTAATTTGGAAATTCATTGAGTTTATGAAGAGATCATCCGATCAACCGATCGTTAGTAGTACATTCTCATAATATTTTTAAATCCACTTTTGATGGCCGCACAATATCCGCTTTAAAGTTTGGAAGTTTGTTTGTGATCAAAAGATCATTCAATTAGGACTCTTCTTCTACAAAGATAGAGATGGAGACAGCTCCAATGAAGATAATTTTATTGGATTGGAGATCAATTGGAGCAACAGGGTGTTTCTTGTCACAAATATTTCAAATATCTAAAAGATCCTAATGGATATTTGCCAACATCTCGGAGCTCGAATATAGCACCATTCCAACATCACACACAAGTGTTTTTCGAACACCATTCGAGCCCAGACAGAGCCAAGTGATGAGGGATGTGCCAGCTGTGTAAACTATTCTGGCCAATTAACCAAAGAATATAATCAAGCGGACAGGCAAGTCCATACCATAACGGATGGGATGGACTGAGGTTGAGGTTGAGGTCGATCCAATAAATTTGAGCCCATTAGGGCCAAGGGGCCAACAACTATGGGAACTACAAGTACACGAATTCGTTTCGAGATCCATCAAAAGAAGACAATATCGAATCGAAATCGTCCATCCCCCATCCTCTGTGGAAGATTCTTTTTGATTTTTGCCGCCTATTTTGTTCTGTTTGTTGTTGTTGCATGTGTGGCCAGAGCGAGGGAAAACTTTCATTAAGGATTTCCTGTGCACATCAAAAATTCATCCGAAAACAATTAAAGCAACAGAACAACACACAACCAACACAACACAATTTCCCTCCACTTGTATTATTACAAGTTGTTGGTCTTGTTATTTTTGGCCGTAAATTGATTTCCTCCCGCCGGCGGGCCGGGGCATACCCACCCATTTTCCCCCATTCTCGATCACCCATTTCCAGGCGCAACAAGTGGCGGCAGAATTTTGCAGTTCAACAACAGCCAACAGCCAATAGCCAAGAACATCAACAACAGCTACAACATTAAACAATTTTGTTTATTTTTAACGAGCCGAAAACAATTCAATTAAATCACAAATAAATAGATGTGATTCCAAAAAGCTTTTTAATTTGCTTGCCTTCTATATATGTATGTATGTATGTATGTATGTATTTTCGGCCTGAATCTCGATTTCTATATATCTTTTTCGCGCTTCGATATCCACATATCTATATTTCCCCCACGTCTTTGCGCTTTGTTGCTGTTTTTCCCGGAATTTTCTGCGCTCATATCGATTTGAATTTGATTTTCCTCTCAGCGAAATTCCTAAATTCCATTTTGTGACAATTTTCTCCGATTTTGATAATATTCGTTCTCCTTTTTGTTTTTGTTTGGATATACTTATGTGTTTATACACGTATGAATATAAAGAAACAGATTTTTTTTCGTGGCCAGGGCCACATATAGCGCCGTCGCGACGGGTCGTAATTTCCCATTTGACATTCGCGTTTGAATGCGGGAGAGAGACACACCAAAGTAGAGGCCATGTCGAATAATGAACAAACTGAACTATTTGATGCAGGAAAAACCCAACAAATTATGCACTTTTTTATGGTTTATAACAATCCTGTACATACAGACTACATACATATACATACATATCTTTGTTAGAAGATTACAAAGGCAATTACAAGTTTCTCTAATTTCAAACAGATCTTAGAATGCTTTTAATAAATATTTCTTATATACATATTATTACATTTTGTGGTCGGTCCCTTGTTCTCTGCTCTCTGCTCTCTGACCTTGACTTTCGGATCGTTCGTTCGTATTGAATGTAATAGCACGATCCCCTCTGCGGTTCTCCGTGTGTTGGGATATGTTTGGAATTGGTTCAGTGAACTTTCAGAGATCTCAGGAATCTCGGGGTGTCTGTTTATGTCTGTGAATTGAGATTAACATAGCATACCAAAGCAATCGTTTGGGTCACCAAAACACAACAGAATTGGGGGTGCTTCCTTTTCCACCATCACTTTTTGATATTGTATGTACCATCCGCTTTCTGCTATCCGCTCCGGTTTGCAACCGATCTGCGGATCGGATCCATTAATTATCGAGTTAAATTTATGGACAAGCAAATTGGCCAAGCGATTCAAAAATTTAATAGATATGACGTGGCTGTGTGTGGCTCCCTTAACAACCTGAAAACGGAACGGATTCCATGCTGAAATCATCATCATATCATCCCTGCTGCATACGAGTATTCCGTAGACTTAACTGAATTTGCGTCTGTGCCGGTCCCCCGATGTCCGATGATATGTGAGTGTGCGCGTAGATATATATCGATCGCACGAGCGAATATTAAAACGCACACGTAGCGACATCTTTTTTATTTATCTGTCAATTTTTTAGATCTGCTCAGAGATACACACACAAACAGTTCTTCGATGAACATGAATATTGTATATATGTATATATACATATGTATGCATGTATGTATGTATAGGTATGGACATAGTTATGAGATATACAGATCACTCGTTGATCTTGTTCAATCCGTTATGGATTATTTTTAGCTGCAATCGGAATCCTAACAATGCGAACAACATTTTTTGTTTCGCGGGACATTTGGACATCCTCCTCCTCCTCCTCCTACCCCTGCGCCCCTCCCCCCCCATTCTTCGAAAGAATAATTGGCTATGACTCACTTGAAATATATCTCAAGCGATCCGCCGCAGGTCGGTATGCTAACGATCAAATTGTTGGCTTTTAAGTGTTTCATTTCGGTAAGATTAAGTGATTTTATTCAATAAATTACATATATGTTTTTTTTTATACTGGAAGTTTTTTTCTTAGACTTTTCCTACTTTTCTTCGCATAGGAAGACGATATCTTCAAACTGCTTCCCATTCTTTCTTCTCTCATAGTTAATGAATTATGTATGCATGTTTCTTTAATTTTAAAATCGTTTCTAGTCTTCAGACTCATTTTATTTCCTTGAACTAAAAAATGTATGTATGTATATTTATCCTTTGCGATACAAACTCCCTTTCGCCTCTATAAAACCTTTGAGCTGTCTTCTCTTGATCCACTCTACGGCTTCGTTTAGCGGCTACTTTTCATTTACGTTGATCTCCTTATTAATTGATAATCGATTTCTCTCTGTTTCACATATCGATTGTTTCACATTCACTGCTTTCATATCGACTCTTTAATCGACTGCTCTCTATTGCTCCTATCGATCACTTATCGACTCTTAGCTGTTGCTTAGCTGTCAATAATTAATTTGCTTTTCTCTTGCCATTGCAGGAGAAAGGTGCCTATATTTCGGGCCTCTATTGCCGTGACACGAACTGCTCGGGCCTGGTGGTGCCGGAGATCACCGGACTGCCGCACCCCAACTACAATTGCCTGGAGTGCAAGCAAAAGTCCACGCATGCCCAGATGATGAAGTCGCAGGACTTTGCCAGCGGCGCCATCAACGCCAAGGCCAACTCGAACTCGCTGCGCACCCTGGTCCAGTACCTGAACGAGAAGAGCGACAACTTCATACCCAATAGCAACTATGTGGTGATTGATGCCAAGCTGTCGGTGCTGCAGCGGCTCGGGCAGGGCCGGGAGGACTGCAGCGAGGAGCTGGCGGCCAACACCCGCCTCCGGTACAGTCGCGACGTCATCCAGGTGATGGACCAGCTGGGCATGGGCGACTCCCTGGTGCGCACCCAGCTCCAGGAGCTGCTGCGCCGCGAGGAGGAGCGCCGTGCAAAGAGGCTGGCCGAGGAGGCCGAGAAGCAGCGCAAGCTGGCCGAGCTCCAATCGAAGGCAGCCGAGGCGGATAAGCTAATCGCTGCCCTCGAGGAGGCGGCTCGAGCCGAGGAGGCAGCTGCCGCGGCTCCACCGGTAGCAGCTCCTGCTCCTGCCCCAGCTCCAGCAGCCACTGAGACGGCCTAAAGTCGGAGGCAAGGATTCACGATTGGCCACCCGGCCTCACCCCCCCCCTATCACCCAACTCCAAGTAGTCACCCTCCCTCAAATTTCCCTCAAATTTGTTGTGTTGTGTGTACTAAACTTAATAATTGTATTTGTATTTGTATTTATTTATTTATAATAAATTAAAAATTATACTCAACGACAATCTGTGTGTCTGTGTAAATC
The DNA here is from genome assembly GCA_035041765.1 of Drosophila algonquin. Lineage (NCBI taxonomy): Eukaryota > Metazoa > Arthropoda > Insecta > Diptera > Drosophilidae > Drosophila > Drosophila algonquin. The sequence continues at coordinate 1,279,772 of JAWNKY010001823.1, forward strand.
TCTCTGGCATGGGCTTTGTGGGCTTTGGGATCGCTTTGCCAAAATGATTTTTAATCCATGCAGCCAGACGCCAGACGACACATTTTGAAATAATCTCCGAAAATACACCAGACTGGGAGACTGAGAGACTGTGCGAATCAACTTTGGTTCTAGATGCTGAAGGGTAGGGTTCGGGATTAAATAACCCTTGAAATAGTTCTAGATGTCAGAGGGTTGGCTTCTATTCAGTAGTGTCATGGCTATCAAAAAGCTATAATTTGCAATGATTTACTCCACGACTGAATATCAGAAAAAACCATAAATCTGGATTCCATTTGATTCGATTTGGTTGTTAGCATTTGTTTTATTCGCCATTAAAAGTTGCAGTCGACTTTGGGCGACCGTTAAAGTTGGGGGCCGGATCTATTTTTGTGTCACAGGCCACTGACGCCTTCGCCTTCGCCGTCCACGGGGCCAGGCAAGTCACCGGCCCGTTTTACGATTAAATATATTCATATTCATAAGTTTCTATATATGTATGTATGTATGCATGTATCTATGCATGTGTATGTGCACCATGGATACATATGGACGAGTATCTATGTGTGGGTGTATGTATGGATGTATGTACATCCGTGTTGTATGTCTAATAAAAATTTGTTATTTGCCTCTTTCAATCTTTGATTCAGTTTTGTGCCTCAGTAAATTGCTCATTAAATCGAGAAAATGTCTGCATAAAAAAGAATTATTAAAATCACATCTCTCTCTCTCTCTCTCTTGCCTAATAATCCCCAGAAGAACTATTCAAAATTCAATTCTGCTAGAATGAAAATACAGTGATGGCTATATGGCCACAGTTTCCACAGATACTATTCAATATTTGATAGATTTCTATTCGTATCCGATAAGAGAGAGTTTCCACTGTAGAAACCCTCAGTTCAGTTCAGCTCCACCTGTCTCATCAATTTATTCAAAGAATGTTTCGCTTCTTTCGGTGTCATCGAGTGCTTATGAGAGGATAGCCATAATATAATATATGACTGTGCGAAAAGAAATATGTACATATGTATATCCACCGATTGCACATACATACATCAGTAAGCCATGATATATACCATGTGTATGTACTAATTTATATAGAAATTGTATAGAAACTATGCAATAATAACAATAACAGTAAAAGCTCTGCCACCCGAGAGCCAAACAAATTTGAAAACTCAGAAATCATAAATAAAATTATAATAAAAATCTCAATAAATTATGCTGCATATAGATGAGAAATAATGACCATCCGTCGTGTATCTATCTATCTATCGAACCGATCTACATATCTAGATGGACCATTCCATCGACTATATCTATCTGTCGCTAGATGAAAGAACCAACAAAAACGAACAACTCGTCGCAGAACTTGTCGCATGTGGATGTTCTAATCACAAATTGCTTTTAACTTGTGCCACAGACACACTCGCACACCCATCCAGGATAAAGGGGAAACGGGAAAAGAGTGGAGGGTGGATTTAGACTCGTCAACTGGTGGTAGAGGTGGCCAGTGAGTGTAGGGTGTACGCAAAAAAAGAACCTGCACTCGGTTCAGATTTGATTAATTGCACGCAATTTCCATTCGTATACATGACATTTGTCTGCCGAATACCCTGCAGAACAGTGGACACTCCTAAGGGATATATGGATCATAGATCCCACTGTCAAATGTCGGATTCTGTGTGAAGAATCCCCCCGCCCCTAAATTAATTTCAATCATATATAAACTTATCAGTCAAGATTTTCTCTTTAAAAAACATATCATCAAATTATTATAAAAACATTCAAGTGCGCAAAAACAATATAAACAAGCGATCGAGCAACGAAACTCTCTCTATCTCTCCCTCTATACGACCTTCAAGCTACCATCTATAAATCGTATATGGAACTTTTTTTCAAGACTCTTCTAGAAAAACAAATCTGTCGTGCACAGGGTATGCATGGGGTCGATCCCCGCTCGAGGTGAGTGTCAGTTGGCTGCAAAGTGAAACAATCTTAATTGCGATGGCGCCGTCATTTTGGTTTCTTTCGGTAGTGTCTCTTCTCTTCAGGCCCAATCCCAATGAGCGATTTGACAATGTGCCCAGAGAGGCTGTCGGACCAAATCCACCGACTGTTTGCTGGGAATCGAAAGTGAAATACTGTTTTTCAGTGGTGGAATGGGGTGGGGTGGGGCGAAGCAAGGCGGGGAGTGGTGTGGTGGCGTTTCCTTGTTTTGGCATACATTTCGAATGTAATTTATTGCCAGACTGCCTGCAGTGCATATTAATTAAACGCTTTGATTTACTTTCCCAGTTTCGGGCACGTTTCCTTGAGAGCCGAGCCCCTTCCCCCCATACCCCACATGGCAACCCATTTCCATCCCCATGCCCAATCCCCATCCGCTGTGTTATTTATGCTCTTTTAATGAATGGCCAGTGGCCAGTGGCCAGTGGCCAGTGAACGAAAAGTGTGCTCATAAATTAGTTATTTGCTCATCTCCGTAAAGGAATGCATCTGCATTTTGGCTTTACGGCATCCGGTGCATCCAGTTAGTGTCCGATTTTGATGGGATCATTTCAAGTTTATTGCCAATGTCATGTGGCACCCACTGGGCGGGCAGCCATAGACTCACACAATGTCCACCGCTATAATCGTGGGCTAAAATGTTTACAACACAATAAATCTTCATCCCCCACATCATTCTCTGTGTGGCTTATTTTATAGAGATTACTGAAATCAGTGCAGTTTGAGGATTTGTACGATCGCATAGAAAATTTTCTATAACTTCAACCATTCGATACACATAAATCAATTTTCGAATGAATATTAGGAGCATATCTATGTACATATACGCTTGCACAATGAAGTGGACAAATGGACAACAAATGAATCGGTAAATTCGGATCACTAAATCGTTCAATATAGTACCTACATAATGGAATTAAGTCCCAAACAGGTGGGCTTCCCAACTGTTTCGTTGCTTCCCTTAATTCTTGCCACCTTGGAAGGGGTTAATGACACAGTTGCAGAAACCCCCTAATGTGAGTATACCCTCAGTACATGCTCATGCTCTGGTTTCTTCTGTAGCGCTTGTGTAGGACAGTAGAGCACAGACTTATGGTGGCTGTGGATAATTTTCAGTTCTCTGGGAATTCCAAAGCCAGTGCCTTAAAAAATTCACATTAAATGGTATGTAAAATGGAGAAATTTTGGGAAACCACATCGAAAGGGATTCTATGTTCTTTATTGTTCTTTATTTGTTTTCAATTTCTTGATCAGTAGACATAAGAAAATATAAGTAAACTCAAAACAAAACCCATCAATGAAACGCTTCTAATGAAACCATTTTCCCAAAATTCATTCCCCAAAAAAAGTTTGTAGGAGGAGGGTGAATTCGTTGACGGGTAAGAAGGACCGAGAGGCCCATGATAGAACTCGTTTTATAACGTTATTGGATACATACTAAAGCCCAGTACACATTCATAAAATCGTAGCTTTACGGACACAGTAAAACTGACGAGAACAATTCGCAATTATGACAAAGCTGAATCGCTGATTCTCTCGGATCGAACTAAGCGAGTACCACCGAGTACATTCGGTTGCCCATTCTTGCAGGCCTCTAGTACAGTACATGCACAAACTCAAATGTACTCGCTTTCTCGCCAGTTTTAGTTTTCATGACTGCTCCAGCGAGTAAGGACCTTATGCGGCGAGAAGATAGCGATCAATCATTCCCTTTTAATAATCTCAATATACAGGAGACATTAAGTTACTGAAGATTGTTTTGTTGTATTATCTCACGGATCTATCCGTTCAAAGCACAGCTGAGCTCTTGATTGTACGGAAATTTGAAAGCATTCCGAAAAGAATTCAGCAACTGTAAGCTAACATGGAGCTTTTAAGCTAAATACATATGTGAAATGGCAGCTTTCAGCAGACTGTTAGATCCGCAACTGATAACTAACATTAATATGTTAGTCGAATTTTTAATAGAGCTTGTAGAGCTTTTAATTAGCTTGCACTTGTGTGTACACATATTGTGCTTTTCCGTTAGCTTTCCGTTGTGGCACTTGTTTCTGCTAATTTTACACCAAACAGGCAAAATGTGGGGTTTTGAATCTTTTCACGATTTTCATTACTAATTTGTCGTTTCCAGTGTGAAGACCAAATTCGTCGTTTGTCTGGTCTCGTCTGTCTTGTTGATTCCATTAAAATAGTTCCACTGCCGTATAAGTGGAAAACATATATGTGTCGCGTGATATAACATTTTTTTGGTGTGTGTGCAACGAGAATTGAACTCCGGGAAGTCCCGACCCCAGTGGAAAAGTCTTTCATACAAGTAAAAAGGTTTGATTTTTGTCCAATTTCTATTGATCGCCCTGTTTCTATGACCGGGCGAGAATAGTCCCCGCTAATTAGGTAGTTTTTAATCTGAACTGAACTTGTTTTTCGCATCAACATTAGCATACGCGGCATTTCAAAAACTTGCCCGAACCCAAAACGAATTTGATAATGGGACCAGCCAAACACGGGGCAATAGCTGGATGGGGGCAGGGCAGGGGGTCAGCATGAGACAGCATGATGCTGAGGCAGCTGTTATGAATAAAACTGAAATATTAATCGGAAGAACTTAGCAATCAAAGCAGAGCGAGGAAGGGAGACAAGGCTAGACGCATGTTACAATATATTTTGATTACAACGCAATTACATACATACATATGTATGTACATATACATACGTACATATATTCTATAGATCTTAATTTTCTTAATTCATCAAAAATCATACGACTACGCACTTAATGGATGCAAGTGTGAATGGGGCAGAAGTCGTTAGCCAGTACTGTTTGCAGCCGGATTAGAAATTTAAAAATTCAAACAACTAGTAACAAGTTTAATGTCATAACGAAATGGTTTTCTTTTGTTAAAAATAATACATCATACATCATACATTAACACAAACAGAAACCCAAACGGAAACCCATTTGAAGGCAAAAAGAGTCTACCAAAATTCCTGCGAAACAGAAACACAAACGGAAACCCATTTGAAGGCAAAAAGAGTCTACCAAAATTCCTGCGTTGTTAGGCAACTCTCAAAATTTAAATTGCAATACTCGTATACATATTATTGAACCGCTATCTCCTTGAATATTTGAACAATTGCATTATTCTTCAGTCTGCGAAATCTGGATCAGAAATCAATTGACGACGGAAGGGAGCATACCAAAGATCTGGCCTGAGGCATTCGCCGGCTGAATCGCCCCTTGGTGCTCAATTATCGTCCATCGTTGTGTGTCTCGGCCCGGACCGGCCCCCCTCTGTTAGCGACCTTCCCCTAACCTTCCCTTTTCTCACTCGGGAAGCGGTGGTGGCTCGATTTGACGCCTATTTTCGGGCATTTTAAGCCACTTCAAAGAAGTGGTTCTACGCCCAGCTGCCCCCTAATCTCACTCTCTCTCTCTCGTCCCAACCTTGACTGATAAATGATAAGAGCTCTTCGAATATGGCACTATGTATATATATGCGCTTAGATACAGTGCTGTTCGGGGCCGTACGGGCTGTCGAAAGACATTTGTTCGTTCGGTAAGCAGTGATAAGATTGTAGCTTTTGTAGACTAGCAAAGATAGCCCCCGCCCGAGAGACGGAACGTTGCTGGTGGTCATTCGATAATGAAATATGTACGTTTTGTCTTCCCAGATCTGCCATACCCCCAACCAGAAGTGCGTGCACCAACAAGATGAGTCCACCGATAATGCTGAGCAAAGATTCACCGGACATTGAGGTAGGTCCCCCCATACCCAGTTCCGCTACACTTCCAGTGGCATCCACACTCGAATACACGTTGAATGTAACATTTTCTTGCAGGATCTGCTGTCCCTTAATCCGCGCGTGAAGACCCAGTGCACGGTGGTGCCCACCAGGCAAACCAAGGAGAACAAGAAGCACTGGAAGCGCAACAATGACCACACGGCACCGCCGTGCACCACTCTGTCCAATAATTTCGAGGACATTAAGCATACGACATTGTCGGAGCGTGCGGCCCTCGAGGAGGCTGCCCGGTGCCTGAAGTGCGCCGATGCGCCGTGCCAGAAGTCCTGCCCCACGCAGCTGGACATCAAGAGCTTCATCACGAGCATTGCCAATAAGAATTTCTATGGCGCTGCCAAGGCCATCTTTTCGGACAATCCGCTGGGCCTCACCTGCGGCATGGTCTGCCCCACAAGTGACCTGTGCGTGGGTGGGTGCAACCTGCAGGCCTCCGAGGCCGGACCCATCAACATCGGGGGACTGCAGCAGTTCGCAACCGAGGTGTTCAAGCAGATGGGCATCCGTCAGCGACTGTCGCCGCAGGCCAAGCCGCTGGGCAAGAAGATAGCCCTGCTGGGCGGTGGTCCGGCCTCGCTGTCGTGTGCCACCTTTCTGGCTCGACTGGGCTACAAGGACATCAGAATCTACGAGCGTAGGAGCTATTTGGGCGGACTGAGTGCCGCCGAGATACCCCAGTACCGCTTGCCCATCGATGTGGTCAACTTTGAGATTCAGCTGGTCAAGGACCTGGACGTATCCATCGAGACCAATCGTTCGCTCAGCACCAAGGATCTGACAGTGCAGGTAGGTAGTGCTGGACTCCCGCTCACTACACATATCGATCTCCTCCGTACGATCTCTCACTCTCCCTCTCTCTCTCTCCATCTATCTTTCCGCCTAGAAACTACTCGAACAAGATTTTGACGCGATCTTCTTGGGCATTGGTCTGCCCGAGCCCAAACTGAACCCGATCTTTAAGGGTCTGGACGTGGACGCGGGTTTCTACACCTCCAAAAACTTCCTGCCTTTGGTGTCTGATGGGTCCAAGCCAGGCTTATGCGCCTGCAAGGCCTCACAGAGTCTGCCCAAGTTGCATGGCAACGTAATCGTCCTGGGCGCCGGCGACACGGCCTTTGATTGTGCCACGTCCGCACTACGTTGCGGTGCCCGTCGCGTCTTTGTCGTCTTCCGCAAGGGTTCATCGGGCATTCGAGCTGTGCCCGAAGAGGTGGAGTTGGCCCGCGAAGAGCGCTGCGAGATGCTGCCTTATCTGAGTCCACGCAAGGTGTGCGTCAAGGATGGCCTGATCACCGGCATGGAGTTCTGCCGCACCGAGCAGAACGAGAACGACGAGTGGGTGGAGGATGAGGATCAGACGGTGCGCCTCAAGGCGAACTTTGTGATCTCCGCCTTCGGCTCGGGTCTGCAGGATCCGGACGTCCGTGAAGCTCTATCTCCGCTGAAGTTCAAAGGCGAGCTGCCCGTGGTGGATAAGTGGATGCAGAGCAGTCTGCCGCAGGTGTTCATCGGCGGAGATCTGGCCGGAGTGGCCAACACCACCGTTGAATCAGTCAACGATGGTAAGGTGGCGGCTTGGAGCATTCACTGCTACCTGCAGAATCTACCATTTGACACGCCTGCCGCCTTGCCGCTCTTCTACACGGACATCGACAACGTCGACATATCCGTTGAGATGTGCGGCTTGAAGTTCGAGAATCCTTTCGGACTGGCCTCAGCCCCGCCCACCACCAGCACTGCCATGATACGACGAGCCTTCGAGCAGGGCTGGGGCTTTGTGGTTACAAAGACATTTGGCTTGGACAAGGATCTGGTGACGAACGTCTCGCCGCGCATTGTCCGTGGCACCACCTCAGGCTACAAGTATGGACCGCAGCAGGGCTGCTTCCTCAACATCGAGCTCATCTCGGAGAAGCGGGCCGAGTACTGGCTGCGCTCCATCGGCGAGCTGAAGCGCGATTTTCCCGAGAAGATCGTTATTGCCAGCATTATGTGCAGCTACAATGAGGCCGACTGGACGGAACTCTCCATAAAGGCCGAGGCGTCCGGTGCAGATGCCCTCGAGCTGAATCTATCGTGTCCCCATGGCATGGGCGAGCGCGGCATGGGTCTGGCCTGCGGTCAGATTCCCGATATGGTCGAACAGATCTCCCGATGGGTGCGCAATGCCGTCAAGCTGCCGTTCTTCATTAAGCTGACGCCCAATATTACGGACATCACGACCATTGCCAAGGCAGCCAAGCTGGGCGGCGCCGACGGCTGCTCGGCAATCAACACGGTCCAGGGTCTAATGAGCCTAAAGGCGGATGCCACTGCCTGGCCGGCCGTCGGCAAGGAGAAGCGCACCACATACGGTGGTGTTTCCGGTAATGCTACCCGTCCCATGGCGCTCCGTGCCGTCTCGGAAATCGCAAACAAAGTCCCCGATTTCCCCATTCTTGGCATTGGCGGCATTGATTCCGGGGAAGTGGCCCTGCAATTCCTCCAGGCCGGCGCAACAGTGCTGCAGATCTGCTCCTCTGTGCAGAACCAGGACTTTACCGTCATCGAAGACTATTGCACGGCGCTGAAGGCGCTGCTTTATTTGAAAGCCAATCCCCCGCCAGTAAATGGCGCCTTCTGGGATGGACAGTCTCCGCCAACGCCCATCCACCAGAAAGGCAAACCGGTGGTGCATCTAACGGGCGAGGGCAACAGCACGCTTGGCTTCTTTGGGCCCTACCAGAAGGAACGCGACATCAAACTGGCCAACATCCGTAGCAAGGAGGGAGCCTTATGGGATGCCGAGCAGGGTACTGCAGATATTTGCCCATCCGATAAAAAGCCAAATGAAGCTCCCAAGGTGGCCGAAGTCATTGGAGCTGCCCTGCCACGCATTGGAACCTATAACCAACTGGACAACAAGCAACAGAAGGTGGCCCTGATCAACGATGTTAGTAGATTACAGTAGATCCCCAGTTTCCCAGTATTATCTCACCTGGTACTTAAAAATCTCCGTGTAATTACAGGACATGTGCATCAACTGCGGCAAGTGCTACATGACGTGTGCGGACTCCGGTTACCAGGCCATCGAATTCGACAAGGACACGCACTTGCCCCACGTCAACGACGACTGTACGGGATGCACGCTATGCGTCTCCGTGTGCCCCATCATTGATTGCATTACGTATGCTATTACCTAACTCACGAAATATTATAATTTGCTAATGGTTTTTGTTTCTTTTAGCATGGAACCCAAGAAGATTCCGCACGTGATCAAGCGGGGAACCCAGGAGAAAACAATCTACACCCACGCTCTAAGCCAGTGCCAGTAGATGTACTTAGTAGTATGCATTATTGATATTATAGTTGATATAATATAGTTCACAAAGAATAAACATTTTCAAAGCAATTTGTAAGAGGCTTCTAGCTGTATTCCCTTCAATCTCCAATGGTTCTCACCCTGTAAGGTTTTAGGGCTTATCCGCTAAAAGAGGGCTCTAAAACTGTGCACGGGGCAAATGTCATTGGTGGAGCAGAAAAAATAGAATAAGAAAGTAAATATGAAGTAGGAAACATTTGGAGGAGGCAAGTCGTGAAGGAAAAGAATGCCTTTAGGGTCGGAAGCGGGGGAGGACGGATAACCGTGTAAAGCACAATAATGTTCAAAAATAAGACAACAACAAAGATAGTCGGATAGGCCTCTCACGCTCAGAAAACAAGAAAAAAAAACCGAAAAAAAAACAAAAATATATAGAAAAAAAAACAACAAAGTGTGTTATCCAACGAGAAATGCCCCCCAAATCATTCCAATATAAAACTTTACCTCAGCTTGCAGCTACCAACAGAAAGCGCTTTCGTCGGTGGATCGCAGCCAAAAAAAGTGTTTACTACATCATTTTCTTATTATTTATTCTGCATTTATATTTGGGGGCATTGGAGGCTCATGCCCAAATTTCTCCCGGGGGAGTTGTGTTGATTACGTCTTTTTACTGAGCCTGAGTAGCAATTAACTTGTTCTTATTATAGCTTCCATGCTATCGGCACCCAAAATCTCGGTCATTCCGAATAATTCGTTAGTTTTAGTTTTTAGGTTTAATGGTACTAGTTTTAAGCACATTTGCCGTCGTATTATGTTTAATTTTGTTTTAATAAAATAACGTTTATAATGTCAAACTAGATTTTTTGTATGATCTCCCCTCCGAAGCCCCTGTAGGTTCTGCCTGAGTATTTAAGGGGTCATGACGAATATTCCGGAGGGATGGCAAAGTGGTCCTCAAAACCATCTGAGGATAGTCCGTCCGTCTAATTGTCAATTGTCCTATTCTTGTGGTCGTATGTAGTGTTCTATGTCCGGTAACCGTTCCGATATAACCGATATAATTTTAAATAAAGAGAGTAAAGGGCATCAGCTATGGCAACTCCAAACACCACCCGACGAGCCAGCAGCCGGAAAACATTCGTGCCGGCCATAGCTGACTAATACCAGCTCGCCCAGATTTCTGTTACCCATTACAAATTTAAAGACTTTAATCGATTTTTTTTAATTGGCAATTGTTTGCGCTCATTAAATCCGATGTGAAACCGATACCGATCAATCTTCTGATCAGAGCTGTACACTTTGCCGACAGTAGTCCCCCAAATGTATTATTAAGTGTGAGCGTACTTGCAGAGAGAGAGAAAGATGCATAGTTAAGTAAAAAAAATGTCAATCTGAGAAAGTCATTGTTGCTTGGTTTTTGGGTTTCAGAGCAGCTTGGAAACCCGAATTTTATCGTTAATTAAAAGGTATAGGGTATACAAAAGTACATACTGTACTGCATAAATATGCTGTTGATTTGTATCAAATGTGTAGTTAGCATGTAGATATCACATACACAACTTACCTTTTTGGTGACCTTTTTTGTTTAATCCTTATTTTATAAACAAAAGGGAATCCTGAAAATTAGTCAATCTTGTAGAAAATTAGTTCATTAATTGGATGCAATTAAGTGTGTAGGGCTGAAGGTCATAGCCAGCTAGTAATAATAAGCCGAATATCAAAACAGAGACATAGGACGATTAACCCATTGTACACCATTGCGTATTAAAATATCATCCACGAAAATTATAAAACTTGCTGAATTTTAGCGCAAGAATTTAATTTAATTTTAGTTTTAGGTAAAGAGCAAGGCTGGGTCTACCAGAAGAATTTACAAAAAGTTTTCTTTTCCGTGGTTTACCTCAAGTTGTGGGCTGGTTTAAATTGTGGGGGGTTAGGTGGGTTTAGTCGTTTGACTAGAGAACACGGAAAATAAAAACAACACAACATAAACATGATTAAATAAGTGGAAATCAAGTGTAGTGTAGCAATTCTCTCTTGTCGTTTACAAAATTATCTGTGTAATTTAAATCAATTAATTAAGTGCAACAATTGGATGAAACGTAAACGAAATTAATTAAGGGTGTGAGATTGCTCTTCTTGTATTAGGAATGAATGGTCCGCCCTCTGCGACATTTCTCTCTGTCAAATAATAACAAATCTAAAACCACCGTTACCGGTGAGTGCAGGTGTGTGTGTGTGTGTGTTGATTTGCGGTTTTATTTGCATGAAGTATACCATTCAATAGGATAATATTTTGTTGACATCCGTGACCGCTAGGGATGGGCACGGCTATGGGCTGAGGATGACGACACGACCCTATTCTCCCGCAGCACAGGTTCTCTTGGTAATGTGATCGACTCAGATGTCACGCGCGTTCAACTCGATTCTTTTCTGTGCTATTAGTTTATATTAATATTTCTAGTGATACAAAGTTGTACATAATTAATCCACTAGTCACAACACTGAACTACAACATACATTTATACATAAGTGTACATACATATGTACAAATATATGTTCGTTACAATTCCGTTCTCTGGGTACTATAGTTTGTTTGCCTATCTGGCGGCATCAGATTTTGGAACGGACTGCAATACCTTCTATTTGACATACCTTGCCCAGCACGATAGCAGCCGAATCATGAAGGTGACGAGCCCCTCTCCATCCCGCCCATACCACCCAGACAGACAAGCTCCCAACCCCGCCTGAGCCGTGGGACGGACAGGGTGAAACAAGTGCATCCGACGACGGGGCAGCAACAGCATAGCATCGTAATTAATCAACTACGTTAACACAGAGTCGGGTTTGGCTATTCATGCAGCACAGCAGCAGCAGCAGAAGCAGCAACCAGTGCGAGAAGAAGGGCGTGCCAATAAATTTACGGTTATTGCTAAAAGTTGGCCCCACCAACTAGTGGTAAAGGACAAAGGCAAAGCGTAAAAAACGCCCATAAACAAAAGTCTAAAACCAACAACAGGAGCGGAAGCAGAAACGCTTCGCGAATATATTTAAATATATGCAAACGTCCTTGGGCCGTCGACGTCAGCAGAGCAGGAACAGCAGCAGGAGCCGCAGCAGGACCAGGGACAATAGGCGGAGGGCCAATAACGAGCCAACAGCAACTTTTAGCAAAAGGTGTGCTCAAAATATGGGTAAGTGAATAATTGAGGATCCCATTTATCTTCTTCTTTTTTGTTGTTTATTATTTCTCCATTGTCATATTTGCTTAGATACTTTGTATATACATATATAGTATTTGTATACATACCTATAGTATGTATATATTTTATGTATGTGTATTTTTATCCGATTGTTTCCTATTAATCGGTGTGTGTGTTTGCCTGCGTGGCGCGTAGGAGTCCTGCAGGTGCCCAGCAGCTCCCGCTTTTAACGGTACATCTACTAGTTCCGGAATTAGTTCCAATGCCGGGTATTTTCTAAACATTTCCCTATATGTACATACATACATATATGTACATATATGCACCATCAATTTAAGTAATTGAGAAAAACCGCAGCTTGAAATGAACCTGCATATCCGTCCATCATATGTCATAAACATGGCAACCGATATTGACTCTATATGCATATATGAAACTTCAAACTACGCATTTTGCGAAAGATTGTCTAGTGTAGTTCTTCAGATCTGGCCTAGTCTGAGGGACTATAATCACACAGGAAAAAGGAGACATAATGTATTTACATATATTTAAACACCAATCATAATACCCTCTGCCAGCGGATATAAAACATCAAATTATTACCGTTGAACGCTTATAGCGGTTTCCATTGTGAACCAGTTCCGTTCTCTGGCTCTCGATGTTGGTTTTCCGTAAAGCGTTCTTTGGGCAAAAGAGAGAGAGAAAGAGAAGGAGAGCGCGCGCGCGTGGTGAGAGTGGGCGAGGCAGTGGAGTGGGCGTTCTGTTTTGAAACGGATTTTCCTCGTGTGTTGAGATTTTCACACAAATTTTCCTGCAAGCACGAGGCCGAAGTGGTCCCGAAGCACGCAGAAGCTTTTTACAGGCACGTGCGCCTTCACGCTTTTGTGTGTGTGTGGGTTGTGTGCTGGTGTGAGTGCGAGGAAAACAATAAAAGTTGAATAGGATCAAAAGCGCAAGGCGTGTTGCTGCACGGACACAAAAAAACAGGAAAACAGAAAAAGCAACCTGCCAGACAAACAGCCCACGACAGACCGACAGACAAAAGCAAGCGAGAAGCAAGTAAAATATGAAAATTGCATTTTCCTTTTCCGCTGTAAAAAAAAAATAATCCTTTTCCGTCCCCCGTCCTGTGTGTTGCTGTTGCAACAATCGCGAATACTGCTACGTGCTATTCTGTGTGTGTGTGTTTTTTTGTGTGTGAGGGAGTGTGTGCATGCATGGGTATGTGAGCTGCTGCATTGCACACACAACAGAGTCCCAAAGGCCTCAGTTGGCAGTTGGCCCTCGGCAGTGGACTTTCCTTACGGCCTGCAGCAGTTGTTTCCTTCTCTCCTCCGCCCTACTCTTTGTGTGTCCTCCTGTGCCCTGTGTGTCCTGTGTGTGTTGTGTGTGTACGTATGGGTGTGTCGACGCCCTCATCCAAATTTCATATAATTTTGATTTTCCCCGTTATAAAACTAAGAATTTAGTCCCTCATTTCCTTTCCCAATACCATTTATATCTGCATTTTTCAGCTACCGTAGCTGCCACATCTCCCGCCGCAGGAGCAGCAGCACCAACCGCAGGAACGTCGGAAGGTCTCTCCCTTGGTGTAGGCAACGGTATAGAGATGCTCAAGGCCCTGTACGACTTTCAGGCGGTCTATCCCAAGACCATTAGCTTCGATGAGGGCGAGTACTTCATTCTATACCAGACCTCCGCCCGCCAGCGCAATTGGTGGCAGGTGGTCAGCATGAAGGGCAACATTGGTTTTGTCCCCTCAAATTACGTAATGAAGATTAAGGTGAGTAAGTGGCACGGTGGCACGGGGGGAACAGGGTACTCTAGTGGGGCAGAGTACTTAAAGATCTAGTTTAAGTGCGTCTCAAGTGGTGCAGTAAGCTGAAAGCAAATGAGATTCCGTGGGAATGGAATGGGAATAGAGAGTAAAATGGTGGTACTCATTCCTTCACTCTTATCTCTCCTCCTCCTACTGCCTCCGCAGGTGGAGCATGACTTCCTCATCAGCTTTCTGAACTCGTCGATTGAGTCGCTGGAGAAGTGTACAGACCAGGAGATCAATGGCATCATGTCCAAGGACGAACTGCTGGACCGGCTGCGCGAAAAGAAAAACACCATGGAGCGGGTCTATGCGGTAAGTGGTGTGGATCCATGTCCATTCAATCCATAAATCCAAACCCACTCCCCTTGCAGGAGAGCTCGGAACGGGATGGCGACTCCTCGCTTTCGTACTCTCAAAGCTACAGCGATAAGGCCAGCAGCCATCGACATTCGCATCCCCACCAGCAGCCCCAGTCACAAGCCCACTCGCACTCCCACTCCCAGCACAGGCATCACAGTCCGCCGCCGGCTGCCCAGCGGCTGGACATGAGCCGAAAAAGCATGTCGAGTCCCGCGGTTGGCTGCAGCCAGCCCCAGGGCCAGGCCATGGTTGAGTCGCCCAGCATGGGCAGCATGCAGATGCCGAGCAGCAGCTGCACCATCCAAACACCGCAACAGCAACAGCCGCTGCCAGCACCGCCGCTAGTAGCCAGCACAGTCACAGCTGCAGCTACAACTGCATCCACATCGACAAAGGCAACGACTGTGGCAGCCGTGGCGTCTGTGGCTGCCATGGCGGATGTGGCACAGGACAACAGCATCACCTCAGAGCCCTCAGAGACGACAACGACTACGACCACCACCAGCGAGGACGTTGTGACCACGTACAAGGAGACCAGTCAACTGAGCACAAGCCAGCATCACAAGCCACCCAACGGGAATGGCAGTACCGCCTCCGCATCCGCCTCCACCTCTGCCTCTGGCATGAAGAGGAGCAGTAGTGGCGGCAATGGGAGCATTGGCAGTGCAAGAAATCACGATGTGGATGCGTATGCGGCCGGTGACGAACCGGACAGTACGCAGGAAAAGTCGGACGATGCCAGTGCAGTGCCCAGCGATGATGTGGGCAATGCGATCGCAGATAGTGCTGAAAATAGCCAAGCTCTGGACAGCATAGACAGTCCCTCGGCCTCGCCCTTGCATCACCGGCACATAGACATTGAGGGTGCGGAGGCGTCTGCTGGACCTTCCGGTGATAAAGTGAGCTACACTCGTGGCCAGATAAAGGTGGAATCATCGGATGTGTATCAGATTGTGGATGCACTGCGTCGGAATACGAATCTTAGCTTTGATCTGTCGTGCGAGGCACTGCGTGTGGTGTTGACCAGCCTGGAGCAGCTGTACAACGGTTCCATCAATCCGTACCTGGAGGCCGTCGCCGTCCATGTCACCGGCAAGGTGCCCACGCCCAAGGAACTACTTGGCATCACGCACGACTCTAAGCGACTGCAGTATCTGTTTGGCCAGCTGGCGGACTGCAAAAACGATACCGAACAGCGCACCTGGATGCTGTACGAGGACGAAGAGGATATCATTCAGTTCCTCGAGGAGTTGGTTGAAATACTGGTACCTAATAGCTATGAAAGTAATTACCCAATAGATTTTAATTGCCATCCAATTTACTTGCAGAACAATGCGGACGAGAACATTAGCTGCTATGAAATGTCCTGCGACCAGTACCAGATGTTCATCAATCTGGTGCAGTACTATCAAATGGAAACACGCTGGTCCATCAAGCGCCTGCTGCTCCGGACATTCACCGCCGCCTGTCATTTGGATCACATTATTGTGGACATATTGCTGACATCGGTGCTGCCGCTAGAGATAGTAATTGGGGCCGTCTGGAGGGACGAAACAAAGCTTATTTCTTACCTTTTCTCTCTATCCCTCTCTTACCAGGTGGAAGACATGAAGACTCACTTTTCCAACCTAGAGCGCTTTAAGCAGCTGGTAAAGATGCTGACAATTGTCTTCTCGCTGGGACAACCGATGCCGGTCAATCATCAAGGTGCGTCTGCTTGTCAATCAGCCAATGCATTTATTGCATTCGTTCCATTCATATGCAATACATATTGTACTTGCAGACTATCTGGGCGTGCATTTTGCCAGCTTTCTTCTGGAGATCGTCGAGGGCAATAACCCAGAGCTGTTGGTGGACATGGTCATTGCTCTGATACTGTCATTCAATCAGCAATTCAGCGAGAACACATACAATGTGATCATCGAGGCGATGCAGAGCCTGCCCACGGCCAAAGTTTTCACCGAGAAGCTGCTGCTTCTGCTCAATCGAGAAGGTGAGTTAGGGTTAGGGTGCCTGACGACTGCTATTTGTGATGTCTTTCCTGTATTATCCTGTATCCTCAGATGACCCCACGCGTCTGCTGAAGCATCCCAATGAGCATATGAACACGGTGCTCCGCATGTTTATTGACATATTCAGCCACCCGGATACGGCTGGCATGTTCTACACGAACGATATTAAGGTGCTCATCGATATTGTGGTGCGCCAGCTGTCTGATCTAGATGCGGGCAGTGCGGTAAGTAGTTCCCATGCAGCACGTACTGTACCACACTGACTTTTTCATTGCTGATTTGATTTAGACTCGTCCTTGCTATTTGGAGCTGTGCCGACGCATCTTGCGCAACACAAACTATCAGGAGCACGAGCATCGCAAGCACGATCTTATGAAGATCTTCACACGCATCTTTTGCGAGGAGACCGAATGCAGTGCCTCCGATCAGCAGCTGGTGCGGGAAATAGCCAACGAATTTCCGCAGCTATTCAAGGCTTAAACCAAACCAAAAACTGAAACCAAATTAAAGCGTTGCTAGTGAGGCGAGTCAAACAAATCAGCGAGCCAACCATACAAAAACCTTGAATATTATTTTAAATTTGAATTCAAACTCAATGCATTTTTATTGCTATGCATTTGATCTTGGTCCTGAATAGCCTTATCTTCACAATGCATTTTGATCTATTCCGAATTGAGTACGGCAAAGAGGCAAAAAAGCAGAAAGCAAAAAAAAACGTACATGTGAACACACGACTCAACATACACAACATATATCTTATGATCAATATAGTCTGTAAGCAGGGGACAGGTAACAAATATACTAGTTGCATGTGGAGTAGATGCAACCTTGTAGCCGTAGCCACATTAGCAATATACATAAGTATGTATACCTACATCTACATATATTATACATAGCAATACGTATAGTAGGTATAGGCAGTGTGTGGGCATGCGGAGAGAATAGCCATAGCTATAGTCTACAATAAATTATTTCGAGATGTGAGATGATTTTACTGATTTAGAGACGATATTTTTAGCCAGAGAACCAGAGTCGAACAACAAACCGGAAACAAACCAAACCATAACCCTATTTAAATTCTATAGTTATAATTGCAAACTGATTTTGAAACTTTAAAAAATTTGACATTTGTGAAAACACTCAATGAAAATTATATTTATAGCATAATTATACATATATATCGAAATATACATTAAATTTATAACAAATGAGGAAAGAAATGTTAATTGCAATCTACAAGAATAATAACAATTACGATTATTATATTAATGATTATATACATACATACATACATACATACAAACAAGATACATATATGACAAGTATTTGAAGCTAAAAGGCGGACAAGACAACCAAACAGAAAAACCAGTCAAATGTAATATGTAATAACAGGCATACGAGTGCATACAATGTTGAATTTGTTTATATAATCTATAAGGAGAACAGAAACAAAAAACAAAGAAAAGAACACAAGAATCATTGAAAATTGTTAAAGCTCAAATATGAATTGGAAATGGAAATAGAAATAGAGGAGAAGTAGGAACTTAATTCCGCCTAAATAATAAGCAAAGAAGGCATTGCATTTCTCTCCCTCACTTGCATATACACACCTACTCTATTCTCTATCTATCTCTATCTCTATCTCTATCTCTCTCTCTCTCTCTCTGACTCTCTATCTATCACTTTAAGTCAGTGCTCGGCACGCATACATTCAAGTTGTTCTGCAGTGCGCTGGTGTGTGTAGCAAAAACCCGAACATGCCTGCGGGCGCAATCGGTTTATTGCTTTACACTGGAAAAAAGCGGGATAGCAATAGCCGAAGGCTGCAGAGCAGCAGCAGAGACTTTTGATAAACTCATTAGATAGGGCCGTGCCGATCACTGCTTTAAGGAAACGTAATATTACAATTGTTATGACATGATCTTTTTATCTATTCAACACACGACTACACACACATTAACACTTTTACATACATAGATCTATTTCCCTCTGGAAGAGATCTTCTTCAAAATATGATTATGATTTAACAGTTTCAAATTGTTTGAGAAGCGATTTCGTTGTTGTTGTTGATGTTGTTGTCGGAGGCAGCTGTGCAATATCTCACGATTGGAGAATTTTATCTACTATTAAGTTTATTGTTAGGCATTGTTAAATTGTTTAAGCAAAAACTTTTAATCAAAAAACGTAAATGTGTCTGTATATTTGAATAATTCCAATCGATTTTTGTTCTTGTTGTGTGTTAAAATCGAAACACGGGGCTGCAGCTGATGAATAGAAAAACGAATTTAATTTGCCATAATTTTCGTGGAGTAATAGATATTTACAACCATAAACTAAAAAAAAAAAGTAAACTTTAAAAACGACGATGATGAACAAACGAAATTACGAATGTGAAATATGAATTGTCTTAAAATCAATTGCCTACAAATAATAATATTATTAACAAGAAATTGTACCTTTCGATTTTGAATTAAAAACAAGATGAACAAAATTATTGTGACTTAATCTTAACTTATTAATGATTCTAAGAGGCCATCATCGCCCCGTGCACGCACAGCAGCAATAATAAAAAATAAATAAAACACTTAATGAAAGTTTAATAATACGAGTAACAACACACGTTTAAGTCAAGCAAATAGAGCTAATTTTAAAGATTGTTAACTCTTCTGTTTTGAACTTTTAACAAGAAACAAGAAAGAACAGAGATCCTAAAACCGAAAATAGAATTATACAGTTTTAAAGCAACGCATTCAAAATGTATCGGGTAAAACGAAAACGAAACGAAATCGAAATTGCAATTGTAAAGAAACGAAATGATCAAACACAAATAAAGGTAAATCAAATAACTCTGGTTAGTTGTTGGCCAAAAATGAGTTCAATAAATGTGTTTTCATGATGGGAACCAACCCTAAAATAACACCATTTAGTGGCTAAATATTATTTTATGTACTTTTTTGACTGTTAGACCGATTCAGCCTTGTTGTACCTTCATTTCAAAAGCTACGATTGTGCCATGGGAAGTATCGGCCATGTTTGGCTTGTTCAGGATATATGAATGTATGTAGCTCTGCTATTGGAACGATCAGCCCGACCCGGTCGACTTTGTTAGAAATAAATCCACGAAACACCAACAAATTATTGTTTTGTCCTGTATTCTGGTCCTACGATTTTTTCTTGTATATAGTGTGGAATAACTTTGTCCCGATTGCTATTTTTTCGTGTTGGAAATTTGTCACTAGTGCGCTCGTGAAGTTCTGGAAAGATCCGACACGCGACCATCTCTAGTACAGGATTGGCAGAGGCAGAGCGAAACCGAACCATTTTTATTTCATTATTCGAGTCAAGTGAGAAAAGTAAAGTGCAAGCAAAGCATTTGTGAAATTTCTGGGCGCTTAAATTAAATCCTTAATTTAAGCGCCTCTAGTGAAATATTAAAACAGCAATCGTACGCACAATAATCAAATCGATTTTTCGATATGGGTAAGGTAGAACGAATGAATCTCTTACTCTCTTGCTTCTACTTTATGAGTATACGGTCCCGTTCTGTTCCGTCCCTTCATAGGCTTAAGCTTACGCAACACCACTCGAATGTCACCGCACCCGCAGAGGCACGGGCACCATCCAGCGACTAGCTAAACATTTTCACAAATGAAATGAAAGGCGTGCCCTGCACGAAGGATCAACAGGGGCGGTGGCAACGTTGAGAGGTCTCGCAAGGCCAAGGACCTTCTATACCCCCTATAACCCCTGCATACACTTGGGCTGCCTTGGAGCGCCACAACGTCAACAATTTCTTCTGTTTGACGCCAGATTTGGCCGAAGGATAACCACCGTTTGCTTCGTTTTGATGGGCTTCGGTTTTGCCTGTGACGATCTTGCATTACTTTCGCATGAGAGTTCATGCGAGAATTGTGCAAGATCTCCACATGTAAAGTGGAGCCCATCAACACGCAGCAAACGGTGGTCTTTCTAATGCCAAATCTGGCGTCAAAGGAAAAAATGTAGGCGTTGTTTCGTTGCCAAAGCAAGCTTAGTTCGTACAGTATAGAAGAGCCACAGCGAGTCCAGAGACGAATACCCCCCTGGCCCAGCAGCAAATGAACATCGTAGATTGCTAGGAAAATATCAGCCAGAAGCAATACCGCAAGCATGCACCGGGCAAAGTCCGCTCAAAAGGTGATCGCCGCAACAACAACAGCAACGACAATGGATATACGAAACCATGAAAATTGTCATAAGCAAATACATACATATGTACGTACATATATGATGTATTTGATTTGAATAGAGATTGTAATTAAATGTCAGTGACACATAAGCAAGGGTCCGTGATGGAGAACTTTGATTAGTGACCTGGAATCATGCTTTTTAAGCGATCTGATCGCTTTATCGTATGGCTCTTAAGTCGGCTGTAATTTCAAACAGCTTTTGACAGTCGCGAGCGTCTCGTTAAGTGGATCTGGCAACAATGCCAGTGACCAGCACTGACCAGTGCTACCAGATTTGATTTGTTCAAACTGTGTAGTTACTGTGTACTTATAATGTAGAAAAAGGAGTCCTTCAAATTAGGCAATCTTGTAGAAAATAAATTCATTCATTAGATACATTTATGTGTTCAGAGCCAGCTAGTAATATAAAGCGGAATATTAAAATAGAGACAGAGTATTACTTTAATGAATGGGGTGTTATGTGGGCTAACATTGT
Organism: Drosophila algonquin; assembly: GCA_035041765.1. Taxonomy (NCBI): domain Eukaryota; kingdom Metazoa; phylum Arthropoda; class Insecta; order Diptera; family Drosophilidae; genus Drosophila; species Drosophila algonquin. The sequence continues at coordinate 1,301,003 of JAWNKY010001823.1, forward strand.
TTGTTTTCATCTGTACATTTATGGTATATTTTTAATATGCGACTATATACTTCGGTATATTTCTGAGGGTCAGACCGTATATTCTATTGATAAATTCGCGGTCACACTGATTTTCTTGCCACCATGTTTAGCTAGTACACCTTGAACATGTTAAACTTTTCATAGTATTTTCTAGTATATTAACGGCATATTTTGTGATTTGTGACGCATATTTTCGTATTTTTCTGAGAGTCAGACCGTATATCTTATCGATAAATACGCACAACTTTTTTCACGTGTGGCACGAAATATAGCAAAAAGGAGCCAATTTTGCATAAACAAACCAACGCCGCACACAAAAAACACAGAGGTCAATCAGCTACATTTCCAGAGCGGTCAGAGGTAAGGTAAGGTAAGCAGAAAGTCTAACCAAAAAAAAAACAACATTGAAAACACACAAACCGCGAACCACAGGGATGCAGTGTTTAGTAGCAAGAAGAAGAGGCACGTGCAGCAGCAGCAAAAAACGCGAAAATTGAAAAAAGAATACGCGTGCCGTGCAAGGGTTGAAAAATTGCAACTGCAATATCTATGTACATCCAACATCCATATATTACAGCAAGATGGTGCCCATTGGACCCGTTCATCCCAATCATCCCGGCGTTGTGCATCCCCCACAACAGCCGATGCCGACAGCGCCCACCGGACCGAATTCACTGCAGCCCAATGCCAATGTATCGGGATCCTCGAACTCCACCTCGAACAAGAGCTCTATGTCGGTGAAGCCCAACTATACGCTGAAGTTTACTCGCCGGACACACCAAGGCCGTCTCTGCGGTTAAGTTCAGCCCCAACGGCGAGTGGCTGGCTAGCTCATGTGAGTACTAAGCGTGTGTTTTCAAATAGTTTTGTTGGCTACAATGATGGCTTTTAAACGCAGCTGCTGACAAACTGATCAAAATCTGGGGAGCGTATGATGGAAAATTTGAAAAGACTATCTCCGGGCATAAGCTGGGCATCAGCGATGTGGCCTGGAGCTCGGACTCGCGTCTACTGGTCAGCGGCAGCGACGATAAGACCCTCAAGATCTGGGAGCTGAGCACTGGCAAGAGCCTCAAGACGCTCAAGGGGCACAGCAACTATGTGTTCTGCTGCAACTTCAATCCGCAGTCGAACCTGATTGTCTCCGGCAGCTTTGATGAGAGCGTACGCATTTGGGATGTCCGTACTGGCAAGTGCCTGAAGACGCTGCCCGCCCACTCTGATCCCGTGTCGGCGGTGCACTTTAATCGCGATGGGTCGCTGATTGTCAGCTCCAGCTATGACGGACTGTGCCGCATCTGGGACACGGCCAGCGGACAGTGCCTGAAAACGCTGATCGACGACGACAATCCGCCCGTCAGCTTTGTCAAATTCTCGCCGAACGGCAAGTACATCCTGGCGGCCACTCTGGACAACACTCTCAAGCTGTGGGATTACTCCAAGGGCAAGTGTCTCAAGACCTACACGGGCCACAAGAACGAGAAGTACTGCATATTTGCGAACTTCTCTGTCACCGGCGGCAAGGTGAGTAACCAGTTGTTTGGCTATATTTTTGATTGGATTCCCCATACCAATGACCGCTTTTGTTTTAATCCTCGCTCCTGTAGTGGATTGTCAGCGGCAGCGAGGACAATATGGTCTATATATGGAATCTGCAAAGCAAGGAGGTGGTGCAAAAGCTGCAGGGGCACACTGACACTGTACTCTGCACTGCCTGCCATCCCACCGAGAATATCATCGCTCTCCGCTGCGCTCGAGAACGACAAGACCATAAAACTGTGGAAATCAGACACATAGAGGACGCGGCGGCTATCGCTGGTATCCAGCATGAGCAGTTGCCCCCCCTCCCCCACACCGACTCCCACACAAAAATTCGTAATCTTAATATTCACGATATCTTTTTTTTTTTAAGTGCAAACTCTTAATTGTCTACTCCCAAAATCACAATTTTTCAAAGTTTCGAGGTAGTTTCGAGGATTTATGTTGCGATGTATGGTGATGTATGGTAAGACGAAGGGAAAGTTCAGATTAGTTATTCATTCTTAAGCTACAAATTGTATGTATAGATATTTATTAGCCTATTTTATTGGCTACAACAGTAAGACAACAGGGGGACTTCGCCTTAAATTTGAGTGTAACATTTTCCGCATTAACCCCAACAAAAAACAACACACAAATTTATGATCTTTCGGTGTAGAGCGATAACTAAATTTAAGCACAGCCCCAAACATACACGTGCCGCCGGGAAAGAAAAGAACCCAGCGCACGAGAAAGAATACATATAAAATACGAAATGTACATTTTAAATGAAATAAAAACAGACGCGCGCTAAGTGGCGCTCGACTGTAAGTCTTGGAGTTCGAGCCTCATTCTGCGCGCGTCACTTATTTGTACCTTTTCCAGTGGTATATTTATTGCGAACCCAGCTCTGATCCAAGGTAAGGGCGGTAAAGTTTTGGCAACTACAATATCAGTTTATCGTACAGCACTTGAATAGCTAAAATTGGCTAGTTTGTTTTGTTTTGAACGGTGTCAACTGGCGCGCACGGAATCCTTCCGTCGTGCAATAGTGACCGGCGCTGCCTGGCCCCCAACCTGCATCAGACGAAATTCATCCCTCTTCTAATTCCTCGCAACGGCGCCGGTGGTCGTCAGACATTACAAATTGACAAATTGTATCAAATTGTTTGACAACAGGACAATATCGAGATAACATATCACAATATTATTCCCCTACAACGGTGAATCCCACCGAAAACACAGAATCGCAGAGAATTTGGCGGCACATTTTAAAATATCAATACAGACAATCGACGACTATCGATACGCCGAACAATAACAAAGCTTACAACACTTTTCGGCAACACTTTCAGCCGTGGGGCCTACGAAAAAAACGCAAGTTTTTGGCCCCACTTTGCAGCACTGTTTGTAGTACTGCAAAAACACGCAGCTATTTATGGTATTTTTTTACGCCAAAATTGTGCAAAAGTATTTTATTTTGCCATGGTATATACTGGTATTATTTTCAAAATTACCGCCAATTTAAAAAAATATATCAATATTTTGTTGCATGGCTGCAAACATTTCAATACGAGTCATTATTATTTAGGCTTCATAGCAGTATATTAACATTTATTCAGAAATAGGGTATACGAGTGTCCATACTCCGTAAATATGTTGCCGATGTGTAGCAAATGTGTAGTTGCCATGTGAAAATAGGGACTTATTTGTTGAACTATCTTGTTTAAACCTTATTTCAGACAGAATCCAATAAATGGAGTTTTTAAAATTGGTCAATCTTATAGAAAATTGTTTCATCTATGAGTTCAAATTATTTATTTGGCTTGTTTAGTACAATAAGTCCATACCACCGGTTAAGTTTCCAAATGACGTGACATTCCATGTTCACTTACTGTTTTCTTTACGGCGGTCACTTATGTTTTATGCCTTGACCTACCCTGTTTAAACATTATTTTAGACCGAATCCAATAACCGAATTTTTGGTCAATTGTAATTGGTCAATCTTGTAGAAAATTGTTTCATCTATCGCATAAAATTATGTGCTCATCCCTGAGGGTCCTAGTTAGCTAGTTATATTAGTCGGAAGATAAACATCGAGGAATATGATTTTCGTCGGTATTTTACGGTATATTTTAAATGAGACCGTTCTTTTCGGTATGTTTCTGACGGTCGGACGGTATATTTTATCGATAATTCCGCGGACACAGACGGTCACCGCTCGGGACTCGGCAGAAATTTGCCAAAATGTGCGCGCCAACCAATTACGCAAATGACAGGTCTGCCAGGTCCGATAAGTGAACTCCAGCCGCTAGACAGACACCTACATCGCGTAGAAATACAATACAGTTTGTGCCGCCGCCGCTGTTTGAACGAACGCGTTCCAACGCCAGAGAGGACGGAAAAAGTCACAAAAAAAGGCGTCTGGGCAACTGCTCCTCGTGCTGTTGGAAAATCGATCCCGAGGCGCCTCAACCATTTGTTGTTCCCTCCTCTCCCCTCATAAACATTAGTTCAATTTCGTTTTTTTTCTTGTGACAAACGGGCCGCACAAAAAATCGCATGAACATCATCCGACTCGGGCGGTAACCGGGGTGGTGTGTGTGTTGCGAGAAAAGAAAGACGCGAAAGAAACAACAAAAAAAGCTAAGAAAAAAATCAATTAGCAAGGCACACAAAAATAAAAACATATATTCCATATAAAAATCGCGAATTATTTATGAATTGGTTGTTGTTGCTAAAACAAAGGAAAAAAGACCAGCACTGAAAAGATTTCTAATTCGAAAATAAACCAAACAAATCGGCGCCGCTAGCAACAAGAGCAAGAGAGACAGAGCGAGAGAGAGAGAGCGCGGTGCAGCGGAAGAAGAGCAGAGAACAGGCAGGCGCCAAAACGGTAACAGCAGCACCAGCAGCAGCACCAGAGAGTGGTAACAAGAGAGAGATAGATAGCAGTCAGCAACGTCTTGAGCGCGTCATCGATATATCTTCAATTGTTTACACGAGTCGTTGACGCCGCCGCCACTCCGCCACTGTTGGTGCGTGTGTATAACTTTTGCGGCAAAAAAGACACACCCTGAGAGGAAACGAGACCAACTGCTCCCGCCCTCTTACCCCTTGGGCGTGCGTGTCCCAGGGTGCGTGCCTATCGCTAAAACAACAACGACGATAACACGAACCAAATATTGACCGCTCCTTTAGCTGCAAGCCGCCACCCGCCCGCCCGCCCTTCCAACCGGCTAGCAGAAGCATGGTAAGTGGATCAGCCATCAGCCCATCAGCAGTGGACGCGCCCTAGTACACCCAGTACACGTTGGGGCTCCACAACAAATCAAGTTAGTTGGACATGTACACCATACGCCCTCTCCCGTCCCTCCCCTCCCCTTCCCTCCCCTTCCCTTCTCCGCCGGTGGCTCCCTTTGTCGTCCTATTAGCACATTTTGTTGTTTGATGTTCTTGTTGTTGTTTCTTGTCTCCCGCGCATACCAAGGCCATGTATAGGCATACATGTGTGTATATATACATATGCATATATGCATGTGTGTTTGTGTGCGTGAGAGTTGAAAAATTCGTGACTGACATTTTCCTGTCATTTATTATTTAAAACTCAACGGAACAAACGGTGCAGTTAAAATTGTCCTTGAATCAAGGTTGTGGTTAAACCCTTCCATCATTGTCCACTGCTGGGCTCCATCGCCCCTCCCCGCATCCTGCCATCGCCCACCATAGATTTCAGTACAGTCGCGATGTTTATATGAGGAAAGGAAGTGCATTTCCAGTGGGACTCACATGCTGTAAAGAGTCCATATTCTGTACCCGGTTTCCCTCCCTTTTCCGGAGAGTAATATGGGTAGCAATGCATATAATTAATTTAATTTAATTCTAAGATCGAATAAAATTCCACCTAAAATTAGATCATAATCAATAAAATAATATTGCATTGGTATAGAAATATGAGTTCATAAATTTAGGATACGAAACTACAAATGTTTATCTCGAAACGATCTGCAGTGATACATTTTAGAACGCTGCGTAATCTCGAAAGCTTTCGTACCGTTTCGTTCCGTTTGCTACGACCTCTGGGGAGAACCTTCCACTCCCTCTCCACCCACACCTATCCCCCGATTGTAAGTTTTATACGAGTACACGAGTATGTACCCGCAACTAACGTACGTAGACTCTGTTCCGGCGCTTATCTAGGCAGAGATACGCAGTCTGTGTGTCCACGTCCCTTGTCACAGTGTGTGTGTTTGTCCGTGTTTGCTCAACCCACTGCGATAAGCGATGGCCTCTCCTCCGCTACGGACAAGTCACAGCCAGCCAGCCCTCTTCTGGGCCGCGTGACAAGAGGAGAAACTCCAATAATAAAAAAAACCCGCAATCCGGCTACCCCACTAGCTACCTACATATGTATGTACTTATGTAGATCACCACCCCACCTGTCGGGTCGGTATGTCCGTCTGTCTGTCTGGCCAGCTCTAATCACACCACCCTCTCATTGCCGCCCAACGATGACGAAAGTTTTCGGGGAATTACAGGGAATTTCTGTCTTGTGGTGTGCATATGAGAATTCTTAGTCACCGCGGGAAAAATAAATCCATTGACAGTGGGGCCAAAGTGAGAGCGATGCGATCGATGCCTTCGATCTACATATGTGCATTTGCACACGCAATACTGTACAGCACACACTTATGTACAGTACAGTACGAATGAATAGCGACGATCTCTAAGAATATTAAAACTCTGTAGAAGGTATGCGGGTATATTGTATCACTTGTCGGAAACACCAGAAGTCCTAGTCGATCTCTTTAATAAACAGCCCCGATCTCTCCACGTCACGGAAATCTGTCGACATTTCATTGTCCGACAAATGGGATAAATGCCATTCATTGTTCGGTTGTGTTTTGATTGCTAGATGCCCGCTTTTCTCTTTGTATAAGTATTTATTTATGGGAAGCTCTAGAAACTGATGAAGCAGGAGATTCATTTATTATTATTATTATAGGCAATTATAGATCTATAACAGCACTAATACCAAAGATCTATTAGAAAAATTAGCTAATTGATTCCGTTCAATTGAGAAACAAAGCCAGATGACGCTTTGCTTGATTGACGTTGATCCTTAGGCGGATCTTTTCAGCGATTACAGCGTAAAAGCTGTACATTTAAACGTAACCGAATTGTTTCTACTACATTTGATCGATAAAGCTCGAAAAGTATCGTTAAATCCATACATAAACACATTCATTTTCAAACATAGGAAAGCCAAACAGAAAACAGAACAAAAACAAACAATGGAAATAGTCTCAGTGTTATTATTATTATCATCATTAGATTCCAATAAAAAAGAAGCTATAACAGATCTATTGGGTTGACTCCAGCTGTAGGCCCGACTTGAGTGTTTGAGTGTGTGTGTCGCGAAATGGCAAACGACGACGTAATCAAGAGCGTTAGAAATGGACTGCGCTGCTACCTTGCGTTGCGCTTCTGATTGTGTGTTGTACTTTGATAACGTATTTAATTTATTATTATGACTACACACACACATGCACACATAGTAACAGGTACACAGGTACACGTACATTATGGGTACACCTCTGGCGGGCGCGTACCTGACTGCTGGTTCGTGCTGTGCTTAGGTCGTCGTCCAGTGTACCGGCGACTGCCTTCGAAGTTCGAAGCACGCGAGAGGGAAAACAATAGTAGAATCGAACATCGAATAATCGAATCGAATCGAATCGAATCAAAACGAAACGAAACGAGCGTAAACGAGAGAAGACCAGAAGCAAAGGAACGGGAAGAAACGAACGGGTGGGTAATAATGACACCTGCTGGATCCCCAATGCACATGTGCTGTCAGTTCGTCCACCGTCTGGGATTTCCCAAGCATTCCCAATACATAGGAGTTGGATACACCCACAGCCTTTAATGGACTTTGTCATTGAATAGTTAGTTAGCAGTGGGGTACACTCGTACTCATTCCCTGGAGGTAGCTAGACGTGCTAATTGATGCCCCCAACATTTTGGAGGGGTTATGTAGAGGAAGAAGCAAAAGCCGAACTATTAAAATGTACCGACTGTTTGACTGTTGGACTGTTTGTTGATAGTGCTGAGTGAGTGAGTCAGGGCAGGGCTCGTAGTCCGATTAGATACTGCCATGCCATGCATTGAATTCTGAGCCAGGCTGAATCTCAAGTTAAAACTTAATTTGAATCAACTTCCAAAGTGTCGAATGGGAATGGGAATATCTACAAGTACACACTCTACAAGCACACTAAAAAATACAATATTCAACAGCAATTAGACAGAATCGACAATGAGTGCCAGTGCCAGTGCCAGCGCCAGGCCAGTGCCAGCGCCAGGCCAGTGCCCGACTGTTTTTGAGCCCTGTGTGTAATCGCTGGAGCGTTGCACATTTTAATTTTTCGTTGCGAAAAAAAAAACACAGCACAGCACAGCATTATTGTTTGAATGATTGCACCGCCCCCCATCCTGATTTGTTATTTACATAAGAGAGGGAGAGAGCGAGAGAGAGAGAGAGAGAGAGAGCGAGAGAGAGAGAGAGAGAGAGAGAGAGCTCCCAGCGGAGTGCAAAGAGAAGGACCGGGGGGACCGGTTATCGCCCAAGCGATCCAAGTTCATTACGCCCCCAACAACAATCGCAAAGTACGCAGCGACGCTATCTTCTGAGTTCTCTCCGACTCGACTCCCGTCGTCTGCCCGGAACTGTCGCTCAGTGTGTGAATCATCCGAAGGCGTAGCAATCTCGATCGCGGATCGTACGTAGATCATTCAGACGCTGATAACGTGATAACATGAGTGCACGATCCTCACTGTCCCCTGGTACGGACGGGGTCGCTGGGGGCCCTCGAGTCAATGGCATTGCTACGCATGTGATGGATCGCATCGCATCGGATTGGATCGGTTCGACTCGGCTCGGCTCGGATTGGATGCGATTTCGCAATAGTTGAAGTGCCCGGAGATAGGCAGATAGTAACGCTTATCGGTATCGGTTGGAGATTGCATTATATGGAATTTATATGGAAGGTACCTCATGAAGAGTATTATGTAGCTTATCACGAGGGCCAATAATTCGTTTTGCTGCTTACGAATATTCCGCACAATACTATGACAATGTATAGCCCTTTTCTATGTATGTACATATATCGAGGGCTATTCACTCACACAGAGAATCGAACCGAACCCTCTGGAAAGAGACTCCTTCATCGGAATATTCCACTGTTCCATTTCCATGGAAGAAACGACGGAAGGGGGTGGATAAATCGATAAGCGAGTGCATGTAATCTTTATGCCTCCCCATGGAACGGAACGGAAGTTAAGGCTCCGCATTCCAATGGCTGTGCAAATGTCTCCTGCCAGGGGGAGCAACGAGTTTTATTTAACACATCAAAAGTGGATTCAACTATTGGGTTTTAAATGTGAATATTGTAATATTATTATTATAATGCTTTTTAGTTTTATTTTTCTTGTTGTGCCCATCAGTTGCACGGGGGCTTATTGTCGGCTAATATTCTGATGATGGATGGAATGATGGATGGGGGCAATATTGGAAAAACACTGCTTAAACTTAAACTTACTATATAGATTGAGGGGTATAGATGTGTATGTGTGTGTGCACAAATCTGGGTATAGATTAAACGGGAAACCATAGATTAGAAACCAACGAATTCGAATGTCAAGATATGTACATATACCACCAGTCAAATGGCTCATGTGGATAGAATCCCTGGCAGAACGCCACCGATTGGCCCTGCCGTCCGATTCTGCTCCCGTATAAGTTCTTAGATGAGTCCAAAGAAAACGTTCGTTGTTGCTGTTCGGCACAAAGACAAAGACGTACGCAAAGACATACATACATATGTATGTGTGCTGGAAATAATCAGATAGGGTACCCCTAAAGGGAAAGGTGCTTCCTACATATGTATCTCATTTGTATATACAATTAGTGCGGAGATTGTATTGAGATTGTTCGTGTAAATCATTAGTCGCTATCTGCCGACAATTGCCAACCCAAATATAAAACTCTAGAGTCTAGACCCTCCCACCGATGCTGTCATGATGGAAATATTTCAACAATTATAATCAAATCGTTGACTTTTGAACTCTCGGAACTGTTCATATGATGGCCTGTTCTCTCGATGGAATCTGTTTGAATATAAACTGGAATAAACTCTGCTTTCTGGCTGACCAACTAAGCCCTAGTTATACATATATCTACATATACATATGTACACAGTTATATGTATGCATGATCAATAAGTTCATGGATTGCCAGGCACGCGATGCGATGCGAATGATTAATATATTCTTTCGGGGGTGTGGGGTAGTCGCGATGAGAAATAAAGTTCTAATTCAATAATAATAGTAATAAAAATGGAACAAATGCAACTGAATGGATATAGATGCATACTCTTTTTAGAGGCTAGTATAGTTAGACCTTTAAATCCCTTTCGATTCAAATCCTTTACGTTCGAATCATTCGAAATATAGTAGTGTTCCCGATGATCATCAACAGATGAAAAATGGAGAACCTCTTGCAAAGATAAATTCTTAGTTTCGAATGATGATTCGATCCATTATAGGAAAACCGTCATCAGCGAAACTTAATTCAATATGCCGCGTTTTGTGGAAGCAAGAATGTGCTCTAAACTCTATAGTTTTCTGTAGATACAATTCCAAATCAATATTAAAGGGTATCTAGAGTTTCGGACCCCTCAATATAAAAAATACTTTTATTTTGTATTGCTCTGTTCTGTTGGTCGGGGATGGATGGGACGTGGCGGATGTGGTTCAGGGTCATTGAAAAGGTTAGAAAAATTAGGGTTACCAAATACTGGCGGCAATTAATTTGTAATGGGCGATCCCCCCTTCCTCCACTGTCGGCATGTTCCACAGAAAACATAGCGTGTAAGAGAGATGGCGGGCGAGAGATGCTAATTTACCGTTTTTTTCCCATTTACAGCAATGTCGTCTGGCCCCGTATCGGCGCTGAGAACGAGAGGATCCATTAGATCCACTAGTTGATACCTGAGAACTGAGCGACAACGAACGAGAGAGGACACCACGAACACCACAAGGGATACTTCGTGCATCTCCAGAACTTATCAGCAAAAAACAAGAAACTAAACGCGATCGCTGTGCCTGGTTAACTTCCACTCGAAGGCAAAACAAAAATACAAATATAAGACACAAAACAAAAAAGAAAGAATTACAATTATATTCGCTGATTCATCAGGCATACAGTCATCAGGCGTCATCAATCGAACGAGCGAACGAACGAACGAACAACAACAGAGATAAAGATAGAGATAGGTAGAGAGAGAGAGAGAGAGAGAGAGAGACGCTCTGGATTAAAGAGAAGAATCACGATACACCCCGTCCGGTGCAAGCACAAGTCTACTTAAAGGAGAAAGAAGCACAAAACACTTACTTAAAGAAAAGAACAAACACGTTGACAAGCAACAAGGGAAGAGCCACATCCCACTTTGCAACCTCCAAAAAACTCATCAAAAGGAGCGAGAAGCCAGCTAGCGAGTGAAACCAACGAGTGGATATAGCTAGAGGATACCTAGACACAATAAAATCTACACACCTATTTACAATCTACAACACCCAGAATCCCCTTCAGAACGAACGCCTTCAGCATGAACTCCACCACTAAACATCTGCTGCACTGCACACTGCTCTTCACTGTGATAATAACCTTCGAAGTATTCTCGGGCGGCATCAAGATCGACGAGAACTCATTCACGCTGGTCGACCCATGGTCCGCATATGGGGAAGTGGCCACGGTTTTGCTGTACTTACTCCGCTTTCTCACCCTCCTCACGCTGCCGCAGGTGCTGTTCAATTTCTGCGGCCTGGTCTTCTACAATGCGTTCCCCGAGAAGGTTGTCCTGAAAGGCAGTCCCCTGCTGGCGCCCTTCATCTGTATCCGTGTGGTAACGCGCGGCGATTTTCCCGATCTGGTCAAAACGAACGTCCTACGCAACATGAACACCTGTCTGGACACTGGCCTGGAGAATTTCCTCATCGAGGTGGTCACCGACAAGGCCGTACATTTGGCCCAGCATCGACGCATCCGTGAGATTGTGGTGCCCAAGGAGTATAAAACGCGCACGGGGGCCCTCTTCAAGTCGCGGGCCTTGCAGCACTGCCTGGAGGATTCGGTGAATGTGCTGAATGACAACGATTGGATCGTCCATCTCGATGAGGAGACACTGCTCACGGAGAACTCGGTGCGTGGCATTATCAATTTCGTGCTGGATGGTAAGCATCCATTCGGCCAGGGCCTGATCACGTATGCCAATGAAAATGTTGTCAATTGGCTGACAACGCTGGCGGACAGCTTTCGGGTGTCCGATGACATGGGCAAGTTACGGCTGCAGTTTAAGCTCTTCCACAAGCCACTCTTCAGCTGGAAGGGAAGCTATGTGGTTACCCAGGTGAGTGAGTCTCTATGTCAGTGAAGATTCCCATCTCTATTTATTTATCTCTTTTCTCTGCCAGGTTGGTGCTGAGCGATCAGTCTCGTTTGACAACGGCATCGATGGCTCGGTGGCCGAGGACTGCTTCTTTGCCATGCGCGCCTTCAGCCAGGGCTATACGTTTAACTTCATTGAGGGCGAAATGTACGAGAAGTCCCCGTTCACGCTGCTTGATTTCCTGCAGCAACGCAAGCGCTGGCTCCAGGGCATCCTGCTGGTGGTCCACTCCAAAATGATACCCTTGCGGCACAAGCTGCTGCTGGGCATCAGTGTTTATTCGTGGGTCACTATGCCGCTCTCCACATCGAACATTATCTTTGCCGGCCTCTACCCGATTCCCTGTCCCAATCTGGTGGACTTTGTGTGCGCCTTCATTGCGGCCATTAACATCTATATGTATGTGTTTGGGGTGATCAAATCCTTTTCGCTGTATCGCTTTGGACTGTTTCGGTTTCTGGCGTGTGTGTTAGGAGCCGTCTGTACGATTCCCGTCAATGTCGTTATCGAGAATGTGGCCGTCATTTGGGGATTGGTGGGAAAGAAGCATAAGTTCTATGTGGTCCAGAAGGATGTGCGTGTGCTGGAGACGGTTTAGAGGATCGTGGCAAACCAAATGAATCAAAGATATCGCACAATGGCCAGGATATATGCATGCACACATACACACTATCTGAATTCTGATTTGTTTGTAATTTCTAGGCATAAGATTCACTCATACACACAAGCACACACACACACACACACACACACACACGCACCTATGCATATGCATATATATATATGTATATATGCATATATATATTGATTGTTGTTTCGTTATAAATCCAATCACACCATTCCTCACTCATCGACGCATCACATTGCACGAAATCTACAAACACTACACAGAAAAGGAGGGGCGCAAGAACCACTACAACAAGAACAAAATGTTGGACGTAAGGATAAGTGCACCACGCACTCGAGCAACAGCAGCCCTAAAAACCCCCACAAAACACAAAACCTACTCTCCATTAAGTGTAATTTCCGTACGTTCATTACTCTTTGGATTCTGTTTTTTTTTATAGTCTGTAGTGAAGAAAAACGCTGTATTTATATATACTTTATAGTAAATATCATATGTACTATATTACGTAGAATTATTATCATTATCATTATTATTATTTAAAATGTGTACATTAATGTATTGTAAATTGAAGAAAACAAGAATTGGGGCAAAATGCTGTTAGATGTCCGATTCACACCAAAAACAAATGGCAAATGGATAAAATGAAAACTGAAAAACAAGAGCACAATATCCGAAACATTGAATGTTAGACTTATGTACTTACACATATATATATGTATATACAGATGTGTATATTATATGTTGTGAAATGTATGATCTATATTATCGTATGTAGATATAATTCATTCAGTTCACACGCCCACAATGCCCCGGAACACCTCCGACCCAGAGCGAGAGGTGAGTCGGCTATGCACTTTTCGTATTTATTCCTTCATCCCGCATCCACTCATTATTATCCCTTCTCCAATGAAACCCTACGATGGTGGATGGTGGGAATGATACAGCGGTGAATTATTCCCCAATCGATTCGATTCTGCCCACCGCTGTGATATATGGTGTGTCGTATATGGACCGTCGAATTTCGAATTACCGTTCAAATGCAAAATGCACTTTCCCATAGCACACACATACATATGTTTCTCTCCTTTCGTATGTTAAAAACCACGCCAATGGACACTCATAGCGAAAGGATCTCCCACACAGCCAACCATCCACCCGCCTCCCCCCACACACACACACACACACACGCACATTGAAACTGTTATGAAAAAAGAAAAGAACCAAATACAAAAAAAAAAACAATAAAATGTAGAAATATATGAAGGTGATTATTATTATTATTATGAATGTATGTGCGGGCGCGGGTAATGCTGGATTTAGAAATTTCTAGTGAAATGAAACTGTATCTGTATGCCTGAAACTGAAAAAAACACTCTTATACTCTTCAAATTTCTCCTCCAAGCCTTTATCCCGAAAGACCTCGTTTTCTTTTTGAACTCTACTCGGGCTGCACTTCTCTGATCCAGAGAAATCCAAATATAATATAATAGTATAAAAATAAATGTAAACGTAAACGTAAAAACAAAAATAAGTCTCGACTCTGCAGAAAGTTAAAATCAGGCGCCATTTTGTGCTAGGGACTGAAAGACGAAGTCAGAAGTTTCCTTTCTACCTAGAAGAATTTACGTCGTGGCGTGGAGAACGCCAGTCCAGACATTCTGCAAAATACAAAAAGAAAGGAGAAATTGGTTTTATTTAAAAACTGAACTTTTTTCATTTGGTTAGTCGATGCGAGGGGGAGGCTGACCTGGCTAGCTTGGGAGCGCTGTATTCATCGGTGGCAATGGACCTGCCAAGTGGTACTGGAGCAACATCCTGATTGATTGATCGCTTGCCAGGCGATAGGAAGTTGGTAGTTGTCGCAGACTCAGAACCGGACGCTGGCTCTGGTGAGGCAATGGTAGAGTTCTCGCTCACCATCTCGTCGTCTGGCTGCTCCGGCAGCTCCTCCTTGATCTTGCGGTTCGCTGGATTCATGCATGAACCCTTGCAGCCGCAGTGCCCGGCGCAGCCGTTGTTCGAGGAGAAGCAGGCGCAGCGCTTTGTGTTGCACTTGGTGCGGCACTTGCACTTTTTCGACAGTGACTGGTTACCCCCATCGACCACCTCCGTGGTCGAGTTGGAGTGCTGTGAATTGATCGACCCATTGATTTCGTTGTTTGTGCCGAGGCTCTGCTGCTGTTCGCTGATCGGCATTGAAGTCTCCTGGGCCTGTGAGGTGCCCTGCTCAGTTCTGTCGTTGACCGACTGCATCGATGTCTGCTGCAAGGGATTAATTATGTTTAGCTTTGCCCTGCCGTGCTCAAATGAAGTACTCTACTCACCTTGGAACGCCGTTTGCTTGTGGGGACCCAGTCGGGGTCATCATCGCTGTGATCGCTCAGGAGATCAATAGTTTCCGAGAGGTCCTGAATGCTTCCATCGATATTCTCACAGGGTGGGGACGTCTTTGCTTGTCTTTCTTTTGCGTGCGTCCTTTCCTTCCTCGACTTCAGACGATCGAACTGTTGCTGAAGGGCTTCACGGCTGCTCAACAGCTCCTCGATAATCTCTTGGTGCGATTCGCCTGCGGGCTGCTGCGTAGCCGCCGTGCGCAATAGAACGGCCACCTTCTCCTCATAAGCCCGTTGCTGGGCAACCATTTCTTCCTCGTGCTGGGCCTCGGCCTGGCGCAGGCGCTTGGCCAGGGCCTCATGGTGCTGCTGGGCCTCCTGCAGCTGGGAGCGATGTTCTTCCATTGCGGACTGCTGCTCAAAAACGGTCTGCGCCTGCTGGCGCCGCTGCTGGACGAGGCTCTTCAGCAGCTGCTTACTAACGGCACGCGACTCGCTGATGCTCTGGACGCTTTCGGCGAGGGCCTTTCTGCGGCTTTCCAAATCGGTGAGGCAGACCTTCTGTTGGAGATCGGCTATCTGGGCGTTGCGCATCTCCAGCTCCTCCTCAAGTAAAGCCAGCTGTTTGGGATCCCCGCCAGACTTCACTTTATTATAGTGGTTATTGATGGTCGCCCGGTCCTCCATGAGTTGTTCGAGACTGTACTCTGCATCGACCACTGAGAGGATGACCTCCAATTCGCGATCCACCCAGGAGTCTGTCTTGGCCCTGGCCGTGGGATCTTTGGCATGGCGCTGACGCTGCGCTGATGCCTGGCGTTCGAGGGCGTCTTTAAGCCGCTTATTGGCGGCCAGGGCCTCCTCACACTTGCGCTTCAGCACCTGCCGTTGCTTGGTGTGTAGGGTCTGCTGACGCACCATTTCGCTTTGCATTTTGCGGTCCTTGCTCTTCAACTGGGTGAGCTCCTTCTCGCGCACCGTCCGCCACTGGCGGAACTTCTCCGTCTCGCCCCGCATCGTCCGGATGAGCTTCACCTTGGACTCCTTCATGGCCCGTATTTCGGCGCTCAAGTTGTTGATCTTCTCCCGCTCCTTTTCGCGCATCTTCAGCATGTTGGCCTGTGTGATGAGTTTCCGCCGCAGTTCGGAGATATCCTGCTCCAGCAGCTGCAGCCGCTTGCGCCGCTCTTCGGCAATTCGGGCCGAGGGATCCTTGCTCTTGATGTTGCGCAGCTGGTCGAGCAGGTCGCGCCGCTCGTTCTCCAGTTCTTCGATCTTCTGGTTGCACTGCTTCACCTTCTCATTATCGTCTTCGTCCAGCTTGCTGAAGTTGCGACAGATACGCTCGTGCAGCTCCTGCTTGAGGTCCAGCTGTCGGTTGATGGTGCGCAGTTCGCCGAACAGACCCAGCTGTTTTTGGGTGTAGGTCTCCGACTGGGAATTGAGCAGCTCGTGCGCCTCATCGCCCATGCCGTCGCCCTCGCCCTCGCCATCGCCATCGCATTCGCCATCGCCATTTTTTGTGTGGCTCGATCTCGACAGCAGAGCTTCCCCGGTGTGCTGAAGTTCCTCGTCAACCTGATCCACCAGCTGGCTGATCTCTCGCATCTGATCCGTTGGCTCCGATGGTTCGGTGCCCTCTGCCTGCTGCGCCTGCAGCTTGCTCTTCAGCTGGATAACGTACGCCTTGAGCTTATCGTGGGCTGCCTCGGCTATGTGGGTTTGCATCTCCTTCTCGCTGAGATCGATCAGAGCCTGGTGCAGCTCCTTCTGCAGCTTACGCAGCTTCTCCTGCAGCGTCTTGACCAAACCCTGTTGGTCGGCAGCAACCGCAGAGGCAGCCACTGGCATACCATCACCGCCACGTGGCGGCGGATCGAGACCAGCCGCCGCCACAGCACTATTTACAGAGCTGCTCATCTTGCCGCAGGTCATAAGCTCCACGCGCAGCTTCTGTATGATGTCCTTGAGCATATTGACCTCGGCCGCATGCGGGTCCATATTGACCACGGGCTTGTTCTTGATCTGTAGCGCACGATCTGCATAGCGAAGGGTGCTCAGCGTCTCAGACACATTGTAGTCGGCCGGACTGACGCAGGCAATCATTAATGTGATGGAGTTTCCGCCCAGCGAGTCCTGGAGCAGGCGCGTCAGCTTCGACTGGCGATATGGTATATATCCAGCAACTTGTCCGGCTATGAAATGAACACAAAATGAGAAAGGGTTTGACTATTGATTTGCAGGAAGACCTACAGCCCAATGCATTTATCACATTTCCAAGGGCCAGCAGGCCTTTGTTTATGTTGACTCCCTCCTTAAAGCGCTCCCCGTTGGCCAGTGTCTTGGAGCAGCGCTCAGAGCCGGCCAGATCCACTATGTTGAACTTGGAGGTGGTCACCACCTTCCTACAGATCGAAATGAATTAATGGGACAATGGAACTCCACAGGATTCTGTGTATCTGTGGGCACTTACCTGCCTTCCAGCTTGCTGGAGACCACGGTGATCGTGAAAATGGCATGAGAACGTGACGAGGTCTCGTTCATTGCAGTGGATGCCACTGCCCGACCAGCTGAGCCACGCATTAGATGATCGGTAACCTCACGGGCGGAATTGACCGGTAATTCGGTGAGGCCGGGCATCACAATGCGATTCTCCGTCTCGCGTATATCCACGGTGGCCTTGTCGCGCTTGTTCGTCGAGAAGAGATCAAAGAACTGCTCCTGGTACAGCTCTACAAAGGAGCAGGTCACGGTGAACTTGGACTCCTCCTGCAGCTCGTCAATGAGACAAAACATATCATGGACGGCCCGCGGAATAACGCCCACATCTGCGTCAAGGACACCATTGAAAGCGGTACCCATGGTGTAGGTTTTGCCAGAGCCAGTCTGGCCATACGCCAAGATGGTCACATTGTAGCCATCGAGGAGCTTCTTCACCTTTCCCTTGACACATGCCTCAAATAAATCTTTCTGAGTGTCGTTGATGTCGAATACATGATTGTAAGTGTAGCACTCGCCGCGATTAACGCACACTTGTGGAGAACCGTTCGCCGAGCGCTCAATGGCAATGCGGCAGCCGCGTTCCACCTCCGATTTAACGAGGGGACGCACGCGCAATGCCACTGTCACCGAGCTGGGGTCGTCGCTAGACATCTGCGGCAGAAAGCAGACCGGACCTGTTAATACTCGTACCCTTCGCCATTTTGGGGCGGACTTCTTACCTTCGTGACCCAATGCTTGACAGGTATTGTAGATTGCAGTGAAGAAATTTACAAGTTTACAATTAAGTAGCACAACACAGAGCACAAAACAATAACACCTACGCCGAATGCCTGATTATTGACTTTTGTTAATAATGACAGCTTCGATGGTTCAAATTTGCTTATCGTAGCTGCTAATGCGACGCTTTCTATTTTTGCCGGCCGCCTGCCAGTAAATTTAAAAATGGTGGGATAAAATATTGATGGAACAGCTGGGCTGGCATTTTTCAAACGGTCACACTAGGTCATGCGATGGTGAAACTATCGATACTGGGAACATGGACACGTAGCACTCAACAAGTTATTTTATCATTTTATAAAGGACCCCACTGTATTTTTACCATATTGGAAACAGTTGTGCTAATTTTAATTACAGTTTGTTGCAAAAATGGTCTGTGTTTCCACTAACCATACAGTATATGGATGTGATAGTTCATACATTGATTTTGACCGCACCAAAATCTAACATCAGATCCCCTGAGAGTGTATGTGTGCACATGCATTCTCACGTACTTTGCGTTTTGGCAAGTGTGTATGTGTTCCCGAGAGAGTCGTGAGAGTGTATGTGTGCACATGGATTCTCACGTACTTAGCGTGTTTGCATGTGTGTATGTGCGCCCAACTGAAATTTGTGCTCTCTCAACTTTGTTTGATTTTTGTGCACGCGCCACCCTTCACTTTAGCATTTTGAAGACGCTTTCCTTATAATAGCAGAATAATTGTTATTTTGTACATGCTTTAGATGCTAACTTTGTTTAATATAGAATATACTAATATAATGAGCTGATACATATATGTATGTATATATATTCACAAATATGTATTTAATTGTATGGGTGTATTGTAGTATATAATGATATTTTTGATCACACATAAAAAAATAGTATGCGCTAAAGAAAATATATGTATCATCCTTGAATATGGATATTAATGGCATATAAATGGGTAACAAATGAGTCCATACGGATTTTAGTGCCACACTTGCGAGTCAAATTTGAAATCATTCCTATTTTTCTGATGCGAATGTCCATCCACAGACAGAACGTACATTCATATGTGTGTGTACGTGTGCAGTGCAGCCGAAATTGCCAGCAAAATATTTTTGAGAAGATTTCTTGAGACACAAATTTATTTGCTGAGTGTCGCTTATTAACGAGACGCACTAATACCCTATAGACAATTAATATAATTTGATGTCATGTCATGTCTGATATACATTTTGCATTCGTACATATTTACATTCGTTCATTATATTCGTTTATAGTACATTAAACAAAATTAGAATATAGAGGATATTCAATATATACAATTATTTTAATTGTGGGCAAGCGGACTGAGAGATAGCTGAGAGATGACTGAGAGATGCTGAGATAGCGGACCGCTATGTTGAGCAGGTATCCCGGGCCCCAATCGGCCGAGTTGAAGGCGTTCCTTATGTCCAGTGTCACCACCAGACAATAGGACTTCGTCCCTCCCCTCCAACGGGTCCCTGCAATGGCCTGCCTCGCCGTTTCCACCACTCTGGAGATTGCCGCAGGATCCAGGGCCGCAGTATCAGTTGGGGCTTTGCTGCCCGCGCTTATCCGCTTTGTGACCATCCTGTAGGCGCCTCCCCATGGGTCCTCTTCGGCGGCGTCGCATAGCTGGAGGAAGCACTCCCGTTTGCTGTCCCTGATGGCGTGTTTCAGCTCCTTCTTCGCTGCTTTGTATGATGCGTCGTGGTCCGCTAGGAGCGGTGTGCCCCGAGCTCGCTGATGCAGCCTTCTGGCTCGGATGCACGTTCGGCGGATCTCGGCTATCTCCACCAGAACACCGGTTTATGGTGCGACCAGAACGCCCTCCTCTGCTGCATACTCTGGTCGCAGGCCTCCTCTACTGCGACGGCCAGGCTGTTGGCCCACTCGTTGGATCCAACTGCCTCACTTGAGTTAGAGCCCCGCAGTGATCTAGCGAAATACTGGGGCCTCAGAGTACCTGGCGCTACGCCTTCCCCTGTCGGGGTCGGGGTGGGACTCCTCTCCCTCGGGTAGACCTCCCCAGAGAGCACTGGATGGCCTCGTGGTCGCTGGCGGTGAATATCTCGCAGATCCTCCATCGGGCGTGGCGAGCCAGCGCACTGCTAGCGTTCCCTCGGGAACGTGTATATGTATATTA
The DNA here is from genome assembly GCA_035041765.1 of Drosophila algonquin. Classification (NCBI taxonomy): domain Eukaryota; kingdom Metazoa; phylum Arthropoda; class Insecta; order Diptera; family Drosophilidae; genus Drosophila; species Drosophila algonquin. The sequence goes on from JAWNKY010001823.1 coordinate 1,321,422, forward strand.
TGTACATACATATATTAAGATGAACACACAGATATAGATAGACTGATACCAGTCCAAACGCTGCGGACACCTACATGTATGAACTGTCCCATCTATATACTATATCTATATCTATCTATCTATCTACATATATACAAAGACAGAACATGCAAGAACGTGTGTGTATGCAAGTATGTGTGTGTTCTTGTGCAGAGCATGTCATTATTGTGACCAATGGCAAGGCAGTTGACTTATGGAAAGAACATTTTCTCTGTCGCTTAGAAATATAGTAAATATTTGGTCTCATATTTAAAATATACCGTGTTGAATATACCAATTAATTAAATTGGCGGAGTTTCAATATCCTTAAAAAATAATATAGATTAAATAAATAATAATAGAAACAATAAATAAATAATATAGTAAACTATAATCACAGCTGCTTGTAGAAGAAGACAGCGAGGGCACACTGGAGAATAGCGAAAACGATGCGATTCTTGAGTTTTATTTATTTATTTATTTATTGGCCAACGGTTAAACCTTAACTGGCTAAACTAACTTACATCTATCTTAAATAACACAAAGAAATCAACAAAAAAACAATTAACAATGAAACATGAAAAAATCAGAGAGCAATCGTCTAACGGCTGCTTTCCCATGGCAGAAGTCGAACCGCATCCCAGCTGGCAGCGCATTATACTGGCGAAGAGCCCGGAGAGCTCCGGTGGAGATCAATAGCAAAGAGTGCGTGGTCCCTAAGGCTCCTGGCAGGCGAATTGAAGCCAATCCTATTAAGCAGGTCAGGGCAATCAATATTCCCCACTAGCAAGTCATAAATAAAGATTTGAGCCGCAATGGTCCTACGATCCTCGAGAGAGGAGAGATGCACAAGGCGGCATCTGCACTCGTGGGATGGCAATGGGACTGCAAAGGCTGGAGTGCAAACTTCAAAAACTTCCTCTGCAATCTCTCGATGCGCGCCATCTGACCAACCCCAGTAGGGTTCCAAACCACTGAAGCATATTCAAGGCGCGAGCGCACGAGGGAAGAATATAGACTTAGCCTCGTGTATGGATCGTTGAACTGGGATGAGTTGCGAGTAACAAAGGCAAACATGGCATAAGCTTTCGGCAAAATGTAATTCAGATGTTCCACAAACAAAAATTTGGAATCAAACAAGATGCCTAGATCAAGTATCTCCGTCTGCTTTAAGAGCGGAAGGCCATCTATCGAGTACGAGGTCAGGACTTTAAATGTACACTTGCCATACGAAACCAAATAACATTTTCTAATATTAAGTGGGAGCAAATTACGTGTGCACCAACGAGCAACTTCATCCAGGTCCTGCTGCAGAAGGATACTGTCGCCTAATGATTTGACAGAGCGAAAAATCTTGAGATCATCAGCGTAAAGCAAATACTCAGAGGCTCGAATGCTAAGACATATGTATGTCATTGATAAAAATAGAGAACAGCAGCGGACCAAGAGCGCTGCCCTGTGGAAGGCCGGAAGTAGCCAAATATGGGTCCGACTGCTTTCCATTCACCAATACAACATACTCTCGCTGCTTAAGATATGATATGAACCAACTGAGCAAGCTCGAATGAATACCCAACCGATGTAGCTTGGCTACTAGAGCACAGTGGGAGACTTTATCAAAGGCCTTAGCAAAGTCAGTGTACACAACATCGAGCTGAGAGTACTTTTCAAAGGCACGTGTGCAGAAATTACTGAATGCGATCAGGTTCGTAGTTGTTGATCTACCCGGCATAAAACCATGCTGCTTTGGGCTAATGTATGACCTCATGAGAAAAGTAATCTTTTTGGCAATGATACGCTCAAAAAGCTTTGAGATATTGCTGAGTTTGGCAATTGGTCTATAACCAGAGATACTATTCTTCGAACCTTTCTTAAAAACAGTAGTGACTGTGGCAGCTTTCAACTTACCAAAAAACCGACACGCTAACAAGGAATTCATGAAAAGAATTTTCAGTGGTGCACAAAAAGCATCACCACAATTGCGAAGCAGGAAGGCGGAAATACCATCACTGTCGGGCTTATTCGAATTGTCGAAGTCAGCAATAGCCTCCAAGATGTCCCCCTCCAATATATCAAGTGTGCCAATATTGATAACCGAAGGGATGGAGTCAAGGATATCCGAATCATGCCACGTCGCACATGGCTCAAAATTAGATCTGAAAAAAGAAGCAAAAAGGTTTGCTATGCCACTATCAGTATTACCTGGGATTAAGTTTGAGCCACCTCTCAACGTCGGCAATATATTGATTATATAAAAATTTGTGGAGAAACGAGAACTCCCGTTTATGTTGCACATACCTGTCCCAATCACCAGGGTCCCGGGTCCTATTAAAACGCTTAAAAAACGTATTGCGCAGATTTTTGTACCTAACGAGCCCCTTCGTATACCACGGTAACCTATAGGAGCCACGCACTCTTCAGGAAGAATTTTTATCAACAAAATGACGAACAGTTTCAATGAAAACGCTATAACAAGTATCAACACTAGGATGCGATAGAACAGACGCCCAGTTTACATTTAACATCTCATCCCGTATAGCATTCAGACTTGCATCAGTAAAATAATAATGAAAATCAAGTTCCGCTCGAGGCGAGTAACAAATGAATTTAACTGCTAGTAGCAATGGCATATGATGCATATCGCATTCTGCAATCGGCTGTTCACAGCGCGTTACACGGCAGTCGACATCAGGTCCAACGAAAACTAAATCTAGAATCTTATTTAACCTATTAAATAAATTATTGACTTGGGTTAAGCCCATACTAAAACAGTCATCCAAACAAAGAATTTCCTGCTGCAAGTGCACATTGCTCCGGATCATAGCCGACGACTGCGGATCGGCTGCGGATCGCCAACAACGCAGAGATGCTGACGGACTTTTAAATTACCCGCGGCGGCAGTGAAAATTATTCATGTGTCTTCGGGCCTTTGCTCAAAAGGCTATATTATTCTGCTCGGCAGCGCCGTCGCAGAAGTCTGCTTCGCCTACTGCCTTGCCATTGGTCAGAATAATGACACATTTTTGTAAAATGGTGAACCGGTATGCTTGCGCCAATGGGCTATGCAGCAGGCCACAGGGGTAAGAATCGCATCGTTTTCGCTATTCTCCAGTGAGCCCTCGCTGTCTTCTTCTACGTGAAGCTGATTGGGATTATAGTTTATTATATTATTTATTTATTATATCTATTATTATTTATTTAATCTATGTTATTTTTTAAGGATATTGAAACTCCGCCAATTTAATTAATTGGTATATTCAACACGGTATATTTTAAATATAAGACCAAATATTTACTATATTTCTAAGCGACAAAGAAAATGTTCTTTCCATAAGTCAACTGCCTTGCCATTGGTCACAATAATGACATGCTCTGCACAAGAACACACACATACTTGCATACACACACGTTCTTGCATGTTCTGTCTTTGTATATATGTAGATAGATAGATAGATATAGATATAGTATATAGATGGGACAGTTCATACATGTAGGTGTCCGCAGCGTTTGGACTGGTATCAGTCTATCTATATCTGTGTTCATCTTAATATATGTATGTACATAATATACATATACACGTTCCCGAGGGAACGCTAGCAGTGCGCTGGCTCGCCACGCCCGATGGAGGATCTGCGAGATATTCACCGCCAGCGACCACGAGGCCATCCAGTGCTCTCTGGAGAGGTCTACCCGAGGGAGAGGAGTCCCACCCCGACCCCGACAGGCGAAGGCGTAGCGCCAGGTACTCTGAGGCCCCGGTCTTTCGCTAGATCACTGCGGGGCTCTAACTCAAGTGAGGCAGTTGGATCCAACGAGTGGGCCAACAGCCTGGCCGTCGCAGTAGAGGAGGCCTGCGACCAGAGTATGCAGCAGAGGAGGGCGTTCTGGTCGCACCATAAACCGGTGTTCTGGTGGAGATAACCGATCTCCGCCGAACGTGCATCCGCGCCAGAAGGCTGCTTCAGCGAGCTCGGGGCACACCGCGCCTAGCGGACCGCGACGCATCATACAAAGCAGCGAAGAAGGAGCTGAAACACGCCATCAGGGACAGCAAACGGGAGTGCTTCCTCCAGCAATGCGACGCCGCCGAAGAGGACCCATGGGGAGGCGCCTACAGGATGGTCGCAAAGCGGATAAGCGCGGGCAGCAAAGCCCCAACTGATCCTGCGGCCCTGGATGCAAAACATGCAAAACCCACAAAGTACGTGAGAATGCATGAGCACACATACACTCTCATGACTCTCTCACGACTCTGTCCGGAGCTGATACACACTTGCAAACACGCAAAGTACGTGAGAATGCATGTGCACACATACACTCTCACGACTGGCTGGGCGCTGATGCCTGGTGGCATCAGAGATTTTGGTGCGAACAAAAAATGTATGAGATGTCGCATCTATATATTGTATGATTAGTGGTGTTTCCAACACAAGCGCTGATCTGACTATCGATAGTTTAATGGGGTTTTTTTGTTTGAACTATATCTTGGCCACACTCGGCAGCCGCCGCCACAAACACAAAAGTTTCGTCTTGTTTTTTAGTTTTGTCCTTTCTTGAAATCAATCATGGCTGCAAGAGCGACGATCAAGATGCTGCCGGAGATGTTCCAGAGCAATGGATGTGCTAGCCTCGAGGACACTAAGTCGACCATTTCCAAGTACAGACGCGCACTGAACGATTCCAAGAGCGCGTCAGAAAGCATATAGGCGAGAACTACTCGGAGTTTATGACAAATCACACATCTCCGGACATTTTTCTAGAGGAGTCCATGTCGCTAGGCCGGGAGATCAACGACCTGCTTGAAACTGTAGGTACCGAAGGACTGGCCGCTCTGAATGGCTCAAGCATGCAGTTGGCCGACAACAGTCGGGAGCTTCGTGAGCTAATGCTGGGCCTGCAGGTCAGTGAGCACATTCTGAAAATCGACGAGCTCTTCCAGTGCGTAGAGGAGGCGAAGGGCACCAAGGACTATCTGGTCGTCCTCGATCTGGTGGGGCGTCTGCGATGCCTCATCTACGGCGAGGGCGAAGCCACAACCCAAGATGTGCTGCGCATCTTCCAGGCCCTTGAATGCTATGAAACCATCAAGGTGAAGTACCATATACAGGCCCATCTCCTGCAGCAAAATATGCAGGAGCGCTTCGATAGATTGGTGCAACTCAACTGCAAATCCTTTCCCAATTCCAAATGCGTGACACTGCTGGTCAGCAAGGAGGTGTCCCAGCTGCATGACATTGTCATCGCATTATTCCAGGAGCGCTATAATCCTGTCAAATTGTGCGAATTCCTGCTGGAAAACTGTATCGAACCGCTGATTCTCAAGCCGGTCGGGGTGGAGTGCAACGAGAATGCCGAAGACGGTACCTTTGTCCAGCTATCGCTTTCGTACTCCACCAAGGATAGTGGCACAGCCACCGCCACTGGCACACAACTGAGACCGAACTACAAGCGGGTGCTCGAGAACTTTCGACTGCTTCTCCAAACGTTGAGCGGCATCAACCAGAGTCTGTCCAGCAGCCAGCATGTTTTTAGCATCATTGGGGATCATTTCAAGGATCGCATGATGCATTTGCTGGTCAACGATTGCCTCATACCGGCTGTGCCCGAGACCATGGAGGAGTACCAGTCCTCAACGTTGTGCGAAGATGTGGCACACTTTGAACAGTATCTGGCCGACTCGTTCCTCATTAATCCCGAAGTGGATCGTGGGCTCAGTCAGTTCCTCGAACAGTACGATACCTATTATCGTAATCGGCTGTTCAGTCGAGTCCTGGAGTCAACCCGCGAGATAATACAGCGTGATCTGCAGGACATGGTGCTGGTGGCGCCCAACAATCAATCCACGGATGTAACCGGATGTGATCCCTTCCTCTTCCCCCGCTGCATGGTCTCGAGGAGTGCACAGGTAGAGAAGGAGAAACACGACCATCATCCTTTCGAAGCACGTTTAACTCTTTTTTCCATTCCTTTTGTAGGACTTTATGAAGCTAATGGAACGCATTATGCGACAACCGACGGAGAAGCCGGGCGAGGACGAGGCCGATCCTCTGGCCGGCGTCATTGGCATGATGCTGCAGACGTACATTGACGAGGTACCCAAGGTGCACAAAAAACTGCTTGAGAGCATTCCACAGCAGTCGGTGCTGTTTCACAACAACTGCATGTACTTCACACATTGGGTGGCCCAGAATGCGAACAAGGGGATCGAGAGTTTTCCCGCACTGGTCAAGACACTGCAGGCCACTGGGACCATGCACTTCCGGGTTCAGGTCACCTACCAGACCTCCATACTGATGGACATCATGGAGGGTTTCGGTGAGTATTGGCTCTCGACTGGTGATTCCCTATTTCTCCAAATTTGATTTTTGATATTTGTACAGAATTTGAGAGTCCGCACACGCTGGGAACGGGCCCATTGAAGCTGGTACGTCAATGCCTGCGTCAGCTGGAGCTTCTGAAAAACGTATGGCAGAATGTCTTGCCCGAGAATGTTTACAACAGCACCTTTGTCGAGCTACTTCATGCGTTCACCAATGAACTGGTGCGTCGCATTTTTACACAGCGCGACATCTCCGCAACCATGGCCAGCGATCTGAGCGATCTTATCGATGTGGTGCTTGAGAAGGCCCCAAAACTGTTCCGCGATCCCCATGAGGTGCATCAGGTGCGCTCCTGGATAAAGTTGCAGCAACTCAAGACCATAATGAACGCCTCGCTCAAGGAGATCACCGAACTGTGGTGTAAGGGAGCCGGCCCACTAACGGCCAACTATAAGGCCGATGAAATACGGTATCTGATACGGGCCCTATTCCAGGACACCGATCGCCGGGCCAAGGCCATCACACAGATTATGTAGAGACCGCTTCTGTTATTTAGATTACGCTTTAATTCTTAATAAAAAACAATGCAAAAAGGGTATTTCCTTCAGTTGGCCTCGTGGCGGGCCTGAAATATAAGCGGATACAGCTGCTCCACGAGCAGTCTATGGTCCCGGCCATGTGTGATGGCCAGTATGCGCTGAGCCTCTTCCAGATGATGCCTTGCCTCCTTGTGGTGGCGCTCGTAGAGCTGTATCTTGCCAAGCTTCATGTGTAGCAGGCCCACTAGAGGATTCCACTGGCCATGATACTTCTGAAAGCCCGGCAACAGCTGTTGGCCATAGTCAAGGGCATCGTTCCACTTTCCAACCTCGATAGCCGCCTCAAAGGCGGCATCCAAAGTCTTGACATGCCACACATTCAGAGGATGGAAGAGTCCCGCCTGTTTGTCCAGACATACCTTGCATACGTCCAGATCTGCAAGAGGATACAAATGAAAGAAGGAAAAGAAGTTGAAATGAAGCCACGTCACACTTACAGGCCACATCCTTCATAGCCTCCAGATTGTGCTTGGTCAGGGCCATGATCTCATTGTAGGAATTCCTCAGCTTGGGACTGATGCCCACCGAACATCGCTTGCAGTTGTTCCACTCGATGTTGATGACGGCGCTGCATTTCCGATTGGGACAGGCAGCGGCTGTCATTTCACGCGCCTCTTTCGGATCGATACACTTGCTACAGACGCACAGGAAGTAGTAGTGGTCCTTGAGGTCCTGTCGCCGCTGTTCGGGCGTGTTCAACAGATCAATGTAGCTGATGAAGATCTTTGACCAGTCCAGAACAGGCATATCCTCCAGGGCGTGTATGTGCAGCTCGTTCCCCTCAAAGGTGGCCACCGCATTCGGCTGGCAGCTGTGGTCGGTGATCGAGACACCCAAATAAATGGCCGTGGCAATGGAGTTCATCTCAGCATCCAATACATTAAAACCGTTTGTGATCAGCTGCGACATTTATACACAACAGTTACAGATCCATACAAAGAGATGACAGAGAAAATGAAAATATCAAAACATCACATTTGTTGGTATATAAACCGTGAACCTTGCCAGATGATCAATCGGCTGGCAAGGCGCCAGACCCGCGCCATTGATTGGTTTCCCATTCGGGCAGAACAGGAGCGGATTCGGGTAAATTTTTACTTTTGTACGGCAGGCGGATAATGCTCCACCTCCTCCCCATTTCTTATTATACTTAAGACAGGCGCCTGCCTGTCCACCACCAGGTGGCTGTTACTTACGCGGCCATAGATGCTCATCAGTTCCGTCTTGTTTGGCACTGTGCTTGGGCTATCGGCCATCATATCCGTGAGCACGGCATGCAACGAGTCCAAGTGCTCCAGCCGCTTTGGGTCATTCTTGATTTCAGCATAATCTGTGGAAGGTCAGAAGCACTCCATTAACAGTCCCAGAAGGGGGCAAAGGGGGCGTAGTACTCACGGGACATGAGGTCACGGAACTTGCGGGATCCATGCTCAGTATAATAACCACGGATGAGATCGCCGCCATGCTCGAGGCGCAGTATGAGGCGGCATAGCATGCGGGCGGCATCCGGCACAATCCGTGGATGGATGCTTTTAAGAAATGGGCACTCGTGCTTGTGCTGTGCCCAGGCTTGGGTCTGGCAGGAGCGGTTGCAGTAAGACACATATCGGCAGTTTGAACACTTCCGCACTTTGGCCCTAGTATCAAAATGAAATCGTTTAAATATTAATATTACTTCCAGTACGCGTTCCTCAAAAACACTTACGCCTCCAGGCAGTTGTCGCAGCGCTCCAGGCGATACTGCGACTTGAGCACAAACGCAAAAGGCTTCTCTGTGAGAATCCGCTGTCCCCGTTTGACGGCGGGCTTCTCCATGGCGACTGGGATGGAATACCTGAGACCAGAGTTTTCTGCTGATGGTGCTGCTGTTTGGCCGGGGGCCCGTCACGTACAGTTGAAAATGAGCACACACCTGCGCCTCAAAAATATTATTTCGAAGTTCCTACGTTTGAATGTTTTGCGGCATCTAGTTCTATTTTTAGACACAAGTTTGCGTAAATCACAGGCAAAAAAGCGCAAAACAAAAAAAGAAAAATATTTGTTTTCGTTTTGTGCAGCAAAGCAGCGCAGCCCCGCGCGATGACCAGCGTTGCCATATCGTTGGCGCAAGAACAGGTACGAATTACAGTGAAAACTATTCAATGTGAAATATGCATTTTTTGTTCGATTGGATTTTGAAAAATAAAAATGCCACACGCTTTTGCTGTTGTTTTCGGAGCCCTTGCAGGCAATATTTTTCTCATTTATTTGTAGCAAACCTTTAGCTTAAGGATATTTATTATGTGATCAATCCAAGCCTGTAGTGGCGCTGGGGCGAATAGACGGGCCTTTACAGATAGATATAGCTCAGTTTATATATAAAACCAAGATTAACACGACTAATTGTTCTGTGGCTTTGACCATTCAACGCTGAGAATCAGATGATCGTAGCCGTGTCCGTTCAATATCTCGATGGCCGCCGCAGCATCTTTGCGCTGCTTGAAGTGCACATAGGCGAATCCCTTGCAAAGGCCGGTATTCTTGTCGCGGGCCAGGTACATTTTACTTTGTGGGCCAATCTTCTTAACCAGCTCTTCCAGATCCGCCTCCGTCATCGATTCAGACAGATTCGAGATACGAATGGCGGCGGTGTCGTCGCGACCACGCATCCCCAAGCCTCCCTTTTGGCTGTCCTTGAGGAATGGCGGCACATATTTACCGGACTTGGGTGCATCCACAGCAGCGGAAGCAGCCGCTGCTGCCTTCTTCTCCATAAGATTTGTATCCATGGCGGTACCTTTGTAGGGGCAATTGACGGACCAATGCTCGCCATTGCAAATACGACACTTGGCAATGTTCTTGGTGGGATCGAGCAGCGGATCGTTGGCCTTCTCGTCTTCCTTGGAGTTCAGGAACTGCATAATGATTTCCTCGGATACCATTGTGGTGTGCGAGTTGGGGCCAGGCTTGTCGTTCTTCGATTCACCAAACTTGGTCCAGGTACGACGCTTTGCCACGGTCTTTGGCACCACCTGCTTGGAGATTTTGTAGGTGCGCACGACCTTTGTCTTCTTGTCGTCCTTGTTGTATTTGTATTCAGTCACATATTTGTGGCCATTCTCAACGTTCTCCGTTGTCGGCGGCAGGCCGCCGTAGTCGAGCTCCACCTCATCGGCCCAAGAGGACTTGATAGTTTCAACGCCCGGCATCTGGAAATTTTCAATTGAATCATTAATTTTTATACACTCAATGTATCGTTAATGGTTTACTACTTTGTTGTACACTGCAAATTACTAGCGTAATAGAAATATAAAATTTCGCCACGAGTAAGCAAGACAGATCCGCAACACGAAAAGAGCCAGGGTTGATAATTGAAAATCGATAGATGGTTCATATCGATGTTTTAATGCGAATTGAGGCAGTGTCACTGCTGTCAGCATTTTAATAGAAAAAGAGCTGTGTTTGTGGTAGAACATTAAAACATATAAACAAAATTGCATAAAAAATTGCTTATCGGTATCTTTTAATCAGAACATTTCCATTCCATTCCAATTGAAAAAAAATTGAAGAATTTCTCATTAAAATACGCACCCATTGTTCTACTTTGCAGTAGGGCCTATTGCAGTTTTCAATAGCAATTTCACTCAAAAAGTTCAATATTCGCCAAATATTGCAGTCATGACAGTTAGAAAAAATTTATTGTAAAACAGCTTAATATGTATTGTACATTTTGTATACGAATCGAAATTTCAAAATAGCCAGAATTGATATAAAATAGCTGTTTTGGAAATAGTGCACACTGTGGTTGCATGATTGCCCTTTTTACTCGAAAATATAAAGATTATTTTATAATTAGCGTTGATGTAAATTAATATAAAATAATTGTGTACCTCTCAACTGTAGGACACATAAAAAGTTTAAAACACTCCCTGTTGGAGATAAAAAGCTGATAAATATCGATTGCGTGACAGTAACGCCGTCAAATGACAGCTCCTAGGCCGGCAATTTCTCAAACGCCGAAGTGTTGTCAAATTTGACAGCCAGCGTTGGGTTCTTTTTCCTTCGTGGTTTTCGACTGACAAGATGGCTCCAACTGTAAGTGCAGGAAAATCGTAAAATTTTAGTGCAATCCTATGATAAACGTTCGCGAAAGTTGCAAAATATCAATCTGTATTCAATCTTTTACACAAAAAAGTTAAAATATCGCACTAAATAGCAGCATTGATGACGTAACGGATTAGCTAATTTATTTCTTTAATTTTTTTTGTGTGTGCAGGCCAAGACCAACAAGGGTGATACTAAGGCCGCTGCTGCCAAGCCGGCTGAGAAGAAGGCCGCTCCTGCCGCCGCTAAGGGCAAGGTAGAGAAGCCCAAGGCTGAGGCTGCCAAGCCCGCCGCCGCTGCCGCCAAGAACGTTAAGAAGGCACCAGAGGCCGCTAAGGATGTGAAGGCTGCTGCCGCCGCCGCCAAGCCCGCGGCTGCTAAGGCCGCTGCTGCTACCAAGGCAGCTCCCGCCAAGGAGGCTGCCAAGAAGGCACCCGCAGCTGCTGCTGCTGCCAAGAAGGCTGCCCCAGCCAAGGCTGCTGCTCCCGCTCCAGCCAAGGCTGCTCCAGTTAAGAAGGCAGCCTCCACTGCCGCGGCTGCTCCCCCAGCCAAGAAGGCCGCCCCTGCCAAGGCTGCTGCTCCAGTCGCCGCCGCCGCTGCTGCTGTGCCAGCTGCCGCTGCCGCTCCGGCTGCTGCCAAGCCTGCTGCTCCCAAGCCCAAGGCAAAGGCTGCACCGGCACCCAGCAAGGTGTCGAAGAAGAATGTGCTCCGCGGCAAGGGCCAGAAGAAGAAGAAAGTCTCTCTGCGCTTCACCATCGACTGCACCAACATCGCTGAGGACAGCATCATGGATGTGGCCGACTTCGTAAGTACCCCGAGCCATCTGCCCAAGAACCGCCATCAGCTGAACTCTGGCTACCGCACCAGCTTTCCATTGCCCCCAATCATAGCCTGGGGCTTTGGATAAAAAGTTGTGGTTATAGCGAACTTTCATTTGCGATTAAACTGCTTGCGGATTCAATCTCCGTTCCGCTAGCGGTTAACAACTCTTGGAACATGTTCACAATCAGATTAGACAAAATTGATAATGGTCTGCAAAAACTACTCCGTCGATCACTCTTCGATTCGCCTATCATGGCGACACGCGTTTCTGTATACAGTGCTCCCCATTCCTGTGGGGGTGCGCCGATAAGGGGCTCTGGTCACTGCACAACGGGGTAGCCACTGATCGCCAGTAACCTGGTACTGGCCAGTTGGTGCAACCGTCTGTGAACAGCGTCAAGCCGTGCTATGTGTACCGCCACGTGGTGGGCCCCGGGTTGAGTGCGGCACAACCGTGTCGCATCGAGCCAAAATTCATAGTGCGCCCTGCTCAAGTGCTCCGACATCCGTGACACTGCAGGTTTTCCCACAACATTAGGGCTAGACTTCCATTAGAGAATACAATTAAGCTCAGCCGTATACACACCCATAAGTGGGCAAACCGCAAGCGCTGAACGCGCTAGTTTCAGAGCAGGGCGCTGCTGATTGCATCTCCCACCCACCATCTCCCTATCAGGTAACTACTACTAACTAAATTCGTCATTATCATCCGTACCAGAACCGTTTTTAGGCCACGCCGATTTGCCGTCAGAGAGTGAAGCTCTGCGTCGCTCTGATGGCAGTGTACTCAGTGGCATATTAAAAAATTGGTCACTCTTCTTAATTTGGGCCTTCAGTTGACAACTGACTGTTGGCCTTAACACTGAAAGAGACATCTCAATCGACCCCAAATCGAACGCATTAATAATTGTCCCCTGTCCTTTTTCTGGTCCCCTGCTAACCGTATCCACCTATGTTTTGCAGGAGAAATACGTTAAGGCTCGCCTTAAGGTCAACGGTAAGGTTAACAATCTTGGCAACAATGTCACCTTTGAGCGCTCCAAGTTGAAGCTGCATGTCAGCTCCGATGTGCACTTCTCCAAGGCCTACCTCAAGTACCTGACCAAGCGGTACTTGAAGAAGAACAGCCTGCGCGACTGGATCCGCGTTGTGGCCAACGAGAAGGACTCGTACGAGCTGCGCTACTTCAGAATCAGCTCTAACGATGACGAGGACGACGATGCGGAGTAAAGATGATACAAAAACAGCAACAACAAAAGAAAGATTTACAATGACATTGTATGGCTGATTTCGTTTTATTAAATATCACGTTACGGTCGTGTTTTTATAAGGAAACAACAACAAATTGTAAACCAATTGAAAATCAATTTTTCTTTGGGTGTACCACAAAATAAAAAACTGTGTAAACCTGATATTCATATATTCAATTATTTATTTACGGGAAATAACTACTAATTGTTGCGTGCAGTTACGATCGCAAACAAACAAAAACAATTTTTGCAATTAAGCTGCTGCTGTTTGGCTCAGCAAGTACTTAATCATTCTCATCTTTGCCGTTGATCTCTCCCACTGGACAGGCAGCGATACTCGTCGGCCTACGTATGTATATCTACCTCGCTCACTCTTGTGATCGACAGGGACGACAAGAGAGTGACAGGAAATGTTCGTTTGTGCATGCATATTATGTACAAAAATGTCTACGGCTTTTGTTTATTTTGTTTTGCAAATATTTGTGTACCGGGTACGTGGTCCGGTTTGATTATTATTACCTTGAAACGCAATACAATACTCGTACCGTACCAAATGAAGACTACACCTCTGACTAACTGTGTTGTGTGAGTGTACGTATGCCGAGGCGAACTGCTGTGAGCACGAGTGTGAGCGGGATGGAGCAAGGGCCGCTTCTGCCTCTGCTGCTTGTGCAATCACAGTTAATAAATAAATCAACTATAGTTTTTGCTATTTCGTGGAAAACAAGATACATATATTCGAAGGCAAATGGTAATGCTGCGCTCACGCCTACAATATGTGAAATAAAACAATTTCCATATAGCGTGCGTGTGTGTGTAGGTGGTGTTGGCCAAAGCGTTTATTTCAACAATTAAAGAGTGCAACAAATGCTTACATACAACAATACGATGATACAAAAAATAATACAGAAAAACGAGCAACAATTACAATTCTAGAAAAATATATAAACACTTTCAGTGCCGTACTTAGTACTTTCGGTTTTTTGCTTACATAATTCGTTAATGCAGAAAAAGGTATTAGATATTCGAATGTCATTTGGTTCACACTTGTGAGAGATTCGTTGTTGAGAGACGACTGACTGGATCTTGGACTCGCAGGCACAATCGGGGTTAAGTTATAGAAACGAATTTTTATGCAAATGGGTACTGTTTTGGGAATACATTATGTATGTACACATACATAAGTATATATAATATCGAGACAATAAGCTGGAAATACTAGACCGGGATTTCGGGGAATACTGACTGCTGTAGTATGACGAGGGTACACAATAAATTAACAATTTGCACCCAATTGACACGTGAAATTTGTCACTTTTTCACGCCCATGGCGAGCGGGGCCATAACGCATTTAGAATATCGATCTTGGCCGGCGTAAACAGACACTTGGGTAACAGGCGGCATTAATTTCAAGGCCACAAAAAGCTGCAGACAGGGGCGGACAACTAGGGGTGGAGTGCAGAGGACGGCTAAGAGTGGAGCGACTGACGATTTCACAACCGGTCAGTGGAGGATTTACAACGAATTGGAAATTTCTGGAGCTACCAGACGCATGACGAGTGCACCGACTACAACCAGGAAAAGGCTCAGGCCACCACTAGGTGCCAGGTGTGAGACTCCACTAGTGCTGGACTTGAGGGCTGCATCCATGGATGAGGAGGCGGCTGGCGGTGTCTGCACCTGCTGGGCCCCTGGCTGGGCCGGGGCCACGGGAGCCAATGGAGCGGGTCCTTCGCCGGGTGCTGCTGTCGGTGGCGGAGGAGCCGGATAGCAGGCGATCTTCTCCACCTCAATCATCTTGGTGCTGTCGGTCGGATCTGTCTCGTTGACCTTAGTGGGCACACAAATAATGCCACCAGGTGGCGGTGGTGCCGCAGCTGCATCTGCCGAATTAGGCACGGTCATGTTGGAGGTTTCCGGGTTGAATGGCGCCATGGGAGCTGGCATTGCAGCTGGCTGGGCATCTTGGGTGGTGTTCATTGGTGCTGGTGCTGCTGCAGCCACTCCAGCCGCATTGATAACTGTAGTGCCGTCGCTGGCATTCACCGGCACTCCATTGTTAATGATGATGATGCGGTCCTGACCGGCAGCTGCAGGAGCAGCAGCTGCAGCTGGCTGCGACGAGCTGCCACCGGAGGGTGTCAACGCGTGGCCGAGCAGAGCGCCACCCAATCCACCAGCAAGTAGACCGGTTCCTACAGAAAAGATTCCCTATTAGAGTGGAGGAGATAGAGAGAGAAAAATGAACATACCAAAGCCCAGGCCTGATGAGGACTGTTGAGGTGGCTGCGAATAGTATGTGGCCCCTGGAGGCAGAGCAGAGCCAGCTTGGAAATATGTGGCTCCTGGCGGTGCAGCTGCTGGATTATAGCCCCCGGCCATGGGTACATGTCCCGACGAGGGATAGTAGGTGGCACCGGCTGGTAGATTGCTTGGGTAGCCATTGTGTCCGCCCGATGGATAGTAGGTGGCGCCGGGTGGGGCTCCGGCATACTGGGTACCATGGTTCTGAGTGGCCGTGATGGGTTGATGGACGTTTGAGGTGGCTGCTCCATAGCTGGGCGGAGCTGCTCCATAGCTGGGCGGAGCTGCTCCATAGCTGGGTGCATGATAAGAGGTGCTTGCTCGTTCACATTTGGTCGAGCGCCGCCCACGGGATTGGAGGCAGAGTAGGCGGGCGGTGGACCCTGGGGCACATTCCAGCCAGCCTGAGGAGCAGGAGCCGATGCCGGATTCGCGTTCGCATTCACATTCGGCCGATTTGGCTGCGAGTTGTAGTTGGGATAACTCAGCTTGGCCACGTCCGCATGCGAGTTGCCGGCCGCATGTCCGTTCGTACTGTAGCTGGGCTGGGTCACATGACCGTTGGAGCTGGATGAGGATGATGTTTTGCGCTGGTTGCTGCCTTGGTTACGGCGCGCATCCACAACATCAAAGCCCCCTTGCGTCAGCAGGAGGGCAAACAGGCTGAGGGCGACTACTGCGCAATTGGAAGAAGCCATCTTCGGCGGACGTCTGCCTCCGTGACAGGTCGGTCTTAACGATTTTTAATACGCGCGATGGTCACTCGAATACGGAGCAGACTTTGACAACGACAAAAAACTCTGCGAAATGAAAACGTTAATCATAAATCAACGATCGAATGTGCATACTAATTACAAAAACCAGTTTCTCTAGACTGCTGCTGATGATGATGATGCTGATGCTGCTGAGGCTTCTGCTGCTATTGTTGCTTGTTGCGGTTATTAACTGATTTCACTTGTCTGCTTCGGACCCCAAAGCTGGCGAAAAGCTTTCGAACGTTCCGGACTTCAACCAGTGCTGCCAATTTAGCTTGTTTCCCGAAAATCTGGCTGTTTTTGAAGAACAACTGCGGAAAAAATGTGGAAACTGCGGTATGCGGGTATTCTGGCTTTTTTAGAAATGCATTTGGCTTTTATCCGCTTTTTTAATCCTGCCACTCATTTCATGAAAATATGTAACAGAACGGTTGCCACTTGCAAGACAAAAAATTGGCTACCAAAAATTCCATTCTTGATAAGGCCTAGTACTCAGATCCGAAAAAAGCGCTAGCAAACGGAATCAGGGTTGATATTCGTATTAAACCGATAAAGAAATTTTTAATTTAGAATGTTTCTTCCAGGGTCATTTCGAAAGTATTTCTCAAATCGACAAACAAATGCGCCGATGTAGGCTGGAAAAGTATTTCATGGTTTTTGTGAAATAATTAAATTAATGAATGCTGCCGAGAAGAGGGAATTGTTATGAAATTTAAGGGATAAATAGAGAACAAAAAATACTTATTGCGGTGCTTTATCTATGTATTTACTATGTATGTATTTACCACAGCGACCACAAATAATACATTCCTAATTGCTTTGATATAAAATTGGAATTTTTAACGGATTTCTATACAGTGTTACCGCAGGGGAATGCACACCTGGTCACACTCGGCCGCTAATGTGGAGGTGGGAAAAAAGTTTAGTTTTGGTGGCGCTTGTGTTAATTTCCAAATATTTCAACCCTGATCTGCCTATCGTGAAAATATCACCACTAATTAAAACAAAAGTTAGCAGTTCAAAATTCAAATTTTGGCGCGTACAGAATATGTCTGAGGAAAAAGCTGCAAATATAAATACATACAATCGTTAAAACCACTACTTTAAACAAATTGTATCATTAAAATCAACCATATTAACAATCTAATAAGGAGTCAACTTGCAACGGGAAGGCTATTGAGAGTGATATTGGGAGTGCTATTGGGAGTGCTATTGGGAAGTGGAAGTGCTAGTGGGAAGCAGCGCATGTGTAAGATGTCCTCAAGATAAGTTGTAACTCCATAGGAGATCTCTACTCCTGTCGATAGCTTACTTTCTTGACGGTATTCCTTATAGTATCGATATCGATAGATAAACAAGAAGTCGCAGGAACGACCATCAGTCCTTAAAGTCCGGCTGCCGCGTCCTCCGCATTGGTTGACCCTTTCCACGATGACAGCCGGCAATTACTGTTCTCTTCCAATGGTCTTCTTCGGCACAAGCATGGCAACAGAATGTGTTTTAAAAACCCAAAAGTAAAATGATTAATTAAAGTCAATTGTACATTTGGGAAAGGACTTCTTCCTTTCCTTCCTAAAAATGCATCAAAACATTAAGGGCACAATATACATTTTCTTATTGACGAAAAATCAGTTTATTGATAAATTTCTTTTCGATTTAATATTTTTATTTTCACATGTTCACAAAATTGTATTTGGGTTTTCTAATAATTTCCTTGGCCTTGGGATACAATGTAAGCTTGTGGGTTGTGTTTTTTTTTGTGGGTTGGTATTTGTGTTAGTTAGATTTTGTTGTTTGTTTAATTTGTTGTGGTAACTTTTCGTATTGAGCGCTAGCAATTAACATTTAATTACACCGAAATGGGGAAAACATCTTACGCAGATTAGTACAGTATACATCAATGTATTGGTATAAGTTTTTGGTTTTTGGGTTTTGGTTTGGGGTACGGGTTGAGTAGAGGTTGAAATTATAGAGAAAAACTTTGTAATTTGTAAAACAAATGCCATTTACTCGCTGGTAAATACTTGGTTCTAAACTTATATGATACAACGGCAGACATGACAAGACATCCATAAGTACGTTATATCTCTAGGGGGCGGTTTGCTTTAGCCTATGCAATGTCGTTTATATGGTTATTTTGTGTGTACATTATGGCAGATATAAACATACACAGAGTGTGGGTACAGCACAAACATACAATACCAAGTATGTTTTGGCTATTGTACAATGCACATCCACATCCATATCGATGGCATTCCGATTGGTATGGTATTGTATTGTGTATGACACTCTAGTACCTCTCCATCATTCTTGCTCATGTCTTATGTTTTTGTTTTTTTTTCTTTTCTCATAGGAAACAACAAAAATGGACGCAAAATTATTGTTATAGTAGTATTCAAGTTGACCGACCCATTTTGCTTTTCATGTTTATTTAACTATGTATGTATATAGGAATATGCAAAACGTACACTTAATATATTTTTTTTTATGTTTTTATGTTTTTGTTTTTTTTGCTTTTTTGCTCACGTTACTTCACTTAGGTTTCAGTTACTATATAGTAAATGCAGCTCTAAAACTTTGTATTCTCTGACATTGTTTATTTTAATTTCTGTGTGGGTATTGTATATAGTCCTTATGCCTGCTCAAATACATTTAATAACATTTCTATAGAAATATTCAAAGCTGAGGTAGTTAATTCATTCATTATTCATTTACTTTAGTTTATGTTTATGTTTAGTTTACGTTTACTCCATATAGTATATGTATATATGTATACGTATACGTATATACACGCATGTGGTTAGCTTACGGGTAGTATGACGGTATTACAGGTGTAGTCATCTGTACACACAACTGTACCTCCATTTGTGGCATCTCATCTTATCGTTCATAT
Source organism: Drosophila algonquin (assembly GCA_035041765.1). NCBI lineage: Eukaryota > Metazoa > Arthropoda > Insecta > Diptera > Drosophilidae > Drosophila > Drosophila algonquin. The sequence continues at coordinate 1,340,466 of JAWNKY010001823.1, forward strand.
TAAATTCATTTGCGGTTTGCATTGTGATTCTCAGCGGGTTCTGTGGGTGGTGGACAATGCACTCGTAAAATATCAAAAGCGTTTCGGAAACGAACGAACGAATCGGTTCGGATAGGATTTGAGGAATTCTGGAAACGAAACGGATGGAAACCAAAGGGCCAAAACAAAGCGAAAAACCGGGCATAACAACTAGATATAAGCACTGAAAATACTGAAACTCTAAACTAAAAATCAATAAAAGGAATAATAAAAACAAGAGTACCAAATTTGTTTGTTTTTGTTTTTTTTTTTTTGGGTTTTTTTTAATAATATTTTACTCTTTTTTTGTTATATTTATAATATTTATAGATATTTTAGCTCTGTAATGTAGATACAATTTACAATGTAGATACATCCGTGTCGTCAAATCAATCCGATTAAATGAACTTAACGTAAGATGTAAAATGAAGACGACGCAAAAAAAAGCTCTAAACTAATTTTAGATAAAAATTACAAATAAAGGTAAATTTAAATATAATTAATGTAAAAATATTGTGTTTTTTTTTGTGTGTTTTTTGTAACTTTTCATATTCATTGTTATTTTTTTGTGTGTTTTCATGATTTTTTTTTAGTATGGTATATATATATTTATATATTTTTAGGGGCTTTTCTCTATGTAGTTTTCCTCGCCATTCAAAAAAATGATAAAAATGCTTGTATATATTTTTTAAATTTATTTTGCTGTTACGATGAAGGGGGGTGTGGTGGGGTATGGAGGGGTTATGGAGAGGCGTTGAAGAGGTTGGGGGATATCCAGCGAAGGGCTTTAATTATAAACTACTATCACACAGGCAACCCATCGCTGGATGGAGTAATTGGGGAAAAAAACGGATCATGTGGATCCCAGGGGCTTCTAAGGTATCTGGGCTTTTATTTCTGGCGGTCAAATGAAATACACAACAACAAAAATGATACAAATTATTCAAATTAAAGTTAAGAGGATGCCCATTATGGGTATACAATCAATTGGAAATCCTCTTCTCTCTATCTCTCTCTCGCTCGCTCGCTCTCAAAATGCCATCGGCTTAGTACACAACGGGTATGATAGGAGTAGCTATATAGCTGGTTGCATCTATACACACATATGTATATGTATTGTATAGGTACGGCGGTACTGTATTGTTGTGGGTCTATTGTATATTACGGGTTTTGGGCTTAGAGTTTGTTGATGAGTGTGGGGGTGGTGGTGATCTTGGTTGTGGGTGTGGGTGTGGGTGGGGGTTCTTGTATGCATGTTGTATGTATGTATCTTTGCAATAAACATAACGGTAACTAAATATATGTTGTAGCTCAGTCTCCAGTTGATTACCGTGTATAATTTATTACAAATCGAAACAATAAAAAAATATATATGTATATTCATAATATTAAATCGTATTAAATAAGGACTATCATATATATATATATGTATATGTATATAGAAATATATATCATATTTTCAAAATGCTTGAAATGTACAAAAACAAACAAACAAAGATTAATGGATTGCGGTTTCAGGGGTAGGGTTTACTGGTTCGATTCGTAAAAAGGAACGTACGTTTCCAGTTTCCTATTTCCTCTCCATTCCACTCGTTTCGCGTTTCGTGTTCATGCATTGGCTACACATAATATTATTCATGCATTTTCGTAGAACTATAGCAGATTTTCTTCTGGTTATGGTTCTAGTTCCTATTGTGTTTGTTTTTTTGTGTTTGTTTTATAAATTTACGAATATCGATTTTCACATAGAGAATTCAGTGTGTGTGTAGTAGGGTGTATCAAAATGTCTTGATTTTTGTTTTCTTTTTTTTTTCTTTGTAGTAATATTGTAGCTTTTTCTTTGATTATTTTTTTGGGTTTCCCTATTTTTTTGGGGCTTTTTTAATGTTTTTTTTTTAGTACATTTCTCTTACGGGCTGACACAATAGGTTTATTTCTCTTCCATTTTCGGGATGGGATCTTAAATGCTAAAAATATATAGTAAATGTTGAAAGTTGTATTTCATGTTGTTTTCTCGTTTGCATTGAAAAATGTTTTTCGGTTTCTGCTTTTCTCGCTTTTTGTTTTTTGCTTTTTGTTTTTTGTTTTGTGTGTTATTTTTGCTGTTGCTGATGCATGCAATGCATGCATGCAGTCCGCTGTTCCAATCTCTGCGATCTGCTAAGTTGTTTGGTACAGTTTCGGAATTTTTTGTTGTTTTGTGTCGCGTCGTCTTTCAGAGTGGGTTGGATTTTCCTTCTGGATTTTAAGTTCATTCTGACTAACTTTGCTGACTCTTTTCGTCCTTGCTAGTATTAATGATTTTTTGCTGCTCTGGATTTTCTGGCTGGATTTTGCGTCCAAAATTTTATCTTTTCGAAACTAAACAAAATAACCCCCAATTTGTATTTTATTTTTAAAATTACTTTTCAACGTTTTCATGCTCTCTTTTTTCAAATTCTATTTCATCGGACCTTTTTCATTTACAATTATTTTCTTAATTCATCTTTTTGCTTCATTTTCATTTTAGTTTTAGTTTAGTTTTCATTTAGCTCTCTTTCTGCGTGTCTGCGTTTCACTATCATCAATTTCACTGTGTGAGGGGCGTCTTGCCTTTTGGGCTATTTGCTGGTTTACTGCTTTGCTCGCTGCTTTCTGCTATCTGCGCTCTGCTCTCTACTCTCTGCGGCGTTGTTAACGGTTCTGTACTCCTAGTTGGTTTTCTTTCTTGTTTCCTGTTCCTACTGTTCCTATTGCTGTTGCTGCTGCTGGCTAGGCTTACGTTAAGACTCGCTTCATATCGTTATCCCTATCGCTATCGTTAATCGTTATCTTCGCGTTTTAAAAAGAATGTCTCTGTCTCCTGTCCCTATTTATCTCCTGCTCTCCTGCCTTAGTGCCTTAACAATTTGAAAAACAAATCTCCCATTTTTCTTCATATAGTTAATGGCTTAAAAATTTTCATTTAAATTTGTAAAACTCCATTCTCATAGACGTAGATGACCAAAAAAAGAAAAAGATGAACAAAAAAAAATACAATAATAATAAAACTCTTGATTTGTACTCTTGTTTGTACCGCTAAAAACGTTTCTTTTTTTCTTTTCAATTTTCTTCTTTTACGTTTACGTTTACTTTTACATTTACTTTTCCCTCTTATCTTTTGGTTTTTCTTTGTTATGTAAATATTCTTGTATATGTACATACATATATAAAAAAATATGCCTTTTTTTAAAAGTATTCCCCTGCCTTGCGCTTTTATTTTCAATCCATTTAATTTCCTTCAGTATTCCTTTCAAGCTTCTTCTGTATAGAGTTTCCGTTTTTCCTTCATCTTCCATCTTTCAAAGAGTACAAACTTCCTTTAGTTATTAGAAATTAAAACGTTTAAAAACAAAACCAAACTAAATTAAATCTTGTCAATTCTTGTGATGGCAAAGCAAATTTTTGGTTGTTTTTTTTTCTGGTTGAAGTTGTGGGTTCGTTTGGTCTTCTTCCTCTGGTGTTCCTGAATCGAGTTGTCAAAGTACTTTCGTGGTTTGGTGTGTGTCTGAGTGTGTTTGTGTGTTGTTGTTGTTTTTGTTGTTTGTTTTTGCATGTGTGTGTGATTGAGAGTGTTTAGGTGTTTGTGTATAAAATGTACATCAAAAGCATTTCTTGTTGTCGTTAAATAATAATAGTAGTTTTTTCATAAATTTTCATTTTTTTTTGTTTTTGTTTTTGTTGTTTTGTTTTAGTAAGTAGTTTTTTATAGTTTAAATAGTTGTTAAATTTAAAAACGAGTTTATCACACCTTAAACGTTATCAGTACTTGGCACAACTTACAACACAAAAAAGTACTTTTCTCTTTATTCCTTTTCTCTTTTCCCATAAATTTTTCATTTTTTTTTCTTGGTTCTATTATTATTTGAGTTTGCCCGAAAACACAACTAAATTTCAACTTTTCGTACAATTTCGGAAGGGAGACTTTGCAAAGAAAAATGCGACGTGTGTGTGTGTGTGTGTGAATGATTCGAAAGATTGAAAATAATTTTGATTGGACTGTACTCCATGCCGATGGTACACTGTCCGTTATGGTGTCGAGACTCTACTTAGGGCCAACGGCCAGAATTGTCAAAGAAATATATAAATACAGAAACACGCACACACAAATGCCAAAGTAATTCTCTGTTATGATTTTCGCTCAGTTTTTCCCTTCCCTTTGCCCTTTGGGTTGAAATCACGTTTGCTCTTGCCAAACATCCTCCCATTTTCCGCTTTTATGCATGTTCCGTTTCCTTTCTAACCGTTTCTAACCTCCTTTCTCACTTTATGCTTTAATAACGATATAAAATAGCCTCTAAATACTAAAAAATAATTTCGTTTCTGCTGTTCACTTTCCATTCTCGACATTCCCCAAATTATAACTCTTTCGTCCTCATTCGTCCGTATCGTTATCTTTATCCCTATCCTTATCTTTGTCTTAGTTTTCAACGTTTCAACGCGCACGCTAACTCACAAGTTTTCAGTTTTTTTTTTATGTTATCCGTTATTTTTGTTATTCCTTGTTTTGTTTATACTCGACTCGTATTATAGTATCATATCATATCATGTTTTACCCCCATCGAAATAAACCAGAGCTATAGCTTAAATAAGTCCTCTTTCCTTCTTCTTTTGCGTCTCTCTCCGCCTCGTCTCGCCTCGCCTCGTCTCGCCTCGCCTCGTCTTGCCTCGATCTGATCTGACTTTTCTTTGATTCAGCATTTGGAATAATAGTTTTCATTTCTTTGTTCTTTAATATCTTCTTCGAACCCTCCTCTTTTTAGCCGGGGAATCTTTTAGAAAAATTCCTCACTTTCGTTCTTTATAAATATCGTTCTTTAAATCATAGTTCCACATGTCTATATATATCTATATATATGTATATGTATAGGTCTTTGTATTGACAACTTTGGACATTTTTCCATAGAAAAAAATATATTAAAAAAAAAATATAATTATAATAATCAATTAGAATAATTATTGTAATAAAAAAGGGACAAAAATGATTAGATTTGTATATATATAAATATAAATATATCTATAGATACACATGTATAGATTCTCAAGTATAACAAAACAAAATGTCACGCATTTTCAACATATACATATATATAATCGCATATACATATATATATAGTGGCTTGATTCAATATTAATGCCTAGCAATATTCTTATATACACTTCCTTCCCATCCGATCTGCATCTGTTTATCCTCAGACTCAGACCTCTATTCCTACTCCTCCTCCTATTCCTCCTCATCCTCCTGATCGGCCTCTTATCCCTCGATTTCTTCATCTGATGAATCTGTTTCTGTTTCAGTTTCAGTTGGTCTGGCATATGTATATTATCTGGGTGGGGAGTTCGACCCAAAACAAAACTTTTGTCGCATAGGGCTTTGGTGGGTGAGTGATTGATTGGTTTGATTGGTTGCTGTGATTTGATTGGATTGGATTGGATTGGGGTTAGGCTTTAGCTTGTGGGAAACCCTTCCTAAAAGATTCTTTTTGACTGGGAAGATTTACGATCGAAATTGGTTTGCTTTTTAAATGATATGCCTTTTGCAAAGATTAAATCATTTTCTTTTGTTTGCTTTTTTTGGTTCTGGTTGGTATTTTTTTCTGGTTGGTATTTCTTTCTGGGTTTCCTTTGTTTTTCTTTTCTTTACTTCTTTTCCTTTTTGTTTTCGTTATATTTATCTTTCGCTTACACACTAATGTTTAATGTTTAGGTTTCTCGTAATTCGTTTTATTTTTATTTTTTTATTTTTATTCCATTTCTGTGTTTAGCTCATTTTTAGGATATCTATTCATTATGAACGTTCTTTGTTTGTTTTTTTTGTTTTTTGTTTTTTTTGTTTCTTTTTGCTTTGTTTTTTCTTTTTGTAGAAGATAATGCACTTACATTGAGGTATTTTAATTACTTTTTCAATCTTCTTCATCAAAGTTCTTCTTGTGTTTTGCTTCCCTTTGTTTCTTCTTAAAAAGAACAAGGAAAATCTGATATTTCAAAAAATTGGGCTGCCCCTAAGCTTGTACACGCTGCTTGCTGGCTTAAAATGCTTCTTGAATTTTGTTCCGTTCCAAAAATGTTGTTCCGTTCCTCTTTTCTTTGTGATTTCCCACAAAATTTTGACACTCAAAAGTTTTCATCTTGTTGCTTGTTTTGACCGAAATGTTGCTCTTTTGCTCTTTTGCGCTTGTTGTTTTTGGTTTGCCGAAATGTTGATTTTTCTTTTTTGTTTTTATTTATTTTGGGTGCCTGAATATAACAGTTCTCACTCTCTGTCTGTCTCTGATGCAAGTGTTATACAAACAAAAGGGTTGGGCTGGATTAGGGCAATCGGGTTTGGTTTGAATTTGAATTTGATTTGATTTGTTACATTAATTCTATGGAATAGCTACTAGTATTTGTAAGATTTACGTTAATTATTAGTTAATAGGTAATATAGATGATGCCTTAAAACATCACAGAATTGGGCTATTGCTGATGCTATATAAGTATGTATGTATGCTTTTGGCTTGATTGTTGATTGTAGTTTGATTGTTTGCTGCTCGGGATTCAGTTACTTGGATTGCGGTTTCTTTAGCTATGGCTTGATTCTGTCATCTACTGGTCTACTTCTCTCTAATGTGCTACTGTGCTACTGCTCTACTGTTCTACTGCTCTATTGTTGTCATATATGGTTTGAACCATATTAAATGCACTCTTCAGTTTGATTTATTTGTGGATTGTGTGTTGAGTTGAGTTTGGATTGGGTGGGTCTATGTCTATCTATGTCAATATTTCTGTGTGGTGTCCCATCCATGTATAACAGCTTGTCTCTCTCATACACGCTCAAACGTTATAACGTAACACTTAATGTAACGTAACGTAACGATCAACTTTTCGTCGTTCGATTAAAAAAAATTAACATTTCAGCACCGTTATTTCATTTCTAGTTAGTTTCGTTAGTTTCGTTTCGTATTCGTATTCTTTTTTTTCTTTTGTTTTCATTTCAAGGCAAACACATTACAATAGTTTCTTTAACACTTATACTCCTTTCTCTCGCTATCGCTATCGCTTTGGCTATCGCTTTCGCACTAGCTCTAGCTCTCGCCCTCTACTCGCGTCTCCTTCTTCTTTCCTCCTCTAAGTATAATCAACAATTCTTGTAACTTTTTGCCACACACAAACAAAAAAAGAGCTATCAATACAAACGACTATCTTTTCCAGGCATCGACAAGACTATTTTACAGCTGTACAGTACAGTTAAACATTGCTCTCGCTGGGCATTACCGGGAAACCAAATCCCCCATAATGCTCACTCCTTCCTTCCATCCATCCATCTACCATTACATCCATTACAATGGCAGCTCGAGGCTCACTCAGCTCCTTACTATATTGTATACATTAGATAGTTGGTTTTTGTTTACTTAGTTATTGGTGGTTTGGTTGTTTTTTAGTAGGGTATTTGAGGTCTGTTGCATGTACTATGTACAACTGTTGTTGGGCGTAACAGCTACAACGACTGACTGTTAGACATTGTGCTGCATATAACTGTTACAGTTTCCTGGCTGGTTTTTCTTTTCTTGTATGTTGTTGGTTTTTTTTGTTGTAAATCGGTTTGAATCTCTCTTCTGTTCTTATCTGTTCTGTTTTGTTTTGTTCAATCATTCATTGAATCTTTCGTTTTATTCTGTTTTGTTTACAAATTCGTTTATAATTTTGAATGAGTACAATAATTTCCGTGTTATAATTGTTGTCCAAACAAAACAAACTTTTCTATTCTCTTCTGCTCTTCTGTTCTTTTCTGTTTCGTTCTCTTTTCTCTCTTGCTCTTTATACTCTTTTCGCTGCTCGGCTTTCAATTCTTGTTTTCACTTAAATTTAAGCTTACTAAAGGTTTGTTAAAAAAAAAGAATTAGGAATTAACTTGTTATAATTAAATATATTTAAAAAATATAACGCATACACTGCTCAATTTTTCCTTTCGCTCTTCTGCTCTTCTGCTTTTCTGCTTTTCCTTCATGCACTCCATTCTGCGCGGATCGGGGGTGGGGGTGTGGGTGTGGGGTTGCGTGGTAGAATGTGTTTGACTGTGGACTTTGTGCTGTTGGTGTTGTTGATTTTTTCGCTTTTGTTAGTGATGGAAAAAAAGCACAAAGTGGTGGGTGGGGGCTGGGGGCTGGGAGGGGGCAGCAATTTTTCCTTTTACTCAAGAATTTCGCTTTATTTCATAGCATGCATTGAATAAACATTTTCTTGTTTTTGTTTAGGATGGTTTTTAGTTTTAATCGCAACTGTTACACACCGTTTTATACTCCAATGTTTCTTTTTTCATCTGTTTCTTTTGCGGATCAGTCGCCTGTGCCAGCACGAGGGTGGCGCCTATAGGTTGTTATGGTTGTGGTTGTGGTTGTGATGGTGCTATGGTACGGTATGTTTTATGGTTTGTGCTTTTGAGACAAGGGTCGGAGGTAGTATCGATAGTAATAGTAGGTGTTGTAGTAGTAGTATTAGTTGTGGTAGTAGTAGTACATAATAGAAAACCCTGCCTTGGCTATTGCTGATATCGATGGTTGCTGGTTACAGCCTCCAATTGCTGTTGTGGCTGTTGCTGTTGCTGGTTGCGGCGCTGCATCTTCTCCTTCCTCGTTCCAAGTGATTTTTTCAGCTTACTTCTTCTTACTGCTGCGAGCTCGCCAGCTGCTGCTGGGATGCGGCCAGAGTTTCATTGCTAGCGCTCAGTGGTGGCGACGGTTGCTGTTGCAATTGGTGCGAGGTCGCTGCCGACGGCGCCTGCTGCTGTTGCTGCTGATGATGGGCAGGCGGCGTCGATGACGACGACGACGCCGACACAGATTGATGGTGCGATTGCGGCGGCAGTGGCTGCTGCTGCTGCTGTTGCTGCAACGTTGGCGAAAGTTGCTGCTGCTGCTGCTGTTGCTGAAGCTGCTGGGATCCACTGGTCGCAGCACCAGCTAGGCTCAGTTGCTGCTGTTGCAGTTGTTCTTTGGCAGCTTTCTGTTTCTTGGTCACTGGCGGCGGATTCGTGGACAGCATCATGGCCCGGATGCGACGCTGGGCGGACTGCAATGGTAAATGATAAATGTGATCACAATCTGGCGCCGCATCTCTCTCTTGGTAAGCATCTCACCTGTACGCTGTAGAATGGCCCAATGATGTGAACGGGCGTCTCCTCATCACCACCTGCTGGCGGGGCCAAGGCATGCTCTGGCAGCTTGATGACACTGCCCGTCACGCGCTGCAGTTCGCGCACATTCTGACCTCCCTTGCCGATAATACGACCGACCTGTGTGTGTGCGTGTGCGTGTGCGCGCGCAGAAGAAAAGCCATTAGTTTAAAGGAAACAACCAAATACAACCCGAAACCGATCCGTATATTTTATTTACAGATGCCCCCACCCATATGTAGATATATTGCGGTAGGTTTTATTACCTGAGAGCTTGCCACAAGCAGTTCGACCGTTAGACGAACATCATCGCTGCCGCACATGAAACCCTCTTCGCGCATCTTCTCAAAGATCATGTACTGCGCCTTCCACTGACCCTCCGGTGTGCCAACAATCGTTACTTTGCGTTCCGTTTGTTGGTCCAGCGGCTTGTCGGCATCGAGAGGTGCAATTTTTAGGGATGCATTCGAGAATCGCATTATGCTCCGTATGTGGGAGCCCTTGGTGCCGATGATCGCCCCAACGGCATTGTTGGGTATATAGAGATATGTCGTCTCCTGCAGATCATTCGGGAAGACCGGCGGAACCACGCTGGCCGGCGTCTTGGACATGGCAAAGCTCTGACACGATGGGAATGGCATGCTTGTGTTAAAGACCATGCCATTGCCGGGTGTCGACATCATTGCCATGGGATGGAGGCCGGGGAACATGAGGCTCTGCGGTGCCATTGCCTGTAGGTCGTTCTCGTAGCTCTGGCGCAGTTTGGTGCTGATCTGGTTCTCGGCCCGCGACATATTCTCGATCAAACCCTTCACCGTGATGATACGCTCCAAATTGAAGCTGTTGATGTCATTGATCGAACTGACGGTGATCTTCGTGTCGGTGTCCTGCATGATCCGTTTGATGGTGTTGCCAGACTTTCCAATGATCCTTCCAATCAGATTGTTGTGGGCCAGTATCTTAAGGCAGATTTCACTGTGGAAAGGAGATATTGAGGTATTGGGAGGTATTGAAGGCATGGTCTGACGATTTATTTTTCAGCTATCAGTCCTCACCCCTTATTCGTGGAGAGGGCCTCCTGTTGCATCACCTCCAGAATGCGCTTGCAGGCATTGGTGCAGTTCTCCGGATTACCATAGATCGTGATCGACTTCTCCAGGGAGCCGACATTCTCCTTGCGATGCACATCCACACGGGCCCGACTCTGCTGTGTGATGGTCCTGATCGTGCTGCCCTGTCGTCCGATAATGGCCCCAACCATTTCGCTCTGGACGAGAATGCGCAGCGGAAAGTCAGCCTGGCGCCCGGGTCCCGGCATTCCCGGGTACGGATTGCGCTGATTGCGCTGACTGCGACGCTGGTTTTTATCCAGCTGCTCGCAGTGGAGCTTGTTGCCCTCGAATTCGACTCCGTTCAGGCCGCCAGCAGCTCTGTGGGTGGGAAGGGAAGGATTTTGCGAAGAGACGATTAGTGGGGTATTGTATATAGTGGGGTATATAGTGGAGATGTTGAGATCGGAGGGGGTGGTGGTGTTGATTTCCTAAACATTGAACGACGGAAAAGAGTATTCCCCTCCCACACACAATCCCAGCCCGCCTGGAAAACGCCCCGGAGCTCTCTCTATCTCTCTCTTCTAGGAAATCTCGCTCAACACCGAGATTCACAGAGAAAAATCATTGGATCGGATATTTACACACACATACATATGTATATTTCTTTTTTGCTCAATAAAAATCGTGCATGTTAAGCCAGGATCTGTTTTTGTTTTTGGATGTTGGGAGGGTCAATTGGGTCGATTGGGAGATGGGTTTTTGTTTTTGTTTTTGTTTTGGGGGTATATACCTTTGCGCCTGCTCAGGGTTTTCGAATGTAATATGTACTGTTTGAGTAGATTGGTCCTTACTAGAAATAGCCTCGCATTGTTTCACGATGCCGAAGGGCTTCAGTAGCGGTTCGATGTCTTCGAAACGTGTTTGCATCGGTATGCCGCTTATTAAGAGTTTCGATGTCGTAACACTGCGAAGAAAATGGCGTGAAAAAAACACACACACGGTGAAAACAAAACGAAAAAAAAGAGAGAAAAAACGAAAACAAAAAATAGTAGTAATTGTAGTAGTAGGTAGTAGTAGCAGTAGTAGTAGGAGTAGTAGTAGAAAGAGTAGTAAACCGAAAACGCACACAAGAATAAAAAAAGAAACACAAAACACAAAAAAGGAAAGATGCGAAGGGGCAGGATAGGAAGAAGTGGGTCAGAGAAATAGCATGGTAGTGGAGAAAAGGGGGAGGGAGCGGAATGAAGAGAAAAAAAAAATGGCATGAAAGGATAACGGTAATGCAATAAATAGAACAGAGCAGCGTCCCAGCGAAAGCACGTCACGTCGCACCAAAGAGGGCGACAGACAAACAGACAAAGCACGAGACAGCGAGCGAGAGGAAGCCAGAGTTGTAGCAGCGCCAGTAGCATCTCAACTAGAATTTAGCGTGGATAAGTGACTGTGTGCAAGTGTTGTACGAAAGGGATCACGATCCAATTACACGAATATTCAAGTTATGTTCTACTAAGGACAACACACACACACACACACACACACACACGTTCTCAGGGCAGGCGGGGCACTAAAACGAACTTAAAGCTAACACCCAAAGCGCACTGTCGCTCCCGCAGGCAAGTGTTCAAGTGTTGCACTAAATGGAGTACACGCGGAAAGGCAAAAAGAGAGCATCAAAACAAACACACACACACACACACACACATACATACATACATACAACGTACATCAACTGGCAATCGTTTTGCTACAAGGAGGCGAGGCGGCAAAACAGCCTCGACACATGACGTGCTGGCTGTGTGTTGTACAAGCCTTAAAAAACGTACAAAATCTAAGCACATTTTACAAGCAGGCGGACGAACAGTATGAATGGGAAAGGATCTTAATGTTAAACAGAGAAACAGGATAGTACTAATACTGACGAAAGCAAACTACACAGAAAGCAGATGTGAGAGATATGGGGGAGGGGAATGGCGGCGGCGGCGGCGCACACCTAACACCTAACAGCTACCGTTACCTTTTCATCACCAACATCGTGAAATAGTCAAGAGCTTGATAGCTATTGTAAAATGTATAGATACAGTAATGAGTCGTATCCTGCTTCCATATCGTCATGGAAAAGCCTTCCATTGTCACAATTAATCAGAATCAAGAATCAAAAAATCAAGAGAGCCAGTCAGTCGAGGGCTCAAAATGAAATGAACTGATCCAAATCAAAAGCTGGGAGTCTGGTCACCAAATCAACTAAGAATGGCAACAATGGCGCCGTTTTGTGCTGCTGCGCCGGCGCCTCAGTTTGCTTTGCCACAAACCTGCAGCACTCAAGGCCTATGAATATAAGGTAATGCCCTCTCACGATTGGCTATCGTTGATGGTTTTGTTCGGCAGAGAGAACTGAGAGCTTTACAGGCAGAGAGAGAGAGAGCGAGAGAGAGAGAGCGGGAATTGAATGCCTCACCTCACATGGAAATATTGGACTAATTTTTTGTATAATCTCCTTTTGCTACTGATAATCGAACGCTTCTTCTTCTTCCCTTGCATTTCCCTACTCCACTCTCCCCCTCTCGCTCTCGCTCTCGCAAACACACTATCAACGAAACCGACGACAGACGACGCGTATGTCTGGGAATGAGGAATGAGAATGAAAGAAGGCAATGGGCAAAAACGACGCCTGGAATGTTGCACATTTAATATCGTGTTTATTTTTCTTGGAAGTAATTTCACTCCAGTCCAGTCGCTCGACCGACCGACCGACAACGACCGACAACGACCGAAGTCTCGTCGCCGCCTCCCCGTCAACAACAAAAAGTTGCAAAAGGAGAGCGAGAGAGAGAAAGATTAAGCGCGAAGCAGCAGACAAGAAGGAAGAGAGAAGTCGTTTTTTTTTTCAATTTAAATTTCGGTTTCTGTTTTTTGTGAATGATATTCATACATACATACATACATATGTACCTATCCATATGTATTGTCAAACTGTTCAGTATTTGTCCAACTGTATGAAAAGCTCTCAAACTTTCTCTGTTAAGCTCTTAAAATCTCCACATCCGGCAGTGGAAGAGAGCAAAAGATGCATAGATCTGCAGCGCATGCCTTCCAGCATTCCATTCCCATTCCACCATTGCACCGTGCCACACCCCCTCCCATTATTGCCATTATTGTTTCTTCCTTCTGCGCCACATTTCTCAGGCCTCGGCTATGCACGCGCTCCGATTCGGGCTCTATGGATACTTTAGTTCTTATTTTTTTCCCCGGAATTCCAGGCGAATTCTGCCTGCGTTTGCTATTTTATTTGGTGTTGCTCTCTTCGCTGGAATCTGATCCCGCCCGTTTCATCCAGTGGCCTGGATTCTGCTGGCATGGCCTGGACTGGCTGCCTTCAGCTGTATGTATGTATGCATGCACATACATACATATGTATGTATGTAACTGTAACTGCTGCGAGCATGCGTCACAGGTCTGCATTTGAGGGCTGCAGCCCCAGTCCCCGCCCGAGCTTCTGCCTCTGCCTCTGCCGAATGCATGCAAATTTCATGTTGCAGTTCGTTGACGTTGACAGAGCAGCTGGCAGAGCAGCGACCGCATTGCACATCCAATGAGAATGCTCCATTGGCTTTCTTTCTTTCTCCCAGCAGCAGTAGCAGTAGCAGCAGCAGCAGCAGTCATTAACCAGTCACTGTTGCATTTCACCTTTCCTGCGTTCCTGCGTTCCTTGTTGTTTTTTGTTTGTTTCTGTTGGCTCTTCTTCTTTTCAATTCTATTTTGACATATGACTAAGCAGAGAGCGACAGCGTGCGAGAGAGAGGAGCTTTTTTGCTGTTTTTCCGTTATCCCTGCTTGCTAGTAAATGGTACCGCAGTAACATCTATTACTACTCCCTCCCTGCTAGGGCACATTCTTTTGAAAGACCGGAATCTCGGCCTAACCCAACCCCCGACCCTCCCACCACATGTGACTTACATTAGATACATTCTTCGATTGACGTGAATTAAACAACGAATGACGTTGATTTGCCGTCATTTGACGTCGTTCGATACAAATTACACGAAAAAATACCATTCTCCTTGAGTGATTTTGGTATTTTTTAAATGAAATACCAAAGAAATAGAATAGAATTTATGTACGTGTTTTTACATATGTAACTCTGAAAGAGTTGATCCAAATCCAACCGAAACTGATGTTTTATCTGTGAAATCCTTTCTTTTGGAATGTTCTTCCATGTATTTTGCATATGAAAATATCAAAGACGTGAATTATAGTGGATGCATTAGCTCTTATCACTAGCCCAGTCGACTTCCTGGTATTGCAAGGGCACATAATGGAGTGATTGGTGAATCAACGTGGTGAAAGTAATGAGAGAAGTAGCCACCGGCCGGCTAGCCTGGTACATGAGGAAAGGAGTGTTCTCTCCCTCTCCCTCTCCTTTCTGCCCCCGCCCCCACACACAACCAATACAGCCAGACACAGCGCCGCAGTCAGCAAAGGGGCGCCGTTGCCGTTGCCGTTGCTCTGCATTTATCTCTTTCGTACATACAAAAAAAGCCCCCCCGACTCATTGCACACACAAACACACGCATCAGTCTCTGCTGCTGCTGCTCTCTTGGTGCGTGTGCGTGTGCGTGTGCATGTGCGTTTGCGTGTGTTTTTTACTTTGCTTTCTTCCTTCCTTTTGTTGTTGTTGTGGTTGTTTATTATTTTTTTTGTATAATTTTTATGAATGAAAAACTCAGAAATCGGCTTTTGTCGCGGCCTGAGTTGCTTTTTATTGCAACTTTATTTCTGTCTCTTGCTGGCGGACGCCCACAAACACATGCACGTGGAACACATGCACTCCCCGTGTTCATGTCTGTGCCTGTATGCAACGACAGCTCGTTCCATGGATGTGTCGGGTCGCGTGAGTGGGTATGAGTGTGCTTCTTGTGTTCTATTTTCATTGCATTCCACAAGTTGCTGGTGCGATTGTGGTGCAGTTAGATAGATAGAGCTCTCTCTCTCTCTCTCTCTTTTTAGATGCAAGTTCGTTTTTTTGTTTTTATTATTTGCTGAGCTTATCTATTCCCCCCGCCATACTCCTCGTTACACTTGGCGAAAAACTGCATGAAAACAATTTGTTTTTGTCAGAGGAACAAAAAACTTGTTTCCCCTGAGAGCAAACAGCCAGCGGCAGCGCTTTGACCTAAATTGGTGTTGCCTTCTCCCCCACAGTGACTTTTCCATACAGACGTGTGCTCGTCGGTACAGTGAAACCTCCCACTTGTGGCACATTCGTATGGACAGCAGGCTTCGATTTGGATCCGATTTGAAAAGTTGATGTGCTTTATGTTGTTTATATGCCATTACCATTACAAAAGTTGTAACCTTTCCGATTGGATTCCAATAGAAAATACAGGAGGATCCCCTACAATACATAAAAACCATAGCAATAGCTCTTTGGCCAACAATCTTCCACCCGACATGGGAATAAAGAAAACTTCCTCGATCGCACTTTGAGAGGAGTAGAGCGAGCGAGCACCTTGTTCCTTTCACTGTGTCTGTATCTAGATAGATATCTATCAGTGTACATCTGCATTTCAAATATTTATTGATTTTACGGCGGCGCCCACTGTAATTTTTATTAGTGCATTTCTCCTCCTCCTCCTCCTCCTGCTGCTGCAACAATATACTCGTACTCCGTGTGTATGCGCATATCTATGACAAATTTGTTCTATTTTCTGGGTACATTCATATTGCTGCCTCGTTATTTCTGTTTGCTTTTTGTTTTTGTATATTTTGCAGGTCCAGCAACATGGAAAAGCGAGTGCAAATGACAAAATGGCGAACAGGGAGTTTGAGGGTGGTGTGGAAGGAAGGAAGGAAGGAAGGAAGGAAGGAGGAGGGCTGGTGGTATTCATTGGTTGCAGCCAATACTTGAATGTGCGCTGTGTGCAACAGGGTGCAAGCGGGCGATGGATGAGGTGTCGGCGGTGGGCGTGGCACAGAGCTGCCATATGGAGACGACAGCGCGATGAGACCATTGAAAATGGAGCAACCAACCAGCAAGCAACCAGTCAGTCAACGCTTGCAACAACGCATATACTCGTATTACCCTTTGCCACTGGAAGTGGCAGTGGCAGTGGCAGTGGCAGTGGGGTATTCGGACTTTAATCCACTTAAGGATCATATTTATAGCACATTCATATTCACGCTAGCTACCATATGGAAAAGATATAGCGTAAACCCCTTAGGGGTCGCCGCAGGTTTGCAAATGAGTATGAAATTCAACATACATGTCGTGTGCATGATGCGGGCATTCCAACAAAATTTCAGAGGTGATATCCGCAAGGGTATCTAAGGGTTCACTTTTCGCTTTGGCTTTGTGATTCATTTCAATTGTAACCACACGACAGACTGATGAATGACATAAAGGATACCCAGAGAGAGAGAGAGAGAGAGAGAAAAAGAAAGGCAGGGGGAGTGGTGAAAAAGTCTTTCACTTTAACTGGGATTAATGACCGGACATTCCCTCTTTTCCACTACATATGTACATATGTACATATTTATGGATCGAACACCACCCAAATGCATATGGAAATGTTTACTCCCCTGCATCTCTCTGGGCATCTGTCTGGGCTGTAATTTGAATTGGATTTGGATTGATTGATTATCTGATGTCCCCGCCAGATGAAAGTGGATTATCTTAACTGTATTTTGACACATAATCCCACGCCTAAAACTGCAATTCCAAAAGTGTCGGAGAGAGAGTAGAGCGTGAAAAAATGTACACGAATAGGGTGTATGTATGAATTAACGCGGATGGAGAGAGACGAGACGGGACGGGAAGGGAGGGAGACGGAGACCGACCCAATAAAAATCACTCACCGATCCAAGTACCGTATAAATGTATGTTGTTTTTGTTGATAGAATACGTTGTTGTTGTTGTTGTTATTGTTGGGTATATTATTGTTAATATTATTATGGTTATTATTTTGAAGTCTGTTTTGGTTGTTGTGGATGTTGATATTGTTGTTTGGGTGCATTTTTGCTTATTTTTTTTCTGTATATCTGTATGAATTTATGTGCCTGGTAAAGAATTTTCGAATTTCAAATATTATTTAACGTTTAACTATTATCGTGCGTTGGGTCCCAGGGTCCGCTGCTTCTTTTAGTTCTGTTCTTGTTCTTGTTATTTTTAGTGGTCATGCGTATGGGCTTTAGTTTTCTTTGTGTTTCTTTTTGCTTCGCTTTTCTTCTATTCCCCAGCACAGCATGACTCACATGAACACGACTATATACACACACACATCCGAACACACACACACACACACACACTCCCTCCTAAGCGTGTTTGTGCACAGACAAACACACACACAAACACGCTTAGGAAGAGAAAGAGAAACAGCGGAAGAGAGGGAGAGCGAGTGATCGCCTATCACGCATTAGTGGGACAAGCAGTAGCAGCACCACGACGTGATTGAACCATTTCTGATTCGAATTCGAAACGTGAATCGTGTTTCACTAATTAGCAGAAGCCACAGCCACACTACACCACACTGCAGTCCGCACTTGTCCGGTCTGAGCAGGGTTGTCACCACTAGCACCACCAGCAACAACCCCGTTATAGTGTGGGAATGAATGCCAGTGTCCCAAACCAAAGAAAAAAGTAGTGCAAAGTAGGTCAGTGTCCAGCTGTTGTTCGGCACATGGCACACACCACACGGCTATTCCACCAATTGATTTTCACCAACAACAAAAAGCAAAAGCCTTCAAGAGATTCGAAAGGAAACTAGGAAAATCCAAATGGAGGATTGTTAGATAAGAGCTTTCTTTATTTCTTGCTCTCGCAAATTCCGATTACCCCAGCAGTTTCATTTCCAGCAGATCAGCAGCTCAGCAGCAGCACCAGCAGAAGCTGTAAATTGATCAGGACCATAATTCTAGGAATATGAATACGAATTGGGGTTCGGGGAAACGATTCATGTATGCATAATCCGTCTTCTTCCTTCTGGCATGTGGCAGATTGCCTTATTGCCGCCTTTATTTTCCTTCGCCGATTGGGTTGGATTTTCCACAAATTGTTGGCAGAATTGCAGAAAACTTGAACAATTGTGGCTGTCACAGCGTTTTCTCAAAGATAAAGTTGGACGAATTCAACACGATCTCGGTCTGATTCTTAAGCTCTCACTCTCAGATTCTTGGAAAAAATTGATGGGATCATCATCAGCGACGCGACGCGGAGATGGTTTTGGTTTCCTTTCCTCTGCTGCCCTATGTTCTACGCGAGGAACCGGGTATAGTAGAAAGGCAACCAAAAAGACCTCTCTGGTCGGTCAGAGAGAGAGAGAGAGAGAGAGATGAGAAAATGCGGCGCCGGCGGAAAGTGGCACACCGGTGTCTGTCATAACGGTATCCAATGCAAAGATTTGTTATTTTTGTTTTGTGTGTGGCGTTCGTCTCCACTCTTTTCTTCTTCTCTTCTCTTCTCTTGTCATGTCTTCAACTTGTCTGCTCTTCTGTTCTCTCTCCGTCTACACACTTTACACACACATATGTATGCATGTGTGTGTCTGCATGTGCTTTCGCGTGTCTGTGCCTCTGTGTGTGCGTTTTTGTAGATAAACGCACGACCAAACGACAATCAGTCAGAACACGAAGAGGAGGAGGGAGAAAGAGCAGGCAAATGGGTGGCAAAAACTACCAAATAGCGTGGGCAGCAGATTGGGGCTAAAGACACGACACCGACACACACTCTTGCTTTTTTGCGGTTCGTTCGTTGCCGCTGCTGCTGTTGTTGTTGTTCTTGTTTTTTTTGCACTATTTTTTGGGTGTTGCAGTGACTAACGAACATTTAAAAAATAAAAACCGGAAAGTGGTATCAATCATATTTCATTTTTCAAAAAATTCATGTAAAACCATGAGTGCTCGTAGTGTGGAAATGAAAGAATACAAAAAAATATATATGTATTAAAAAAAAGAACCACACGTACACGTAGTACACACACACACTACTATACACACATGAACAGAACACTCACACACACCAATTGGTTGGCTTATAATATTTTATAATTGTTGCTTTTGTTGTTTCTGTTCTGTTGCCTTTTACTTGTGCGTTACTACGCCGCGTATTTCCAAACGACCGCAAACGGCAGAGAGTCAAGGTATACTTAACAAGGTAGCCGAACTAAGAGAGCCACTACTTCTTATTTAAGTGAAGAAGAAGAACACGAAAAATCGTCGCGGAGATGCGTCGATCCGATGAAATAGTTAGAAATTTGAATGCGCGCTGTTGTTAACGGTCCGAGCGTTTTTTTTATGCGTTCCGACACCAGTGTGCCCGCGGAATTATAAATAAAACATACCGTCCAGCCTTCGGAAATATACCGACAATTACGGTCTCATTTTAAAAATATACCGTAAAAATACCGACGAAAATCATATTCCTCCATTTTGATATTCCGTTTAATATAAATAGCTAACTAGGACGGTCAGCACTGAACTCAAAATTGTATCTGATGCACTAATTAATTTCGTACAATTTTAAGGACTCCGTTTGGTTGGATTGTTTAAAAACGACAACAAATTCGGACGCGGTGAATAGCTGGCAGTGTGACCGC
The DNA here is from genome assembly GCA_035041765.1 of Drosophila algonquin. Taxonomy (NCBI): domain Eukaryota; kingdom Metazoa; phylum Arthropoda; class Insecta; order Diptera; family Drosophilidae; genus Drosophila; species Drosophila algonquin. Next base: position 1,360,292 of record JAWNKY010001823.1, read on the forward strand.
GAATTTATCCATGAAATATACCGTGTCAAAGTGGCAGAAGAAGAGTAAAAGAAAAGACGTTAAACAGCTGTTCGGCGGTTTTTGCACTTTTAAGGCCCTAAAAATTGGGCAAAGTTTTGAAAGTCGTTCTGTGGCTCGGAGCCCTTTGGCTTACAGATCGACTTAACTGACGCTACATCGCAAGAAAAACAGGCATACGGTTGTTTGAACCGAATGATCTATGCATCATCTCGTTTTTCTGATTAGAAAACAACTGTAGCATACGCACAAGGCACTTTCGTTCAAGCAACCGCAGCATAAAGTAAGAAATAATGGTAAGGGATTCAGCCGAGAGAGAGGCAAAACAGAGAGCGCAAGAGAACAATGATAACAGAGAGTATTCGAATACCGACTGACACTCGTACTTCGCCAGAGAGAAACAGCAAAATCACCGGCAGGCGAGCAGAGCAGCAGCAGCAGTAGCAGCGCCCCAAAGCGGAATGCGAGAGTGAGCAAAAAAAGGAGCGCGGCGAGAAGCATGTGGGGGGGAGAAGCTGAAGAACGAGACAAGAACCCAGTCACACGACGGTGGCGGGAGCCCCCCACATTTGACGTAAGACCAATACGAGTTTTGTCAAATCGTGGCCAGACTGCTGAAAAGGGGAGCGCAAGATTGGTCTAATTTTTTTATGTCAACTTAATCAAAGAAACTAAGATATTTTATGATCCAAAATATGCACAAGGAATGTCAGGTGGGAGGTGGGGGTCTTAAGATTGTTTAAATTTATTTTACTTTCTAATCTATTCAACCTTTCCCATGCAGTTTTCTAATATTTAAATATGTTTAAATACTTTTCCCATCATTTTGTTTTTGCAATTTTCATTTCATTCAATCCGATCAATTAGGTTCCACTTTCACGATCCACAAACACGCCAGACTGGTGGCAACGCTGTCCTGCTGTCCGTCAAGTGTCGCAAAAAGAGCACAAACGCTCTCTTTCAAAATGGTTGCGCTCTTTGAAATCGCTCTTCTCTGGTGTGAATGATCAGCGTCGTGCATATGTCGCATGAGTTTCTGTGTGTACGTGGTGCATGTTTTTGTAGGCGCTGATGTGATGGGTTCTCTTGAATTTCACATTCTCTCTTTGTGGTTTCTCTTCCTACAGCAGAGTGCAGCAAGTGATTACGTCACGCCTTGCATGCGTGCATCGCTGCTACCGCCACGCGTGCCTTTGTATGTGTATGTGTGTGTGTGTTTTGTTGTTGTCCATGCGGTTGTTTTGGCATGGCACCCAACCCTCGACCCCCGACACGACCCGGTCACAACAAAACAAAGACAACAACAGGAGCGCGCGCGCGTCAACTATTTGTTATTTCCGGTCATTGATTGCCTTTACATACAAACAAATGTACATACATATATGTATGTATGTATGTATATCGATACATACATACATATCTGTGTCCCCACACACATGCATGTGTGATAATTACACGCTTGCCAACACTGTCAGCACCAGCGATATATAAATATGTATGTACATATGTATGTGTAGATTTGTACATATGCAACCATATGCTGACCGCAAAAAAAGGCCCAAGAATAAAAACGCGGCCAGCAAAACTTAAGTGAATAAAGCGAGAACAACGGTTAAAACAGTTGTAAACAGGCGGCAACAAACCGCTTAACTTAATACACAAGAGAGGGAGAGACAGAGAGAGTGAGAGAGAGAGAGAGAGAGAGAGAGAGTGTATGAGAGTGAGAGCGAGTGCTCTGCCCCGCTGCTCATTTTGGAGGTTCAATGGCCTGAACAGCGCCCCCTCCCTCCCCACAACGTTCCCCAACAGTCCCCCCCAAAACCCGACCGACCGACCGGCCGGCCGGCCACGTTGATCTGAATTGCTGATAGTGCGACGACGACGACGACGACGACGACGACGACGGCAGCAGAAAGAGATCGCGACTATAGTAGCAAGCAGCGTGCTTAAAGCGCAGCAGCTGGGTTGGAGCCGGGAGAGTCGGGAGCTTTCGGTTGTTGCGGAGAATGGTACGGAATGGAATGGAAATGAAAATGGAACCCCGATACGATCAAAAGCAAAAGATCGGCCAACCCTTTTTCGCGATTCGCGCGGTGAAATGCTTTCTTCTCTTCACTTCTCCTCTTCGCACACAAATAGAGGGAGAGGGAGAGAGTCGAGTCCTTGTTGTTGTGGGTCACTTAATTTCTATGCCCCTACCTGCGTGTCGAGAACACACGCAAGGACACTGCAGGAGAAGAAGAGGGTTGCCGCACAGCGGGGACTTGCAGCAGCAGCTGCCACGCTGCCACTCGCGAAAAGAAAGTGATCGCGCCACCGAAATAACGGGTATGCCGTTGGATTGGGGAAGAAAGTCCAAGTGTCCTGTGTGGTAAGAACAGTTGGACGAAGGAACCTCTTAGACCTCTCGATGTTGGTCGTTTCGTTTCGAAATGAAGGAACACTAAACCACCTCTAAAACTAAAATGAAGGAACACTAAACCACCTCTAAAACTAAAAAAAAGAAGGAAGAAAGGAAATGGAAGCCCCAACGACAGCACGACCCTTCCACACACAGATTCTGCCGCCGCAGCCTCCTATGTACTCCTGGATGCGTGCCCACTACCTTACTCTCATCGCATCGCATCGCACCATCTCCTACTCCTGCCAGTGCCTTCCTTCATTTGACAGCGTGTTTTTTGGTTTTTGGTTTTTGGTTTTTGTTTTTGGTTTTATGTTTGTTTGAAAAACTAAGCCAGCAGTAACACGAATCTCCAGATACACATACAGATGCATATACACATCCATCTCCTCACGTGTGTTTCTGTCTGTATGTGTGTGTGTGTGTGTGTGGCGTTGTCGCTGTGGAATTCTGGGAAATTTCTAATGAACACAAACTCAAAAAGGAGCACACAAAAATGTAGTTAAACAACAAAGCAACAACAGAGAAGAATGTTCTGCCACCGAGAGAGAAAGAGAGAGAGAGAGAGAGAGAGAGGAGAGAGAGAAAAAGCGATTGGGTGCGGAAGAGCAAGAGAGATCGTTCAACAATTAGAGGCTACACGATCGATGCCTTGATAAATGATAACTTTTAATCGGAGAGATAGCGAGAGACATTCAGGGAATTCTCAAATGTATCGTCCATGATCTGCGGCACAATTAATAACGATAACTTCGATATATCATCAACGACAGACAGACAAACCATCAACGATAACGATTTTTTGAATTCAATCTAATTCTGAAAAAAAGCCACGCGTGCGATTACAGCATATTGAAATTAGGGCAGGCCAAGACTCCGACTCCGACTCAGAGTCCCTCTCGCTCGCACATCGCTCCTACCTGACATCGACTCTCACAAACCCACACACACACACACACACACACACAGTCAGAGAACTCTCTGCCTCCGCGGGATACCCGGCCTACCTGCCCTCACACACAAAAACATTTGCATCCTGTTTGCCTCAGAGTCCAAAGAAGAAGTCGGTGTCCTTCTGCTCTTCCGCTGTGCCGAATCGAATCCGTAGCGGCGGGATCCACCACGAACAATATGGGGCAGGCCAGGCCAGGCCAGGCCAGGGCCAGGGACAGGCCAACAAATACCTCAATTCGGGACCAAAATGTAGGTAAAGTGTCCGCCGCCCCTCTGTCCCACTGCCAGAGAAGAGAGTCTCTACGTCTGTACGTCTGTCTGGGGCCCTCCAGTACTTGATTTCATTCAAAACGTTTGATTCTCTATAAAGCATAGAGTTCGTTCTTCCACACAGACACACAAATCTCTCGGGAGTCTGGTGTGAAACTGGTTTCATTTGATGCCGCTCTCAAGAGTGAGAGAAGGGGAGAGAGGTGTAGAACCAAAATAAGATCAATTCATTCCATATGCCCGCATAGGAATGATCGGAGTTCCCTTCGCTGAATATTCATACATGTATTCACCATCGCGGATTATATCCAAAGCTCACATGACTTGTGTCCGTTCGCTTATGGGAAATACGTACAGATAGTAAGAATAGCCAAAAGACGTTTGAATTATTTGTAAGGGTATTTTAAGCTTCGTTTCTTTCGTCTAGCGTTCTTCTTCTCCGATAAACAAAGGCGGGGGCGAACGACAGCGAAAGGATGGAGAATGGAATGGTGGAATGAATGGACCAAGGTCAGGCCTCGAACACAGCCACAGCTGCCGCAGGAGCAGCAGCAGCAGCAGCAGCAGCAGAGTAATCTGCTTAGATTCTGCCAGGATCTAGAACCGATCCTACCCCCAAAAAAGCAGAGCAGTGAATATACTCGTTGGCCGCAGAGCCCAAAGGATCCTTCTACTAATTTGACTGTCAATCAAAAAGCAAAAGGCGAGCAAGGACACGGAACAGGAAGCAGTAGCAGCCTCCAGCCTCCTGCCTCCTGCCTGATAATCGATGGGAATCAAATTTGCTTCTACAATTTCCAAAAAAAAAAACCCAAAAAAAAATCCTTCTTAGAAGGGGAGCGAGCGCAAGAAGGTGCTCAAACAAGCGCCTAAGTGGCAAGCGATACAAAGATACAACAGATACCCAGATACAAGATACAACACAGATGGCAGAAAAAGGGTTGAGGGAGAGACAGATAGAGAGAGAGAGAGAGAGAGAGTGAGAGAGATTAGATGGGAGGCAAGGAAGATGGAAGACAAATTGGCAAACGACTGGGCTTCCAGCCTCGAAGCCTCATACCCCCCAACCCCCCTCTATCCACAGCTAAAGGCACAGCGTTTGTCTGCCAAGTGAACAAACATTAGAAAAGAATGGAAAAAGGATGCCAAGGCATCCTTCATATAATTAAAAATGTTTGAGCACTCGCAGAGAGAGACAGAGACACACAGAGAGAGAGAGAGAGAGAGAGAAACGAACGCTCCTTGGAAATATGAGAAACGTGTTTCTGCCTAGAAAAAACAAAAAAAACACAACTCTGAACAGAAGCCGAAGCCAGAATACACCGTGGAAGGGGAGGGAAGGGAAAAGCCCCTTCTAAAACCTAAAAAAAGGCCAAAATCATATTTCCTCCAATCTCCAAAAAAAATATATACATACATATATACATATTCCACTGAGGAGGAAACCTGATCATCATATGAGGCGCTACACACACACTACACTCGAATATACATACATGTGTACATATGAGAAAGTCTCCGAGATACAACCCTTCTTTTCTAAGCACAGAATCTAAAGCAGAAGCTGCTGCCTCCTTGTGGCAAGCGGCATGTTTCCTTTGGAGGATTAAACCAAATGCTACAGAAAAACGATTTCATTCTCATTCGCATTCTCTCACTCTCTCTCTGTCTGTCTCTCTCTCTCTCTCTCTCTCTGTCTCTCTATGTACATACACATCTCTATATCTCTGTGTGTCTCTTGTTTCCCTATGTGAGATCTTTTTTTTTATTTTTTTGTTTACTTTGAATTCCTTCAAAGAAATTAGTAAGGATTTTTGTTTTGTGCTGTTGCTGCTGCTGCTGCTAATGCTGGGGTTTGCCTACCAGCTTAGCTGTTGTTGCAACAAGCGGCTTAACACACAACAAGCTGCGGCTGTGCCACACAGGGGAAGCAGCAACCAGACAAGAACACAGATACACACAGCCACAGCGAAGCACATTTAAATCGCATTGAAATAGTGGGCGAGAGAGAGAGAGAGAGAGAGAGTCCTGTAAGCCAGACGAGCCACAGGATAAGTTCAAGCACTGTCCGGGGGCTTAAAAATGCGCTTTCGGGATAAATGCAAAGCTCCCACCGAGCGCTCTTATCATTCATTGCGACATTTACTCATCCCATTAAGAGCTTCTCGTGAGCTTTTCTCAATCGCAATCGGATTCAAGAGATCTTTCTCTTTCGTTTTCTATCACAACAAAATCTCTGAGAATCTGATCTCTGAGCTGTGACCGAATGCCCGAAAACCTACTCGTGCAATGTACATGTCGTGTGCATGATGCATCACACCGAGTAGGCCTTTTTTGTCAGGGATTTTTGGAGTGCTCGTACCATATCTATTGGAAACTTATCCACTCCATGGAGTTCCAGCTGAATCAATCCAATCCATCTATTCAGCAAATATGGTAGCACATATTCCCAGCTCTTTCTTGGCTTGGGCTGAAAGACTTCTGCTTGGACCCAAAAAATGATCTGTTTAGGTCTTGGATAAACATTTTCTTTTGCACTTCTTTGAGAGTGGTTGAGTATGGGAAGGCTGAAAGCCTCAAGAGAGTTGGGTCAATTCCCATTCCCCCCCCCCCCCCCCCCCCCCATCTGTCTGTCCATCATTGATCTCTCTTCGCACCCTATTTGGACTCGATTCCTCTTCGGAGACCAGCGTGTGTGTGGTGCGGTGCGGTGCGGTGTGGTGTGGTGTGGTGTGGCAAGTATATCAATTTTTGTCAGATCAGGAAGACTCCTCAGACTTCTCGGGAAATAAGCATAAAAAGGGTGAGAGCTTAGATGCAGGTAGAGCTACTGCTTTTTAGATCCTTTGGGGTCTCCGGTCTTTGGGTTTTATGTGACAATGATGATAGTTTCGCCTGCCCTGCACTGCCCTGCCCTTCCCTTCCCTCCCTACCGTGAGGTGAGAGTTCCGTTCCATTCCTAGGGCTGCTGGGGCTGTTCCTTCCAGTGTTTGCTTACACCACTTGAGCCTTGAGGGAATCGTTGATGAGGGTCAGAGGATGAGCATGAGGAGGATCTTTTCTTGCTCTACTCCCTGCATTGAGAGCCTTTTTTTTTCTTGCTGCTAATGCTGATGCTGCTGCTGCTGCTGCATGCCACTGGGTGATATGCCCAATTTATCACAGGAAATTAGCTGCTATTTAGCAGCGTTGTATGTCCAAAAGGGAGTTGTTGTGCTGCTGCGGGTGTGCCACAGAGCGAGGGGCAGCTTCATGTTATTTGGCGTGATAATTTGTGCAATTGTGGATTGGTCGGAAAGACCAATCCTTCCCCCTTTTGGCTAGGTCCCTTCTTTATGAGACGTTATGAGAGAAGAGTAGATTTTTGTGGGCAGCCCAAACGAATTGGTCGCCATTTTTTTTCTCTTTATTTTCAGAGAATTTATGGCACAGTCTCAAGTACTCTAACAGTAGGCAGGGGGCAGGGGGCAGGGGCAGGGGCGTCTGTGATATCCCTTAGTTCTTGTGGGTGGCAAAGCTACAAAGCATCACACAAACAAAACTACACAAAAAAAACTACAGTTTACAGTTTACAGATTACAGTGGGGGGTAGGGGGGTGATAATGGGGGGAATCAGTGATAGTAGATGGGTGGATTGGTTAGGGTATGGTTTTTTGGTTTTGGTTTTTGGGTATAGAGAGATAGAGGAGATTTGGATCCTTTTTGGATAATTTTTTGTTTTGTTTCTTTTCTCATACATACCTTGAGGTGCCAGCACCTTCCAACTGCTGCCGATCCAATGGCGGATCGAAGATCTGTTCGCGATCCTCCTTCGATAGCTCCAAGTCGGCGAATTGATCCAATTCGGATGCCATTTTTGCTGGTTTTGTGTTTTGTTCTTTCTTTTTTTGTTGGTTTAACGAGGAATTGGTTTGTTTTTTATTTATTATTTGATCGACTTTCTGGCTTTGGCTTTAGCACGCGTTTATATATGTATATATATCTATGTATGTATAAAGTATTTATACGATACGATATATATGATGTATTGGATTGTAGTATCTATAGGAATAATTATGCTTTCTTCTCTGCCTAAACGATATCGAAATCCAAATCGAAACCGAAACTTGGGTGTGTGTTTTGGGGGGAGAGGAGAGCACTTTAGAATTTTTCGTAACGGGGATTGCTGGAGGGTGGACCTGGACCTTTATCAAAAACTGGCTTTCTTGCTCTTACTCTTCACTTTCTCTTTTCTTGGCTTTTCCCCTGATTTTCATGTGTGTTTGGTGTTTTCTTTTGGATGGGGAGAATGGAATGATGGAACTTTTTTTCAATTACTCGATTCGCACATGTCCTTGAAAGTTTTATTTATTGAATGTGTTGATTGTTGTTTTTGTTGTTGTTGTTGTTGTTTGGTTTTTGGTTTTGGTTTTGTTTGTTTGTTTTTGTTATTGGTCGCAAAACCAAATATTTTGCTGAGCCCGGAATAACTTTTGGCTTGGTCAGGGACTGGCTGGCGATTTAGTAATTTGTAATTATTTTTTAGTGTTGTCTCGTTAGCATTTCTTATGTTTTATGTTTTATGGCTCTTTTTGGGGTCTTTTCACCGTTTTCTTTCCGTTTGTTATAATTTTGTTCGTTGTTCAATTTTTTGAACACTGATTAGTTGTTGTTGTTGAAATTTTACATTGGCTTTTTTGCGCTCCAATTCTTTTTTTGTTCCTTGCGAAAGAATTCCAAAAAAAGTCTTTTCTTGTTAGGATTTGTTTGTTGCTGTGTGTTTTGTTGTTGATGTTTTTTTTGTGGTGTCAATTGAGCCAAAAAGGGAAGAATAATCTGTGAACGAGAATGGTGTTAAGTGGAAAAGTATGGTTAGTTTTTGGATGGCCGAAGGAACAAAAATGTTTCTAGAATTAAGCATTCGGCTGAGATTTTCCGAGTAAGCGAGAGCGAGAGGGAGAGAGAGAGAGAGGGAAAATGCACTGATACGTAGAGCTTTTCATCCACTGAGAAACAGATGTTTCGCCCAGCACAGATCTCGCCGGCCGGCTTTCTTTTCTGCTTTCATTGGCACACGCACACACACACACACTCACACACGCTGCTGTTTGCTTTCGTCATCAAGCTGCTCAGAGAGGAGAGAGAGAGAGAGAGAACTGGTGACTATTGGTGGGCCGTGGGGGTTGGAGTGGTGGACCATTAGATGAGATTTATGCATGAGAGCGAGAGCTTTGGCGGCTGCTGGCGCTGTCCCCAAAAGCTGATGACTTTGATCATGGAACGCCCCCCTCCCCACCCTCTCCACCACGCCTTCTGTCACTCTCCCTCTTTCTCTATATTCCCGTGTGTGTGTTTGTGTGTGTGTTTGTGTGTGTGTGTGTTAAAAAAGTACAACTTCTCGCATATGGTCTACAAAATACAAAAAAAGTGCCCAAAAATGGGGAAATTTTTTGCTGCTGCTTTTCTGCTTTTGTTTTGTTTTGTTTCGTTTCTTTCTGCTGGCTTACATTTTGTGTTTGTTGTTGTTGCTGTTGCTGTTGCTTTTTGTTGCTATTTCTTGTGTTTCAATTTTTTATGTTTTCTTGTTGGCAGTGACGGCTTGGGGCGGGAGGTGGAGGTGGGGCAGCTGTGCAGAGTAGTACCGGTTAGGGGCGTGTGGGGAGGAGAGCACAGATGATGTCAGAGTGCCGTATTTTTTGTGTGTTTCTTTTGCTGCCGCCGCTGCTGTTGTTTTTTGTGTGGATTTTGATTTTGACTTTGATTTTTTGTGTTTGCGCGCGTTTTGATAGTATAGTATATATTTTTTTTGTGATGGCCAAATTTACAGAATGGAATGTTTTCAAAAAAAAAGGTTTTTTGACGATCTGAATTTACTTATGTATTTTTTTGGCAGGCGATCTTTTTTGGGGCAACACCAAAAAATAGCACAAAAAAAATATGAGAAAAACAATATTTAGGGGACATTTTTATATACATACATACATACATATGTACATTCTTATGTATGTACATACATACATACATATGTATATATTTTCTTTGGTTGCACACCCACACACACACACACACCTATACCAGCACAGCACAAACACAAAAGCAAAGAAAACGTAAAAAAAAGTGTTTTTGAAAAAACAAGTCAAAGTAAAAAGATATGCCACGAAAAAAAAGAAGCAAAAACAACATTATAGAGCAGAGCCCCCCTCTCGCAATTATTCATTGCTGCTGCTCCTCTCTGGTGGCTCTCTCTCTCTCTCGCGCGCTCCGTCTTGTTGTTTTTGTTAAAGTTTTTCTCTAATTATTTGGGGACGCAGGCGTAGGCGCACATGGGACGGGGCAACGGTGGGGGAATGGAATGAATGACTGAATGAACGACGGATCCGTGGCGCGAAACGTGGAAAAACTTGAATACTTTTTTTTGTGTTTCTGATAACAAAACCAACAAATAAAAAAAAATGATAGTATAGCTTGTCTTTGCGATGTGCGGTATTTTTGTGTGTTTGGTTTAAACAAATTTGTTGGGATATTTGTGTATATTATTGGAGGTTTTTTTTCGTTTTTTGTTTTTTTCTTTTTGCTGAAGGGAAGAAGCAGCAGAACACGGAGCCGCGACGTTGCGTTGCTTACAGTTAGGATGGTTTTGTGGGATTAATATCAACGGAAACGGAACTACTTTTGTGAATTCGGTTAAAAGCGCCAACCGCCAAAATTTTAACCAAATTTCTGTTGTTTCGTTGCCGCGGCCGAGAAAAGATTGAGGCAGCAAAAGTCCAGTGTCTCCTTTTACATTTTTCCACAACCACCGTATAGACCGTCGCGCGACGCGCCACCGCTGCTGGCGTCGCTGTCGCTTCGGATTTTGAGTGTGATTTCGAGCGCCGCTCGCGCCTTGAGTGTTTGTTGTTTTTTGAGCTGATTGTTAATTTAAAAATAACAATTACACTCAATTGGGAGAGCTCGTATGAAAGTCGCCATACCCTACATGTTCCTATGCAGTGCAACTGAATACTTCAAGCGCAGAGCAAGAATTTACTTTAAGCCTTCAAGTGCTAGTAAGTGTTGTCCAATTCTACTTGTAGGTTACATTTGTGGTAATCCTTGGAATGCTTTTACCCCGTTGCAGTGCAATTTGATGTCTCTATATCCCATTTGCTCTAATTACCGAAATGCTATACAATAAATGGCACTTAAACCCAAATTTAGTACTGCCGTTTAAGGCACTGCAAATATCCATCACACCACCCATTATATAGTATCCTTTTTCAAGCGAGTTCAAATGTTGCCCTCCATCTCTGCTTAAATGTTGCTGAGCGCCAAGCCGAGAGCGCCGCTCTTGCGCGTTTCGTGTTCGTTCCCTTCCCATACAAATGCCACTCAAAATCCCAACCAGTGACCGCGACGCCAGGCAGCGTTGCTTGTTCAGGCTGCTTCGTTTCTCGCGATCGTCGCGACTCATATTTCTGAGTTATTTCGTTTGATGAGAACAAACTGTTGCTGTTGTTTGCCAGACTCAGGCTTTAATACATTGGGTTGCAAACGGCTCATCAATTTAATATTATCCTAATTTCAATATCAAGGGTAGCAAGAGAAAACGCTGCTGGCGTTGCTGTTTGAGTATGATGATGACTATTTCGATTGAGAGCAAGAGAGCAGCTATGCTCAGTTTTGCGTGATGAGCGAGGGAGAGGCAAAATATCATACATTAAAAATTTCGATACTTTTTTATGATAAACATTAAATGTAAATGATATTTTATATGAATATTATTTTAATGCTTTTTTAATCATTACAACCTCTCTCTCAACAGAGTACCGAACAGAGGATTTTGAAGAGCTAATAGTAGGCTGCCATCAAAGAGCAGCAGAAGCAGAAGCAGCAGCAGTAGCAGAGCTGAAAGCTGGCGCACATGCTAACAGAAGCAGCAACGCAACGACAGAAGATAGCAGCAGCAGAAGCAGCAGCAGCAGCAGCGCTGCGACAGTTTCACTCGAACCACATGCCTTGGGGATTCTTCTCTTTTTCGGCAAACGAAACGTCGCCGCCGCTGCTGCCCAAAATTCCTATGCGCGTAGACAGCGTCACGACGACGTTCACACAAGCAAACGCACTCTCACACGCATACTCACACAGCCAGAGAGCCCAGAGGCAGCGGCAGCGGCAGCAGCGAACGGAAGAGCAGGCAAGAAGACGCAGAAAGGCAAATGCGATTGCGGTATGTATTGCCGAAAATTTCAATGAGTGAGCGAGTGAGCGAGTGAGCTAGTGACTGAGTGAGTGGCCAAGTGGCGTCGCAGTCGCCGTCGCTGTCGCCGTTGCCCAAAAAAATGAAGAGAACCCACACACAGATGCACACACACATCCGCACACACACACACATACACACCTACAGTCTGGCACACGGGGTAACGTAACCACTGTGGATGGAGAGAGATGGTGACGACGACGACGACGGCGGCGGCGCTTAAGCTCGAAAAGGAAGAAGGAAGCGGCAAAGGAAGTGGACACAAAAGCTGCTCCTGCTCCTGTTGCCCTCTGCCGTTTCTTAGAAGGCAGCAACAAAAAAAAAAAATGAAAAAAAAGAGCGCAAAAAGCTGCCAAAAATTGAAAAACGAAATGCGAGCAGTGGGAAAGAGGATGGAATGGGGGAGAATCTGTCTAAAATGCTTTAAGCTCGTTTCACAGGGAACCTAGTTACAGGGGAGAGGGACGGGGAGAGAGAAAAAAGGGAAAGGGGAGGGCTGGAACACGGGGCTAGTACAACGTCCTTGAGTATGTTTTTTTCTACTTTTTTTCTGTTTCTGGCAAAAGTTCAAGTCCAAGAGTACGATTAGTCCTGTTATTTTAAGCGCCAACAAAAAAAGCGACTTTAAAATATGTATATACATATGTATGTACATATATGTACGTATATGTATGTATGTATTATCAAATGTGGAATTTGAAATCGTAGAGTTTTCTTTAAAATGTATTGTAAATGAAAAAGATTCAAAGATCATTTAAGTGCTGTTAGATAACCGCAGAATATTTAAAAAAAAACAGCTGTAACATCGTTGTGAAGAAGAAAACCAAATCAATCGAAAGAGTATTCTGTGAAGAAAATTGAAATGGAATGGAAAAATCCACCAGCATTCTATTTCCCATCATTCTGTCCGAGCTTTTTCTCTCAATTTCCTTCCTGATGTTGACATTCATTTCGCTCACTTCCCACACCATCCGTCGTCGTTCGCCTGCCATTTTCTGTTGCAATTATCCAATTGAAAAGGGTTTGCGTGAAGGTCACTTGTTGCATGCAATGCGTTGCAATAATTCCACATCTCCCAGGCAGAGGCAGAGGCACAGTAACAGTCACAAGGACAGGCACACTCCCGTCCTCCCTGCCCTGCCCTGCCCTGCCCAGCCCGTGCTCTCTTCTTTGGTTGTAAGCCCTGCACGCGTCGCAATCAAAACAAAATCAGAATCGAGAAGAGTCAGCAGGCAGGAGGGAGGAGGGAGGAGGCAGGAGGGTACCGAGGTAAGAAATGGAAAGGAAAGGGTCCAGGGTCCAGGGGTGTGTGTGTGTGTATGTGGCAGTGGCAGCAACTGCAGCAATTGCAGTTGTTGAAGGTGACATTAATTGACGTTTAATAGGCATCATCTCCGTCTCCGACCGTTGAAAGGGTGCCGTGCCATGCCCTGCCATGCCCTGCCATACCGAGTCGTGCCGCCCAAGGGTTGGCGGGTGGATAGTGCATGCCCCGAACCGTACCGAACCGAACCGAATCCCCTTTCCTGACAAGCCAATTAGCGGCTTGAAAAGCTTCCTTGTTGCTGCTTCCGCAACAAAAAGCTGCAACAAAAGTGCATCGTCAGAGGGTTCAAGCAGCACCACAACCACCACAAGGGGTGGCTATGGCCATGGCTATGTCACGTTCCACGTTGGTGGTCCATCGGTCGATCGGTCGGTCGGGGGCAGTACAACAACGGTTGCAACAAAATCCTCCCACCACAAGGGGTTGCCCTGCTGTTGATGTTGAGTGGTCCGTCAGTGCGTCAGTGGGCGTGGGCAGGCGGTCTTCTCCTCCTCCCCCTGCTCCCTATTCCACCCCCATTTGTATGCCATCGGCGAATAACCGAAGGCTGTCTGTCGTTCGACCCGACCCGACCTCATCCAGCCTGTTGCACTCTTTGTTGCATGCGGCACAAAATGGCGCGCGCGCAGCAAACTGCAGCAGTAGAGGACAAAGTGTGTTTGTGTGTATGTGTGTGTGGTGTGTGGCGCAGCAACCCCTCAAAAGTATGCAATAGCAGGCCTATCCAGCCCCCACCCCACTCCCGCCCAGTAGCCCACGTGGCAGAGCGAGCGAAGAGAACGATGCCAGAGTCCTGCGAATGGCATTGTCGAGAGCTATGTGCATTTGCCTGCTGCTCGTTCGTCCGTCTGTCTGTATGTCCCTCTGCTCTTACACATGTCTGCCTGTCTGCTCTGGATGGTGTTCGTTGGGCGGTGGGTGGTGGGTGGTGGGTGGCGGTGCTCAGTGGTGGATTGCAATTTGACGAATGCAATGGCGAATGCACATGTGTACATAGACGGACAGTTGTTAGATGGAAAGGAAGAAATCCCTCAAAAATGGATGGAAATATATTGCAAATATTTGTGGTTTGGTCTGCCAACCTTTCAAGACTCAAGATGCTTCAGTTTGGATTATTTTTCGTAAATACATGTGTGCTATAAATGTAACCAGTTCCATTAGAGGGCTTTCCTTTCCAATGCAGGTTCTCTATGATGACAAGTAAATGATCATCAGGAATATTTATTTCTCACTATATAGGCTTATAGAGTGCTGAATGCTTACATATGTATGTATGTATATGCAGTCTTAGAGGTCGTTTACTGGCCCCAGAGAGAGGCAAGAGCATCTAATTTTTTCTACATATATAGATCAAAGATCACTATTTCCAATAGATTATACATATATCAAGATATAGATATAAACATTTAGAAACCGAAACCCAACAAATTGTAGTTTTACAGAATGTTTTTCTTACATAATCAAAGAAAATGAAATGATCAAGAATGGGTTTACTCCCATTTCCATTCCCAGTCCATCTGTATTTGAATGTTGGCTTCTATATCTATGCTATCATCATAATAAATCATATGGAACGATGGATCTGCCGGGGGTATGGTATCTGGAAGCAGGAAGGCGGCATGGCATGGCATGGCGCAGACAAATGTGACACCGCTCTAGGGTTCATCTCCGGCATATCCTGACGCCGGCTCTCTATCGCACACACACACACACACACACACACACGCAGGCAAAACAGAACACAGGACATTAAACAATTGAACGCGAAATGATTTCAGGGAGGAGGAGGAGGAACAACGGAGGGAGGGGCAACGAGTGGCTACAGGACAGACACACCATTCACCATTCACCATTATATAATAGGTGAAGCGTGCAACGGCAGAGATCGCGGGGCAACCAGCTGCCTACCTAAGCTTTTTCTTAGAGCCCAAAGCCTTTCAAGGACAGGGCCACAAATCACAAAAATCACCTCTAAGCCAAAGTACAGTTGTGTCCGTTCGGGGAGAGTGCGGATTACGGATTGCGGATTGCGGATTGCGTATTGCGGAAGAGAAAGAGAAAGAAAGAGTGCCAGAGAATATAATTTTGGGGGGATTTTCAATCCTATCCTCCCACAGAAACCAGAGCAAAAACATCAGGGAATGTTGAGGTTTTAGGCTTCTAATTCTGTAGTTCGCCAGAGAACGCAGAGGGGAGAGGTGGGGAGGGGGAAGGGAGGGCTATTGAACTTTAGAATTGATTCGATTTTTCGCATCTTCCACGCGCCTTTAGCCCCACTCGAGAATGCATTAAATTTAGACAAAACGAGACGAAACGAGGCAGATTAGAATGAGGAAGGAAGACGAAAGAAGAAGCAGCAGCAGCATAGAGCGGCAGCAGACACTTCATTCATGCCACGCGCGTCTCGTGCTGTCGACATTTAAAATAGACACGGATACCTCTATCTCCCATCTCCATCTCCATCTCTACCATGGGCAACCACAGTGGCATCCACAGTGGAGCCCTGCCATTGTGGCACAGAACTTCTCACTGGTGGCTCTCCACGCTGTCTGGTGGCAAGTGGCGGCCACACTGTAGTGGTGTGTCTGTGGGGGGCTACAATGTTGCAACTGTGGCAACTGTTGGACGTTGGCGTCGGGCGTCGGGGGTCGGGCGTCTGGTGTTTGGGGTGTGCAGCATAGCGTACAAATCTCCTAATAAAATTATGAATGGAAAGGACAGAGATGGCTCTGCGGGCCACCTAGGAATACGTTTACTCGTAGCAGCGGAATCAGTGTGAAGAGGAAGTGTTAGATAGTCGCAGGTGTCTTTTAGACACCTCTAATGGCCATATTCTTTACAGGGGACAGCAGTCTCTCTTAGAAACATCGAAGGAACAGAATAAGTACTTCGCCACAGGAACAGGACACGAGATCCCCTATTGATACCCACGAAACCTTCATCTTAAGCATCTACTCGTATAATCGCAGAGATATACAACAAACATTTTCTTCAGTTCCCATCATCGATGATCACAATCAATTTTCAATCATATCAGCAAAGAAAAGATCTCTTATTGAGACTCTCTTAAGCTCTTAGGTATCCCTACATTTAATATATGTATGGGGGGCACTGTGTGTGGTATCGATAATCTATAATCGATATTCTGATTATGGATTGATGGAATTGATTGAACGAGTAATTAGACCGCAGATATACTCACAAATTTAATTCGATTTCGAGTAGCTGGTCGCTCATTGATTGATTTTGATACATTTAGACTGAAACGGATTGGATGCTTTTTCGTTTTTGAATGGTTTTGGTTGACAGAGCGCTCCAGGGCCTATTGATCTGATCAGTGTCAGATGTCCAATGAATCGAGCTCTATCTGCAGGGTGTTCTGCGAATTCAGCCGGCTGGGGGGTTCGGTTCTGTTGTTTTCAAGAAAATCTGTGAGTTTTCCAGATTTTCTTCTAATAAATTCCGCACTCCATTTCATATGTATAGTCCATCCAATAAACTACGTTTTGCGTTGAGCTTTTGTTTGAAATCTGCTAAGGATCACTATTATGGGTCTGAATCGATTGATGAACCGATTCGATCGATCGATAGTTAGTTGTCGGGTACCGAAAAGTCTGTATGTATGTGTTTGTGTGTGTTTGTTTGTATGTGTTTAAGGAGGGGGTGGTGGTGGTGGTGGGAGCGGTGGTTTATAGGTTTGTTTCCGTTTTCGTTTTCGTTGTTGTTGGTGTTTAAATCTGTTTCAATACACAAGATGGCTATATTCCGCGTGCCCGATGGTGTGATTGTGTGAAAGTGTGATTTT
Organism: Drosophila algonquin; assembly: GCA_035041765.1. NCBI lineage: Eukaryota > Metazoa > Arthropoda > Insecta > Diptera > Drosophilidae > Drosophila > Drosophila algonquin. The sequence goes on from JAWNKY010001823.1 coordinate 1,377,285, forward strand.
TGTTTTTGAAGAATTTGGGAAAACGAGAAAAAATTTTAAACTGAATTGAAATTTGAAACGAAAATATAAATCGAACTGACAGGAGGGCAAATGTTGTCTGAGTTTAGGGAAGATCACAGTTTTTCATTGGGTTGTGATGTGGCACACACACACACGCACACACACACACACATGGCAGATGGGAGGTGTGGGGGGTGTGCACTTGTGAATTTCTTACGATGAAGAAAGTTAAAGAAACCCAAAGAAAGTTTTGTTTTGCTTTCATTCGATTGGATTGGGATTCCTTTTTGATTCGGTTTTTTTTCCCCTTCTATGGTTTATTGATTTTTGCTTAGGTGACAACTCTGGTTTTGGGGTGGCTATTATGTGCGTGTATGTATGCGTGTGTGTGTGGTGGTGCGAGCGAGATGGCAGCAGCTGGAAGTGCGTGGAGTGCGTACAAAATATGCAAAGGAAAGCTGGAAAACGCTGACTCTTCCTCTCTCACTTTTCTTTGCCCTTTCTACTTACTCTCTCTCTTTCTCTCTCTCTCTCTCTGTCTCTCACACTTCCTCCCTCTCTTTATGTTTTGTAAGCTGCTTACAATATTGAGGAGGGATTTTTGGAATATTTTTCTTACGGAATGGAATTCCGTTTTTCTTTTTTTCTTTTTTCTTGTATTTCTTAGCCTCACTTTTTCACTTGTATTTTCGTATGGTATTTGGTATTTTTCACTGGCATTCAGCAGGAGGTTGCATCAACATTAAAAAAAATGACGGTAACCGACGGCGTCAGATTTTGTCCGGTAGCTAAACGATATAGCTAGGTATATAGCGATGGGGTTTGGGTTACTTGTTCCGGAGCTATAGCTGGGCTGGTCACTGTGGCTGTGGCTGTGGCTGTGCCTGTGGTGCCTGTGGTGCTTTGGTTGGACCTGGACCTGGACCTGGACCTAAATCTGGACCTGTATCCTGGAGCTGTAACTGTTACTGGTTACTGTGACTGTGGCTGGAACTGTGGCTGAGAGTCGAACGAACGAACGAACTAATGCGACGGCGACGACGAGTGAACTGGCAGCCCGGGCACTGGCGGCGACCCTCGGATGTCTGTGGCTCGATGGAAATGCGAGGAAAATTCTGCGCCAGCAGAGCCAGCGGCAGAGAAGTCAGCAGCAAAGCAGCGGCGTCGCATTTTCCCATCGAGAACACACACACACACACCCAGAGAAAGACCGAAACACATGCAAGGCAGTAGTGAAAGTTAAGTAAAGACCTCGGAAACCAAAATGGCTGACCATCCCATCTGTGCGGGTCGGTGGCGGTGGCGGTGTCGGTCGTCAGTGTCGGTCGTCGGTGTCGGTCGTCGGTCGTCCGCCCCCCATGTGCGGCGTCTGTAATCCGCCTGTTTATCCGCCCGTTCAAAGCAGCAGCAGCCTGCTTACAGCACAATCACTCACAATTGTGTCCTGCCATCCCAAAATGTTGCACCTACACAAACAAACCAAATTGTTTAGAAGTTAAAGCACTTTCAAGCGGTGATCATCATTATGTAGAAGCAACTTTGAATAAATTATGTGATATTTCATCCTGTCTTGACCAGGATATAGGCAGTCATCGAACTTCAATCAAATATATCTGGCAAAAAGTACCCATTACTTTTATTTCATTTAAGTTTTATAAGTATTTAAACGGAATTTGTTAGTATATAAAGAATAACCTATGTATTTCTTATTTCAAATAAAATGTGGCAAAAAAATAGGATATTTTCAACTATTTTCAAACAATATTGGGAACGCATTTTCCAGTCCTATTACTGCTTAAATATCTATCCCTTCTACCTTAATGCATAGACGATCTTTGAACCTTGACTGCTCTTCACGCCCTACAAGCAGAGGAGGACCATCGCATATGGGTATCAGTGTGAGCAGTATCAGGGGCAGCACTTCTGGACTTCTGGCACTCACTGTTCCGATCCGGGATCCGGGTTCAGTCCTGTAGGCGGCTGGCGGCTGGCTGCTGGCGGTGTTAATGTTAAGAAATGCTCTCTGCTCACCTAGGGAAAAAGTGGAAAAGAGCGACGCGACTACGGTTTATCCGTACATATGTATGTATGTATGTATGTATATTTTCCGTCTGATTGGTTTGGTTTTGGTGTCCTGTTAAACGGTTACGACGCTGCGAAGTCGACGCAGACATTGCCTGCGCTGTCGACGTCGACGTCGACGTCTCGAGGGTGATTGTGTGAAAAGCGAAATTTTCATTGTCACAGAACACTGCCAGAGAGGCAGGAGGAGGGAAAACTCATGGAAAACTCTAAAAACAAGGGTGGCAAGAGCAGCAACAGACGCCAACGCTCGCTCTCTCTCTCTCTCTTTCTGTCTCTCCGTCCCCCCCTCTTCTCATTCTCATTCCGTCTGTCGCTCTTTCTGTCTGTCCGTCTGTCTGTTTTCCCTGTTGGTTCGTACAAATGTCGGAAAATTCTGCTTGTCGGCACAGCTGCTCTGCTCTTCGATGAAAACCTACTCAGGAATTAGACAGGAAGAAAGGAAGGGGAGAGAGAGCGATAGGAAGGAAGCGCATGAGGATGAGAGAAATATGGCAAGAAGAGAGAAAGTCAGAGAGAGAGAGAGAGAGAGAGAGAGAGAGATAGAGAGAGAGGGAGGGAAAGACTAAGCATATTGATAAATTAAAATTTGTACCAAAAAAGAAAACTAAAATCAAAAAAAGGACCCAGGACTACACAGATCATCCATCCAGGATCATTATATTTCCAATATGTAGCAAAAACAATTTAATGGAATAGTACAATAATAATTGTACAATAATACATATATTTTTGGCTTTCTTTTCTCTCAAGGGTCATGGAGACGAGAGTCAGTGAAACATCTAATTTCTGTGGAAATTCGTTTGCATTAAATACCATCCTATATTTAGTCATTCCATGTAACCTCCCCGACCCTACGGTAGGGAAACCAAACCTAACGTTTCTCCAGAATATGTGAAAAGTGCTGGCTATCGAACGGTCAACGGTCACCACTCATGACAGAGAATGGCCTTTGATCCGTAACGTCCAATAAATATAGTATTAATACTGAACAAATACTAGTAAATGCGATACAACTAGGCAATAAATACTGCAAATGCAGCGGATAGAGGAAAGGTATCATATCGAAGAACGATCAACAGGAATTAAAAAGAGCTCATGACAGGATTTGGTGGTGGTGAAAGAACAGAAGAAAGAGAAAACTTTAATACAGAGAATGGAGATAATAAAAGAAGACAAGAGAAGAGAATGGAGGACAGCATCGAAGGAAGATGCTTACAGAAGAGTGTTTTAATGGCAGGGATAACAACCATAGACCTGTATATCCAATCCAATCCAATTCGATCTGTTCCTCCCCTCCACATTTATCACTCTCTTTCCTACGACCTTGCTCGTATAAACATAAATACTTCCAACACGTCTGCTTCCTCATTTTTACTTTCCAATTTCCATTCTCTTTGGCTAGCTCTTCCTCGTCTTCGTTTTCGGCTCTTTTGCCATCCCATACCATCCCATCCCATCCCACTTCGGCCTTCCTTCGACTGCCTTCATCTTTCACTTCCACTTCCACGTCCACTTCGACCTTCCTCTTTCCCCTAAAGAGCTAAATCCGATGCGCACCCCGAATAGTCGCTGAAATTCAGAAATTTCCGACTGTTACCAACCCAACAACACCAACACAACCCACACACAGATACAGATACAGACGCACACACACACACACATACACGCACACACACATAGCCGAATTGTTTTCTATCCCGTTTCCGAATTTCATGAAACTGAACTGTTTTTTCAACCCCAAAAAACGGGACAAGGACAAGGTCGAGGATACAACATGTGTGTGTGTGTGTGCGTGTGCATGGATGTGTGCGTGTACGATGCGTGTGCGTGTGGCATAGAACATACAGGAACTTACAGCCGGCCCTCGCACTGGACTGGGCCGTAGCTCTAGCTCTACCTCTTGCCGAGGACTCTACTATCCCATTCCCATCCATTGGTGATGGAGAGAGCGAGACGACAACAAGAGACGTGCCACCACCCACCCCCGAAGGCGAAACTGCGACGCACTTTTCGATATCGGGTTGCGATTTTGATTTGGATTACATAGCGGTGAGCATTCCATTCCATTCTATTCCGTGCCATTCCATTTCGTTGTGTTGACTACGCACAATGCTACGCCGCAGCAACCGACGACGCTACGATACGCTTTCCACCGATCCGACGGCAAGGAGAATGTTCACCATGGACTGTCACATACATACATATGTACATATGTATGTGGATTTATCATCTAAGGCAGTGATCGGCACTCATATACTCAAGTGCAATGGTGTGTGTGTAGCAAAATCCCGAACATGCCTGCGGGAGAAATCGGTTTATTGCTTTACACTGGAAAAAGCGAGATAGCAAGAGCCGAAGTCTCATTGCCGAAGCCACACGAAGGCTTGCTGCTGGTTTATACTGTCCGTGAGCGACCTCGCAGCAGCAGAGACTTTTCTTATCTACATTGAAGGCTTTCTGTTCTGTTCCATCGACACAAATATGTTCTGTGTAGAAAACTCCATACGGACCCATACGGCATGTATCCATTATCCATCCATTCATCGTCACAGCCTTACTATATTTTCTTCACTTAATGATCACTTAATGCCCGTATCGTTCGCCATTTCATTTCTGTCTCAGTCTTGGCAAAGAATTGCTTGAAAAGCGTCGGTGAAAAAGGTGTCGTGTGACAGCAGTGTTGTATCCCGAGTATCCCGTCTTGTCAAGCCGCTGCTGCGGATCGAAAATCAGATGTACAAATGTACATGTATGTACATGTATGTACATGTATGTATATGTACATATATTATAAACGGGACTTTGTTCAGCAGCCACCCCACCGCACTGCACCGCAGCGCACACACCGCTTTCCTCATCCTCATCCTCGTGCTCGTCCTCGTCCTTCCTCTATACTCTTTTCGTCCCCTTGCCCATGGCATATTTATTTTTTTATTATTATTATTTCATTAGATTGCAACCCTCGTGTGTGTCAACCCCCCTTTCATAACCATACACATGCCGCTTCTGCTTTACCCCTCTCTGCTGCTCTCCTGCTCTGTTGTCCCGTGCCGGAATAGAGGAGCGGGACGAGACGAGACGAGAGGGCGGAAAAGTGCGTATCTCGACTCTCAAGATGATGCGATGCGACAATGGGTTCCGTTCTGAAGTCCTGGCGTTGTTGCTTCGTGAGCGTGGGCGGCGAGGATCTGACGTCACCAAGTGGAGTATCCTTTCGGAATGGTGCAGGCTATGAATCACCTTCCTTTATGGATCTTATGATCCTTTTATCTTTAGTCTCTTCATATCTACCATATCTAAGAAGAAAAGAGCAGAAGATCTGGAAAGGAGGATCTGTGAAAGTATATCCATATCTACTCACAAACTGAACACAGGATGAAATCGTGATGTTGAGGCACGTGTGCCTTTGATTAGCTTTCTCTCTCGTCTTTTGCTATTGGAACTTGTATCCTTTCTCTTCGTGTTCTAACAGTTCTTCTTTCTCGGCTTCCACTCCCTTCTTCTTCTCCTTCCCCTTCTGCTTTATTTCCTTCCTCTAGCTGTCCCATTTGCTCTTCCTCATCTGCTGGTGCGATGACCTCAATGCGTTTTTAATAAGTTCTGCTTCTGCCTCCTGACACCAACACCGGCAATCGGCTCGGCAAACAACGGACTTGGACTTGGACTTGGTCTTGGCTGATTGGATGATAACAATCTTACGGCAGGACCCCTGCTCCACTCCGCTCCCCATTCTCTCTCCCTCTCCCTCTCTCTCTCTGTCTCTGTCTCTCTCTTTGTCAGACCATTGCAGAAGAAGAAAGCGCGTGCGGCATGCAACATGCATCCTGCGCGGCCGCGATCCTGCCAGCGAACCATTCAGCGAAAGTGCCTGACAATCGCACTCTCCCTTGGGGCCAGGTCAGCACGATGTCGGGGACCCGTGCCGTGCCTGAACTGGACTGAACCCTATCATCGGCGATCCTTGATCTCCTCCATCGTCATCAGGTGCACCTGCTGCTGCTGCTGCTGCTGCCCGTATTTGTTGGTTTTTCGCTCATTTAGCAGCTCCGCTCCCCCCGTTTTGGATTCTTCTCGTTGCCCTCAAAAAGGGTATTACCGTTATGGCCAGAGCTGTGGCACAACAGACCAAAAGTGAACAAAACAACACACACACACAATGCCACATATTAGGTATGTTCTAAACTTATGAACTTAACTAAAACATTTGTGTTATATCTTAAAAAGCGTAAATTATGGAAGGGCGGAACTGTGTTATAAGACATAAGACATTATAAGATATAAGGCTTATTAAAATTATAAAAAAACAGCTATAAAGTTGGCCAGAAATAGAGCTGGACACACTGGGTATTAACTATTAAATACTAACTAAGCAAAGAATAAATATAAGTAAGCACTAACTAACTAACCAACTAACTAAATAACACTTGAAGTGTACCTATTATTTTGATCAGCCGAATACAGACTTTGAAGCAGAAACGGATCTCTTTTCTTTTATAACATTATCCCAGTCAAAAATACTTCAAGAATAAGTGAGAATTAATTCTAAGTTTTAAATATTGAATGAAACTGTTTTCTGTTAAGTTAAAGTTTACCTAAATGGGTGTGGTGTGCCTATTATTATACAGATAGTCCTACCAAAATTGCAAAATTCTGCAATTAAAACAATATAAATAAATAAAATATGTATGTATTTTCTTTAATTGGATTTTTTTATTACTTTGTTTTAACATTTTAACGTTGTAGTTCCTTGGCCAAAGACGTCTTATGGGGTTTTCTTTATATGTATGTAGAAATGGACAATGGATCTGCAAAGGGTATCCAAAAGTTTCGGTCCTTAAAGCTTGCTCTCTCTCTCTCGATCTCTCAGTCTTGGGTCCCCTATTTTTTGGTTAACGGTGAACGATGAACGGTTAACGGGAATGCAGTTGAGGGAGTGAGTCAGAGAGGGGGCAGAGGCAGGGGCAGCGGCAGAGCTGTTGCAATAGATGCTGCTGCTGCCTCTAACCCTAACCCTACCCCTGTCCCTCTCTGTTAATGCACCGAACGCGTCGTCTCATGTCACGCTCCCTTCCCTTTCCTCTGCTCCCTCTCCACCTCTCACCGGTGCCATTCGATACTCGTAATCTTGACTCTTCTCATAATTATCATATCAACAACGACAACAACCAGCTCAAAGCCGAAGAAGGGGGGAATGAAGGATAAAGGATTGCATTTCGCCAAGGTGGTAGGTGCCGTGCCACAAGAGGCAACAAGGAGATGGTATGGTGGATGGTGGACGGGGGAAATGCATTACCAAGTCGCGTGCCCATTTGCCAGACACAACCCCTCGCTGCTGTGTGTGTGTGTGCGCGCTGTTGCATCGTTGCAGACTCCTTCTTCTTCAGCAGAGAGAGAGAGAGAGAGAAACGCGTGTGCCACATGGCCCCGTGCCCATGTCCATGCCCCTGCCCCTGCCCCTGCCGGTGCCCCTACCTTTGTGCACTGCAGGCAGGATCTTGTGCAATCTGATCTGTCTGCACCGCGTTGTGGTTTTGCATATTGCGGCGCAAGTTCCATGCTCCATGCTCCATGTTGCAGGTTGCTGGCTTCGACGGTTCCCCGACGTTTACCAGGTCGTCCCAAGTGTCTTAATCAGCGCTTAATGAGTTGTGATTGCGTAATCGGAGAGGACTCCGAGAGCACACACTGCAGGGGGGAGGGGAAGGTGAGCAGCAGCAGCAGCAGCAGCTGGTTTACCTGTTGGGGCTGCTGTGCTGTGCGATTGTTGGAGCTCGCCCCAAATATAGCAATTATGAAGAGTCGCAGCTCCGACATCCTGCCCCCAAGAGAGAGGTGTGGCCCGATAATGTTGTCAGCTCAATTACAAGAACCCCCCACCCCCCTTACAAGACAATGCAACGCGAAGGGAAACTGTAAAATGCAGCGCAAATGAAAACATAAAATTTCAATATTTCAGCATGAACAAATAAAAAAGAAGGATAAAGGTAACAAATTGATGGGTAGTGCCAGCAGAGAGTACGAGGGGAGTGCGAGGGGAGTACGAGAGGAACCCAATTGCTAGGCTGTCGATAGGGGCTCGCCAAATTGGGTGTTGGCATGCGGAATATACATATAGTAGACAGTGGAGATACCCTACCTTGAAAGAGATTCGATGGATTCAAAAACGATTCGAGGATAGACGATGCAAATGGAAATCGATTAGGGGAACATTAAGAATCATCGATAGGCAACACAGGAATGATTTATGCATAGATGGAATGTAATTGTGGAACAGTATGAAAATTTCCTAAATTTAAGAAAGCGCAAAAGGCGATTGGAAATGGGATGGAAAGCGGAGGAATGGACGAATGGAATCGATGTCGGAACGATGGAAAGACAAAAGTGTGTGGGAGATGGAATAGAATAGACGTGGGAACGATGGAAAGACTTAAGTGTGGGAGATGAAGGCAGGTAGGAAACGGAATGCTGCACAGTACGGTACTGGATACGAATACGAATACTACGGTGCAGGATTCACTGATTCGGGGATTGCCTGCTTCGATACTTCGATACTTCGATTAAAAGTCGAGTGCTGTCGCCGAGTCAGCAGCTTTGGCACCGAAAACCAGTCAGTCATAAGGACTTTGGGGATTGCAGTTGCAGTTGAAGCCTTGTTACGTGCACGATCCCCTCAATAAAAAGTTTATTATTTATTATAAAAACAATCAGCAACGCGACTGAAAATTGAAACGACTCGAGCCGAAAGAGAGATGGAGGGACCGGGACCGAGGCAGATATTGGCGCGGGATCAAGGGAGAAGCTGACCATCTGCAGGCCACCCAGGACTATGCTTTGGGGTATCCTTTAGCCTGGTTCGGGTTCGGGTCCTGGTCTCGTCCTCATTAACGCTGCGAATTAACGGGCATTTAGCCAGAAAACAAAAGGTGAACAAAATGTCCCTGCCACTGGCAGAACACCAACGAAGCAGCAATCGCCTGGGTGGGGTGTGGGGCTGTGGGTCATGGGGCAGGATCGTTGCATGTCTGGCGGCCATAAAAAAATGCATATTTAACATGCATAACGATGAACAAGCAGCACGCAAAACTTTTACGGCCAGCGCACTGCAGCGCTAGGATCGGTTCGGAGCGGTTTGGAGCGGATCAAGGGATCGGAACGCGGATATGCACCCACATAGGAGTGTGAGTTGTGCGAGGGGAACTGAAAACCGATGAGCAAACAGCCGCAACACCACCACCAAAAAAAAACAAAGGAAAACAAAGGAGGAAAAGAAATGCAGCAGCAAAAATTAAGCTGGAATTTTGAGTGGCACGCGCCGTTCTCGATCCAGGAGCCGCGGACCACGAGCCACGATCCTCGAATAGCGAACCTCCTTCACTGCACTGCTTATCCTTAATTTCGTTGGCTCTCCTCCTGCTGTCCGGCTGTCGTCTGGCTACTGCTCTCCCAGTCCTGTTCCTTGCTCTCCTTGTGGGACAGGTGCAAAAAAAAGTTTTTTTTTTTTCGCTTTCCTTGTGTGTGTTTTCAGCTTTGTCCTTAAACACACACACACACACATGGACAGACACATGTATAGTTCTCCACCCCTGATCTTGGCTGCCCTTGTGCCCGGCTCTGCATTAATTCGCTTCTTTATTTTTCGGTAATTGCCGAAAAGGTTCCGAATGAACGAGCGAATCCCCGTGCTCATACACCCTGGCCCATGTCCCATGTCCCATGTCTCTGCTATTCGTGCTCTGATCCAGCGTCAGCCGGATTATAGCGACCAGACCAGACCACACCACACCACACCACACCATCCTTTACTATACCCACACCCATACTCAATATATCCAAAGCCGACTCTTACTGTCCTGTTCTGGGGCTGATCGTTTGCGCTTGATTACGATTTTTGGGCCACTTCTCATTTCTCAAAAGTCACTTCTGCAGCCGTGCGATCATTGACTCTTGTCAGGCAACAGGACACATGTACACACACAGACACAGACAAACGAGTATTGCAATGAGTCCTGGATGTTCCTGGGATGCCTTCAAGTTTGTAGTCTTCTTCCCGTGGGACCTATTTGGAATTTTACTTTGATTTTTGCATACAACTCCAAAAACTTGAAAATGGTGCAAATTACATAACAGAGAGAGAGAGAGAGAGAGACAAAGAGAGAGCAGTGGAGGATAGGGACATCTGTGTCCAGATGTGTTTCTGCAAGTTTTGGGCGCCATTTGAGAGCCACAGCAGATGCTGATGCGGGGCATCATCTCTCACTGGTCCAGTCCAGTCCAGTCCAGTTCTCCCTTTCGGATTTTGGCTAATTTTGAATAACAAAAGGGCCAAAAATTGTAGCCTGATCCGTCCATAGAACTACTATATTTCCATATCCATTGTGTGGATCGCAGCGGCCAGCTTGGGATGCTGTGCGTCCGCCACTTCTCACGCTGACCAGTCCAGTCCACCGCCCAGTCTGGCCCGTGTCCAGGTCCAGCCCGATCTGGTCCTGCCCTCGATCGGACAGCTGTGTCGCTGCCCAAAAAGCCGCGAAACTAGAAAAAGCTTTTTGTTATTTGATTCCTTTGTTGTCCCCACAATGGCCACCAAGGATCATAGTCCTTTGGACACCTTGGGTGGACATTTGGGTGCTGAGCTCTGGGCGGGCACCACGACAATAAGAATAGAACAGGGTAGGGCCGGACAGGACCGGACTGGACCGGACCAGAACGTTTCTTCGAACTGGTTCGAAGGTTGAATGGAGCAATCTTGAAGCTCATTCTGTTGCTAGAAAAGATTAGGGGAAAATGTTTCCCACAGTTACAATTCCCATCCCAAATCCCAAACCGAATGCTGGTCAGTCCTGGCTGATATCCACAAACAGATCCGTCAGATTATATCTGAAATATAGAAGCTAGTTAGGGATTTCGGCACGCCCCTCTACAGAAAGCCAAAAACCACTTCAATGCAATTATGAAGAGAAAAGCGAGCCATTCATAGATAATCCGATATAAAACTGATCTCCGTTCTGTAAAAGATATCCCTTCACTTTACAAGATATTGATATTTATCATCTTTCAATCGGAAGTATCTAGTGGCCCATCATCATAATATTTACATTTGAAATACAATAAATTCAAGAGAAGCATCGTTTAGCTGCTCTCTAGCTGTGTCCTTCTTCTACTTCAGTGGATAGGATAGTTATAGCAGATATACATAGATATACATATATGTATGTATAGGATAGGATATATATATAGCACCTGAGTTTACGTCTGTTGATGAGCTCCATTCATATAAGAGTCCTTCATCTAATATCTAATATGTATATAATTAAATCCACTATCCTGGATTAGGATGTCACTCAAATTGTATGGTGTAGTAGCCACCATGTAGACTCTCCCGATCACAGAAAGGCACACCCAGATCTGCTGCTGTATAGCCAAGTTATAGCCAACTATGTATGTCTATCAGGGATCATTATCTGATCCCAGGTTGCCATGGCACGCGCCGATCTGGTCACAAATAACGCAGAAAACAAAATTTCCTTGATCTTGGTCCTTGAAAAGGATTCCATTAAATCAAAGACTTTCTACCGATCGATCTCAGAAAGCCGTCACATTTCCCAATCCGACAATAAATTTTAGTAGCAAAAATCACAGAAACGAATATGTAAATACTCTTTTAGCGCAAAATGTAAATGTAAAATGTACTGTTGCCGGGAATGTTTACTTTGATTTCAGCAATTTATCCATTATTTTAGTAACTTCTTTGTTTTGGCTGTTTGATCGTTTGAATTTTCAGCCAATTTTAGTATTTTAGAACCAGAAACGAATATGTAAATACTTTTTTTATAATATGTAAAATACTCAAATGCTGCGCAACATTTTGAAACTTTTTCCAAATGCTGCGAGGCGCCAGTGTTGCATAAATTTTGCGACTGTCGGCTTTTCTTGGAACCATACGTCCGCCACCTGGGGGTGGTAGTGTGAAAACACTACAGGATCGGTCTGTCCTCACGTACTGTTTGTACTGTTTATAGTCTTCCGGATGATGCCAAATATGTGGGTCTGGATGGAGATGCATATACGGGAATCTAATTAAATGGATAAAAAATTTCAATACGAGAAAAAAGCAGCTTGAAAATCAGTATTTTAACATTTATTCAGAAATAGGGTATTCGATAGGCCCATACTCCGTAAATATGTTGCCGATGTGTAGTTACCGTGTAGTTGCCATGTAAAAATAGGGATTTATTTGCTGACCTATCTCGCTTAAACCTTATTTTAGACAGAATCCAATAAGTGGAGTTTTAAAAATTGATCAATCTTGTAGAAAATTGATTCATCTATCAGTTAAAATTATGTGTTCAGGCCTGAAGGTCCTAGTTAGCTAGTAATATTAAACAGAATATCAAAATCAAGGAATATGATTTTTGTCGGTATTTTACGGTATATTTTTTTAAAAAGACCGTAATTTTCGGTATATTCGCGGTCACACTGGCCATCAGCTGATTTCCTGCTTGCACAACAATATTTGCGGTGTTTTCTGTATTTCAGCCGATTTTTCACATAAAACATCAAATTGGTTGACCCACAATGCGCCTCACAAATGTCCTATTCAAGAAGGTGAAGAGCAAGTAAGTATGTTTGCCTGGGAGACAGGGATAATGGATAATTTGTTGTATGGTGTGTTGTGCTCCTGTAGACGGATCATGGTCGTGCTGGAAAGCGTGGTCAGCGGACATCAGTACAATGCGTTCCGCGAGCGCCTGGCCGAGAAGATCGAGGTGATACGCTTCGATCCTTACAGTGAGTATATGAAGCGCTGAAGTTGAAATCTTTTCTCATTCGAATTTTCTCCACAGTTCAACAGGATAGCCTCTACCGCGAGCGCAAGAAAATCCGCAGCGCTTGAATACATAGAATAAATAAATGTTACACTACACACACATACTCAAATGTTGCATCATATGGATTATTTATTGTTTCTTTTAGTTCATGTTCTTGTTCATTTTCATGCTCTAGGCGCTGCCTTAAGACGACACAAAACATTGAAGACACTGCGTGCTAAGGCGTAGAAGGACACGAATTACAAATGGATGAACAGAACAGGGAATTGCTTAGTTTACTAGGACTCGACTCTCGCTTTGGGTTCGCTTTTTTTTGGGGGTGAAAGAATGCTTATGCTTATGGTTTTTTTAAGGGCTTCTCAATCATAAGGATTCCTCGCTCCCAGAGGGCTTCGACAAACTCCAAGCGGTCTTCATCGTTCTCCATGGTGGGTAGATCTTTGATCTTTATGTACTGGGGATAGGTATGAATTAGCGTCGTGACAACAGTACCATGACACGGTTCCATCTCAAAGAAGTTTGGGTCATATTTGCAGTACTCCAAAGCGTTGTCCGTGTAGTAGTAGCAGCGCAGGACACCCTCGTCGGCTGTCAGACGTACGATATTGGCACGCAGTAGGCGCACTGCCGTCTCTTCTGTGAGTTCGTAATCAAGCGAGACATGGCCCTTTTTATCGGCGGTGGCCTGTACACCGAATACAGTTCGTTTCGTCTCCTCGGATGCAATGGTGGGTGGCAGGGCTTCGTGCTGGAATTTGATAGCCAGCTGGTCCAAGGCCCGATCGATTTGACTCTCAGTGGGCACCAGACGCTGCGCTAGATTCTGGATATGCTGTATCAACTTTTGGCGATGCCCGCTCTTCAAATCGGTGTTGGCTATGCCAAGGTTCTGAAAGATGTCCAGCGGAAGGCCTTTCCGCAGCTTTAAGCTCTGCTCGACACTCTCCTTAACAACCAGAGGCATGAGCTTCTCCATCAGATTGGCGTACGACTGCTGCTGGTAGGCGCTGAGGGTAATATGCAGCGAATGCGAGTCCTTCTCTGTGATGGCCTGGTGAATCCAGCCGCGTGGGAAGTATAAGAGATCGCCAGGCTTCAGTACTATATCCATGATGGGATCTCCCAGTTCTGTCTGGCTCAGGTTGCCCGACGATTCACGGGGCAGTTCTTTGGTGGGGGAGTAGATGCGCCAGCGCTTTTTGCCATCCACTTGGAGAACAAAGGCTTCAATATCATCGTAATGCGGTGCGAATCCCTGGCTCTCGGGTGGCGTCAGGTAGACATTGGCCCCCACCAGGCAATGGAAGAACTCCTGCAGCTTGACGCATAACTGCCTCAGCTTGTAAAGGTAAGTGGAGGGATTCAGGATACGAATGCTGCAGCCGCGGTAATAGTGAGCCCAAACGCTGGGCGGCAAGGCACGACCGTCCGGGTTTAAGGTCTTCCGGACGCCGTCCTCATAGCTGGTTACATCAATGTTGGTGGTGAACTCCACGATGTTCTGGACCAGCATTTCGTCGATCATCTTGAATGATATTAGATTGGAGAATCCGCCTGGGGTCGTGCTTTTCACTCTAAACGGCATCTTCTCCCAGTGGTCACGCAAGAAGGTGCCCATCGTCATCGGAGCAATGAGCTGAGCCAAAGTGCGCTTTCCCACTTCAATGCTGTTTTCCTTGTGCACTTCTTGACATGACTCCGGTTGGTTGACGGACCGACCAGCCCCAGTGCCAGCATCAGCCTCTGCTACTGCACCAGCTCCAGGTTGAACAGATTTAATTAAACCGATTTGAATGCTGCATGGCATGCTGGCCCTTGGTTCCTTCTTGACCAGCACTGGGGGCGGCAGCGAGCGTTTTGGCGACGTCACCTCCGTCTTGACTCCAACAACATTCTTCTTGCTGGGCATCGGACATGAAGGGGACACCTTTTTAGTTTTGGCTGGTAGTCGACACAATTTGGTATCTGTGCTGGTACCGGGAGCTCCTGCTTCTTTTGCAGCTGCCTGCGACTTGCGTTTTAAGGAGCAGGAAGGCGCCTTTGGCTGCTGTCCTGCTGGTGTGGTCCTGGGAGCCGATGTCGACTGGCTGACCGGAGTGGATGTAGGACGCTTGGCGCCTTCCGCCCCATCGCTGCGACGCTTCAGTGACTTACGATCATTGGCCGGAGTTTCTGACGAAGATTGGGACGAGTAGCTGTTCAGCGTGTATTCCTCGGCGGAATCAAAATCACCACTGCTATCGGTGCTGCCATCCTCCTCGTCTTCGCAGCTGTTGCTATCCGATTCGTCTTCGCTGCTGCTGCTGTTGTCGCCGTCGCTGTAGCTACCGTTCTTCTTTGACGGACCCTTCTGCTTTCCGCCATTTTTGTCGGCCACCTTCTTGTTCCCATTTTTGCCGGCAACGTTTTGATTGCCATTCTTTGTTCCTTTTTGCACATTATTCTTTGGGGCCGCGGTGTAGCGATAAGCGGCGAAAGCGGAGACCTTTTTATTCTTTTCAGACATCTTTACACGGATTATAATATTCTATAATCAGTCGATTGTCAAATACCAGTTACATGCATTCGTTTGTTTAAGTTTAAGTTTAAGCAGCGGAATTCAATTTTGGCCTCCTGTCTCACGTGCGCAATGTGCACACTGCTGCAAAGAAAACGATTATCCGATATCGATGTATCGACAAGTGCACGGTTGCAATGGCAAATATGTTGAAATAGAACTGTAAATATAAGGCATTAATATGTACGAATATCTGCAATGCAACTAAATAAATTAAACAGAACTTTTGCTGTACTTCAATTAATGACTTTGCTTATTTTTTTAAATTGGCAATTGTTCGCGCTCATCTGATCAGAGTTGTATATGTAACAATATCCACGTTCGATTTTCCAGCTCGATACTATCGATGCTCGTATCTTCGCATCTTCCCACCACCAGTTTTTAGTTTTGTTCGTTTATAATTTTCTCGTGCGCGCGGATACAAGATACAACGAAACGAAACGAAAGCAGCAGCCGTGTGGTGTGTGATTACTAGACAAAGCGATAAGCGGGGCAGAAATTGAATAAATAAAAGGGACCAGTGTGTGTGACAATCACTTGGCACAATCCAGTCGTCAGGACAAGAGGACAGGCAGGGGCAGAAGCGTGTAAATAGGCAGGGCTGCTAAGCGCGTGAGAGTTGGGACGAGAGAGGACGAAATCAAAGACAGGGCTGTCAGGCTGAAACCAGGTGTTTACAACTACTACTCTCTCTTTCTCTCTCGGTCTATTTTTTGTGTGGATGTGTGTTCCTGTGCCGCGACTGTGTGCATGTGTGTGCGTGAACAACAATATCAAACAATCATGCAATAAATTATAATAGTTAACTGATAAATAACAGCAATTGTTTATTTTTTTATATGTATTTTTTATGGTTGCTGTTGTGCCTTGGGACACACACAGCGGAGAAAACGAAAATTTCAAATTCAAACAATTTGGTTTTTAACAATTTGAAAGCAAAATGGCCCCGGCACTGAGCAAACTGGCCAACAATCAAAGCGCCATTGTTGGTGTGGCAGGCATGACGGCAGCCCTGTGGATAATTGCCTACGGCAAGATGTCCAACAAAGAGGTGAGTCCCCCGATTAACGATACGATCCATATCCATCCTTCCCACAACCAGCCTAATCAAAATATCATCAGTACAATAATAATCTCTTCGGCGTGTACGCTCTCTTGGTACTCATTTGGTTAATACACAACATACATATGTATGTACATATGTATGTACTTATACTATTTTATTTTTTGACCAGCCAAAACATTGAGGAAGGTCTCGGTCGGGGTCTTTAAAAAAATTTTGCTTGACATTGAATTTGATTTACGGTACGCGAGTACTTACGTTAAGCTTGCACTCTGCCTCAGCCTTCCCCGTAGACCGGAGCTGAGACTCGAATCTTTTTTGCAATCGTAGCGGTTCTCTCTTGATCTCTCTCTCTCTCTCTCTCTATCTGTGTGCGTGGATCGTACGATGCCCGGTAGTGGGTCGTCTGTGTGGAACTTGAAACTGGTTTAATATGTGGTTATTATGTGGCCATATTTGATGCACTTTATCTTCATCCACCTGCCTTTCGATTTCCCTCCCCACTAGCCTCAAGGACAGCCAGCTACGAGCAGCTGTTCCGTTCGGTTCCGGCTGATTTTGTACACCCCCCGCCCCCCAAGATCTCAATGGAAGACGGAGGGGTTACTTTGCCCCAGTTAAGGCTTTCACTCGGCCTGCCTGTGTGTGTTTTTTTTTCATTCCAAGTGCCGCTCTGCTGCACTTGTTGCATGGCCTTCCTTTCTGATCCCACTCGCCACTGCACAAAGTATTTCTAGAGAGAGGAGATTACGAGTAATCTCTATAGAATGGGATTCCACAGTTAAAAGCTTTCTCTCAAATCATTCGCTCTAAATTGCTAAAATTGATACTGATCCCCACTCCACCACAATGTATCTTTTAATCTCTATAAGAAAGGGTTCTTCAATGCTTCCTCACTTGAAGCTTTCACTCCGCTGTCCGCTGTCCCCACTCACCCCACCCCAAGTACCGCTATGAATAGCCTGCATGTGCAATAGATCGATGACTAGCACAAGAGATCGCTGTGCAAAGTCTCCCCCACTCTACAGTCCCACTTAGCCACACGACGGCCACGTTTTGGGGTTCTCGTTTCGATGGACTTGGGGTTTCGGGTGCGCTAATCTTATCTGCACGCCGGACGGGACGGGACGACTAGACGACTCCATATTAGCCAATGCTTCAGCAATCGCTAGTACTGCCTCTCGACATGATTAGGCCTGATAAAGCCTGTTACCACCCCCATTGTTGGGATCAATCGGTGATACGGGAATACCTGCATTATTAGCTCTATTTCTGGTCTAATTTAATTGAATTCCAAATGCTGGTTCTATTTGCATGACCAAAGCAATTAATTAGAGACAGAGAGATTGGGAGAGAGAAAAGAGAGATAGATAGACTAATTTTGGATTGTGTGGGGAATGCGGACCACTCGATAATTGTCTCGATAATGGTTTCGATAGCAGGCAGCAATCGACTTGTTGTTTGCTCTTTCCACACTTTCTGTGTGCACTTTGGAAAGCTATAAAAAACATTTAATGGGCTGCCCGCCGTTGCCCGTTCCTGCCCGTTGTGGTATGGTGGTATGGCCGGTAAATTTATGCGACATGTTGCATATTTCTGCGCCCTACGCCTGATCTGCTGTGGCATATCAGTTCTGCTGCTGCCATTATATATTACAGTTGCCAGGGTATACATTAGGTAAATTTCGTCTACTCCTATCCGCGCGCACACTCGAAATGCAAATGCAGATTTACATGAGCCCGACCCCGAGCCGCAAGTCCAACAACTTTGACATCTTACAGCAGCAGCCCCCTGTAATGCAATTAAACACGTAGACAGCTACCCAGCCAGCTAGCCCAGGGTGCTGCTGTCTGAGGAGTATGGAGTGGGGGTGAAAGCGCATTTGGAGTTGACCAACAATTGCATCATCTATATGGACGCATGGAGGACAGGTGGTGCTACAAGTGTCACAATTTAATGGCATCCCGAGTATCAAACATAAATATTACGAGACACGAGTGCGGCGCGAGTACCCGGTAGCACCTTAATGACTAAAGAGAGAGGGAGAGAGACCTCCTGAAACCTATCGCGGGTTCGGGGACGGTGCTGTGACCGGGACCGGGACCGGGACCGGTCTCCACTTACAAAAATGATACATTGTACGATTCTGGTTTCGTTTTTTGTAGGTTTTTTTTATTTTTGCGGGTTCCCTTTTGCTATTCTTACGGCGGCGAGTATTTGACCGACCTCCAGACATGCAGATAGACAGTCCGGCCAGAACAAATGCTAATTTCTGTTGTAGTTGTAGCGGTCGCCTCGTCATATTCAACAGGTAGACACACGGACAAGAGAGCGCACTTCTCTTCTCACCTTTTCAGGTGTACAAGTGTTTGTGTGTGTCGGTTTGGGTAACTGTTGCGTAACATTGGCAAAAGACGTTTAGGTTTATTTCGGACCACAGCCCAAACGGTAAACTGTAAACGGTAAAAGAGCTGTTGTTGTTTCTTGATTCTTCATTTCATTGCCATTAATAACTGTTTGCCTGATAATATTATAGTTCTATTACGCCTCAATTAGTGTCCAGACATTGGGCATAGGATTGCCATCATTATCGGAGATCGGGGATCGGGGTTAACACTGCTCTTTGTGTGGCCCTGGGCCTATCTCTCTCTCTTTCGTCGCCTCTGTCTTACTGCCTTGTTGCTCCCTGGTGGCAACAGTTGGTCGTCGCCCCGTCTCTTTCTATGAAATGTAAATCCCTTTCTGCTGCTGTAAATTGCTGTAAATTTCCACATCGCAGTTTCGCAGTTTGTGTTTAGTGTAATTGCGAGCCGAACTAATTTTGCGCGTGAAATTAAGTCTCAATTTGAATGCTGGTTCACGGGACATGCACTTGCACTTGCACAACCTCCCGACGGACAATCGAGCGGACAGACAGACACGTGCAGTAGCCAGCTAGTCGGATTGCATTAATTTCTGGGAGAGCGTAGCAGCCGCAGATCGCAGAAGAAAGTGCTCTCTCGTGCTCACACACACACACACACACGCATATGAACATGTTCCATGTGAGTGTATGTTCCATAACGGGAATGGGTTTGTTTTGTTGGCACATGTTCGTCAGCAGGAGGCGGGCGTGAGAGAGGGAGATGCAAACAGGAATGGGTGAATGGGTGTATATATGGCTTGTATAGTACATGTATCTGTGTTTGTTTCGCACATGTTTATCAGTACGATAAGAGAGAGAGAGTGAAACGAGCGATCAGATACGCAAGGGGCTAGGCTAGGCAAAAAAAAAAGAACAGTTGAACTTTGCTCCCCGCCTCGCAAAATCATGTCGGCCCTGAGTCAGCAGGCCGGCAAACTATTTTGCTCTTCTTCCTCCTATTCTTTCTTGCTCTCTCTGCTGTGGTCATCTCGTGTTTGGGTTCAATGTGCCGCAAGCCAATCGATCGCCGGTGGGCGATAAGCAGTTGCGAGGAGACAGTTTCGATCCACAGAAAGATAGAGCAGGGAAGGTGGTGGTGTAATGTTGGAGACTCGCCGGGCTCGGCCGATCGAGCGACCTATGGACCCAAACACATGTTGCACGAGCAAACGAGCGCCCGCGCAGGCGGCGAAAAAACGAGTTTAATACTCGGATTTCCAAACAAGGAAACGCAAAACGATAAATACAGACAATACAAGAGCATTACGAATATATTAGAGAGCCGACGCTGCCGACCCATGCCGTTTGGAATTCAAGAAATGACCAAGTCATCGCGACTCATCATCTTTTGTGTCGACGGCTGTGCGCGACACCTAGACTAGAGAATTGAGAGGCATGATAACCAAACCCGGGCACGAGCTTTGTACTTTGTCTTGCTCCAGCCCCGGCTGGGCCGTAGAAGACGCCGATGCCTCTGCCATCCCACCTGTTTGACCTTTGGCCACTCTTCGATTGTATGCCATCCACCTTTCTCCATAGCATGCATTTCCCCTACGTTTAAGTCTTCACACAATGAAATTTCAACTTGAATCCCCATTGGCCTTTGCAGAAAATCCAGCTATGAGGACAAGATTAAGTACACAATTGCCGAAAAGAAGGATAAGAAGGCGAACAAGGCCCATGTTAATTCAGTATTCTTCAAACAGCTGCGAAAGCTCCTGCGTAAGTGACCCAAATGATGCCCATTTCCCTAGCGTGTATGGTAATGCTCTGCATGCTTATTACTTTTCAGCCATACTCATTCCCGGATTCTGGAGCGTGGAGACGGGACTACTCTTCCTGGTGGCCGCCGCACTGATTGGCCGTTCGGTGAGCGACATATGGATGATCCAGAATGCGACGGTTGTGGAGAGCACCATCATACATATGAATAAAACCAAATTTAAGGCGGCGCTGCTCAAATATCTAACAGCCCTTCCAGCGGTAATGCATCACAGACCTTTCTAGATCTTTGGGATGTTCCTAATCGCAGATCCCGATTGCGTCTTCCAATTGCAGATCTCTGTGGTAACCAATGTCCTGAAGTGGAGCCTGGGCGAGCTCAAGCTCCGCTTCCGCACAAATCTGACTCACCATCTGTACAATCAATATCTTAAGTGAGTTGAAGACTGGACCTGGAAATCTGTACAGAAATTTTACTCTGGTTTCTCCTCCTTCTCTAGCGGCTACACGTACTACAAAATGTCGAATCTGGACAATAGAATAGCAAACGCCGACCAGCTGCTGACCACAGACATTGACAAGTTCTGTGAAAGCGCGACGGATCTGTACTCGAACATTAGCAAGCCCGTGCTGGATATTTTCATCTATGTGTACCGCCTGACGGTGAATCTGGGCGGCAAGACGCCCTCGATACTGATGCTGTATCTGCTGATCGCTGGCGTGTTTCTTACACGTCTGCGCCGTCCCACCGGCCGCCTGACGGTCGAGGAGCAGAAGCTGGAGGGAGAGTTCCGCTATGTGAACAGCAGGCTGATCACCAACTCGGAGGAGGTGGCCTTCTATCAGGGCAATGTGCGCGAAAAGCTCACCCTGCTGGCCAGCTACTCCAAGCTGCGTGCGCATCTGAGCAAGTTCCTCGAATTCCGCGTCAGCATGGGCATCATCGACAACATCATTGGCAAATGTATGTTCACTCACACAAGCATCATATTGCTAAGAGACTAACTATTAGAGACTCCACTCTGATCTCTTTGCAGACTTTGCCTCCATTGTTGGCTTCTATGCGGTATCCATACCCTTCTTCACCGACAATCATCCACTGCTCTCTGGGGAGAAAAGCGGACAGCGTCTGCAGGCGTACTATACCTACGGTCGGATGCTGGTTAAGCTGGCGGAGGCTATTGGCCGTCTGGTATTGGCCGGACGGGAAATGTCACGCCTGGCGGGCTTCACCGCCCGCATGACCGAACTGATCAAGGTGCTGGGTGATCTGAACAAGGGCACCTATGAGCGCACCATGGTCAATGGCAACAATATCACACTCACCCAGAATGCCAGCGGATCTGCAGCGAATAGCTTTGGACCAAACAAGGGGATCATGTGCTTCGAGGACAATATCATCCGGTTCGAGCAAGTGCCTCTGGTCACGCCCAATGGCGATGTGCTGCTCAAGGAGCTAACGTTTGAAGTCAAGTAAGTGGCTGCACTATACCCCCTCTCGGCTTTTAGCTCATGGAAAATCTATTTCTGTTCTGCATTCTCCCGCAGATCCGGCACCAATGTTCTGGTTTGCGGACCCAATGGCTGCGGCAAGTCCTCGCTGTTCCGCATCCTTGGCGAACTGTGGCCCACGTGGGGCGGCAAGGTGACGAAGCCTTCAAGGGGCAAGCTCTTCTATATACCTCAGAGGCCTTACATGACGCTGGGCACATTGCGCGATCAGGTACGCGATTACAATGGCTTGGCAAAAGCCAAAGGATGGGGAGATTTGACACTCTTTTACACTATTCTCTATTGCCTATAGATCATCTATCCGCACACGCGCGAGGATATGCGACGAGTGGGCCAGTCGGACGAGGATCTCATGCACTATTTGGACATTGTTCAGCTGACGTATTTGGAACAGCGGGAGAATGGGCTGGATGCCATCGAGGACTGGATCGATGTGCTGTCGGGCGGTGAGAAACAGCGCGTGGCCATGGCCCGACTCTTCTACCATCGCCCGCAGTTTGCCATACTTGATGAGTGCACCAGCGCCGTTTCCGTGGATGTTGAGGGCAAGATGTACAGCTATTGCCGGGAGGTGGGCATCACGCTCTTCACCGTCTCGCATCGTAAATCGCTTTGGGTCCATCACGACTACTATCTGCAGTTCGATGGACGGGGCAGCTACGAGTTTGAGGCGATTGACCAGGACAAGGAGCATTTTGGCTCGTAATTAGCTAATCTTCCATATTCATCCCGCTTCCGTTTTTCCAATGCCCAATGATCGAGACCAGGCAGGCAGCATCGTGCGATTCTCCATTCTCCAAAATCAACGTGCAATTCCCGCTTCATTTTAGGCTGTAACTTTTTTTGGTGCTGGCAATCCTTGCTCCTATTCCGCCTCACCGTCTTGGCTCTATGTCTACCTCTACCCCCTCTACCGTTTCTTGCTTCGTTTTGTGATGTGCGAGTGTTTTTTTTATTTGTTTGTTTTGTTTCCTGGCTAATTATATTCCATAGCTTAACTCTGGGCTTAATCGGCTTTTAGTTGTATTTCCGAGAACAGAGTTTTGGTGATTAGAGATTTAAGCGTAAAGTAATAAACCCCCCTACCCCAAAAAGGGTGACCGAGATGAAGATCGAGAGAAAGTCTATATAGCGAAACACTTTTTAGTAAATTTATACGACAAATATACACAATATAAATACATACATTTAATATATATATACACATACTATATATAGATTTCGCACACAAATACAACACAAAAATGTCCCCGTAGTAATTTGCAAATTACACATTCGATTATCCCATCCTTTTGTATCCTTTTGCTTTTATGCTTTTGTATTTATCGGTTTTAATTGGAGTTGTTTCTTTTTTTGAATGGATCTTTTTGCAAAGAACACACGTGCTGTGCGTGTCAGTGCGAAATGCAATAAAATGTATATAAATATATAAAATAATAAAAAAATACGAGTGTAAATTAAATTGCTTTTACTTAGGGCGACACTCGACACTAAGCTAAGATGTCCAATATCGAATAAACGGAACGGAATGGGACGGAAGGATCAATTCTTTCGCTTGGGCTTTTTGCTTTCCATCAGACTCATGATGGTCTTGCGCATGTCCTCTGTTTCCTTGAGCTCCGTCTCTAGATGCTCGATCTGCTCCTTCTTCGCCTGCAGTTGCGTTTCCAGCACGGAGACCAGATCCTCACACTTTTTGCGACTCTCACGCTGCTCCTCGAGGCTCTTGTGCGTTTTGGCCAGCTCACGATCGCGCTCCTCAATGGTGCGCACCTTCTCCTTGATGTCCAGTTCATAGGCCAATACGGATTTCTTCAGCTTATCGATGCGTGAAATCTACAAAAAAAACGAAACAGAAACGATTTCAATACTGGTAATGTGGAATGCTGCTGTTCGGTCTGTCTTACGCTGTCCTTGCTGAGGGCCTCCAATTTAATGAGTTCCTCGCACTTTGAGCTCAAATTTGTTTTCAGATCGTCGCAATCCTTTTGGAGGTTGGCCACCTCCGATTTTTTAACGGCCAGGCGGCGCTCGCTGGCCTTCAAATGGTCCTCATTCTCCGATAATTGCTTCAGCAAGTTACCCATGTTGCTCTTCAGCTTGTGTGTCTGCTGTTTGAGATCCGTGCACTGCGTTTGCAGTCTAAAATAAAAGCGATATAATCATCATTCTGGTCGGGTCTGTGATTAATTTGTGGTTGCCACTTACCGCTCCTGGCTGATGAGCAGCTCAAAGTTCTTGGTCTGAAACTGTTCCAGTTCGGCGTTCTGGACATTGGACAACTGGATACTGCCAATCAATTGACTGTTGGCCTGCTCGAGACGCTGCTGGACGTTCAGCATGCCACTGTTGAGGCTGTCTATGCGATGGTTGTACAGCTCGATCACCTGCGAGATGGGGGCCGACTGCAGTTCGTTGCGCCTGACAATGCCGCTTATGTTGTCCACCAGTGCCCCGATGCGCTGCGACAACTCTTTGTTGGTGAAGGTGCGATGGCACTTTAGGATTGAGCTAAGATTATACCACTGCTGCGGCGCTTCACTGCTGCAGCCGGCGGACGGAGCAACCGACGAGCAATCGAGTCGTCCACTGTTGATGCTTGCCACATGCTTTGGAAGAGCCGACGTCAATCGGTAAGCGATAAGGATAGACTAGAAAGGAATTATTGCAGTGACGCTCACCTTGGCCACGGCTGCCTTGGGGAAGCGCTCGAATCGGGCAATCTGTAGAACAGCCTCCACCAGCTGCTGATTGCCGCTGGCCATGCCCCGGGCCAGGACATACTGCAGCTGGGGCTGATCCAGCAGGGAGCAGCATTTCTCGAAGTACGCCTTCTTGGCAATGCTGGCAAAGTTGATGAGCAGCAGCAGGCAGAAGATCGCCTTCTCCACCTCGTTCTGTCCCAGCGATTGGCCGCTCAGGGATTGTGGTGCCAGGGACAGCGGAGCGGCCAGAATTTTGTCAAAGTACGACTCGGATATTTTGGATAGCACCAACTTTTCCGTCTTGGACTCGCGCAGCAGATCCAGCAGCAGTTGTAGAATGGCCACTACATGAGCGGGCTTCGTTTCGGGCCGCTCGGCACTGGCCACCAAGCTGATGATATTGGTGGGCTCGCGGGCTATCAGCTTCGCCACAACGGCACCCTTGCCCCGACGCAACAGAGTGGAGACGAGCTCAATGGCCGCCACGCCGCACAGATCGGAGGTTACGCATTCAGCGATCAGCTCGTACAGACGCGGTGTAATGGCGTCCAGGCTGATGACACTGCTCTGCTCCTCGGAGAGATCTAGAATGTAGCTGATGAGCCGAAAAATCAGATTAAGGCAGATTTGTTGATGCTTTCGCGAATCCTCGTGAGAGTCGTCCATGGTGGAGCGTGAGTCGATTTGCTGAAACGTTTAGCGAGTGACAAGGCATGATAATGAATGACAATGAATCTATGATCTGCTCATTGCTTACGTCCAAAAGCTTTTCCACATCCTCGCAGTAGTGGCTGTGGGAGAGCATGGCCTGATGGAGGCCCGCATGCCCCTTCGAGTCCAGCAGATAGTCCACAATGTGCCGCAACTGGGCCACATTCCAGCTCTTGAGGCAATCCTCGATGCCCGCGAAGCATGAGCGCAGGAAGTTGTGCAGCTCGCGCTGCTCCATCGGGTGCACATCTTCGGAGAGGATGACGAGCATTTTGTAGGCAAGCAGGCCGTAGTTTGTGATGCGTCTGCAGAAGCTGGATATGTTCACGCTACGCAGGAAGAGGAACAGCACTACGAAATTCTTATAGCACAGATTCACCAGTATCGAGAGGGCCAGCAGTGCGTGCGATGGCGGCTGTGCACCGTCAGGGTCGCCCTCGACATTGTGGACAATATCCACCAGGTGCTCGAGCAGGACTGGCAGATACGGCTCCTCCCAGGCGATGTGTATGCCATAGGTTAGGTCCTGCAGCAGAACCAACAGACGATAGACTCGCTCCTCGCGCTCCGTTTTCTTCAATAGAAAACTTAACAGCGGCACAAAGCAGTACTTCTCGACAATAGCCCCACGCGCCTCCAGATTCCGGCTGCAGTGCTGCACCAGCTCCACGCATGCCCACAGCACGTCGCACTCACTGTCAAGCGCACTCATCAGAGCATGCAGATCCATAAAGAACTTGGCGAGCTCCAGATTTCCGGGAGTCGGGGCATAATAATGCGGCTGCACTTTCGTTCCCAGCAGCGCGATGCTGCGGTGCAGATAAACCAGTGACTCCTCGGACTTTAGCTGGTGGTAGGTGGCTGCCTGGCTGCTGAATTCTCGCATATAGCCAATGGCCTCCATCTCTCCTGCGTCCTGGTGGGTCAGCGTTGAGTGCTGCTGCTGCGGCGACTCGTTGCCGTTGTTGTTGTGGATGGTGCTGCTGCCATTGCTGTTAGTGGCGATTGTGGGATTCCTAAGCGAAGACATTTATCTCTCGAAATTTGCTAATATTATTCTCACAGCAATAAAAAAATTGTTTATTTCGAAAGTGTGTAATCGTTTCGCGCTAGTATGCGATATGCGAAATTGCAGACCTGGGTAACGCCAACGGTTGGTTGGCAACGCGGCATAGCGATATATCAACCTTTTTAAAGAAGGTTGGCAGGTCCGTTTTGACAAATGAGCGTTCTAATTTGAATTTGAATTTGAAAAATAGCCGTTTTGCATAAACGCAGATTCTCTTTGCTCAAACGGTGAAATAATAAATGAATAGTGCTTGAAAAAGATTATCATGGCCTTATTGGTAATGAAATTCGTTGGAAGCTCTACAATACCTTAAGGGTATTCCTTATTTATACATTAAATTCAAATAAACCTTACATCAGTATGTGGTGGCTAGGATAGGGGAGTTCCCCTTCAGCTTTGGATATTCAACTTTAGCAGGAGCACACACAAGCACACAAACGCACACAAAAGCACACACAAGCACACACACGCACACCCACACATACACACGTGCGTTACATTTCAAATAGCGCATAAATTTTGAAAAGTCCATGCAAAATCAAAACGAAATTTCTTTGCTGGACAGCAGCACAACTCCCCCCATCCCACCATTTGGCCCGGGTGTGGGTGGGGCACTGCTCTGGGTTTCTTTGGGTGGTATGGTGGGGCCACATGTGTGGCCTTCTATCCTGCTGATGCTGATTCTACCCTGCTACCCCCTTCACATCACTGAATTACGCATGCTTTCAGCTCTAGGCATTGTTTGGCTAAGGGTTGGACGGAAGGGGGGTGAGGGGGTGAAGTGGTGGCTATGTATGGCTGAGCTTCAAAATGTGCAGAAAGCATAAGCCTAAGCTTTTTTATCGTTTCGACCATGAGACAGGCCACGGCCAGGACCAGGACCAGGCCAGACCAGAAAAAATGAAAGTGGTCCACAAACACAGACACACACACACACACACACACAAACACACACACGGGCATATTTAAGTGGTATGCGTATGCGTGTATTCGTGTGCTGGCTTTTGTATAGTTGAAAGTTTCAATATTGGCTCTGCAAAGGATGTTGAGGAGGAGGCAGTGTGGGTGAAAAGTGTTTGCCCAACTGCCCAAAAAACGTCCACAATGACAGCACATAAGCAGATTCACACACAAACAAACACACACACACACTGCTCCCCTCTTATATGCGTATGTATGTAAATATATTTACATTATTCATACACACACACGCACACATGGGCACTCTTTGGGAAATGCGTTTTATTCAAAAACGGAAGCAGTCGCTTTTGACCAAGAATCAGTGGAATGGGGTGGGGTGGTTGGCGCCTGGATTATTCTATGGATAGATTCGATGCCGGATTGATTTTGCTATGCCAATGAGCCAAGAATTGTACATTATCTCTCGATAATGATCCTAAAATGCAATATCACAGGAGGGAGCAGATCTATCTGTACATACATACATAGATCTTAGTGGAGCACTCCTCAATACCCACGTTTCCTAATTTGCAATTTACTTTTACTAGTTGTTATATACACACGCACACACACACTCACACACACAAACTTTGCGAGAGGTGGGGGGTGGTAGGGGGGACAAACCAATTGTCACATTCTCAAATACAAGCACATACACAGAATGGAAAGTTATGTGATTATATGTGTATCCCGCCCTTTTGGGGGATGGCCGAGTGAACAGGAAACTTCTCTCCAGGGCATTCGCAATTCAGTATGCAAAAAATACATATACACATATAAAAATATACCCCAAAGAAAGCAAGTGCGAAAACTGTGAAGGAATGATGCGACTATGGGAAGCACCTCTCATTCGAATTGGAAGGGTAGGAAAGAGATCTTTAGCAATCTGGGATCTCTTTTGAGAACCTAACCCTGCTACGAACCAGAGCTTCTTTTCGGTTTCTTTTCGGACTTCTATTTCTGGAATGGAAAACATTTCAACAGAGTAGTAGATGGCTAGCAAATGGAGGATAGATAGGAACAGTACTTATACATGTTAAAGCCTCCCATTTGAATATTATGTTTGGAAGTGCTAATACTTTTATTTCATGTGTGAAACACCATCTTACGAGTATAGTATACCCCATCAACCCCATCGATTGCTGGGTGTAAAGCCAGAAAAAAAGAAAATTTCTCATCCGTTTGTTTGCCCAGCCATCAACAGTGTCCTGTCCTTCCGCCCCCCCGTGTGTGTGTATGTGTCCAGATTTATACATGTGTGTAGGTGTGTATGTGTGTGTGCCTGGAATAAGTGTAAGCCGCTTTTAGGCGCTTCTAACAGAGCAAATCGCTTTAAAAGGTTTTAAATTTTGCCCACCAAGCTGGAAGGGGGGAAGATGGGGAAGGAGAAACAGCAGAAGTAGAAGCACCAGCAGCAGTTCTTCCTTCCTCATGGATGGGGGGGGGATCAGACGGAGCTCTGAAACTGAAGACGACTTTCACTGCGATCTGGTGATCATGACCCGCCTCAACACTGATACCCTTGAGCAGGGCTGGGTCTGGCTCTGGGTCTTTCTGCTTCACTCCCTGCTACGGCACTGCATCGAATGCAACCAAATCGGATTGTTCAATCAAAAGGCAGCCCGCACACACCCCCACACAGGAATAGACACGCACACGCACACTCACACTGATCACAAGATCACGGATCACGAATCGGGGAAACAACATTTGGACAATGGACACCAGACAACAGACAACAGCAGGACAGTGGAACAGTGGGACAGTGCGACTGAGGGACAGCAGGACATGAACATGGATAGGTTTTCAGATAGATCTCTTTTCTTTTGCCTTTTCTACCTGCGATGCCATTATTTTTCCTGATTTTCCACTGGATTAAGTGCAGAAAGGTGTGTTTGTGTGTGCCTGTGTGCGTTTCTATGTGTGCAACAAAATCTAGTTTTCTTTTTCTCCTTCTTTCCCCCCACTCTCTCTCTCTCTCTTTCTCTTCTCTGTCTGTGCCTCATTGTTCCTGGCACACACACACACATGCATGCACACATGCAGGACGCACTCATTAACGTGGCATGCAACAATAAATTACCACAATTCGACATACGGACAGCACTGAGGGACGTGAAAATGGGAAAACTTCTGCTCTCTCAGCCGTCCTTGAGCTATCAGCGTTTATGCGGCATACAAATGGCCGATAAGCGACAAAATCATGAACTGAAGAGTGGAGTCTGAGACTACATCTGAAGGATTTCATTTCATATTTTTTCTCTTCTGTTAAATTTTGTAAAATATCTATACAATATCATCAAATATCTTACAACTTGCATCATCCATAAGTTCATTATTTACATTATTAGAACTAAGGAAAGCGTCGGCTTTTTTTATTACAAAAAGTTACCTCCTCCTAGACCTTAGGTTATTATTTGCTATAAGAAACGTTTCACCATTTATTCATGATACGATTATGGCGTATTCTATGACGCATAAACCATGGTGCATGCTCCTCACAACCTGATTTTCCAGCGGCAACAACAAAAACAACCACTGCAACTGCAACAGCAACAGCAACTGCTGCAAGTGCCTCGACTCGCCCACTTTTCCCTTGTTCTCTACTCGCTTCCCGTTCCTCGTTTCTCGTTCCTCACTCTTTGCTCTTTGCTGTTGGATTCGATTTGACTGCGTTTTGCCGAGCACAGGAAACTCCGTGTGGCATGGTATGGTGTGCCCATCGTCTGGTCGTCTGGTTGTCGTCGTCGTCGTCGCCACCACCTGTAGATTTTCTTGATTTCCCTGGCCCTGGCTGCATTCGAAATGATGTACGGCGCCTTTTAATTGGACACGGTCTGCGTGATTGCGCCTGAGCCCCATCCCCTTTTCCCTGTTCCCTGCTGCCTGCTGCCTGCTGGGTTCTGAAGTGCGTGTATCTCACGGACTCTGTCTGTGTCTGCATGTATCTGTCTGTGTCTGAGTGGGAGGGTGTGCTGGTGTGCTGGTGTGCTGGTGTCCGTGTTGCATCATCAAAAGAAAAATCAAGTTTCAAGTTCAACATTATCATCATCATTATGTGTAATTATGTTTTAGAAGAGAAGAGCAGCAGCAGCAGGGGCAGGGGCTGGGGCTGGTCTCGCCTCTCTGGTCTGGCTAGTTGCAGATGCTGTAAAGAGGTGGTTGTAAAAGGAGTAGCCACCTTACTACATATTATGTATCTATATACATATGTATGTAAACCACCCACCCACATCTATGTACAAATAGTATGTATTCCCAGCCACAATGAAAACGCAATTCTAGAGTGTAGTTTACATTCTTTATTTCGGTTCCAAAAAAAAATTCATCGTTTTTTTCGTTCTGTCATGTGTCGTCATGTGTCCTTTGTATGACAATTTGGTTTTCTCCTCTTTTTATGGTATGTTTGGTTTGTGTTTTTTGTGTATATAGTAGAGGGGAGCGGAGACTCTTATAAATGCATATATGCACATACATATGTATGTATGTATATAGGTTTCTATATGAAAAGGAGACAACAGTTATGCTCTGCCTTGATTCTTGTACATAAATTCTCAGATATATTGATTATTTGGTAAAATTCTGGGTTTACATTCAGGTGGAATTTCTAAGGAATATATGGGTATAGTATATGGATTACTCCCCACTATACACAACATTTTGTCTATAAAATTGTATTTAAAATTCCTGATTCCAAGTCGGATGGAGAGATGGTGAGATTGTGGCACTGATTGCTACGAGTATTGGTAATGTTATTGGTATGGCCTCTATAAATGTACAAATACACATACCCAGAGAACGCACAGATAGTTACACCAAACACAAGTATAGTTTATAGTTTTTCCCTTGGTTTTCAGTGGTTTTTCAGTGATTGTGTGGCATTGGATGGAGAGAGAAAGGTACACGATTCCTTGTCAATTTATTGTATACACTTTTGCTTTGATCTTTTTTTTTGTATTAAAGTATTCCCAAAGTAGTACTCGTACTACACATATTTCTGGATCTTTCATTATCGAACTTTTTTGTCAACTTTTGTTTCCTTGCATTTTACCGGTTTTCGCTGGCCTTCCAAAGATATCCTTCCATATTGTATGACCTGATCATATGCATATCCTTTAGATTTATGCGATTAAGTTTTCATTTTTTTGGGGAATGTATTGGGGGGCTCTCATTTCGTTTTATTTAATAATTAATTGCTAAAATTTAACATGTAGTTGCTACATAATTCAAATATGTTTACCATTTTTCACTTTTATTTTCAAGAAATTGCTGCAATCGGAACCAAAGAGTCCAAAGAGTTGCCTGCCTGCCTGCTTGCCACATTCATATATTGCTTAGACGTTCTGCTCTAAGAAAAAAACCTCTAAATATAC
This sequence comes from Drosophila algonquin, assembly GCA_035041765.1. Classification (NCBI taxonomy): domain Eukaryota; kingdom Metazoa; phylum Arthropoda; class Insecta; order Diptera; family Drosophilidae; genus Drosophila; species Drosophila algonquin. Next base: position 1,409,275 of record JAWNKY010001823.1, read on the forward strand.
TATAAATGTATAATTCTAAACGTAAACGAAACGAACAAAAAACCAGGAAGATAAACGAGGAAGGAAGTTCTGGTTTCGGGCGAGGGCCGAAATCCTGATATTCTGATATCCTTGCAGATTCATCGATTACATTACTGTCTACTCAAAGATAGTCCACGTGGAAGTGTCAGAATATAGGAAATACAGGAAGTACAGGGAGTACATATGCATATATGTATATTCAAAGTGCAAGAATATGTTCCTTGAAAAGCAATTGAAAGATTTGATCTATGTACAATTGTATGTATTAGATGATTATATTAGAAAGATCTTAAAAAGTTTTGAACATATTATGGGAAGGGAGACAAATGCAGATTTCTAGGCGGCTTCTCGGATGATCTTCATCTGCAAGGCTATCGCGCAATCACTTCTTATTTTCTTCTTTCTTTCTCATTTGTTTCCTTTTTGTGTGATTAATGTAATTCTCAATTAGTTTTCGTTGTTGAGATAGTTGTTTGTTTTTTTTTTTTTGGGGGGGGGGGGGGGGTTTCAGGGTACAACTCTGCCTTGCCCCTCCTCTGCACAGGCCCTCGGTCACCGCCCCCGCGTTGAGGGTTGTCATATGAGAAACAAAATTATCGTAGATGGCCAAAAACTGTAAAGATTCAAATTTAAACCGATGACAACCTCTGAAATGTGGGGCTGGGGGGGATGGGGTGGCCGAGCGGGATCTGCGGAGGCAGTGGGCGCACATTAAGCCTAGAAATAGTATAATTTATATATATATATATATATATGTATGTATATATGTTTGTGTGTATACAATTATAAACAATTATATATTTAAAGTTATTTGTTTTAGTTTAGTTTTTTACGTATAATTAGTTGACATTTTGCTTCGATTTGCTTGCGATTTTCGTTTTTGTTTTTTGTTTTTGTTGGAAGAAGAATCGAACGGAATATTTTCCTTTTTGTTTTGCTTTGTATTAGTTTTTTTTTGTTTTGTTTCATTTATTTCTAACGAGGTAGATTTCTATTACGTCTTGAGCCTGTCTTCGTCTCCGGTTTTTGAGGTAATTGATTTTTTTTTGTTTGTTTGTTTGTTTGTTTTTAAGCAGTGCTTACATTTAATAATTCATTAAAAAAAAGTTTAGTATTTGACTGGTTCCTTCTATATATGTATATTGCACACAGTGAACACTCCCATTTGACGGATGAAATGCATTTTGGCACAAGAAAAACAATTCAATTTCAACTAAAATTATTGCTCCTGCTACTGCTTATCCTTTTGCTATTTAAGTTTAATTATTGTGTTTAGTTCTTTGTTAGTTTTACTCAGTTTTGCCCAATAAATGATATGCACAATGTTGATATAGGAGACAATCTTCTGCTGCTTCTTCTCTTCATCTCTTCTCTTGTTTCATTCCCGTTCTAAATCGCATCTTATATACGCCTCTATATACAGCTTACAATTGCTTTTCTCTTCTGTGTTCTCTAGTTAGTTTTTCTGCTCCTGTGACTAAAAAGTGAATAAAATTACGAATATACCTGTTTTTTAGTACACATACACATACAATACAATATAATTGAGCGTTTGATCTGTGCAATAGGTGTGTGTGGTGTGTGTGTGTGTGTGTGTGTGTAGTGAATATTCAACATTGTTTTCCCCAATCAAAGAATTAGTATACCGATTGCACTTAACCATTTTATAAACTAAAATCTTTAACCTAAAACCAAAAACATTTACGCTCTGCTTTGGGTGTACGCATGAGTGTTTGAGTGTTTTGTGAGTGTGTGAATGTGAATGTTGATGATGCTAAGGATGTTGCTAAATATGATGCTAAACATGATGCTATTGGTTGGGGGGTGGGGGGTCTAAACACTTATTGGGGGCTCTGACGTTCAGACATCAAAGTTTTATACTATATTAGGTATATATGTATGTATGTACATATATATCGTTTGATATACATGTACGCCCGACGTATATTGACGGTGTGTGTCCGAAATGTTTCAATTCGCATAAATTTTGTTCCGTCTCTGGGCATTGGTTGGCTGCCGCTGTCGAGTCGCCGCCAGGCCAGGCCAGGAGCCATGATGGGGCATCGATTGCCTTCTGGGTGCTGCAATGAGAGAGAGAAGCAAAAACTTATGGTTAGAATGGACCAGGCCGGGTGGGTGGATGGGTGGGGGGTGGGTTGTCAAAGATTAATGCACAGAATCCCACTTCCAAAACCGAATCCAGTTGCAGACCCAAAAGCTTTGTTGGCCAATTATTCAATGTCGCTTCAGGCTGGACAGATGATGACAAGAGCTCGGCTCAGAACAGTCAGAGTTTCTACATGTATCTCTGTATCTCTACCTTTATCTGTATCCAAATCAGTACAGAGAGTGAGTATATGTACATATCTGTAGCTGTATCTGTAGCTGTGGCTGTTTTCAGCTGGTTTCGGCTTTCAGTTTCAATGTAAAGTTGATATAAGGAAATCAAACAGCAAATCAAATCCAATAAATCTTTAATCCAATTATAACTCATTATGCTTATATGCACACATGGTCCCCCCTTCCCCCTCCCTGTCTCTCTCTCTCTCTCTCTCTCTGTCTGTCTATCTCTTTCTTTCTGCCTGTCTCTTGCTGCTGTTGGAATTATTAGCTTAGGCTAAGGAGAGCTCAGCGAGCTCTATAATCTGATATCTAAGATGTCGCTACATCTCCCTCTCCGCCCTCCCCTGCCCTCCCCACCCCTCCTCAGTTTCAGCGTAATTCTTATAATTCGTATAATTCTTCTTCGTTTTGTTGTTTGCTGTCTTTTTTTGTATTTTTTTTTGGTTTCTTTTCTGTGGGCCACAATCTACAGCAACTACGGGGGAACGCCCTAATTTTTACCCTCTTCTAATATCGGTTCGAATATCTTTTTCTTCTACTTTTGTGTGTGTGTGTCAGGCTGCGGCTTAGATTTAACACTGAGAGAAATCAAAGGGGGAGAATGGCAAGAAGAACGTTCTGGCTTACGAGAAACAAAATATCTGAAGATGAATAAATGTACTTTATAACTATATCTTAAATGAAAGTTAAGTCTTTTTGCATTAAATCGAAACTGATGAATGGAATGTTGTTTGAGTGATTCATTAATTAGACTATATATGAAAGTATCTGTATATATACCCATATTAAGTGGAATAGCTTTTAGCAATGGTAATACCCAGATATTTAATATTCTTTCTTTTAGCAGTGCATCTATTGCATGAAAAATATAATATATGATCGAAAACATCATTATAAGAGAAAGATATAGCCTATTAGAGAGAGAGAGAGAGAGAGAGAGAGACAGAAAGACAGAGAGAAGAGAAGTGCAGAGAAAGATACATGAAAATCTTATAATCCTGGGCCCTATGCTCGGGCGTGTGAAATTATGGAATGAAATGGAAAATCCGTCGTTTATCTTAATCGCTCTACCCCCTGCCCCCGCTCCTCAACCATTTGAAATTCTTATAATTAAAGCGAATCTAGTTTTTTTTTTTAATTTGGTTTCCCCCTGCCGCTCTGTTTCATCAGGCCATTGGGGGTTTTCGTGTTACGTTTCGGATCATGCCACTGCCACTGCCACAGCCATAGCCGCTGTTTGCTACGCCTCCTCCTCGCTGGCTGTTGTTCTCGCTCTCTCTCTATCCTCTCTATCCTGCCCAGCCATCCATCTTTGTTGCTGCTGGATCTCTGGGCTTCAGTTAATCTGCAGCGCATCAGCAATTAGCGGAAACTCGTCATAAAATATACAACAAATACAAATACAAATACAGAGAAACAACAACAAGCAGCGCACAAAATCGGATAAAGCGCCGACAGCAATAACAACAACTAATGCGCCGAAAAAAAGTTTTGCCTAAACTTTATTTTGATACCCTGCACACTGACACTGGTGCCAAATGGGCAATGCTCATTCTGTTGCAAGGTTTGCCACCCATAAGAGGGGAGAGGGGAGTCTGCCTGAGAGTCAACGCCCAAATTGCATCATCTGGATATCGCTGGTGTCAACATCCTCCACCTCATCCTCATGTCCCTCCCTCCATACATATGTATATGTAATATATACTACTTGTATTTCCCCCTCTCTATAAGTCGTCCAGCCTTCGTATCTAAACAGATATTACTCGTAGCTTTTGCACTGCCCACTGATAGTCCCTTGGCCTTAGGATGACCTTTCAATGGATCATCAAGTTTTACTTTTTGTGGCAGACAACTCGAAAGTGTATCCAATGGTTCGGTGCTCCCCGCAAAGGCAGGCCTTTCTTTCTTTCTTAGTGTTGTTGCTATTTTGGTTGAAACTCGTTCGTGGCTTCGGTTTTCGGTTCGTTTGCGGGGCTCAAAAAGATTTATTTTGTTTTACTTTTGTTTTTGGTTTTTTCTCTCTTTCTTTTTTAACTGATTGTGAGACAAAAATTTCTGTTGAATTGGAATTAGGACACACACATGAAGTGTAGCTTCAAAATGTAGCAACAATTTGTGGCCAGCAAAGCAGCTGTGCGCCATTTGACGACGACGACGACGCTCCTCGTTTTTTGCCATAGCGCTGCGTCTGCTGCCCCGCCCACCCAGTCCACCCCTTCTGCCGCAAATGTATTATATGTACATGTGTATCATTTTATAATGCCTCAAACTTGGACACTTCTCTCTCTCTCTGTCTCTCTTCGATTGTGGTTTGGTTGTGGCACAAAGTTCGTGGCCTGAGTCTTTTGATTTGTATGGCGAAATACAGTTGGAGAGCAATTGGAATGGATTCTAATGCAGATTCGATGACTCTAGGTTGGATTAGAGACTAAACCAAATAGGGTTTTAGATGTCACAAACACATAGAGTGCAGTTAGATTAGCAGAACATGCAACTTGGGTCTTGCAACTTGGATGAGGGAATAGAGCAGATCAATGGATAGATAGAATATTGATTGAAGCATCAAAAGAGAGAGATACTCAAGAGACATATTGAGGTGTATCGATAAATTAGATGTGTAATACTAGGTTATCTATGTATACATCGTATCTGTCTATCTATAAATCTATTGATTATCTTGTTAATGGTTCGAGGGTTCTGTTCTCCTGAGAAAGATCAACTGCCGTGGGTGGTGGAACAAATGCAAGATGTATGGGAGTAGAACAGAACCTATACATAGATCGAAAGATAAATAGCAAATAGAAAAGTACAGAAAACAGATGGAGAGGTGATTGTACTTGAAAAGGCTCAAAGGATTAACCCGATTAGCATTTAGATAAACGTATAGCATTTGCTTAGATCATCATCTAATGAACGAAATGGATCCTTTCATGTGTCGATTGTACTCGTATTGTACTAGCATGGAGGCAAAGAGATCTCTGGATGATTATAATTATGTACATGTCTCTTCCTTGAAAAAACCCCCTAGTAGATTAATTTTATGATTTCCTTTGCGGAATCCAAAAACTGCTTAGCCATCGATCTGCGAGCATCTAAATATTTCTTGTGGCCATTTTCCAAGCCGGCCTCATTGAGAAGGTTCAAATAAAGAATCTTGGCCAGAGGCGGCAGATGCTCTCAGGATAATGATGAGCAACGATCTCGATGATGATAATGACGATGATGCGACCGCCATGCTGTCCTGTCATGTTGTTGGTGGAGTTGTTGTTGTTGCTGCTTCTATTGCTGTTTGGCATTGAATTTTGGAAATCAAATATCTAACGCCATAACCCTGGGGGTAGGTTTCTTCTAGCTCTTTCTGAACACACACTCACACACACACACGCACACACACAGAGAGAGTAAACACATACATATGTACATATGTATGTATGCCCGAAATGGCAGCAGAAAAGGTTAACAGAACAGAAGAGCCACAACAGAACGTAAGTGCATCTGTATGTATTTGTGCTTGCGTGTGTGTGCTTGTGTGCTTGTGTGTGTGTGTGTGTGTGTGTGCTTGTGGGCAACACAATAAGCATCTCAGGATGCTGTCAAATGTTTGGTAATTAAAAAAGAAGAAGCAACAGCGGCAGTGGCAGTGGCAGCAACGCAACGCAACGCTGGGAAAGTAATGTGAAAGAAATTTCTTCGGCCCAAACGAAAGTCAAATGAAAATGAGAAAATGAGACAAAGACGAAGAAAAAACCAAGGAAAATTTTACAGTTTTCAAGGGAAAGAAAGCCGATGAAAATCCCACATTGGGATATCTCATAGATGTCTCGCTCAGAGGGAGGAAGGGTAGGGGTAGGGTAGGGGGAGCAGTGGTTTCGAGGGGGTTGCTTAATTTCAATTATTTCTCTTTTTTTTTTTTGGTTTTTTTTTTTGAGAAGCTAATTTGATTGAGTTCTTGTGTAAGATGTCAAGGATTTTTCAGCTGTGATTCAGGCCAGGCAGTGCTGCCTTTTTTGACAGCTCTAATTTAACCTTTTTTATCCAGTACCCGTCGGAATCCACACTCGGAAAATGTTCACAAGGGTTCGATAAGTAACCAAAAATGTTCACGAAATTTCTATAATTTATATTCCCCCCCAAAATGAGGAAAAAAATGGAATTGGAAGTGGGAACATATTCGATTAAAACTTGTACGAGCTGATGGAAATTCGTTGGGAAGGGAATCCTGAAAAGCAGCACTAAAAATGAGTGAAATCTCGATAGATATCCAAAGTCTACATATATGCTGGACCATTAGATTAGCACACAACCAGCAAGTTGGAAGTTTGTTCAGAAATCGGAAGAGGGATGGTTTAATGGTTGATTTGAGAGTAGTTTCTGAAAGTAATTACTCTGGAGACAAATGCAATATGTATGTAGGTTGTCTATATCTATAGAACTGATCGAACAGTTTAACCTTATTTTGTTGATCTGGGTAAAGGAGAGGAGGCACCGCACCCCTGGGAATGTCAAATATAAAAGACCCGTTATGCCAAGCAAATGCCTGGGGACGGAGAGCAAACACAAACCACAAGAAAACAGAACAGAACGAGAAAGAGATTGAGATTGAGAATCAGTATGAAAGAAGCAAGGAAGTGAGACCATCTTAACACATGTTTGTGGAACTGGAGACCCGAAGAAGGGAAAAGGGGGCGGGGAGAGAATTCCACACAATTTGCACATCGATAATATAGCATGGAAGTAGAGAGAGAGAGAGAGATGGGTAGAGATTCAGAGAGAGATAGAACTTTGGTTTGTTTGCTCTACGGGCAGATCCACTCTACGTCTGATCTCTGCTCCTCTTTTACTCCAGTTCTCTTCTCACTTCTTGCCTTCCTCTTTGCTCCACTCATCGTATCATTTCCCCCCCCCAGCCACCCCCCTAAGACACAAAAGCCTGTCAAGGCAAGGAAACTATTGTGCGAGAATATATTTTTGTTCTTCTTTCTTTTTTTGCTTGAATCAAAGGAATATTCGTTTTCCCTTCCTTTCCTTCAGCGGATACATAGCATGCCACTAGCCATCCCGCTATAAATGTATGTATCTGCATCTGTATCTGTGTATCTGTGTATAACTATGAATCATGATAAGTGCTAACGCTGTATATACTCTCGCGTAGAAGGAGAAACAGAATGAGAGAACCGAAAAGGGAATACGAGAAGTAGAAACAACAGCACAAAGGCAGAGCCAGAGCCACAGCCACAGCCAGAGCACATTTCAAGGATTACACACTTGGATGTGTGCGTGAGCGAGAGAAAGAGATCTACTGTCTTTTCAAGGTATCTACAAGATACACACACGCACACACACTCATACACGGATGCACGGATACGAAACAGAGGTAGACAATTTCTACCTGGACAACAACCGATCAAAATCTCTGCCGAAAAAACAAAAAAAAATAAAAGAAAACGAAAACGAAAAGAGGAGGAAAGAGGAAGATAGAAGGCAGCAAAGGAGAAGAGCGAGACAGAGAGAGAGAGAGAGGGCAATATCGTTGCCGAAAAATTAAAATTACAGATGGTTTGGTTGCTGGATGAGCATATGTACAGGAAACCAGTTTTTATGTTCAACAAACAAAACCAAGAAAAACGCACGAACGAGAATCGAGTGTAGAAGAAACACACACACACACACACACACCAAAAAGGAGAATAAGAGGAAGAGAAAGACGATGGACAGAGCAGCGTTATGATGACATAGCCGCCACGCCGCCGCCGCTGCTGCTGTTGCGGCTGCCGCACATGCGCAACGCCAGCTTCGTGTCGCTCCATCAATTGTGTATCTTCGAGATACAACTTGGCACTGGCACGGCACAAAACTACAGTGCGTTTCACCAGCATTAGATTGGGGGGTGCTGTCCCCAAAAGAAGAAAACTGTACAATGAAAGATTCCTCTTGGGGGCTGGATCTCCCCCGATCGCCTCCTGGATGCAGAGCCAGCCACATCTCTTTGTTGCCACAAGCAAGCATTCGCTGTAAATCGGTTAAATCATTTGAATATATCGGTTTTTGGGTCGCATACTGCTGGCACTCACTGTGTCTCTTGTCTATTTTCTGTGTGTGTGTGTGTGTTTTTCTAACAATTTGCTCGGCTGTTGCTAGCCGCCTCCCGCCACTCCTACCCTCCATAGTTTCTGTGCCCCTCAGCGTGGTCTTCGTTTCTATTCCACATTTTAAACCCCCTCCCCCTCTCCCTCTCCCTACCCTTCCCCTTGCCTGAGGCACAGCCAGAGAGAGGCACAAAGAAGTAGAGAGACATGTATGTATATATGTACGTGCAACATGTGTGCGTGAGATGTTTTTGCTCATCCTGGATCCCGCAAGCAGTTTTCAAGGATCGACACTGAGATCGACAGAAAGCAACGGAACGACGGAACGGAGTCCTTTGTCCCTCACATCCTCAAGGATGGGAAGGGAAGCCAGTTCCTGCACACACACACACACACACACACATATCCGTATCTTTGTATCTACACATGTTTCTTGTCGAGTCTTGTCTTTCTTCCTCCTCACTTCTCGCCATCTTTCCTTCGCTTCTTTCTTCGCAAAAAAAAAAACCAGCCTGAACTTTAGAGTTTTCTGAGATTCTCAACCTCAGCTGGAGAACAACAAAGAGCAGAGATATAAAGAGAAACAGATATATATATATATACATATATATATGTATATATATATATATATATTGTAAATAGAGAGAGAGATAGAGAGAGAGGGAGAGAGAGAAGCGACAGCAGTGGAGAAGAGATATTAAAGACACGCACGTAATTTCTTTGGAACTAGCAACCGAATACACAAAACTGAAACCACAACAACAACAACAACGAATTTCTACAAAAATAATTAAGAAAAACAAAAGAGCTGAAAAAAAAAACACACAACATTTATTTGAAATTGTATGGTGGGAGGGGAACGGGTCCATGGCTAACCAAGAACATGTACCTCCCCCTCCCTCCCTTACTATAAACAATTATTGTTAAAGTAAGACTAGGTCTGGTTAAGCTTTGGGAAACTAGAACCAACCTTTAAGATTATTATAATGTACATATATCCTGTATATATGAACATACAAATATCTTAGTCCTTAGCTAAAAAACAAATCTCAAGACTCTTTAAAGAAACGATGCGTATTCGAAAGGGAACTTTCAGAGAAACTTTTGATAAAATACCTCAAAAACCTAATGGAAAGACCAAATTCAATCGAAATCGCTTGGAATATCCTATTAAACCTTTTGGATTGGGATAGAAATCCGTGAATATCGTTCGAGTTTCGAAACAAAGAGAAATATTTGGAAATAGTTGTACAGCAGAAAAACCTTTGAAACTAGAAGAAACACGATAAAAAAAGTGAACTAGTAGAGGTTAAAGAAGAAGAAAAGTAGAGGTAAAAATAATTTAAAAAATATATAAGTTGAGGCAGGAAAAAAAGGCAGGCCAAGGAGCGAGAATGTATTCAAGATCTTTGATCCTTTGTGTAAAATCTTTCGAAATCCGACCCTTCCTTGGTTTTGGAAGACCAGACTCCAACAGCCGTTAACTGAAAACCAAAATGAAATAATAAAAACATAAATTGTTTAATTTTCACTTTTTTTGTTTCTTTTTTTTATCTCGTTTATATTTGTCATTTAAAAAAATACTTAGAAGGCGTGCCAAAAGGGAAAGCATTAAGTAGGTTAACAATTAGGTAAAAAAAAAATATTTTTATAATAATAATAAACAAGATCATCGAGCAGGGGGAGGGTGTGGGGTGGGGGATGCAAGTATATTCTGTATGGGCGGGGGGGGTGCGGAAATTAAAAGTAAATGAAAAGTTTAAATAATTACAAATGGATTTATTCGTGGAACATAAATTAGGGGCAACTAAACTTAATAAATATATAGGTTTATGTATAGGTTTATATATATATACATATATATAGATATATATATGTGTATGTGTATGTGTATAATACGCGTCTCAACATGCATGAGTGTGTGTTGTGTATATGGTATAATATCCCTGATTTATCGCATTTGGCGTTTTTAAGGCTAACAAATACAAATACACATGGATATGTATATGTATATGGTATATGTATGTATGTCTAGTATCTAGATATAGTATATATATCAATTGGCATTTAGTTTCTGCTTTTTAGTGTACATATCGTGTATATGGCATTTGTGGTTCTCTTTCTATTCTCCTCTCGTCCTCTTTCTCTTTCTCTTTCTGTCTGTCTCTCTCTCGATTACAAAACAAATCAAAAGACAAATCATTACATCAAACAATTATTAAAAAATAAAATTCGAAAAAAAATACATACATATGCTCTAAGATTAAGTACAATATATATATATATATATATAGCTATATATTATATGTATATGGTTGGGAGTATATACACATACATATACGCGGGGCGCCCTGTTGGTGTAAGCGTTTCGTTTCGGTGTTTGCTGCTGTGTTGCTGAGGTATAGTTGGAGGTGTTGTTTTTCTTTTTATCATTTCACATACAAATCATAAGTTTTCTTTAAAACTACAAATTATAATAGGGCGTAGTTAGAGTACAAATACAAATAATAATACAACATTTAACATACGAGTAAAATTAAATAATTTGCTGCTACAACAATTAGGAATTCTCTTGCTTTTCTCTGCATTTCGTTTTTTGTTTTTTCTGTTACGTTTCTCTTCCCTATATATATGGCAATCTCTAATTACAGGAATGAATTGTGGAATTTTGGAGTGTTTAATGGGCTGGATTTGTTGGGGGTGGGGGAGAGCAGCCAAAGGAGTGGCAGTCAAGTCATTGAAATGCTGCGGCTTTGGTGATCACAATCAAAATTACAAAAAAAAAAAAACAAACAAAAAAAAACATTTAAAAACAGCAAATTATTGCCTGCCAGGCAATAAAATATGTTTTCGTAATTTGCAAACTAAATCAATGCGCGAATTAAATGACATTTTAAGCACAGAATCATGTTCAAATATGAAATTGTGCTGTGGCACTCAAACTGTAGGTGGACCGTGGACTGCTTGCTTGGGCTGCAATGCAGCTGTATGGGACTGCTTGGAACGGGAATCACTCGACACTGTACCGTACCACTTGGAAGCAGTACTCATGTCAATCACTTGGCTAGCCCTCAACTGCAGTGCAGGTCAAACTGTCTCTCTTTCTCTGCCACAAAGCTCAGAGCATTTCACAACTTAATGAACCCACAAATCCGATCTGATCCTAGTCCCTGATCCCTGATCTTTGATCCCTGACCGACCTATCAATACAATTCAATATCTTTCTCAATCATCTCGTACTCCTCCTCGGGAAACTCGTCCTTGATCAGCAGATGGTGGCTGTCCTCTGCAGCGGCTGTAACCAACAGGATTTGCTGCGCCTCCATTTGCTCTACCATCTGATCCTCCTCAGCCTCGTCCAGCAGCAGCTCCTCTTCCCCCTCCTCCTCATCCTCATCGTCCTCCAGCAGGCTGTCATCGTCGGCGGCCACATCGTCGATGGATCGCTTCAGGCTGACACTGAGACTGGAATTCAAATGGGGATTGGAGTTGGGAGTGCTCCTAGGCGACAACGCCGACACGGGCGTCATCGTCATGGAGTGGGCAAAGGCCGCCTTAATAGGATTTATGGGTGTGGCAGAGGCAGGAAGGGTGGACACAACGGTAGTCACCAACTGTTGCTGCTGCTGCTGTTGCGACTGCGCGGCTGCTGTTGCTGCTGCAGCGGCTGCCACAACGGCGGCGGCGGCGGCTGCGGCTGCGGCGGCAGCAGATTTCTTGCCCACAACCCGGGGTCGATTATGGGTCTCGAGATGCTTGCGCAGGTGATCCTTGCGACAGAAGCCCTTCTCGCAAATGTCGCACATGTGCTGCTTGAGCCCCGTGTGGATCGCCTCCACGTGGCGCCGCAAATCGGTCTTGTGATGGAACTGCTTTGGACAGAGCTCGCACTTGTGCGGCTTGTCCTGGGTGCGGTGCCGGCCCAGGTGTGTTGTGTAAACGTCCTCGCTCTGGAAGCGCTTGCCGCACTTCTGGCAGCGGAACGGGTACTCACCGGAGTGGAAGCTCTTGTTGTGCTGCGTGAGGTAGCAGTTCTTGGTGAACTCCTTGTCGCACTCCAGACACTTGATCCGCCCGGAGGGCAGCGTTGTCGAGTGCGGGGATGTCGATCCCACGCTGCTGTTGCGTCGCCGCTTCGTCGTGGATGGTGTGGCGGCGGCCGTTGCTCTTCTCTTTTTGGGCACTGACTGTGCCACCGTTTGCGTCGGTTGCTGTTGCTGCTCCACCTGGACAAGTTGGATTTGCTGCTGTTGCTGCTGTTGTTCCAGGGCCTGCTGCTCCATCTGTTGGTGGTGATGGTGCTGCTGGAGCTGGTCGATCTGATGTTGTTGAATCTGATGCTGGTACTGTTCCAGCTCGTAGTCCTGCTGCTGTTGCTGCTGCTGCTGCAGCAGGGTGGCCATGTCCAGCTCCAGGGCGGGCGTGGCCCGCGAGCTGCTCACCGTGGGGGAGTAGGGGGTGCTGAGCACCGTAAGCGTAGGCGTGTGCGCCTGCTCCTGCTGTGCCTGGGCGTGGGCCTGGAGGGCCGTCGTCAGGGTGTGCACCGGCGGCAGGTCCCCCTCCTGTGGCGATCGCTGGGCCGCCACTGTCGAGTAGGGCGAGAGCGGAGCATAGGGGGCAAAGAGGGAGGCGGGCATTAGCTGCAAGACCTGGCCGTCGCTGGTCGTGATCTGGTGAGGATGGCCATTCGTGGTGTAGCCACCTTCGGCTCCAGAACTACCAATAATAGTGTGATAGCTCGTTGTGGGATCCAGCGGCTGCAGCTGCTGGTAGCATGGCGGCGGCGGCGGCATGATGGGCATGTGCATGGTGTGCGGCATGGGCATGGTGCTGGTGATGTGCGGCGGCGGCGGCTGCAGCTGCAGCGGCAGCAGCTGCGGCGCTGTGGTGGTGATGGGCATGTGCATGGTGGGCGGCATGGGCATGGGCATGGTGAGGGTGGTGTGGGTGTGCGTGTGCTGCTGCTGCTGCTGCTGCGGCGGCGGAGAGCTGCTGGTGCCCGGCGAACTGCTGCTGTGTGGCATATTGTCCTGCGGCAGGATTAGTGCCCGGATCCTGCTGCTGCTGCTGATGCTGCTGCTGCTGCTGCTGTAGGTGCTGGTGATGATGCTCCTCCTGTTGCTGCTGCTGCTGTTGTTGTTCCTCCTCCTGCTGCTGCTGCTGATGCTCCTCCAACTGCTGCTGCTGATGTTGGTGGTGGGGGTGGAGCAGCGCCTGGTAATGGTGCACCAGCTGCTGCGGCTGCTGCTGCATAGTGTCCATACTGGTGGTGGTGATAGTAGCTAGCGGCGTGGTGCTGGTGCTGCTGCACTGCAGCATACTGCTGGGCATGGGCATGTGCATGGGCATGGGCATATCCAAAGCCAGCATGTTGTAGTCCATTCCCATAGGCGGCAGCAGCGACTGCTGCGGCTGGCCCATTCCCATAGGCGGCAGCGGCTGCGGCGGCGGGGTGGTGCGCGAGAAATCCATTGCCTGCAGCTGCTGCTGCTCCTGCCGCAGCGGCGGCTGCTGCTGAAGATGGTAGATAGTAAGGGGCGAGAGTCTGCTGTTGCTGCTGCTGATGCTGCTGCTGGTGTTGCTGCTGCTGCTGACCGCCGTGTTGGGAGTGTTGCTGCTGCTGCTGTTGCTGCTGGAGCTGTAGGGACGGGATGCCGCCGAGGCCAGCAGATAGCTGACCTGCTGCTGCTGCTCCTGCTGATCCAGCTGCTGCTGTTGGTGATCTACTGCCCGCTCCTGATCCTGATCCTCCTCCATGGCCATTAAGCTGCTGCTGCTGCTGCGACTGTTGTGGCTGTTGTGGCTGTTGTGGGTGTGGTTGCTGTCCTCCAGATGTTCGATCTTTATAGCTGCCATTGCTTCCGTTTCCATTGGCATTGTGGCTGTTGGTGTTGTTGTTGGGGTGGTTTTGGGGGTGGTGGTTGTTGTTGTTTCGTTCAGCAGGCCCCTCATTTGGGAGGACGGCATTTGTGTGATGTTGTTGTTGGTGTTGAGTGGGGCGGAGGGACCTGCTAGCCCGTTTGGGTGACCGTTCAAAACGGAGTTGTTGTTGTTGCTGCTGCTATGCTGCTGCTGCTGCTGCTGCTGCTGGAGGTGCTGCTGCGAATGCGAATGCGGATGCTGCTGCTGATGACTGGAAGCGTGCTGTGGTGAAGCGTTTGTCGTAGATTGCACTTGTTGCTGCATGCCGTAGCCGTAGCCATTGGCGCCGCCATTGCCCGGATACCCGTTGCCGTTGGCCTGCTGCTGCTGCTGGAGCTGGTGTTGATGGTGCTGCTGCTGCGTGGTGGGCGATGGCGAGGCCGAGTACTGGGACATGGCAGCGCCGCCCACCGCTCCCACCCCGCCTCCGCCGCCATAGTCGGGCGGACTTCTAGGCGGTTCCGGTGGTTGCACGTTGGCTGGCGGTGGTGGCTGCACTTGGGGCACCGCTGAAGCAGCCGCGGCAGCTGCAGCAGCGGCCGCAGCTGCGGCGGCGGCATTACCGCGCCGACTGGGCTTTGTTACGGGATCGCGCGACGGATGATGGTGCGCCGAGATGGGCAACGTGGCCGGATCCGGCTGGCCGCTCGACTTCACCGCATTCTTGTGCAGCGTCGTGTTGTAGTGGCGCTTCAGGTGTCCGGAGCTGGTGAACCACTTGTTGCAGGCCGTGCAGTTGTAGGTCTTGGGCCTGCGCGCCTCATTCGACTTCCAGGTGGCCGCCTTGGCCGTGAGGCTGTTGGCAGGCAGCACAGAGCTGGAGCTGGGAGGCTCGAAGCCGCGATAGGCGGCCTGCTGGCCCACGGCCACCGCTGGCGGGGCCCCATCCTGGCCAGGTCCGCCCGTCGTCGTGCTGGGGAACTCGGCCGGACTGGTGGCCACATTGGCACACAGATCGACTCCTCCGCCACTGCCAGCCGTCGGGTCGAATGACTTGTCTACGTAGTGCTGCGAGTCAGGGTACTCTGCCTTGATCAGCCCGTGACCTGCGTACTCCTGCTTGATGAGGGTAGCTCCGACGCCGACTCCTCCACCCGTCTGGTGGTAGGGCGACTGCTTGGGCGAGTAGTACGGTGACTTGTCCACACCGACGCCCAGACCAACGCCAAGCCCGAGCCCGAGGCCCGGCTGCTGCTGCATGTAGGGTGGCAGTCCCTCGACTCCGACTCCCGTCTGCGGCTGCTCCCAACTGTGGAGGGCACGCTGCTGCATGGATTGCATGGAGTGGAGGGGATCGGGCAGCGACAGGGGCAGGCCGGCGACGACAGCCTCGTGCTGGTGCTGCTGTTGTTGCTGCTGCTGCTGCTGAAGCAGCTGCTGGTGGTAAACCATCTTCTGGGAGTCGAGGTCGAGCAGCTCCCCGGGATTGGATCCGCCCGGTGGCTGAGGGGTGGGCATCTCCTCCTTGATGTACGGCGAGCTGGCGTACCCGCTACTCCCGTACGGCGACTCTCCGTGCACGTTGGCGATGTGCTCCTGCAGCTCCTGTTCGTTGGTGGTGAGGATGCCGCACTTCTTGCACTGCAACTTGCAGCCCCCTCCGCCGCCGGCTCCACCGGGAGAACCGGGTGGACCACCAAGCTGGAGGTGCGAAGAGGTCGATGTGGGACTGCTGCTGCTGACGACGCGCGGACTCATCGCCGATGTGGTGGTGCTCACAGCGCTGGGAGCACTCACCGCCTCTTCCGCGGCGCTGGGTAGCGCCGATGTTGGCGTCTGCAGGTACGGATGGTACCGCACCCCCGAGCTCTGTGCCGCATGCTTGCTGTAGTCCCCACCGCCCCCCAGGCCACCACCAAAGCTGTAGTCGCTGCTCTGCTGTTGCTGTTGTTGCTGTTGCTGCTGGTAGAACTGCTCGTAACTGTTGATGTAGCTGCTGGCGTAGCTCTGCTGCTGCATTTCTCCGCCGTAGAGGCCGCCGTACAGCTGTTGCTGCTGCTGCTGTTGTTGCTGCTGTTGCTGCTGGGGCTGGCCACTGGCGGAGTACATGTGATGGGTGGCATAGGGCTGGTGGGTGATGCCCGTTACCTGTGGATCCGTGGCCATGCTCTGCTGCTGCTGTTGCGTTTGTTGCTGCTGCTGTGGTTGCTGCTGCTGCTGCTGTTGCTGTTGCGACTGGGGCTGCTGCTGTTGGGGTGGTTGCGGTGTGCCGGGCTGGTTATCACTGGAATCGGCTGCGGCGCTTATGGTGGCATTTGGGGTAGCCGGGGCACTGTTGACACCGCCGCCGGCTGCTCCTGTCCCAGCACCACCACTGCCGCCGCTGCCAGCTGCTGTCCCTCCTCCTGCTCCTCCGCCGCCGCTGTCTGTGGCACTGCTTGAGGCCAGAGCCTCTGCCGCATGCAGTGGCGGCATTTCAGTTTTGATGCTCGCCATGTACCGCTACATAAGTCAACGGCGTATCGCTCGGGCTCGTGCTGTTGCTGTTGTGTCTGCTGCTGCTGCTTCTACTGCTTGTGCTGCGGCTGCGTGTGCTGCTCATGTGGCCGCTCTTCCTGGAGGTGCGTGCTGCTGCTTGAACTGCTTCCTTCCAACTGCTTGAACACTCCTGCTTCTTCTTGTGCGTGTCGGGCCAAGGCTTGCATCCGCGCGTGCCTTTTGTCCTTCTCTTCTCCTCTTCTTTCGTTTTTGTTGGTTTTTTCGTTGGCTTTTTGTTTTACCGTTCGTTTTATTTGTTATTTTTTGTTTTAATTAATTTTTGGTTTTCATTTGTTGTATTTGGAACTGCAAATAATTAAATTATTTGATTCGATTATTAATTGTTTCAAGCAAGAAAAAAAAACAAGAAAAACAATCGCACACACACATACACAGACAGACAATCATCTAACTGTTCTTTGCATTCATTTTGGTTCGAGTTCTCTTTTCATTTTTGCTGCACTTTTTATTGCACATTTTTGAGAAAATTCTTAAGAAAATAAAAATGAAATTATAGTTTTGGTTTTTACATTCGAGCAATGTTTTTTTCTGTTAACTTGTTTGGAGATTCCTTCACACCACTCGAAAAAAAATAAAGATTCAACTTGTGTGCAGCTGCTCCATGTGGCTCCTCTTTCGTTTTTGTTCTTACTTTTATGCGCCTTTATGCTCTCCTGCTCTGCTGCTGGTGATCCTCCTCTTCGTCTTCTACAGCTCGTCTGCTGCTTTCTTAACACAAATCAACAGAACGGGGGTGGGGGTAAAAATGAACGGAAGGAAACAACAAAAAATCGTTTCAAACTTTTGCTCGGTGCGGCCGCCTCACTGTGCTATGCAAATTTTGAATTTTTGTATTTTGTGTACAAGAGTGAGCGTGATCTGTGCGACGTCTCTTTTGCTGCTGCCTCTTTTGCTCGCCCGATTCTTGGCTGGCTTCTGTGGCGTGGCGAGTGAGAGATCTCCGATTCTGCGATCTCCGACGACACGACGGCGACGACGACGACGACGACGACGACGCTGCTCTTTATTACATTTACCACAAGATCACTTTTTTGTTTGTCATTATTCTTTTCGGGGAAATGAACATAAAAAAATTGTTTACAAACACAATATAAACACTTGAATTAAAGAAACTATCAACTTTTTAGGTTCTTTTTTTTTGGTTTTGTTTTAAGTCCGAAATAAAGTTTCAGTTTTAGTTTTTCTTTGATTTGCCGAGAATTTTGTCCAAAAATTTGTGAGGTTGATTTTGCCGTTTGGATTTTTGTTTTTTGTTTAGTGTGTAAGAAAATGAAACAAAAAAGGGCGCTAAAAGCTAAAATAGCCGCTCCACTCCGTTCGCACGCTTCGTCGCTTGTTCCCGTGTCCTTCTCCCTGCGTCCAAATACAAAATACAAATGACCGACGCCGACGTGCCGGCCAAGTTAAAACAAGGCATTTTTCATTCACGTTCACGAGTTTCGGGGCGGCAGCATGCCATGCCCACAGTGCTAGATGTTGCCGAGCTACACCAAAATGTTGCTGGTCTTTGCGCATGCCCAGCGGCGCTCATTTTAGCGTTCCATTTGCTGAGTTTCGGGCAGCGACGGCGGCAGCGCGGCGGCGACGACAGCGACGCCAGCAACATTGGCTCTTGCGACGGTATGTGCGTGTGTGTGTGTGTGTGTGCGTGTGAGCGCTCTATGTATAGGGAAGCCGGGTTTTATATGACCGCCGCTCTGCCTTCCGTCTCTTTCTCAGCTTGCTGCATTTGTTTTTGCTTTGACTCTGCTTTTGCATTGTGGTTTTGCGTTTGATTTTGCTTTTTTTTATTATAAAAAGTATATGGAAAAATAAACGGGGAAGCGAAGCGACAGCACTGCCGATGATGAAAATGATGATGTTGCAGACTTCTGAGTATTCTCTACTCAGGCGGATTTTGGATAACCCTAAGCCGGGGTTGCGTTTGCGTTTGGGTCATCCAACCTATTTTAACTAAGCTTCTGGGGAAGCTAAAGGAACCGTTCAAGTGGCTATAACTAGCAATCGGTGTTCTGCATAGTTTTGTCTTAAAATCTATATAAGCTACATATGTGTGTATGTAGGAACAACTCCTGACTGTACTGCTGGAAATAATTATTAGTTATCTTAAGCAATTACATACATACATCTTTGAATTGCAGATCGGTATTTGGGGGGACGCTTCGTATAGCAGCCATACTGCTGCTGCTATTGATGAGTTAACGTTGATGATGCAGTTAAAGAACCTTTGAATTGACTAAGACTTTCTTTTAAATGCTTTCAACAAGTTAATTGAGTTTCAGATAAGGCTAGGCATAGTTCCCACAGTATTAGAAGACCCAATCCAACCACGTCACAAGTAAACAGCTGTCCTACAGTTTTGATGCATATGATTAACGTGTTCTGATAAGGCAAGACCTATTAATAAACTTACCACTTCGCATTAGTCAGCCGTTATTGACTCACAATAACGCTGCTAAGTAGCTCATTCCAGTCCAGTCCAGTCCGGACGACAGCTTACACTACTAGCCTAGTTTCTCGACTCGAGTTGAGGACGGTTTGCCGATTGCCCGCGTCACAGGTCTCGTAAAAGTTGTCAACGCTTAAAAATTAATAAACCCAACTTTTATTATGCACAGCATACGAAAATAAAGCGAAGAAAGACAACAAAGAGCGAACTAAAAATAGCTGCGGGAAGGGTTTCGGCATGGGTTTGTTCGGTTCTGGCTTTTTTTTCGTGTTAGGTTTTGGGTCTGGTCTGGGATTCAGCTCAAAAGTATTTAAAAATCTCGCAAGCCAAAATGTGAAGAGCTAATGGAGCCCAGATACTCGGTACAAACGGACACGGCGATGTTGATGTGTATGCGGATATGGATGTGGACAGGGGGCTAGTGGAAAGCGACGGGGAACGCACAAAGATACCCATTTATACAAGATTGTGTTTGTGTGTTTGTGTGTTTGTGTATGAGGCCTTGAGGAAGAGTTGAGTGGAGTACTAAAGAGCGAGCAGGACAGAGAGAGAGAGAGAGAGAGAGCGGGAGGGGGAGAGAGACAGAGAAGACAGGCCGAAAATTTACATACATGATTGTCATAAAAAATCAGCAAGCAAATTGTCAAATCCCTAAACTGACAATAAAACAATAAAGAAAACGGAGAGCGACAAGCGAAGCAAAGACGAAGAGGCAGACGCCGATTAGGCAGAGGAGGCAGAGGAGTGCGGGATTCGAAAACGGCTGACAACTCAAAAGTACAGTGAGACCTGCTAGAGTGGGAAATTTCGTACTATACTAAAACTATATGACGGCTGAAATTATAATGAAATGAACTTAGTGAATTCAATTTTTTCTATCAAAAGTGTATTATTACTCAAAATACTAGTTCTTCCTCGAATCGACTACTTAATATGTACATCCAAACTAGCCTGAAATTTCAGGGTTATGTACCACATGTATGTATGTATTTCCCATCCGTCTTCGGCAGGCTTCACAGTACACACATTGTCTGCATATGTACATATGTCGGCAGAGTAAAGTAGGGCAAAAGCACGCAGAATGGTGGAAGAAAGAACAGCCGAACGCAAGAGCAGAAACCGCATGCAAGTCTGTTGGGTACCATTGCAAAGGGTGGAGACAAAAAGGAGGGAGCGCGAACGAGAGAGAGAGAGAGAGAGAGAGGGGGTGAGAGAGCTTTGGCGCAACAGCTGATGCAACCGCTGTAGCCGGCTTAGTATCTGCATCAGGATTAGACCGTTTTATGGCGCATTTATGGACACGCAACAGTTGCTTAGCAGGACAGGGTGCGCAGGTAGGCCCAGCAATGAGAGCTGGCAGTTGCATCTCCTAATTGCAAGGTGCGCGAGGGGTGGGATGAGCTCTTGCTCTTGCGTGATGGTGTCAATCACATCACAGTTGCAGTCACAGCGGATTCGACTCCTTTTCGCATTCCTTTTCGTTGGCCTCTCCCTGAGAGTGCGTGAGTGTTTGTTTGCATGCATGTGCATGTACGTCTGTGTGTGTGTGTGTGCAGTTAATGACTTTTTAATTGAGCGCGTACAGCAGCTGTCGCTGTCAGCGCCGTTACTTTTCAATTACATACGTGAGAGCGAGAAGTACACGAAAAGAGTGATCGAGCGGAGCGAGCAAAGCGCCGCCAGTTGCTGGCTCTATCCCTCTCTCTCTCTCTCTCTTCAAGCTTAACTCGACGCCAAGGTGTATTTAGGCAAGGTGAACACCTTTTCGCGATCTCACATAGCTGGGTATTTAGTGTACCCCACTTTATATCACTCAAACTAAATATGTGACTCCTCCGAGTATTGAGTAAGTCACGGCGCCAGTGGCTGAGGACATTCTCGATCTGCCAATATTGTTGGCCCCTCTCTCTCTCTCTCTCTCTCTCTCTAAGATTCTTTCGGGCATGGTTACCCGTATTAAATATACCTTGGCCAGAACGAAGCGCCGCCAGTGGCTTTCTTGCTAGCGTAAACCGAGTCTTCGCTTCGGCTCCAACTTCGGCTTATGTAACGCTGGCGCCGCCATCACCAACGTCGACCGCGCTTCTTATGACTCATTGGAGCCTCAGGGCCAACGGCAACCAAGTCGTTGCTGCTGCCATAGCCAACGGCAGAGCGGTGGCGGCTGCGCCGTTTGTTGTGGTTTCTCTGCGCCTACCGCCTCCCTTGGTTTCTTCGCTGTTTGCGATCTCTTCTCGTTCGTGTTCTTCTTGTGGCCCGGAGCCGGCTTCAAGTTTGCTTTGTTGTTATTCTTCTCCTTCTCCCCTTTTCATACTCTTCTTCTACTTGTTGATTTTGTCTCTCTTAAGTAAACAGACACACATTCCTGCAGCTCTGCGACTAGAGTACGACCCATGGGGAAGAGCGTACAAGACGGTAATGAAGAGGCTACACACCAGCAACGTAGAAGCGCCCACGGATCCGGATCAGCTTCGGACCATCGTCGAAGTATTGTTCCCATCCAGGGCAAGCAATATCAGCAATATCAATATAACAGCGAAGCACCCCTGCCTCCTCACGAAGTGGATCCATTCACGACAGACGCAGCCCGCAAGATGAAGTCAAGCAGGGCTCCTGGTCCTAATGGAATCTCTGTAAGAGCTGTTACTCACTATGGTTCTCCACAATTCCCAGCTGTTAAATTGTATGTATGTATATTAGTTAGTAATCAAGTAGTTAATTATTTAATGAAAGAGACATACACATACATACATATATAAGATATACATACATATATCTACATATATATAAGATATTCAAGAGCAAATAGAGTATTCGTCATGCACATGACCGGTTGTCTGAAAATTCATGCCATCCTGTCTTATTGTAATTTTTGGTGGATTCTTCAGTTCTGCTTACGATTCTTCTTTCGCACATTGCCTCCTCTCGTATTTGCATATTTCTCAAGATTTGGCCACTTCCAAATTTCTAGGTAGAGAATAGCGGGGGAATTCATAGCGATATGGTAAGTGTCAAAGAAGGGGAGGGGAGAGAGCAGATAGATAGGCCAAAATACATAGAAGAAATGCCAATAGCCAACGGCAAACCATTATTAAGAGGGTGAAAAGCGAGAAAAATATCGAGAAACTGAACAAAAAAACACGCACAGAAAAAACAAAAAAAAAAAACAGAGAAGGGGGAACTAAGCCAAAACCAAAATAACAAAACGAGCGACAAATGCTGCTCGATCATAATTGAAAAATGCATGCCACAAAAACAACAAGAAAAAAGATG
This sequence comes from Drosophila algonquin, assembly GCA_035041765.1. Lineage (NCBI taxonomy): Eukaryota > Metazoa > Arthropoda > Insecta > Diptera > Drosophilidae > Drosophila > Drosophila algonquin. The sequence continues at coordinate 1,431,868 of JAWNKY010001823.1, forward strand.
ACGAAGAAGAGAAACAAGAAGAAGAAAGTAATGACAAAGAAGAAAGATGATGTCGACACTCGTAACACCCTGGGCGAACCTTTCCCTCTACTTCCAATGGCATCTACATATATGATATATTCTTCTGATTTCCATTAGCTACAGCTTAGTTATGACATTTTTTGGCCTGTTTTCCTTACAAAAACTTTAGGATCTGCATATGCTTTCTTCTCATTCTGTTGCCAAAATCTGGTCGAAACCATTACACCCTCTGCAGGGTATAGCAATAAGAGAAGCACAAACAGCAACAGCTCTGAGCGAGCAGCCACAAAGCAGAAGGACAGCAGAACAGCAGTACAGAAGGAGCTGGAAAAACAAAAAACAGCAGATGCACAACGCATCGAACAACAATAACAAAAATGCCAACACACGCAAGCAGTAGAGAATGGAACGGATAGAGAGAGGCAGGGAGGGAGAACAGCCAACACTAGCAAGCAGCAGTAGGGGAGGGAGGGTGGCAGCCAGCCAGCAGGGTGAACGAGAGCGAAAACGAGAGAGGGAGAGAGAGACACGCATAGGAATTGAAATTTTAAAGGAATTCAATTTGAAATGCAAACAATGCTGCACATACACACGCTCGCACACACTCTCAGACATTTGCCCGCCAAGAAGTGCAACAAAATGGCAATAAAACATGAGAGCCAGGCGGCAGCGAAGTGAGCAGAGCAGCCGCAGCAGGAACAGCGAGAGAGAGTACGATGGGAGCGAATGTTGTGGGGAAGGGAGAGGGAAAGAAAGGGCGCTATGCTGTAAAACGGAATGCCGTCTGCATTCCCCGCTGCGTCATGCGCCCGCCCCGCCTCCGGCACCGCCCGCCCGTCGTGCATGGCTAATCCTTGTCTGTGTCTTTATTTTACGTGTTTTTTGCAACTTGGTCGCCGTCGGCATGTGCAACACGTTGCAAAACACGAACAACAGCAGCCACATGATGGCCAGGCGATGCAATCTCGTTTCGTGCTCTGAGCTCTAATTTTGCCCTGCATCCTCTCTTTCGTTTCTGTTCCTTTGTGGTTTAATCTGTTGCCGTTTTTTTTTTGCGTCTATGAATCGGTAGCGACAGCAACAAAACGGCAAAAGAGAGGAAGAGCAAGAGCTACAACGAACCCGCATGCTTTACTTTACTGTTAGCAACAAGTTCATTGCAGCGCAGCTGTTCTACTGCTTGCATACGCAATATAAAAATGACGTTTGAAAACTGCTTGTTTTGCTGTTTCTGGCAGTTCTGACCAAGGCATACCAAACAAGGTAGGCTTATAGAGAGGAATAAGAAGTTATTAAAAATGACAGAAGAGAGAGAGAGAGAGAGAGACTCACAAATGCGTTGTGAGAAAGAGTCTCAAAGGAGTAATGCGTTTGCAAATAATGAGTATAACAGACAAAATTATAAATTGCAAATAATGTTTATTTTATTTATTTTATAATAAAATGTTTAACATTGTAAATACGCAAAAAAGTCTGAGGGAACACGAAAAAATCGTTCGCGGAGATGCTTCGCTCACAACTGCTGCAGGCAGACTGAAATTTAAGAAGTTAAACACAGAGAGCGAGCGAGCCAATAAGCCTAACTTGTTTAGCATGCCTTGGTTCTGACTGCTTTCGCTTCTACTAAACTGCTTGATCTCTTCTACTTCCGCTGCCTCTCAAACTGCTTGTATTCATGTTTACCGAAATTACTGTTGATGACTAAAACCAGCTCCAAACTAAAGTAAACTAAAAATAAAATATTGATACTTTTTGCCGATTGATTGATCGACAGCGGAAATGTTGCCCGCAAAAGTAGGCAGCAAGCAGCAGCAGCACATCAGCTGTAGCCGATTCTTAGAAGCAGGAAAATGGCTAGCTGGAAAACGGAAAACTGAAAAACTGACAAAACAAATTGACATCGGAATTGGGGTAAGACAGAAATTACCGTGGGCAGTGGGTTCAATCGAGGTGAAGGGCTGTGGAGAGTGGGTTAAGAAGTGGAAAGGACTTGTTATAACTTGACTGGAATTTTCTGTGTACAACTGTACTTTTTGTTCCACTCACTCAAATGAACGCATACATATTTACATATGTACATACATATATCCATGGACAGGAGAGGGTACGCATACACATGCGCCAAGTTTTAATCATTAAAAATTGTAACTGTTATTAATATTTAAGGCTTCTACATAAGGGCAGGCGGCACACAGATGCAAACACACACACACACACACATAGCCATGTGGGCAACTAACCATGTCCATGTATATATACAAACACGCACACACTTAAAGATACATGGAATACACATACACATACACTGTTGTAAAGCTTAATTGCAAGCCATCGTGTCCGCCGCCTGCCTGCCCCCCACATGACCATGGCTTTGGCCAGCTACCATCGCCAACCCCCTTGGCACACACACACACAACACCGCTCCACAACCTTCAGCCTCCTCAACCCGCCTCCTCCCACTCGTCATCCCTATATTCATCAGCCTCCTCCCCCTCTGCCTCTTGCGTCCACACATTCATTTGAGCTGACTCTAAAATATCCGAGCGCCAATTTAAATTTAATATCGACGCATGGGCAATCCACCACCAACACGCACACGCACATGTCCACACATACACTGAGAGAAAATATGGTTATATGTATGTGAACGTGAAGCAAGAGAGAAACGCTGAAAGCCTGTTGCGTTTTGTGAAATCTACCATCTACCAATGAAATACATGCAAAATATCTTTGAGATAGTCTTGAAATTCAGAGAATTATTTAGTAGAAACAGACATATGCATACATGCATACATATGTATGTATTTATGTACATACATATGTATATGTAGTTATCAGTTCACATCTTTTAAGAGAAACTAAAGAGAGCCCATATTTCAATTTGTTTAAGTTTCTTTAGCTGATCTCTGTTGGCTTTTCCCTTCTGCACTTCTGCTTCAGCCTTACTTACTTGATATTATGATATTGCCGTAACATATAATCTGATGCTGGTTTTTGTCAGTGTACTCGTATAGAGAACTGTCCATGCTGTTCGTAAATCTATTTGGCACATTCATGCATAAAGTATTTAGTATCTTTGAGATACCTTTTTAACCGCATGGCAACTACACAAGCACACACACACACAGGCACACACACACACAGGCACACACACAGACACACGCACCATGGGCAGCCAACCAAAATGCGCGGACACAGTGGTATCGAGGAGGGGCAACTGGATGCGGGGCCAGAGGAAAAGGCAGGAGGCAATCGCGAACCCAACGGCCGACACTTTCACTTGCAAATGTCTGTGCCTCCTTATGCGCGCGTGTTTGTGTGTGTGTGTGTATCTCTGTAGTGTCTGTGTGTGTGTGTGTATGGGAGCACAAATAAATTAATTTCAAATGTAAACCCAGCGAGCACAAATACAATTTCAACGCACACACACGAACACACATGCAGATAGATACCAAAATCAGGGAGATGTTGGCCAGAACTGGGAAAGGAATTTGATGGAGATGGAGATGGTTGCATACGGTAATAATACCTGTACAGACTGGAGGGAACAGGACGAGAATAACGGAGTCAAACGAAAGGTTCGCTAGTGATCGTAGCAGAAGTTTGCGTTGACTTTTTCCATGGTGCTCGTTGCACCAACTCCAAATACTATTACATATACCCATATCGAAATTTAGCAAGTTTCTTTAGCTGGTTCCTTAAGTCAAAGTAGAACTGGTTCCAAATTTATTTATTTTAAGCCAAAGATTGATTTCATTTTGACTCTTAAGCAATCTAAAAGTGGCTTGATGAATGAGACGGGGAACTTTTGTCCGGCTTTTTATCTACCCGAATTTATTGTATGTACATACATGATTTAGATTCCCAGCTACTCAACTTAAAGAAAATGGTTCGCTGTTAAACTGGAGAGTTGTAAAACCATATTTATTAATATCAATATATCAATAATATTTATCGCCTATGTAGAATACCAATTAAATTATGTTTGGATTGTACGATGCTTATATCTTGGCATCTTGGATATGTTTTAGTTCAAGCTGTCGATTCTTGGATGCACTTATTTCAATTAATCAAGAACTGCACTTATCACATCAACCAAACAATTAACTAAACAATTAGTTTTTTAGTTTTACTCTTTATACCCGGTACTCGAAGAGTATAAGGGTATATTAGATTTGTGGGGATAAGCGTTTCCGACCCCATAAAGTATATATATTCTTGATCAGCATCAATAGCCGAGTCGATATAGCCATGTCTGTCTGTCCGTCTGTCCGTCTTCATTTGCGCCTATATCTCAGAGACTATTAAAGCTACAGTAACCAAGTTTTGTATCCAGACTCCTCTGTGATCACACTACTCCACATGTATTTCAAAATTTCGCCCCGCCCTCTTCCGCCCCCACAAAGGACGAAAGTCTGTGGCGTATACAATGTTGAAGATACGAGAAAACTAAAAACGCAGAATTATAGCGAATGATCATTTCTATCAGAGTGTTGAATCTGGATCAGATCGGATCATTATTATAGCTACAATGAAGAGAACCATTTCGAAAGTCATCGTTCCCTCTCGCTCTCTCTCACACGCGACCCTGTCTGTTTTGCTTATTTGTTTAAATGAGCGCCTAGATCTCAGATACTATAAGAGCTAGAGCAACCAAACTTTCCATCCAAGCTCCTGTGATATCAAACCAGCACAAGTGTATTTCAAAATTTTGCCACGCCCCTTTCCGCCCCCACAAAGGACGAAAATCTGTGGAATCCACAATTTTTAAGATAAATGAAAACCAAAAACGCAGGATCATGGAAAATTACCATATCTACCATATTACCATATCTGCCGAATACGGATCAGGTCGAATCAATATTATGGCCAGACGAAACAAATTAAATTTCAGTGGGTACGCAACGCCTGCCAAGCGCTGACTCATTCCCTCTCTCTCTGTCGCAAACACTTTTACGTCTCAAATATGTAGTTATACATGTCATGTAGAAATTTAGAAGCACATGTAAAAAGCATATTCAATCAAAATTGAAAACATGTATAATATTCCAAAAATGATTTGACTTCTTTTTTTGAAATATTATTTTTTGCCCAAAATTTAATTTGTCCCTTTTGCGAACATTGCTCATATATGTATGTACATATGTATGTGTATACTGACTGAGTACCGGGTATAAGGTAGAGCCGCGGCCTTTGCCGCGGCTCACAACATTCCCCCTCGTTTTAATTTGAAATTTCGAAATTGCTCATACGCCATGTGGCATCGCCACTAATACTCACATGCACGTGCCCACACTTACGGATCGCTCAAAATATGATGGCGATGGAGAGCACTTGGCCCAAGCGGAAATTACGCAGCCCGCGAGGATTTTCCATTTCCCCAGCCCATCCTCCAGCCGCCCCCCCACCAAACGCCACAAAAACGACGGACGGCACCTTGCTACCGAGGCCTGTGCCTCCACTACGGACGTAGTTTCATAATGGTCGAGCAACATGAGCTGCCCCCCCAGACCCCTCTCGCCACACACACACACACACGCACGCACAACTCACAAAGGGATAATTTACGAAATTTGAATCTTAGAAATTGTTAAAAGCATTTCTCTCTCTATCTCCATCTCTCTCTCTCTGTGTTTCTGTCTCTTTCTATATATGTATATATATATACGTATATGTTTATATATGTATGTGTTGTTTACGTGTGTGTGTGTGTGCGCATGTATTTGAAAATTGCAAAATGTCTACCATGGACATTCAAAGTCAGCATCGCCAAGGTCCGCCAAGGCTCTACCAGGATCCCACTCTTACTCTCACACCCACTCCCACTCCCATTCCATAACGAAATTGAAGAAAATTCACACTGCGAGAAAGTTTTGGGATCTATTTGGCCAAGACTTTACAATATTTTCCATGCTTTGTAAGATCATTCCAGATCAAATTATGATATATTTCTATAAGCAGTTCCAGCAGTTCGCTCTTTTGAAGGTGGGATTGCAATTTTCTCTCTGTGTACATTTTGGTACCCGCCCCTCCCCCCACATATGGCGTGGCTTCAGCTTCAGACCATTCACATACATCTTCGGCTCGACGTCCTTGCCCCAAACTCATTTGTATATCGTCCTCGTTCTGCTCTCAGTCATGACTGACAGTGCCACAGACTCTCTTCCCGCCTCTCCTCTCCTCTCCCTCCCCTCCACCCTTCTTCACCCACTCCCATAGCTACCAATACACAAAATATGCATACGTAACGGACAGTGGCGAAGGGGAGTGGGTTGATGGGCTGATGGCAGGATGGCAGGATGGGGCCATGGAGAGTGGTTGGTTGGTTGCTTTTTGGGTTGGACTTGAAAGTTGGACAGACGATAGACGACGAACACACATTTGGCTTCCTCTGTTCGTCTGTGCCCCATCCAACTCCTCCGTCCGCCGTCCTCCTGCGTTCTCCTTGCCTCCTCCTGGCATCCCGTTCCTCCTGCTTTTGGGCCAACTGCTTCCTGAACTGTTTTGAATGTGTGACAGCCGCCTGCGACGTCCCTAGAAGGAGACTTCTTCCTCTTTCTTGTTCCTACCTCCACATACACTGAAAATAATTGTTACACCAGGATATCTTTATGGGATACAAAAGGCTTACTTTTTACTATGGATGCCATAAATTATCGATATGAATACCATGTTCATTTCTAGCTGCCATATTTACCTGAATATGTATGTGTACTTATTGGGTATAATTTTTGGCCATAGTTTTTTGCGCAGTGCAGTTTCAGTTTTCCACCCGCCTCCACAACTATCACGGTGGATGGATGATGGAGGTGAGGTAGGTGAAGCTGCTGCTTCCTTCTCATATTCTTCTCGTCCTGGTCCTGACTGTTGTTGCTGTTTTGCACAGTTTTCGAAAATGTAAACTCATCATAAGTGGACCAGAGAGTGTATCTGCATCTATGTATGTCTGGCAGAGAGAGAGTGAAAGTGCTTGTGTGTGTGTGTGGTCGAAAAGGACCTTAAGCAGACATCGTTGACGTCGCTGTATCGATGGGAGTGAGAGAGAGAGAGAGCACTGGAATAGGAAGAGTAGGCGGACATAATGCGTCGCAAGTGTTGTGAATGGACATCAAGCCAGTTAAGGGGCGGAGATGGATGTTTAAATGGGGAGGGGGGCCCACGCGGTCTGGTGGGGGTCTGGGAGTGGGTTGCCAGTGGGTGGGACAGGACGGGGCAGTGGGAGCACGACCGGATTTTACAATTTTGCGTTTCTGCCGCTACTGTTGTGGCACGAGTACATACATACATATGCGTGTGTCTACATATGTATGTATTTGCGGAGAGCCAGGGTTGCCACCAGAGTTGTGGCAATAAATTAATGCCTTAGGAACTGTTTTGAATGGAAAATGGAGGTATATATGTATATGTTGGACTATAACCCGTACTCAATCTGACTCATTTTACATTCGCTGTGCATCTTTCCCCTAAGTGATAAGACTCATTTGATTGATTAAGTTCTTAATGCATTGAAAATATTTGGATTTTAGATGAATACAAATCAGAAAACAGAAACACTATTATAGAACAAAGGAAAACATTCCGTGTAAACCTATTTTTGGTCGAAAAAACAGCCGTAGTCTTAGGGCAGATACTTCTTGGTACTCTCAGAACTGCCCTCGCTTTCGGTGGTTGCTAGTTCCACGCACACAGAGTCGAAGTCTAAGCTGGACCGCACACATACATTCTCGTATGTAGATCTGTGTGTGTCCAAGTGCACGTGGTGCGTCGTCGTCGTCTGGCATCAAAGCCAACCACCGGCCAAAGCTTCGGCTCTGCTGCTTCGTTCCTTTGCTGCTGCTGCTGTTGTTGCTGCCACTGCTTCTGGTCTTGGTTCGTCCTTCCTGCTGGCGTGTTTCCTTTTTTGCGTAATTTACGAGATTATTTCGCACACACACACACACACACACACACACACCAACTTAGGCGTAGGCGGTGAATGCATAAGTGTGTGCGTTGTGGCAAGAGCGAGCGAGCGAGAGAGAGAGAGAGGAACATGGACACACAGCCACGCATAATGATGTTGGCTTGTCTTGGCCAGCACAGAAGGCGCCCGCTGGTCGGTAGCACCACAGTGGATGGGGTGGATAGGGTGGATGGGCAGATGGGCAGATGGGTTGAGTGGAAGTGCGTGTGGGTGTGGGTGTGGAAGTCGGACCTGGTGGAAGTGGGTGGCTTGGTCTTGTCGTAGTTATTGCTTGCGGGCATTCATTTTAATTTTAAAACAACAGCAGAACGGGGCAGGCCTAGAACACACAACGCTTACAAATGGCAAACAATTTGAGACTCACTAAGACACACACACACACATACCCACACGCATGGACACATAGATACACACACACATGGTTGCAGTGACGGCCGGTTCAAGGGTTGCCAGGCCACGCGCTTTGGCATCTTGTTAGAAATAGCTCCAGGAATCGCAATGAGGCGGTCAAGAGAAATGGGAGAAATGCTAAATTATAGAAACGGGAAATCGAAAAGGATAAAGGATTACCCAAACGGAATGCTAGAAGATAGCTAACGATCCTCAATAGAGAGGATTCATAGAGAGAGTTACCAGATTTTGTACGAGGAAAGGGCCCTGAGATTAGTCAAAATGTGTGCCCATATTTAGGGATAGGTACGATTGGAACCAGATGGTATACGATGGGTAAATGGTTAAAAATCTAAGAAGAATCCACGATCAAAAGGTTGCATTAGAAGATAGATAGAAAAATAGAATCCAGAATTGGCGAGAGAAGCATGGAATATAGGAAAAGTAAGAGTTTAAAACCATAAAATAGAAAATATGCTTGATGAAAATTCCTATTACTGTTTACAAGATCTCTCTTGACCTTTAGGAAGCAGCAAAGTCGTCTTTAAATTGTAAAATCAAAACTTCAAATTGAAGCGGAAACAAATCTGTGGAAAACAGAAGAGAAACAATCATTTCTGGCTGCATCTGAGACCCTCACAGGTCTGTGACCGGCATAAGAACGGGGAAAGTAGATGGAGACGGGAGATGGAAGACGGGAGATGGGATGTGGGAGATGGGATATGGGTTGAGGTGAAGCCCCACTGGTTGACCCGTCCATCTCTTGCTGTCTCAGCTCCATTCATCAACGGCCACCAACAATTGTATGGTCAAAAAGCGGGGAGGCCTTCCCTGACACTTCCAATCTCCAGCCCTACCCCAAGCTAGTGGCATTATCGTTCTGCCCCACCCATGTTGGTCCCGAGCTCCTTTGGCTGGACGCTTTCAGTGTCATTAGTTTTGAATAAGCCATAAATTAAAGATTAAAATATATGTTCATATAAATATATACGTAGTATATCCCTTGCCCTTGCATCCCCCCAGCCAACCAACCACCCATCCACACACCCCTTTTACCATCACTCTTTGGTAATGGTCATGGCCAGAGCTGTAGAAGGGGTATGAGGTATGGGGTATGGGGCATGGGGATTGAGGCATGGGGGATGGGGGTAAAGTGAAAGTGAAAGTGAAAGGGAAACATAAGTCCAACAATGGCCTAAAGGCAGCCTAACGACATTGTATGATGGTGGGCAGGGAGTGGGCTGTCGTGGTGGGAGTGGGGGTGGTGGTGGGAGTGGGGGTTTTGTTGTCGGGTGGGAGGCAGGACAATGACGAAGGCGCTTAAACCACACACTCACCCCATCCCACATTACAGTTACCTTCTGCTCTCTAACACACACACAGACAAACACGTGTAGCAACCCCCAAAAAAGCATTGCAAATTTGCATATGTGTGTTCATGTCCATGTCCGTGTCCGTGGCCATGTCCCTGTCCCTGTCCTGTCCCTTTCAGTGTGTCTGTGTGTGTGTTTGTGCCAAAAACTGCTGGCGTAGGTAAATTAGTTGCTCTATGTATGTGTGTGTGTTTGTATGTGTTATCGAACACTCCTTCCCCCGTCCTCTTACAGCCTCTGCTCAAGCAAAAGTCCCTTTAAAACTGTAAGTTTATGCGCGTGAGTCTGTCAGAGCGGGGGGGGGGTAGTGAGTAGGGCTGTGGAGTGGGGGCACAGCTTGGGCAGTTGTTGGACAAACACCCACACACACAGAAAGAGAGAGAGAAAGATAGAGAGAGAGAGAGCAAGAGAGAGGGACATAGGCAAATATTCGCATGTTCTTCAGACGCATGCCCAACAAAGTATGCAACACAATTGTGCTAACTATGTTGCCTGCTTGATTTATGTAATGGTGGGAGGAGGGGCAGGAAGGGGTAGCCAGAGCAGGGGTAAAGGGTTAGATGTTGGGATGAACGAGCCACAAAACAATGGCCAAGAAGAACATGGCCGTAACATGGGGAACATGGAAGATGCGACAACATTTTGGGGCATGGGAGCAACCCTTACAGCCCCCAACCCTCAACCCCTATTCCCATTCCTATACCTAACTAAAACTACAAATGAATACCCACGAAATGTGTCCGCCCCCCCGTGGGTGTCTACTCCCCCTAAAAGCCCTAAAACAGTTGGAAGCAGTGTTGTCTAAGCGAAAACATTTCGCTTTTCAGTTTTGATTATCAAAATAACTTAATTTATATGGCTATGTGTGTGTGTGTGTGCGTGTGTGTGTGTGTATGTGCTGTATCTGTGAGCGTGTGCTGCTACTAAATGGCAGCTTAAGTGACGCAAATGTAGCATTTGCCAGCTTTATGGCCAATGGCCCTTTTCGGGGCAACAGAAGCAGCAGCAGGATGAAGGATGAAGGCATCAAGCAAAACTTTTTTCTTCCTCTAAACATTTTCGCACATTTGATTGTCTACCACTCCCACACTGCCATCACTCTTTGATTGCCCCGTTGCTCAAACAATAACCATAACTGTTCGGAAGGAATTGCCCAACTTTTCCCGTTGATGGTTGTCACAATTTAGTTTGATATTTCACTCCATGTAGTGCCGGGGGATTGCAAACAATGAGAGAGAGAGAGAGGCGAAATGGGTAAGTGGGAGATTGGCGATCTGTGGAATTATAAATATGCAAACATATATGTTTCTAGCGATGATCGTGGAATCCATTAAATTACCAGAGCGATATGAATGATATAATTATCTGTATCGATACAGATACAAATCTGTATCTAGCTTTGAAAATCTATACATTCAGAGAGAGATCTTGGGCGCATACAAGAAAGACCTTCAATTACTTTTGAGTCACACTTTTCTGTAGAATGATAGTTCTCTTGCCTCAAAATGTAGAGATCTTAGCTGTTTCAGTGGATAGAATGTTGAATGCCGTTAGCTGATCTAAAGATCCATTTATCCAATAACAGATAAATGCACGTGGCAAGAAATGCATATAAATGGAACTCTCTGGAATTCCTTACCTAAAAAACCAACAGAATTTACGAATTGAAGTCTTGATTGGTTGAACACTTCATTGATTGCTCGTACCGAGATGATCCACTGAACCCTCGCCTTAAAATAATATTTAAAATATATTATTTGCTCTTTGTTGCCGTCATAAATCAGTTAAATCCCCAGATAGTATGACTCTTACGGCCAAAATCGGATTGGGTGTATGACACTGATTTCTTGGGTGGTTCTCAAGACAACACCAAAAGTGTTCCGGCCCTTCGCAGGTTCTTCTCGTTTTGGGCTAAGTACCTGCGTACAAATATTTTGAGAGGCAGGCCCACCAGGTCCAATTAAACATAATTGCCGACCTCCCTCCCTCCCAAATCGGCAAACCCTCTGGAAAAAAGCCCAAGAGAAAAAATTTAGAAAAGAAGGAGAACAAAAGAACCAACAAACAGAAAAAAAGTTGAGGAAAATGATGATGCCCCAAAAGTGAAGGCTGCGATTACGCACTGCTCCTTGGTCCAGTAGTACATAATGGAGAGGCCAGACCCTCGGACTCTGTGCCTTTACAGAGACTGGAACTGGGGGTGGGGGTGGCGTGTGTCAGGACGTCTGCAGGGAAGGGTTGGTAGTTGGTGTGGTGTTGGTCCAGTCAAACTGGGTAAATGAAAATTGGCATTTATATAAATTCAAAATGCAAAGTGAGATGCCAAAGAAAAAAGGAAAATAATAAGAGGGAAAGTGAAAAAAAAAACGAACGAAAGAGTCAGGGATGGGAGATGGGGGATGGGAGAAGTGGTATATAAGTATATAACGAGTGTCAAATGTAATGCGATGAAGCCAGAGAGCCCATTAAGATAATCAATCTCATCAATATAAGGATATACCATCAATGGGGTGGAGAAGGGGTGGGCCGACAAGGAACTACACTCATAGCGACTCCAGTCGATACGCTGGGAATACGCTGATCTTTCAAATCTCTTTTTTTCCTTAAAAGTGGGGTAGAATTCCATCCGAATTATCTAGATTTTTACTGAAATATTTGACTGCATTTGTGGGTACAAAATTATTACCAAATGTCCAACTCAAAAGTCACCTCAAAGATATCCTGTATCCAACATTTATCATTGGCATTGCCAAACTGAAATTATCATCGGAATTAAAGTATTGAAAACATTATAATCAAAATGGTTGTCAACGTTTTCGTTTTAGGAATTGTCGTACTGGTAAAGAAATATTTAGTTTTTCCATAAGATGGATGAGGAATTTGCAATACATTCTTTAGTCATTCCCTAAATATGTCCTAAGAAGATTATTTTGATTGATAGCTTGATAGTTACTAACTACCAGGGTTTATTCGGTTCAACTGTCAGTCGGCAATGCGACTTCGGCTCTTGCTATCTCGCTTGTTCCAGTGTAAAGCAATAAGTCAATTTCTCCCGCAGGCATGTTCGGGTTCTTGCTACACATACACCTGCGCACTTCAGTGTATCCGTGCCTCTAATACATACATATATTGCAATTTTTTCAGCGATC